>CAWUFW010002851.1:1200000-1800000 GCA_963921515.1 Calotriton arnoldi
TGGTAGACAGGATCCCCAGTATCGGGGCCACAGTTGTCTGACACATTGGTCCAACTTGTACTCCCCATGCAATGTGTGGGAGTAGTGTTGCCGTCAACAGGGTGAACAGTCTGTGCACAAAGGCGAACATCCAGAACAGGTTCAGGCTTCCTGGGAGTTGCGCTTGGCCATCGGCCTCTCACTTTTCCCTCCTCGGACGACCCCTCTTCTTGGGGGGCCCTCAAGTACAGGCTGCTGCGGTGCAGGGGACTCTCCGCCAGAGTCCTCCTCCCTCCCTGTGGCAGTTGCAGTTTGTTCGGCACCAGATGTTGTTGGCACACAGGGAGGTGTGGACTGGTTGCTGTTCATCTGGCGGAGGCATTGTAAAATGTCCCTGTGCACCGCCGTCATCTCATGCAGTGCATCCCACTTGGACTCCACGCGGGACATGTGTGAGTCCACACGGGACATGTGTGACTCCACGTGGGACATGTGGGAGTCCAAGCGGGCATGATGGGCAGCCTGCTGCTGTTTCATGTCTCTGAGGAGCCCCACTACCTGGCTGAGGTCTCCGGTGCTGGACTGGTACGCATCAGCTATGCGTACCAGTTGTGGGTCATCATGCACACCAGCAACGTCTGCAAGCAGCGACCTCTGTCTCCCACCCCTCCCACCACCCCTGCTGACATGTGCAGTGTGTGCAGTGGCACGCACAGATAACCCTGGTCCACCTTGGGGGTTGGTGGTGGTGGTGGTGTCCATGGCCCCAGGTTGGTCCAGGGTCCCTGTGCTGGTGTTGCTCCTTGTTCTGTCCATGTCGGCAGGGATGGTATTCGTGGTGACAGTCGTTGGAGGGGTGGGTGCAGGGGGTGCAGCTGGTGGTCCTGCTGGTGCTGCAGCTGGTGGTCCTGCTGGTGCTGCATGTTGACTTGCACCGGATGTGCCAGGTTGTTCTTCATCGTCCGAGGAGGACAGAGGCTGTTTCGACGCCAGTGAGCTCGGCATCCTCTTGAGCCTGGGACTGGGACTCCTCAGCGTCTGCTGCTGTGTCCCCATCATCACCTGTTTTTGGGAGACACAAACAATGTATGTTATGTTTCTGCAGGCATCAATGGTTGACACACATGACAGTTGTGACTGTGCCTCTGGGTGCGGGCCTGTACATTGCATTGTCCTAAGTCGTCACAGTCAGGGGTTGATATTGGTGTGGCACATTGTCCTGCATTATTTGGGCATTTCTATGTATTTTCTGGGGTGTGAACATGGTCTGCATTGGCTGTGTTTGGTTGACAGCCGGCCCTCCTTCCCACCCACCCAGCCAGTCAGTTATCCCACCATGGAACGTGCTTGCGTTGCAGGGAGTGTAAGTTGTGTCTCAGGATGTCACTCAGTGGTGTCCTGCTGTTTGTTGGTGCACATTTGCCAGCAGGGCCTTGTGCTCCCCACAGCAGTAGCCAGTGTCAGCCATCTTGTGAGTCCTTCTCCACTTCCTGTGATGTGAGCATGGTTCAGGGTGGTGTTGATGGGACAGTTGTGGGGGTGACCAATATCAGTGACTACGACTCCCATCATGCTATTGCCTCCACCCCCTTCCCAGCATGCCCATGCTTCCTTCCTTTTGACTCTGCTTCCCTGTGGGGTGGGCTGGCTGTGCTGACAGGATGGCTGGGAGTGTTGTCCTGGCAGTTGTTTGGCTAAAAGTCCCAAGAGTGTCCCTGTGCTTCACACAACATAACCCAGGGTGGTGGTTCTTTGTGGGATCTTGTGTTAGGATGGGGGCATTGCATTCTACCAGGTGGGTTCTGTGGAGTTTGTGTTGGGGGTGTGTGAGGGGAGGTGCTTGTGACTATGGTCAGTGCTGCAAGTCCCCTTCCCACCCAGCTAGCCAGATATCCCACCATGGAACGTGCTTGCATTGCAGGGAGTGTAAGTTGTCTCTCAGGATGTCATTCAGTGGTGTCCTGCTGTTTGTTGGTGCACAGTTGCCGGCAGGGCCTTGTGCTCCCCACAGCAGTAGCCAGTATCAGCCATCTTGTGAGTCCTTCTCCACTTCCTGTGATGTGAGCATGGTTCAGGGTGGTGTTGATGGGACAGTTGTGGGGGTGAGCTATGTCGGTGACTACGACTCCCATCATGCTATTGCCTCCACCCCACTTCCCAGCATTCCCATACTTACTTGCTTTTGTGGGGAGTTCAGTGTGTGTGGGTGTGAGAGCAATGGCAAGATGGCTGACAGTGGTGTCCTGCTGTTGGTTGGTGTGCAGTACCCAGCATGCCCTTGTGCTCCCCACGACACAGCAACAGTGTCAGACATCTTTGATGGGCCTTTCCACTCTCTGTGGGATGTGCATGCCTGAGTTTGAGCTTGCTGGGCCATGTGGTGGGGGATGTAGAGCTGTGACTACGACTCCCATCATGCTATTGCCTCCTCCCCCTTCCCAGCATGCCCATGCTTCCTTCCTTTGACTCTGCTTCCCTGTGGGGTGGGCTGGCTGTGCTGACAGGATGGCTGGGAGTGTTGTCCTGGCAGTTGTTTGGCTAGAGGTCCCAAGAGTGTCCCTGTGCTTCACACAACATAACCCAGGGTGGTGGTTCTTTGTGGGATCTTGTGTTAGGATGGGGGGCATTGCATTCTACCAGGTGGGTTCTGTGGAGTTTGTGTTGGGGGGTGTGAGGGGAGGTGCTTGTGACTATGGTCAGTGCTGCAAGTCCCCCTTCCCACCCAGCTAGCCAGATATCCCACCATGGAACGTGCTTGCATTGCAGGGAGTGTAAGTTGTCTCTCAGGATGTCATTCAGTGGTGTCCTGCTGTTTGTTGGTGCACAGTTGCCAGCAGGGCCTTGTGCTCCCCACAGCAGTAGCCAGTGTCAGCCATCTTGTGAGTCCTTCTCCACTTCCTGTGATGTGAGCATGGTTCAGGGTGGTGTTGATGGGACAGTTGTGGGGGTGAGCTATGTCTGTGACTACGACTCCCATCATGCTATTGCCTCCACCCCACTTCCCAGCATTCCCATACTTACTTGCTTTTGTGGGGAGTTCAGTGTGTGTGGGTGTGAGAGCAATGGCAAGATGGCTGACAGTGGTGTCCTGATGTTGGTTGGTGTGCAGTACCCAGCATGCCCTTGTGCTCCCCACGACACAGCAACAGTGTCAGACATCTTTGATGGGCCTTTCCACTCTCTGTGGGATGTGCATGCGTGAGTGTGAGCTTGCTGGGCCATCTGGTGGGGGATGTAGAGCTGTGACTACGACTCCCATCATGCTATTGCCTCCTCCCCCTTCCCAGCATGCCCATGCTTCCTTCCTTTTGACTCTGCTTCCCTGTGGGGTGGGCTGGCTGTGCTGACAGGATGGCTGGGAGTGTTGTCCTGGCAGTTGTTTGGCTAGAGGTCCCAAGAGTGTCCCTGTGCTTCACACAACATAACCCAGGGTGGTGGTTCTTTGTGGGATCTTGTGTTAGGATGGGGGGCATTGCATTCTACCAGGTGGGTTCTGTGGAGTTTGTGTTGGGGAGGTGTGAGGGGAGGTGCTTGTGACTATGGACAGTGCTGCAAGTCCTCCTTCCCACCCAGCTAGCCAGATATCCCACCATGGAACGTGCTTGCATTGCAGGGAGTGTAAGTTGTTTCTCAGGATGTCAGTCAGTGGTGTCCTGCTGTTTGTTGGTGCACAGTTGCCAGCAGGGCCTTGTGCTCCCACAGCAGTAGCCAGTGTCAGCCATCTTGTGAGTCCTTCTCCACTTCCTGTGATGTGAGCATGGTTCATGGTGGTGTTGATGGGACAGTTGTGGGGGGGCAATATGTGTGACTGCGACTCCCATGATGCTATTGGCTACACTGACTTGGCCAGCATACACAGAATTCCTTCCTTTGAGTGGTCTTCACTGTGTGTTGGTGTTGTTGTGGTGGCTACATGTCTGGATGTGTTTGTTAGTTCTATTTGTGCCACTGCCTAGCTGTAGTTGTAGTTGTGTTTGTACATGTGTTGGCACAGTTGGATGTGACTTTTTGATGGCATGTGTTGTGTTTATCTGACTGACATACACATTTTGGGATGATTCTGTTCTGGTTGCTGTGTAATTGCTATGAGTGCATGGTTTGACTCTCCCCTTGACAGTGATGTGTGTGTTTTGTGGCAGTATATTGTGTACATGTGTTGTGTACTCACCAGGCTCTGGGATGTCCTCTAGTCCATATACGCTCACTGGCGGAAGGATGGCCCGCACCTTCTCCTCCCAGGGCCTGAGGTATATTGGCTTGGCAGGAGGGCCACTGCCGGTGTATTGGCTGTTGATGTAGTCTTTCTTCAGCATGTCCCGTACCCTCCTGCGCACGTCATACCACCTGTTCTGGATGTCGCTCTTTGTGCGCCGACATGGTGATTGTGCGTTCACCCTGTTGATGATCCTCTCCCACATCTTGGTTTTCTGCGACATGGGGGTCTGTTGGACCAGTGTGCCAAACAGCTGTCGCTCCACCCTGAGGATCTCGTCTACCATGACTTCCAATTCACTATCTAGGAACTTGGGATTCTTCTTGGGGGCATGGTGATGGGTGGTGATGGTGAGTGATGTGTGTGTTGGTGTGCAGGTGAGGGTGTGTGAGTGTGTGTTTTGCTGGGTGTATGTGAGGTAGGTATTTGTTGGTGTGCTGATGGTGTGTGGCTTGTGTGAGGGATGAGCTGTGGGTGTGTGGTTGCTTTCTCTTGGGTGCTGGCAGTGGAATGGCATTTGCAAAGGCTCATGGTTGTGATTTGTGTCCTTTATATAGGTGGAGTTGTGGGTGTGTCTTTGTTCTCTGTCCCCACCCCCCAGTATTTATTGGCTTGGTAATTGCTTGTTTGGCCTTTTTTGGGTGATTTTTCCTTTGTGCTGTTTGTGTATGTTGGAAACGTTCTTGTGACCGAGTCGGACCCTGCATTAGTCTCGTACGGTGTTCTCCGTTTCGTTCACGCTGTGTTTGTGCAGTTTTCTATGCTGCGTACGCGTCGGTCGCGGTGTTTTGTGTTGCTTCGGCTAGGTTTTGTATGCGTGTCGGTCGTACGGCTTGTCCTCCGTCCGACTCGCTCGTGGTTTTCGCGCCTTGCATCGTACTTTGCGGTTTGGAGTTCGCGTGTACGTTTCGGTCGGATTTGTTCTGGGTGCGTGTCGGTCGGTTGGATTCGCGTGTTTTTCCAGCCGGATTGCTGTTTTCCGTGCGGCTAGGTCGGTCGACTTGGTTTAGGTACGTGTCGGTCGGATTTTTCGCGCCTTGCATCGTACTTGGCGTGTCGTGCGCCACGGGTACGTGTCGGTCGGTATTATTTCCGGATCCGAGTCGGTCGGTGTTTTTTCCGGCCCGAATCGGAATCGACCCCTAAGTGTGAATTATTATGTTTATATATTGATGTTTAGTAAAGAGTATATGCAAATGCAGAAGGATAGTGTGCATTGAATAACTGTGTTTCGTATTATAATGTTTTCAGGATACAATGTGTACAAATTTAAAATGTCTTTTAGTTTACATGTGCAGTCTTTAGGGGTGATTGCAAATATTTTTTTATGAGAATTTTGATTCCCAAAAGTTTTACCGTGACAGAGAAGCTTCCTGTTTTCGAAAATGTTTGCCTGCATGTGCTTAATGATAAACGCTTTCACCCTCTCATATCTGATTATGAAGCTCCACTGGTGCAAATGTGATTTATATTTCTAACAATTTGGCCCATACATTGCGCCACTACTGATTTCACACCTTGCAATGGGTCATAGACAGGGAGTGTTTGGTTAAGTATAGTCCATGTGTGCTAGACACAGATAAGTATTTAAATGTTAGACCTGATTTAAGAGACACACCTTTCCCCGATGGAGATCTAGTTGTTCATGGTTCATGCTTCAGCAACAACACAGGCTCACTGCAAAATTCTTACACAGTGGGCACGGCTAAAAATGTACTGGAAGGGTGCAAGATTAACAACATCCAAAAGTGCTCAGGCAGCAGAACTTGTTGCTTTAACAAGAGCATGTAGACTGGCTGAAGGAAGAATAGTGAACATCTACACAGACAGCTAATATGTTTTCGGGGTAGCCCATGATTTTGACCAGCTGTGGGCTATGAGGGGATTCCTCACCTCAGCTGGCCAACATATGCCATGCCCCATTAATAGCACGGCTATTGCAAGCCCTGTTACTAAAAGTTGCAAAGGATGATGATATGTACTATGACCCAAAGTATATTACTCAAAGGGCGGGGTGGAAGAAAAGGAAGAATGGAAAAGGGGAGGATGTAGGCAAACAGAAGAGGGAATATGGATAGGCCCAATAGGGACAAATATGTTTACCAACGATGCTTGCTCCCATGGCCTGACTTTTTCATAGACCATCACATGTAGGACGTGATGGAATGATCGGACCGTTTTCCCAATGCTGGTATAATAGTAAATTCCACCAACAGGCTGAACGCTTAAGTAAACAATGCACAGTTTGCGCCCAATAAAAGGTTGGAAAAGGTACTTCCACTGCCCCAGGCCACTTCCCTCCCCCTCATAGACCCTTCAAGAGTCTATAGATGGACTTCATTGACATGCCCCCTACTCACAAGTACGTGTTGATTATTGTGTGCATGTTCAGCGAATGGACTGAGGCATACCCATCCAAGAACTGCGATGCACAAACTGTTGCCAAATGCCTCCTGAAAGAGTTCATTCTGCGCTTTTAAGTACATATGCCTTTGAGTTATAACAATGGGCTGATGTTCATCTTACACATGATTGAGGGGTTGTGCAAGGGGCTAGGAGCTACACAGAAACTACATTGTGCCTATCATCCACCAGCAGCGTGCGCTGTTGAGAGAAAGAACGGAGTGTTGAAAAATAAGATAGGGAAGATTTGTGCATCCACTAAACTGACCTGGATTGATGCACCACCACTTGCTTTGTTGTCCATGAGAAGCACCTCAGACAGAGTGACAAAGCTCAGCCCACATGAAATAGTGTTTGGACGTCCAAAGAACATTCCAGGCCACATGTCTATTGTCCCTCTGTCTGTATCTAATGATCTGCTTCTTCAGTACTGCAAAAGACTAACATCATCGGGTGCTGTAGGCCCTTCCTGAAGCAAAGACACCAGCAGCCCACGGCCTCCAGCCAGGGGATTGGGTTTGGATAAAAGCCCACATCAGACGGCACTGTCTCAACATCGGTGGAAGAGGCCATATCCGGTCCTTTTGACAACAGCAACAGCAGTCAAGTGTGACTTCCTGGATCCATGGCTCTCATACAAAGAAAGCAGTAACTCCGCCGCCACCACAGGAGTCTCCAGTGCTTTCCCCTGCATCACATCAAGGACAGCCTTGTTACAACATGTGTTCCACGAAAAGTACCAAGTGAGAATGGTATCCCAGCTCATCCTGAAGGGTTGTGCGTGCTGCACACAACAGAGAAAGGAAGAGTGTGTAAGCGGGCCCCAACAATACATCAACTGAAGACGTCTGGAACATCAATGCCCCAACCCCTCAGTCTACAAGCTGTGACAACGAGACATCTTTACCTTCCTCATCACTTTGTTTTCTTCATTTTGAAAGTGCCTAAGTAATGGAAGTGCTTGCTACCCTCTCGAATTACTTGAAGACAGGCACCAACGGTTACTTTTCTGTTTACAGGTATCGTCACTGAGGCTCTGCATTATTCCTCAGCAGACTTTTGAAAAGAATGAAAGTGCAACAGAAGATAAGACATTCTTCCAACTAGTCACACTAGCCACACGTACCAATGACTGGAACAATGCCTCAAGACTTTCAGAACAATGAGAGAATATGGCCATGGGTTCTACTAGCAATATTATCCCCCATTGCTGCTGTTATAATGACTACGCTCTTTATAGTGTATTGTGTTCACATTGCTATACCTAGCACTGGCCCTGAGATACTGCTTAAATGACACAGAGATATTGTATCAAAATGAATAAATAGCCATTGATAAAAATGGGACAGGGGGACAGTTGGCAGGGCAGGAAAGAAATAAGACAGCAAAATGGGAAAATACCACACAGAACAAATATGTTCAAAAGGTATATTTCTGATATATGAAATTAATGTGATGCATTGTTATGTCTGCACATATCCGCCAACATCTATTGGTGAGCAAGACAGAGAAAAATAGAAATTTTAAAACGTATGAGTATGCCTGAATATGCCATCATCATTGTTTATCAAAAGGGCGGGAATGTGGAAGCTAACTAACCCTGGGCGAAGTGCTACGCTACGCTCGCGTAGTTTGCGAAGCTTGCGCTACTTCGCACAACGCGAGTTGCACGTAGCACAGTGCGAACACGCGTAGCGTAGCGTAGTGCCGCGGTCATTTTTTGCTTGCTCGCGGTCCTCAACGTCAAGTTGGCGACCGCGAGCAAGCAAAATGACATCCCAGCGAGACTTTTTCCTCGTTCGCGATCAGCAACATCAAGTTGCCGATCGCGAGCGTGGAAAATAAACCTCCCGGCGAGATTCTCAACGCGGGAGGTCAGGTTTCTCATTGCGAGTGGTCGCGTATGCTCGCGACCGCTCGCGATGAGAAACTACCAGTCCGCGTTGAGAAAGCTGCCGCTCGAGTAAAAATCTACTCGAGCAGCAGTAAAGACAGCTCGCACTGTGCAAGTTGCCGTTTTCAATGATTGCACAGTGCGGACAAGCATCCGGCACTGTGCAATCATTGCGAACAGTGCGCTACGCAGTTCGCGTAGTGCTACGCGAAGCTTGCGTAGCGCGAACTGCACTTTGCGTAGCTTCGCGAAGCATTACTTCGCGAACTACGCCCACCCTTAAAGCTAACTTTATATAACAATGGTGGCATCCATTTTGTATAATTTGACATTGTGATAATTCAATGATGATGGGAATTATATACAAATATAATAATTGCTTGATATCATGTGGCAGTCTTGAATAAGAGTTAGAACTTTGCTTTTAGTAAGCTGCCTGTAATGCGACACATTGCAAGTCTTGCACAAAGAGTACATTTCCATGTTATTACATTTCTGCCTGCTTGCATTAGCAACAGGCCCTGTAGGCCTCAAAAGTGTATTCAGCCACATCAGCTAATGTAGACCATTGTGATTGTATTTTGGTGTAAATGTAATAGTTAACTGTCTAGATACAGGGGACTTTTCATGTGCACATAGGGTGATTTCCAACGTATTCTTGTGTAACGATATACTGTAAGTTTCCGAGCACAAAATGTTTCTTCACCACCTACCGGGACATGAGGGCCTAGACATGACCTGTTACACAGACAAATTATAAGGAAATGTTGTGGTCTGTGTCTATAAAGGCTTGTATTTTACTTCTGCTATTCGAGCACTCAGCACCCATCTGAGGCTCCCGTGCATGTTAAATAAATTCTCTTTATTTTACTCAGGTTGTTGTGACGGGGTTATGATTTTGGGTTCTACAGATCTTTTCAGTTTCCACACTAGTACATACAATGTTGTGTTGCCAGCTGTCTCCTTTCTGAATCCTCATATCACAGGGCCATACACAAAAATCTCTGGTGGTTCACCTGCAGCTAAGCCACCATCAGATTGAAGACTAAGATGTTTAAAAAAAAACAAAAAACAGTGCAGCAGGCCTTTTCCATCTTTTCATCCATGACATGACACAGCAACCTTGTATCCATGAGCACTGCCTCAATGCTGCTTCAGTTTGGAAAATACTTTAAGATGGTTGTATGACGTAACAGTGCATGTTTTTACTACGTATGCCTTTAACATGCATTTTTTTACAACACAGGTGTTTATCACACATCTGCCTTTACCACTCAGGTAAGTATATATTCACTGAAAAAAATCAAAGGTTACAGGGATGTTATAGTTAGACTCAGATTTCACTCGTACAAAACCATAGAAATTCAGCAGTTATAGTTACGTAAGCTAACTATAAATTATACCCCCGCAATGTACTACTTATGACCTCACATATTACATCACTCATGACATGGTCATCAGTGATGACATCATCCAGTGAGTATAGGTGTTTTCTAAAAGTTTATGATTGTAAACATATATACTAAGCTACTACAAAAGTTAAAATAGTATACGAGGTATATATATTTTTTAAATTTATTTAAGTGTTTGGTCTTTGAAAAAACCATTACACCAAGCAACATTTTTAGCAGCACTAATAAAAAATCATTAATCGAATTTTAAAACAATTAGTCTTTCTTCTACATCTAAAGTACAATTAATAAAAATTCTTTTAAAATTGAAAAAACGGTGTCATAGTAAAAAACCATATGTAAAACAGATTATATTCTTTTCAAGTTTTTTGTAGTATTCCAGTAATTCTAAGAATCTGTTTGGGTCTCCACAGGATTTTGACCAATTTCCTTTAAATACAGATTTAAAAGTTTTACCCCCCCCTGCAGACTAGGGGGATTGAGGACCCACCAAGCCAGGTGATTACTGCTTCTCTACTCGTTCGTATGTTCATGTTATTAAATATTACTTTTAATAAAATCTTCCTTTCTTTTAGTAGCTTTGGGCATGCGCAGAAAATATGTTGAAGTGATTCATATTTATAGCCACACAGTTTGCAGTTTCGGTTTTGCCTTTGTTCTTTCCATGAAGGGATAAGATCCTTTGTTTCCCACCTGCCGAAACGCAGTCTCATGAATTGATGTTTTAAAATCAAAGAGAAATGAGCTGATAAATATTCCTGAGGCTTCCTTGTGCCATATGAGCTGATCACCGTCCAGGCGTGACGTCTTTGTAATAAAATATTCTCATCTGTTGAATTTGACAGACGTTTTATTGTGGAAATGATTAGTTTGTTGAAGGCCTTTTTCCCAATGCTGGCATTCCAAATGTCTTGAGCTACTACTAATCAGTGATACTATTTCTAACATATGTCACCTTGGTCACTCTGTGACTGTCTGTATCAGTGTAAGTGGTTGTCTATTTGCCTGTTTGTGTGTGTGAGTGGGTGTATGAGTGGCTGTATGGGTGAGTGAGTGGGTTTCTGAGTAGTGTGTGGGCATGTGAGTGGTTGTATGAGTATGTGAGTGGGTTTGTGAGTGGTTGTGAGGGTGTGTGTGTGTGGTTGTATGGGTGTGTGAGTGAATGTGCTCATGGTTGTATGGGTTTGTAAATGGTCTGTAAGCAGCTGTATGAGTGTTTAGTTGGGTGCGTGAGTGGTTGTATGCATGTGTGAGTGGTTGTGGGGGTGTCAGTGATTGTGTGAGTGATTGGGTTTGTAAGTTGGTATGTGAGTGGCTGTATGGGTGTGTAACTAGGTATGTGAATCGTTGTATTGATGTGTGAGTGGGTGTGTGAGTTGTAGGGGTATGAGTGGGTGTTTGAGTACTTGAGTGGGTGTGAGTGGTTGTGTGGGTATATGAGTGGGTGTGTGTGTTTGTGTGGGTGTGTGACTGCATGTGTGAGTAGTTGTACAGGTTTGTAAGTGGGTGTGTGAATAGCTGTATAGGTGAGTGACTGGTTGTATGAGTAGCTGTATGGGTGGGTGAGTGGTTGTGTGAGTGGGTCTGTGAGTGTGTGGGTGTATGTGTGGCTCTATGGGTGAGTCTGTGGTTATTTGAGTACTTGTAGGGGTCTGTGAATGGGTATGTAAGTGTTTGTGTAGGTGTGTGAGTGGGTGTATGAGAGGTTGTATATGGGTGTGATTGAGTGTGTGAGTGGTTCTGTGGATGATGTCCTCATTGATGTCATCAGTGATGTCATTCGAGATGTCATCCATGATGTCATCAGTGATGTCACTGACCATGTCATGAGTGATGTAATAAATGAGGTCAAAGGCAGTGCATTGCCAAGGCATAAGTTATAGTTAGCTCAGGTAACTATAATTGCTACATTTCTATGGTTTTCTACTAGGGAAATCTGAGCCTAACTATAACATCGCTGTAACTGTTGGTTTTTATTGTGAATTACTATGGTTTTTTAATATTTCCTAACTATAATGTTACTGTAACCTTTGGCTTTTTAGGTGAAATTCTACATTTAAAAAAAATGTATTTCCTAACTGTAACCAGTAAACTTTGACAGTGAGTTTGTGAGTGAGTGCATGAGTGTCTCAGTAGGTCTGCGAGTGGGAGTGAGAGTGTCTGAGTGAGTCTGTCAATGGGTGTGTGAATGTCTGAGTGGCTGTTTGAGTCAATGCTTGAGTGTCTGAGTGGGTGTCTGAGTGTTTGCATGAGTGTCTGAGTGGATCTGTGAGTGAGTGTATCAGAGTGTAAGTGGCTCTATGTCTGGGTGTGTCAGTGGGCCTGTGAGTGGGTTTGAGAGTATCTGAGTGGCTCTGTGTCTAGGTGTGTAAGTGGGTCAATGAGTGTGTGTTGGAGTGTGTGAGTGGGTCTGTCAGTAGGTGTGTGAGTGTCTCAGTGGGTGTTTTTTTTACTTTACAATCAAATTTGTGGATCCGCCATGATTTTACACAGGGGCCGCGCTGAGGTTCGCAGCAGATTCGCGAATTTGCACATGTGGGAAAAAATACTTTTAAGCCCATTTCTTTTCAATCATGGGTCCCTCATACACCCCTATATTGCACACATGGGGTCAGTATACCTCTGCCCCAATGCCTTCTATTTAGGTTTTTGTAAAATTCTCACAGCCAGTGACTGTTCAATGTTATGTAACATGGTGGCCGCAACTTTCCTCCTATGTTGTGGCCAGCCAATCACGGCACTGCTCTTGGCGCGTGAAGCCGTGGATCCACCATGAGGGATCCGTGGAGGATCCACATTCCTAGATATCTATATTTCTTTAATAACTCCAAAACTACTGAGCGGATTTACACCAAATCACAAAAAGCACTCTTTGTGGACCAAGATCTAGCTTTCTGCCAAATTTGATGTAATTCCGTACTAGTTTTGACTCTCTCTATATATATATATATGGCGTCCCTTTTTTGTGTGAATATATATATATATGCTGCTGAATTTCACTGGTTTTGTACGAGTGAAATCTGACCCTAACTATAACGTCCCTTTTGTGTGTGAATATATATATATATGTATATATACATATATATATATATATATATATATATATATATATATATATATATATATTCAAAAAAGAGGTTGCCGCTCCGGTGGAACGCACTCGCTGGAGGTCTGGCCAAAAAACAGGGCTGCTCACTCAGGACATTTCCCCACATGTGCGCCGCCTACGCGTTTCGGGATACCTCCCTTCCTCTGGGCAGCATTCGCACAAAATGAAAGACACCAGCAAGTTATGAGGAAGTCCCATCTTTATTTTGCATGATCAACCCCGATAGGAATCAGGTGAGTGAAACTGTAGCATGATGGGACTTGGAGTCCTGTTTTACAAATCCAAGTGGATGCAGGCTTCCAGATTGTGAAATGAATTTCCTCGTGGGACAAACAATGTTCAAAGTGCCGCCTGACAATACGACGGCCCCTCCAGCTCCGCTGTGCAAGGTAATCCATTGCTGCGGACCCACTCGGGTCTCGTGGTGGTGCGAAGCCGTGGCCTGGGCTTGGCCACACATATTAAAAAAAGAGGTTGCCGCTCCGGTGGAACGCACTCGCCGGAGGTCTGGCCAAAAAACAGGGCTGCTCACTCAGGACATTTCCCCACATGTGCGCCGCCTACGCGTTTCGGGATACCTCCCTTCCTCTGGGCAGCATTCGCACAAAATGAAAGACACCAGCAAGTTATGAGGAAGTCCCATCTTTATTTTGCATGATCAACCCCGATAGGAATCAGGTGAGTGAAACTGTAGCATGATGGGACTTGGAGTCCTGTTTTACAAATCCAAGTGGATGCAGGCTTCCAGATTGTGAAATGAATTTCCTCGTGGGACAAACAATGTTCAAAGTGCCGCCTGACAATACAACGGCCCCTCCAGCTCCGCTGTGCAAGGTAATCCATTGCTGCGGACCCACTCGGGTCTCGTGGTGGTGCGAAGCCGTGGCCTGGGCTTGGCCACACATATTCAAAAAAAGAGGTTGCCGCTCCGGTGGAACGCACTCGCCGGAGGTCTGGCCAAAAAACAGGGCTGCTCACTCAGGACATTTCCCCACATGTGCGCCGCCTACGCGTTTCGGGATACCTCCCTTCCTCTGGGCAGCATTCGCACAAAATGAAAGACACCAGCAAGTTATGAGGAAGTCCCATCTTTATTTTGCATGATCAACCCCGATAGGAATCAGGTGAGTGAAACTGTAGCATGATGGGACTTGGAGTCCTGTTTTACAAATCCAAGTGGATGCAGGCTTCCAGATTGTGAAATGAATTTCCTCGTGGGACAAACAATGTTCAAAGTGCCGCCCTGACAATACAACGGCCCCTCCAGCTCCGCTGTGCAAGGTAATCCATTGCTGCGGACCCACTCGGGTCTCGTGGTGGTGCGAAGCCGTGGCCTGGGCTTGGCCACACATATTCAAAAAAGAGGTTGCCGCTCCGGTGGAACGCACTCGCCGGAGGTCTGGCCAAAAAACAGGGCTGCTCACTCAGGACATTTCCCCACATGTGCGCCGCCTACGCGTTTCGGGATACCTCCCTTCCTCTGGGCAGCATTCGCACAAAATGAAAGACACCAGCAAGTTATGAGGAAGTCCCATCTTTATTTTGCATGATCAACCCCGATAGGAATCAGGTGAGTGAAACTGTAGCATGATGGGACTTGGAGTCCTGTTTTACAAATCCAAGTGGATGCAGGCTTCCAGATTGTGAAATGAATTTCCTCGTGGGACAAACAATGTTCAAAGTGCCGCCCTGACAATACAACGGCCCCTCCAGCTCCGCTGTGCAAGGTAATCCATTGCTGCGGACCCACTCGGGTCTCGTGGTGGTGCGAAGCCATGGCCTGGGCTTGGCCACACATATTCAAAAAAAAAAAAAAAAGAGGTTGCCGCTCCGGTGGAACGCACTCGCCGGAGGTCTGGCCAAAAAACAGGGCTGCTCACTCAGGACATTTCCCCACATGTGCGCCGCCTACGCGTTTCGGGATACCTCCCTTCCTCTGGGCAGCATTCGCACAAAATGAAAGACACCAGCAAGTTATGAGGAAGTCCCATCTTTATTTTGCATGATCAACCCCGATAGGAATCAGGTGAGTGAAACTGTAGCATGATGGGACTTGGAGTCCTGTTTTACAAATCCAAGTGGATGCAGGCTTCCAGATTGTGAAATGAATTTCCTCGTGGGACAAACAATGTTCAAAGTGCCGCCCTGACAATACAACGGCCCCTCCAGCTCCGCTGTGCAAGGTAATCCATTGCTGCGGACCCACTCGGGTCTCGTGGTGGTGCGAAGCCGTGGCCTGGGCTTGGCCACACATATTCAAAAAAAGAGGTTGCCGCTCCGGTGGAACGCACTCGCCGGAGGGCTGGCCAAAAAACAGGGCTGCTCACTCAGGACATTTCCCCACATGTGCGCCGCCTACGCGTTTCGGGATACCTCCCTTCCTCTGGGCAGCATTCGCACAAAATGAAAGACACCAGCAAGTTATGAGGAAGTCCCATCTTTATTTTGCATGATCAACCCCGATAGGAATCAGGTGAGTGAAACTGTAGCATGATGGGACTTGGAGTCCTGTTTTACAAATCCAAGTGGATGCAGGCTTCCAGATTGTGAAATGAATTTCCTCGTGGGACAAACAATGTTCAAAGTGCCGCCCTGACAATACAACGGCCCCTCCAGCTCCGCTGTGCAAGGTAATCCATTGCTGCGGACCCACTCGGGTCTCGTGGTGGTGCGAAGCCGTGGCCTGGGCTTGGCCACACATATTCAAAAAAAGAGGTTGCCGCTCCGGTGGAACGCACTCGCCGGAGGTCTGGCCAAAAAACAGGGCTGCTCACTCAGGACATTTCCCCACATGTGCGCCGCCTACGCGTTTCGGGATACCTCCCTTCCTCTGGGCAGCATTCGCACAAAATGAAAGACACCAGCAAGTTATGAGGAAGTCCCATCTTTATTTTGCATGATCAACCCCGATAGGAATCAGGTGAGTGAAACTGTAGCATGATGGGACTTGGAGTCCTGTTTTACAAATCCAAGTGGATGCAGGCTTCCAGATTGTGAAATGAATTTCCTCGTGGGACAAACAATGTTCAAAGTGCCGCCCTGACAATACAACGGCCCCTCCAGCTCCGCTGTGCAAGGTAATCCATTGCTGCGGACCCACTCGGGTCTCGTGGTGGTGCGAAGCCGTGGCCTGGGCTTGGCCACACATATTCAAAAAAGAGGTTGCCGCTCCGGTGGAACGCACTCGCCGGAGGTCTGGCCAAAAAACAGGGCTGCTCACTCAGGACATTTCCCCACATGTGCGCCGCCTACGCGTTTCGGGATACCTCCCTTCCTCTGGGCAGCATTCGCACAAAATGAAAGACACCAGCAAGTTATGAGGAAGTCCCATCTTTATTTTGCATGATCAACCCCGATAGGAATCAGGTGAGTGAAACTGTAGCATGATGGGACTTGGAGTCCTGTTTTACAAATCCAAGTGGATGCAGGCTTCCAGATTGTGAAATGAATTTCCTCGTGGGACAAACAATGTTCAAAGTGCCGCCCTGACAATACAACGGCCCCTCCAGCTCCGCTGTGCAAGGTAATCCATTGCTGCGGACCCACTCGGGTCTCGTGGTGGTGCGAAGCCGTGGCCTGGGCTTGGCCACACATATTCAAAAAAGAGGTTGCCGCTCCGGTGGAACGCACTCGCCGGAGGTCTGGCCAAAAAACAGGGCTGCTCACTCAGGACATTTCCCCACATGTGCGCCGCCTACGCGTTTCGGGATACCTCCCTTCCTCTGGGCAGCATTCGCACAAAATGAAAGACACCAGCAAGTTATGAGGAAGTCCCATCTTTATTTTGCATGATCAACCCCGATAGGAATCAGGTGAGTGAAACTGTAGCATGATGGGACTTGGAGTCCTGTTTTACAAATCCAAGTGGATGCAGGCTTCCAGATTGTGAAATGAATTTCCTCGTGGGACAAACAATGTTCAAAGTGCCGCCCTGACAATACAACGGCCCCTCCAGCTCCGCTGTGCAAGGTAATCCATTGCTGCGGACCCACTCGGGTCTCGTGGTGGTGCGAAGCCGTGGCCTGGGCTTGGCCACACATATTCAAAAAAGAGGTTGCCGCTCCGGTGGAACGCACTCGCCGGAGGTCTGGCCAAAAAACAGGGCTGCTCACTCAGGACATTTCCCCACATGTGCGCCGCCTACGCGTTTCGGGATACCTCCCTTCCTCTGGGCAGCATTCGCACAAAATGAAAGACACCAGCAAGTTATGAGGAAGTCCCATCTTTATTTTGCATGATCAACCCCGATAGGAATCAGGTGAGTGAAACTGTAGCATGATGGGACTTGGAGTCCTGTTTTACAAATCCAAGTGGATGCAGGCTTCCAGATTGTGAAATGAATTTCCTCGTGGGACAAACAATGTTCAAAGTGCCGCCCTGACAATACAACAGCCCCTCCAGCTCCGCTGTGCAAGGTAATCCATTGCTGCGGACCCACTCGGGTCTCGTGGTGGTGCGAAGCCATGGCCTGGGCTTGGCCACACATATTCAAAAAAAAAAAAAAAAGAGGTTGCCGCTCCGGTGGAACGCACTCGCCGGAGGTCTGGCCAAAAAACAGGGCTGCTCACTCAGGACATTTCCCCACATGTGCGCCGCCTACGCGTTTCGGGATACCTCCCTTCCTCTGGGCAGCATTCGCACAAAATGAAAGACACCAGCAAGTTATGAGGAAGTCCCATCTTTATTTTGCATGATCAACCCCGATAGGAATCAGGTGAGTGAAACTGTAGCATGATGGGACTTGGAGTCCTGTTTTACAAATCCAAGTGGATGCAGGCTTCCAGATTGTGAAATGAATTTCCTCGTGGGACAAACAATGTTCAAAGTGCCGCCCTGACAATACAACGGCCCCTCCAGCTCCGCTGTGCAAGGTAATCCATTGCTGCGGACCCACTCGGGTCTCGTGGTGGTGCGAAGCCGTGGCCTGGGCTTGGCCACACATATTCAAAAAAAGAGGTTGCCGCTCCGGTGGAACGCACTCGCCGGAGGGCTGGCCAAAAAACAGGGCTGCTCACTCAGGACATTTCCCCACATGTGCGCCGCCTACGCGTTTCGGGATACCTCCCTTCCTCTGGGCAGCATTCGCACAAAATGAAAGACACCAGCAAGTTATGAGGAAGTCCCATCTTTATTTTGCATGATCAACCCCGATAGGAATCAGGTGAGTGAAACTGTAGCATGATGGGACTTGGAGTCCTGTTTTACAAATCCAAGTGGATGCAGGCTTCCAGATTGTGAAATGAATTTCCTCGTGGGACAAACAATGTTCAAAGTGCCGCCCTGACAATACAACGGCCCCTCCAGCTCCGCTGTGCAAGGTAATCCATTGCTGCGGACCCACTCGGGTCTCGTGGTGGTGCGAAGCCGTGGCCTGGGCTTGGCCACACATATTCAAAAAAGAGGTTGCCGCTCCGGTGGAACGCACTCGCCGGAGGTCTGGCCAAAAAACAGGGCTGCTCACTCAGGACATTTCCCCACATGTGCGCCGCCTACGCGTTTCGGGATACCTCCCTTCCTCTGGGCAGCATTCGCACAAAATGAAAGACACCAGCAAGTTATGAGGAAGTCCCATCTTTATTTTGCATGATCAACCCCGATAGGAATCAGGTGAGTGAAACTGTAGCATGATGGGACTTGGAGTCCTGTTTTACAAATCCAAGTGGATGCAGGCTTCCAGATTGTGAAATGAATTTCCTCGTGGGACAAACAATGTTCAAAGTGCCGCCCTGACAATACAACGGCCCCTCCAGCTCCGCTGTGCAAGGTAATCCATTGCTGCGGACCCACTCGGGTCTCGTGGTGGTGCGAAGCCGTGGCCTGGGCTTGGCCACACATATTCAAAAAAGAGGTTGCCGCTCCGGTGGAACGCACTCGCCGGAGGTCTGGCCAAAAAACAGGGCTGCTCACTCAGGACATTTCCCCACATGTGCGCCGCCTACGCGTTTCGGGATACCTCCCTTCCTCTGGGCAGCATTCGCACAAAATGAAAGACACCAGCAAGTTATGAGGAAGTCCCATCTTTATTTTGCATGATCAACCCCGATAGGAATCAGGTGAGTGAAACTGTAGCATGATGGGACTTGGAGTCCTGTTTTACAAATCCAAGTGGATGCAGGCTTCCAGATTGTGAAATGAATTTCCTCGTGGGACAAACAATGTTCAAAGTGCCGCCCTGACAATACAACGGCCCCTCCAGCTCCGCTGTGCAAGGTAATCCATTGCTGCGGACCCACTCGGGTCTCGTGGTGGTGCGAAGCCGTGGCCTGGGCTTGGCCACACATATTCAAAAAAGAGGTTGCCGCTCCGGTGGAACGCACTCGCCGGAGGTCTGGCCAAAAAACAGGGCTGCTCACTCAGGACATTTCCCCACATGTGCGCCGCCTACGCGTTTCGGGATACCTCCCTTCCTCTGGGCAGCATTCGCACAAAATGAAAGACACCAGCAAGTTATGAGGAAGTCCCATCTTTATTTTGCATGATCAACCCCGATAGGAATCAGGTGAGTGAAACTGTAGCATGATGGGACTTGGAGTCCTGTTTTACAAATCCAAGTGGATGCAGGCTTCCAGATTGTGAAATGAATTTCCTCGTGGGACAAACAATGTTCAAAGTGCCGCCCTGACAATACAACGGCCCCTCCAGCTCCGCTGTGCAAGGTAATCCATTGCTGCGGACCCACTCGGGTCTCGTGGTGGTGCGAAGCCATGGCCTGGGCTTGGCCACACATATTCAAAAAAAAAAAAAAAAAAAAAAGAGGTTGCCGCTCCGGTGGAACGCACTCGCCGGAGGTCTGGCCAAAAAACAGGGCTGCTCACTCAGGACATTTCCCCACATGTGCGCCGCCTACGCGTTTCGGGATACCTCCCTTCCTCTGGGCAGCATTCGCACAAAATGAAAGACACCAGCAAGTTATGAGGAAGTCCCATCTTTATTTTGCATGATCAACCCCGATAGGAATCAGGTGAGTGAAACTGTAGCATGATGGGACTTGGAGTCCTGTTTTACAAATCCAAGTGGATGCAGGCTTCCAGATTGTGAAATGAATTTCCTCGTGGGACAAACAATGTTCAAAGTGCCGCCCTGACAATACAACGGCCCCTCCAGCTCCGCTGTGCAAGGTAATCCATTGCTGCGGACCCACTCGGGTCTCGTGGTGGTGCGAAGCCGTGGCCTGGGCTTGGCCACACATATTCAAAAAAGAGGTTGCCGCTCCGGTGGAACGCACTCGCCGGAGGGCTGGCCAAAAAACAGGGCTGCTCACTCAGGACATTTCCCCACATGTGCGCCGCCTACGCGTTTCGGGATACCTCCCTTCCTCTGGGCAGCATTCGCACAAAATGAAAGACACCAGCAAGTTATGAGGAAGTCCCATCTTTATTTTGCATGATCAACCCCGATAGGAATCAGGTGAGTGAAACTGTAGCATGATGGGACTTGGAGTCCTGTTTTACAAATCCAAGTGGATGCAGGCTTCCAGATTGTGAAATGAATTTCCTCGTGGGACAAACAATGTTCAAAGTGCCGCCCTGACAATACAACGGCCCCTCCAGCTCCGCTGTGCAAGGTAATCCATTGCTGCGGACCCACTCGGGTCTCGTGGTGGTGCGAAGCCGTGGCCTGGGCTTGGCCACACATATTCAAAAAGAGGTTGCCGCTCCGGTGGAACGCACTCGCCGGAGGTCTGGCCAAAAAACAGGGCTGCTCACTCAGGACATTTCCCCACATGTGCGCCGCCTACGCGTTTCGGGATACCTCCCTTCCTCTGGGCAGCATTCGCACAAAATGAAAGACACCAGCAAGTTATGAGGAAGTCCCATCTTTATTTTGCATGATCAACCCCGATAGGAATCAGGTGAGTGAAACTGTAGCATGATGGGACTTGGAGTCCTGTTTTACAAATCCAAGTGGATGCAGGCTTCCAGATTGTGAAATGAATTTCCTCGTGGGACAAACAATGTTCAAAGTGCCGCCCTGACAATACAACGGCCCCTCCAGCTCCGCTGTGCAAGGTAATCCATTGCTGCGGACCCACTCGGGTCTCGTGGTGGTGCGAAGCCGTGGCCTGGGCTTGGCCACACATATTCAAAAAAGAGGTTGCCGCTCCGGTGGAACGCACTCGCCGGAGGTCTGGCCAAAAAACAGGGCTGCTCACTCAGGACATTTCCCCACATGTGCGCCGCCTACGCGTTTCGGGATACCTCCCTTCCTCTGGGCAGCATTCGCACAAAATGAAAGACACCAGCAAGTTATGAGGAAGTCCCATCTTTATTTTGCATGATCAACCCCGATAGGAATCAGGTGAGTGAAACTGTAGCATGATGGGACTTGGAGTCCTGTTTTACAAATCCAAGTGGATGCAGGCTTCCAGATTGTGAAATGAATTTCCTCGTGGGACAAACAATGTTCAAAGTGCCGCCCTGACAATACAACGGCCCCTCCAGCTCCGCTGTGCAAGGTAATCCATTGCTGCGGACCCACTCGGGTCTCGTGGTGGTGCGAAGCCGTGGCCTGGGCTTGGCCACACATATTCAAAAAAGAGGTTGCCGCTCCGGTGGAACGCACTCGCCGGAGGTCTGGCCAAAAAACAGGGCTGCTCACTCAGGACATTTCCCCACATGTGCGCCGCCTACGCGTTTCGGGATACCTCCCTTCCTCTGGGCAGCATTCGCACAAAATGAAAGACACCAGCAAGTTATGAGGAAGTCCCATCTTTATTTTGCATGATCAACCCCGATAGGAATCAGGTGAGTGAAACTGTAGCATGATGGGACTTGGAGTCCTGTTTTACAAATCCAAGTGGATGCAGGCTTCCAGATTGTGAAATGAATTTCCTCGTGGGACAAACAATGTTCAAAGTGCCGCCCTGACAATACAACGGCCCCTCCAGCTCCGCTGTGCAAGGTAATCCATTGCTGCGGACCCACTCGGGTCTCGTGGTGGTGCGAAGCCGTGGCCTGGGCTTGGCCACACATATTCAAAAAAGAGGTTGCCGCTCCGGTGGAACGCACTCGCCGGAGGTCTGGCCAAAAAACAGGGCTGCTCACTCAGGACATTTCCCCACATGTGCGCCGCCTACGCGTTTCGGGATACCTCCCTTCCTCTGGGCAGCATTCGCACAAAATGAAAGACACCAGCAAGTTATGAGGAAGTCCCATCTTTATTTTGCATGATCAACCCCGATAGGAATCAGGTGAGTGAAACTGTAGCATGATGGGACTTGGAGTCCTGTTTTACAAATCCAAGTGGATGCAGGCTTCCAGATTGTGAAATGAATTTCCTCGTGGGACAAACAATGTTCAAAGTGCCGCCCTGACAATACAACAGCCCCTCCAGCTCCGCTGTGCAAGGTAATCCATTGCTGCGGACCCACTCGGGTCTCGTGGTGGTGCGAAGCCATGGCCTGGGCTTGGCCACACATATTCAAAAAAAAAAAAAAAAAAAAAAGAGGTTGCCGCTCCGGTGGAACGCACTCGCCGGAGGTCTGGCCAAAAAACAGGGCTGCTCACTCAGGACATTTCCCCACATGTGCGCCGCCTACGCGTTTCGGGATACCTCCCTTCCTCTGGGCAGCATTCGCACAAAATGAAAGACACCAGCAAGTTATGAGGAAGTCCCATCTTTATTTTGCATGATCAACCCCGATAGGAATCAGGTGAGTGAAACTGTAGCATGATGGGACTTGGAGTCCTGTTTTACAAATCCAAGTGGATGCAGGCTTCCAGATTGTGAAATGAATTTCCTCGTGGGACAAACAATGTTCAAAGTGCCGCCCTGACAATACAACGGCCCCTCCAGCTCCGCTGTGCAAGGTAATCCATTGCTGCGGACCCACTCGGGTCTCGTGGTGGTGCGAAGCCGTGGCCTGGGCTTGGCCACACATATTCAAAAAAAGAGGTTGCCGCTCCGGTGGAACGCACTCGCCGGAGGGCTGGCCAAAAAACAGGGCTGCTCACTCAGGACATTTCCCCACATGTGCGCCGCCTACGCGTTTCGGGATACCTCCCTTCCTCTGGGCAGCATTCGCACAAAATGAAAGACACCAGCAAGTTATGAGGAAGTCCCATCTTTATTTTGCATGATCAACCCCGATAGGAATCAGGTGAGTGAAACTGTAGCATGATGGGACTTGGAGTCCTGTTTTACAAATCCAAGTGGATGCAGGCTTCCAGATTGTGAAATGAATTTCCTCGTGGGACAAACAATGTTCAAAGTGCCGCCCTGACAATACAACGGCCCCTCCAGCTCCGCTGTGCAAGGTAATCCATTGCTGCGGACCCACTCGGGTCTCGTGGTGGTGCGAAGCCGTGGCCTGGGCTTGGCCACACATATTCAAAAAAAGAGGTTGCCGCTCCGGTGGAACGCACTCGCCGGAGGTCTGGCCAAAAAACAGGGCTGCTCACTCAGGACATTTCCCCACATGTGCGCCGCCTACGCGTTTCGGGATACCTCCCTTCCTCTGGGCAGCATTCGCACAAAATGAAAGACACCAGCAAGTTATGAGGAAGTCCCATCTTTATTTTGCATGATCAACCCCGATAGGAATCAGGTGAGTGAAACTGTAGCATGATGGGACTTGGAGTCCTGTTTTACAAATCCAAGTGGATGCAGGCTTCCAGATTGTGAAATGAATTTCCTCGTGGGACAAACAATGTTCAAAGTGCCGCCCTGACAATACAACGGCCCCTCCAGCTCCGCTGTGCAAGGTAATCCATTGCTGCGGACCCACTCGGGTCTCGTGGTGGTGCGAAGCCGTGGCCTGGGCTTGGCCACACATATTCAAAAAAAGAGGTTGCCGCTCCGGTGGAACGCACTCGCCGGAGGTCTGGCCAAAAAACAGGGCTGCTCACTCAGGACATTTCCCCACATGTGCGCCGCCTACGCGTTTCGGGATACCTCCCTTCCTCTGGGCAGCATTCGCACAAAATGAAAGACACCAGCAAGTTATGAGGAAGTCCCATCTTTATTTTGCATGATCAACCCCGATAGGAATCAGGTGAGTGAAACTGTAGCATGATGGGACTTGGAGTCCTGTTTTACAAATCCAAGTGGATGCAGGCTTCCAGATTGTGAAATGAATTTCCTCGTGGGACAAACAATGTTCAAAGTGCCGCCCTGACAATACAACGGCCCCTCCAGCTCCGCTGTGCAAGGTAATCCATTGCTGCGGACCCACTCGGGTCTCGTGGTGGTGCGAAGCCGTGGCCTGGGCTTGGCCACACATATTCAAAAAAGAGGTTGCCGCTCCGGTGGAACGCACTCGCCGGAGGTCTGGCCAAAAAACAGGGCTGCTCACTCAGGACATTTCCCCACATGTGCGCCGCCTACGCGTTTCGGGATACCTCCCTTCCTCTGGGCAGCATTCGCACAAAATGAAAGACACCAGCAAGTTATGAGGAAGTCCCATCTTTATTTTGCATGATCAACCCCGATAGGAATCAGGTGAGTGAAACTGTAGCATGATGGGACTTGGAGTCCTGTTTTACAAATCCAAGTGGATGCAGGCTTCCAGATTGTGAAATGAATTTCCTCGTGGGACAAACAATGTTCAAAGTGCCGCCCTGACAATACAACGGCCCCTCCAGCTCCGCTGTGCAAGGTAATCCATTGCTGCGGACCCACTCGGGTCTCGTGGTGGTGCGAAGCCGTGGCCTGGGCTTGGCCACACATATTCAAAAAAGAGGTTGCCGCTCCGGTGGAACGCACTCGCCGGAGGTCTGGCCAAAAAACAGGGCTGCTCACTCAGGACATTTCCCCACATGTGCGCCGCCTACGCGTTTCGGGATACCTCCCTTCCTCTGGGCAGCATTCGCACAAAATGAAAGACACCAGCAAGTTATGAGGAAGTCCCATCTTTATTTTGCATGATCAACCCCGATAGGAATCAGGTGAGTGAAACTGTAGCATGATGGGACTTGGAGTCCTGTTTTACAAATCCAAGTGGATGCAGGCTTCCAGATTGTGAAATGAATTTCCTCGTGGGACAAACAATGTTCAAAGTGCCGCCCTGACAATACAACGGCCCCTCCAGCTCCGCTGTGCAAGGTAATCCATTGCTGCGGACCCACTCGGGTCTCGTGGTGGTGCGAAGCCGTGGCCTGGGCTTGGCCACACATATTCAAAAAAGAGGTTGCCGCTCCGGTGGAACGCACTCGCCGGAGGTCTGGCCAAAAAACAGGGCTGCTCACTCAGGACATTTCCCCACATGTGCGCCGCCTACGCGTTTCGGGATACCTCCCTTCCTCTGGGCAGCATTCGCACAAAATGAAAGACACCAGCAAGTTATGAGGAAGTCCCATCTTTATTTTGCATGATCAACCCCGATAGGAATCAGGTGAGTGAAACTGTAGCATGATGGGACTTGGAGTCCTGTTTTACAAATCCAAGTGGATGCAGGCTTCCAGATTGTGAAATGAATTTCCTCGTGGGACAAACAATGTTCAAAGTGCCGCCCTGACAATACAACGGCCCCTCCAGCTCCGCTGTGCAAGGTAATCCATTGCTGCGGACCCACTCGGGTCTCGTGGTGGTGCGAAGCCGTGGCCTGGGCTTGGCCACACATATTCAAAAAAGAGGTTGCCGCTCCGGTGGAACGCACTCGCCGGAGGTCTGGCCAAAAAACAGGGCTGCTCACTCAGGACATTTCCCCACATGTGCGCCGCCTACGCGTTTCGGGATACCTCCCTTCCTCTGGGCAGCATTCGCACAATTTTTTTTTTTTGAATATGTGTGGCCAAGCCCAGGCCACGGCTTCGCACCACCACGAGACCCGAGTGGGTCCGCAGCAATGGATTACCTTGCACAGCGGAGCTGGAGGGGCCGTTGTATTGTCAGGCGGCACTTTGAACATTGTTTGTCCCACGAGGAAATTCATTTCACAATCTGGAAGCCTGCATCCACTTGGATTTGTAAAACAGGACTCCAAGTCCCATCATGCTACAGTTTCACTCACCTGATTCCTATCGGGGTTGATCATGCAAAATAAAGATGGGACTTCCTCATAACTTGCTGGTGTCTTTCATTTTGTGCGAATGCTGCCCAGAGGAAGGAGGTATCCTGAAACGCGTAGGCGCGCACATGTGGGGAAATGTCCTGAGTGAGCAGCCCTGTTTTTTGGCCAGACCTCCGGCGAGTGCTCCACCGGAGCGGCAACCTCTTTTGAATATGTGTGGCCAAGCCCAGGCCACGGCTTCGCACCACCACGAGACCCGAGTGGGTCCGCAGCAATGGATTACCTTGCACAGCGGAGCTGGAGGGGCCGTTGTATTGTCAGGGCGGCACTTTGAACATTGTTTGTCCCACGAGGAAATTCATTTCACAATCTGGAAGCCTGCATCCACTTGGATTTGTAAAACAGGACTCCAAGTCCCATCATGCTACAGTTTCACTCACCTGATTCCTATCGGGGTTGATCATGCAAAATAAAGATGGGACTTCCTCATAACTTGCTGGTGTCTTTCATTTTGTGCGAATGCTGCCCAGAGGAAGGGAGGTATCCCGAAACGCGTAGGCGCGCACATGTGGGGAAATGTCCTGAGTGAGCAGCCCTGTTTTTGGCCAGACCTCCGGCGAGTGCGTCCACCGGAGCGGCAACCTCTTTTTGAATATGTGTGGCCAAGCCCAGGCCACGGCTTCGCACCACCACGAGACCCAGTGGGTCCGCAGCAATGGATTACCTTGCACAGCGGAGCTGGAGGGGCCGTTGTATTGTCAGGCGGCACTTGAACATTGTTTGTCCCACGAGGAAATTCATTTCACAATCTGGAAGCCTGCATCCACTTGGATTTGTAAAACAGGACTCCAAGTCCCATCATGCTACAGTTTCACTCACCTGATTCCTATCGGGGTTGATCATGCAAAATAAAGATGGGACTTCCTCATAACTTGCTGGTGTCTTTCATTTTGTGCGAATGCTGCCCAGAGGAAGGGAGGTATCCCGAAACGCGTAGGCGGCGCATGTGGGAAATGTCCTGAGTGAGCAGCCCTGTTTTTGGCCAGACCTCCGGCGAGTGCTCCACCGGAGCGGCAACTCTTTTTGAATATGTGTGGCCAAGCCCAGGCCACGGCTTCGCACCACCACGAGACCCGAGTGGGTCCGCAGCAATGGATTACCTTGCACAGCGGAGCTGGAGGGGCCGTTGTATTGTCAGGCGGCACTTTGAACATTGTTTGTCCCACGAGGAAATTCATTTCACAATCTGGAAGCCTGCATCCACTTGGATTTGTAAAACAGGACTCCAAGTCCCATCATGCTACAGTTTCACTCACCTGATTCCTATCGAGGTTGATCATGCAAAATAAAGATGGGACTTCCTCATAACTTGCTGGTGTCTTTCATTTTGTGCGAATGCTGCCCAGAGGAAGGGAGGTATCCCGAAACGCGTAGGCGGCGCATATGTGGGAAATGTCCTGAGTGAGCAGCCCTGTTTTTGGCCAGACCTCCGGCGAGTGCGTTCCACCGAGCGGCAACCTCTTTTTGAATATATATATATATATATATATATATATATATATATTCACACACAAAGGGACGTTATAGTTAGGGTCAGATTTCACTCGTACAAAACCAGTGAAATTCAGAAGTTATAGTTACCTGAGCTAATTATAACTTACACCCCATAATGCACTGCTTAGGACCTCACATATTACATCACTCATGACGTGGTCAGTGACATCACTGATGACATCTCAAATGACATCACTGATGACATCATCAACAGAACCACTAACACACTTACTCACACCCCCTTGGGGGTAGTTGGCCCCCAAGGACCCTCAATAGTCAGGGGGACTTAATCCCCCTACTAGTAGTGCACCAGGAGGCGTGTTTGCAGATTGGTGGAGAAAGGGGGCATGGTCTCTGACAACCTCTCAGCAATCCTGCTGTGTGGGACTTACTGGAGGTAACAGGAGGGGTAGTTGACCCTATGTACTTCCTGTGGGGTCAACTACCTCTCCTGTTACATCCAGTAAGTCCCACACAGCGGTATTGCTAAGAGGTCTTTGGAGGCCACACCCCCTTTCTTTACCACTCTGCAAACGTACCTTCTGGTACACTACTGGTTGGGGGATGAAGTCCACTTTACGTCTGAGGGACCTTGGTGACCAAGAAGCCCTTCTGGTACCTCCTGTAAGTGATACACAGCGGGATTCCTAAGAGTTGGTCGGAGGCCCAGCCCCATTTCTCCACCACTCTGCAAATGCGACTATACTTAAGAAACCATAGAAATTGACTGAAAAAAACAAAGGTTACAGCGACGTTATAGTTAGGAATTAGCATTTAAAAAACCTTAGAAATTGACTGAAAAAAACAAAGGTTACAAGGACATTTTAGTTCGGAAATGGAATAAAAAACATAGAAATTAATTGAAATAGCAAAGGTTACAGGGACGTTATAGTTAGGCTCAGGTTTCACTCATACAAAACTAGTGAAATTAAGCAGTTATAGTTAGCTGAGCTAACTTTAACTCACATCCCCCGCAATGCACTGCTTACGACCTCAAATATTACATCACTCATGACACGGTATATACATATATATCCACATAAATTCTACACATATATATATGAACAAACAAAGATGGAACCAAAGACGGAGACAAAAGAGAAAACTCAGCAGGAGCAAACTCCAAAAAACAGCAAGGAGCAAAATGGAGATGCAAATAATTACTTCTACCAACATGGTGATCAATTTATCTAATATTGAACTCAAAGAAGCAGAAATTCAGTTACTTTCTCTAGGTTTAACCATTATTCACCCTGGGCACTGCCACCACCCACAACCAGCTCCTGCTATCTCCCAAGGTGCCCACTCTTGGAAGATAGCAGTTTGCTTTTGCTTGGCGGGAGCTGTGACAACTTCTGACAAGCAAGAACAAATACTAACTCCACTTCCAGCAAGCGAGAGATGTCAAACTGCTCCCGCTTGCTGGGAGTGAAGTTTTAATCTGTTTCCCGGACCGCTGTCATGCAGGCAGGAAAACAGATGAAACAATTGCTCCCACACATAGGGAGCTGCATTTTGTAGCAGCTCTATGCGTGCTGGAGCAATGCCGGCAAAACAGAGAGCAGAAAATAAGCAGAAAAGGGTAAACAGAGAGAAGAAAAATTAGCAGAAAAGGCAAAACAGAGCAGAAGAGGGCAAAATTGAGGGCAGAAAAACGAGCAGGAAAGGCAAAACAGAGAGTAGAAAAATGAGCAGAAAGCAAAACAGAGCAGAAGAGGGCAAAACAGAGGGCAGAAAAACGAGCAGAAAAGGCAAAATGGAGGGCAAAAAAACAGGCAGAAAAAGGCAAAACAGAGGGCAGAAAATGCAAAACAGAGCAGGAGAGGGCAAAACAGAGGGCAGAAAAATGAGCAGTGGAAGCAAAATGGAGGGCAGAAAAATTAGCAGAGAAAGTCTAGACAGATGGCAGAGAAACGAGCTGAAAGGCAGAACAGGGCAGAAAAGCAAGCAGAAAAGGCAAAATAGAGGGCAGAAAAATGAGCAGAAAAGGCAAAACAGGGCAAGAAACGAGCAGAAGAGGCAGACACAGAGAGCAGCAGGTAGATAGGCAGAAGAGGGTAGCAAACTGCAGGCAAGCTGAACAGGAGAACTGTCGCAGGGGGAGCTGGCATGAGGACCTGATATATTTTTACAGAAATTAAATGGGAAAAACTTACATATATAAACATTGCAGGTGCTCCAACTGAAGCTCTACTTCTGTAAAGGACAAATGATCCTGACCTCCTGGGCTTAAAGGCAAAGCAAGAGAGTTTTCTTGGCAATTCCACATTGAAAGACAATCTGAAATGCTACATGGAGGTGAATGCATCGTTGATATATTGGAGTGCAATCTATAGTGACTGTGATGAGTGGGTTCTTTCGTGTCCTTACCTGATGAGAGCAGAGTCCATGGTTTTCCCTTTAAATGACTACAAGTATACAAATATGGAAAATTACATGAAGCTCTGCCCATTTGACCCCGCCAAGTCCACCTTAATAGTATGCAATAGTCTTCCCGCTTTTTGCCAGGAGGATGGGCAGCTTACCAAATGGCCCCTCAGTGCTTTACCCACCGATTTTGATGACACGTTCTTGATGCTGAGGAATATGAGGACATGTTCACCAAACAAAGAAGTACCTACTTCAAATAGTTAAAAGGAAGGACCCTTGTTTGGTGGAGATTTACCTCTTTGTACTCTCATCGTCTTCTCCATAGGAAGATTCATGTTATCACAAATTTCTGGATAAAAAATGCACGAGGAACAATCATATTGTCAAGACGCACACAAGGACACTGGTGACATTTCCTCGTTCTCAATTACGCAGCTGTAGTGTAGAATACGTACTGGACATTTACCCAAGGAGGTAGCACTTAGTATTTAACCAGTATAAAGTACAAAACAGTAAACTTTTTTTGGATAAAGGAGCAGGGGCAATTCCTTTGTGGCCCAGTTCCTGAAACAGCTACTGACATACCCACAGAGATACTTAGACACCTACTCACACACTCAGGCACTCATACAGCCACTGACAGACCCACTCAGACACTGACATACCCACTCACAGACCCACTCAGACATACACACCCACTCACAGACCCACCCACATACCCATTCACAGACCTAGTCAGACACTATCACATGCACTCATAGACCCACTTATACACTCATGCACCCACTCACAGATGCACTCTGACACTATCACACCCACTCACAAAACCACTCAGGCACTCATGCACCAACTCATAGAACTACTCAGACTCTCTCACACCCACTCACAGACCTACACAGAGACTCACGTACTGACTCACAGACCCACTCAGACATACCCACTCACACACCCACTAAGAGACTCATGTACTCACTTACAGACCCACTCAGACACTCATGCACTCACTTACACACTGACTCACACACTCATGGAGGTGCTCAAAAACCCACTCAGACACTCCCACACCCACTCATAGACCCACTCAGACACTCACTCAGATACTCATGCACCCACTCAGACACCCACTCAGATACTCATGCATCCACTCATATACACTTTCAAACATGCATGCCGCCACTCAGTGAGACACTTATGCAGCCAATCCCAAACCCACTCAGACACGCACACCCACTGACACTCACACATGTACTCACACATCCACTGAGACACTCATGCACTCACTCACACACTCGCTCTCGAAGGTTACAGGCTACAGTTAGAAAATAAAATGTAAAAAAAACACATAGAAATTTACTTAAGAAACCAAAGGTTACAGGGACGTTATAGTTAGGCAATAACATTAAAAAGCCATAGAAATTAACTAAAAATGCCAAAGGTTACAGGGATGTTATAGTTAGCAAATAACATTTAATTAGCCTTAGATATTCACTGAAAAAAAACAAAGTTTACAGTGACATTGTAGCTGAGCTCTGTCAGAACTGAGTTCCTCAGGAGCAGTACCCTCCAATTCTCACCTTCTGGCAGCACCGACTCTGGGGTGGGGGAAGGTTTTTGGGGAGGGTACTGTGGGTAAGGAGATCTGGAACAACGATGATTAATGATCAGAGTTGAGTGCTGAGGTCATGAACGCCGATAACAATTAACCAGAAAGTAAATATACATGGGTTGACGCTGGCCTTACCTAGATGTGATTTCAAACATGTGACTCACAATGCATTACAACTCTCAGGCATTCATGATAATGTATATAGAAATTTGATGACTGCTTAGCTCAGCCATCTTGTAATTGCCTCACATCTCAGGCTGTTGGAACTAGGGGTGTCTGAGCACTCCAGTAGCCTCTGGTCCAGCCCACTGGTGCTGATACCAAAAGCTGCCCCACCGGACACCATCCCAGGGCTCTGGCTCTACATGGACTACAGGGGGATCAACTCAGTTACTAAGGCTGTTGCTCTCCCCATACTGAGACCTGATGACCTCATTGACAGATTAGGAGCTGCCAGGTTCCTGAGTACTTTTGATTTAACTTCAGAGTACTGGCAGATTACCCTAACAGAAGGGGCTAAATAGAGGTCAACCTTTTACACTCCAGAGGTCCACTTTCAGTATAAAGAGATGCCCTTGGGCTGTCAAATGCCCCTCCACCTTCCAGAGTCAGATAAACTAATTATTGGCTGGTAAGGAGACCTTCAGTGCTGCTTACTTGGATGACATAGCTGTCTTCGGTAGCAGCCGGAAGGACCACCTTTTTCACCTGCAGGAAGTGCTTCAAGCTCTGCAACATGTTGGCCTGACTATCAAGGTCAGCAAGTGCCAGAAAGGGCAGGGGTCTGTGGTGTACTTGAGACATCTTGTGGGTGGGGGTAAGTTGCAGCCTCTCCAGGCCAAGAATGAGACTACTCTGGTCTAGGAGCCCCCAAAAACTCAGACTGAGGAGAGGGCCTTCCTAGGCCTCACAGGATATTGCAGGAGGTTTGTCAATGAGTATGGTTGAATCCAGTGGCAAAGTGAGCAAGCGACCCACGTCTGGGAATACCCTGCCAACTTACGGCAAACAAAGCAATCACAAGGAGATGATGGACAGAGCGCTAAAACTTTTCAGACACTCATCCCCAGTCACAGAGCTGGGTTTAATCCATCATCGTTCTTTAGCTCACTTCACCACCCCAGTTCGGATCCAGCCATATGCAAAACAGTATGCCCAGACGTGGGTCCCTTGCTCACTTTGCCACTGGATTCAAGCTAGCCTGGCTGATGAGGGGTGTTACCCTGAAACTGGTCCCAGGATGCTTGTTTCCGGTCCAGGGAAGACCTGGCTTGGCAGTTCGGGCTGGACTGTTTTCATGAGGAACAGGGTCAAGACTGATTTGCATATGGCTTGGTCTGAACTGGGGTGGAAAATTGAGCTAAAGAAAGATGATGGATTCAACCCAGATCTGTGACTGGGGGTGAGTGTCTGAAAAGTTTCAGTGCTACGTCCATCATCTCCTTGTGTTTGCTTTGAATCCTCAGAGGCCAGCCTTGCTTTTTAGCACTACATCTTGACCTCTACCAAGGACTACCAAAGTGACTCCTAGGGCTAGTTTGCTGGACTCCTGTTTAGAGCCAAAGGGAGCTAAAAGGCTCCAACCATCTTGAACCCACACATGGACCGGGCCCAAGTGAGTCTTGGAGCCCCAAGATGTGTACCACCAGTCCTGGCTCTTTGTCATGGTGTGAAAGGTGCTCAGAAGTCCAAATCCGAAAAACGAGAACTTATAAAACTTTTGGCAAAAAGCTGCTCTGAGAACCAGGAGGAGACCTGGACTAACCTGCTCGCCTATCCGCCTGAAGTGCATCGCCGGTCAGATTGACTTTGTGGCTTCTTCTACTATGTTCTTCTCCGCAGCAGCAAATCCTTTTCAGTGATCCTTCACAAAGGGGTATCAGCCTCATTGAACTGTCTTCAGCTACACCCCTCAGCTTCATCCTGCTGGAGATTTTCGACTTCCATTTCAATGACTAAGAACTCTTACCTGGGGCTTTGAACCAAGGCCATTCAAAAATGATGCTGCCTCCTCTAACTCCTCCTGCAGCCTTTCCTCACTAAACTTTAACTTCTCAGACACTTTTTCTCAGACTTTCTTCTAAGTTCGAAGGTAAGTGCTGACTGGGCCCAATTCACTTCTTATAGCCGACCTGTGCTCCATCGCTGTCCGTCATATTTTTTTACTTTGACCCAGTCTTGCGCGACAAGATTTCTGTGGTTGTCGCTTTGATCTTCTACGTGCTACTTTTTACTAAATACTTTCAAAATTCATAACACCGGTTGTTCTAATTGGATTTTGATGTCAGATAATTGATTAAAATGTACTAAATTTTTCTAAATTGCTGTGGGAATTTTCTTGTGTTTTGTTTTCATTTTATTACTGTTTGTGTGCTACATAAATACTTTACAAATTGCCTCTAAGTTAAGCCTGACTGCTTTTTTGTGCCAAGCTACGCAGGGTTAAGCACAGCTTAATTTAGTGACATGTGGTTCACCTTGCAAGGGATTTTGGTTGTTACTTGACCAGGACTCACAGCCCAGTCAACCAACATCCCAATTTCTCACATGTAGAAAATGCATGCATGGTAAAAGCTGCATGTGAAAGGCAATGAGTGGTTAAAACTGCATTGTAAAGGATGTTTTCCATTGAATATGCACCTCTTTCAAGAACACCACATTACAATATGGTAACAACGCAATAACCAGCTATATCTCCTATCACTTGTTGACTGTATGCTTGCCTTTGACTCTATACAGCTCTCTACTGCCTTTTGGCTAGGTTCATGCTATACAAATACCACAAACATACATGTATACATATATAGATCAGGGAATTTTTACACTGCAGATGGTATTGAATGGAATCCAGAATGTTCTGTCCAGTTTTAAGCTTTACTGGCTTAAATAGCGATGGGGCCTATTAGCAATAACCGGCGATAATTATCGCTAAGCGCAGTTAGCGCTAGGATAATTATCGCCGGCTATCGCAGGTTTCTATCGCGGAGATAGCGTGCTATCAGCAACGCTTATCTCCAAAGCGATAGAAACCCTGGAGAACAGTGTGAATATCGCTTGAAAACAAGCGATATTCGCACTGTGACCAGTGTTAGCTTGGTAATAGGGCGAGGGGGATTTAGCCATGTAATCCACCTCCCATTGGATTACATGGCTAAGTCAGGTTTGGACCAGGCGTTAAAAAACAAGCGCTAAACGTGTTTAGCGCTGGTTCGTTAATCACCTCCTCTGCCTCGCTAATAGGCGATAGCGACCTTAGCGACTGTTTCCAGTCGCTTTTAGGTTGGGAACGCCTACTTTGCATGCCATTAGCGATAAATATCGCTGGCATGCAAGGCGGCACCCAACCCGGTCGCTATCGCCTAAAAGCTGTCGCTAACAGCAGTTAGCGACAGCTTGCTAATAGGGCGATTGAATTATCGCCGCTTTAGCGGGAAAAAGTCCCGCTAAAGCGGCGATAATCACGTTGCTAATATGCCCCCATGTGACTAGACTGCTGCCATATGTATGCAAAAAAATCCCAAATAAGTAAATGTCATTATACATCAAACTGTTCTATGTTCAAACAGGTATACACACAGCTGGTACTCTTCAGATGTGCCCTCAGGTATGCTCCCCTTTATCTACTGCCTTTTTTCATATATATAATTCCAGCTTTGTCTGCAATTAATGCTTCTCCATGTGTTGTTTTTATGATAAAGTATGATGCAAATTTACTATGGGCTATTCGCATTTCCAAGTGAAAAAAAGTTTAAAGAGAAAGGGCCAGATGTACATAGCGATTTTGCTGTTGCAAATGCTCTGATTTGCAAAATAAGAGTCTTTGTCACCGCAATATGATCTTTTGGGATGTACAAAACCCAAATTGTGAGTACAAACTGAAACACTATTTGCAAGGGGCATGTTTAGCGTGTCCTTTCCAAATAGTGATTCTCAATGGGATGTATTAATGTTTTGCAACCAAAATTAAATGCAAAACATTAATCTAAACTAATCGCTAAGGGGACCCTTCCCCTTTGTGAATTTTGACAATTTTAGAAGTAGGCAGTGATTTCAAGGACCATTGTTTAGTCGTAAAAAAGTGTGCAAAACTTTATTTGTTTTAAAATGCATCCTGTTTTTTTTAAAGAAAATTGGCTACATTTACATTAAAATCTTTACTTAAAAGATTTCACAGACATGGTGGTCTGCTGTCCCACCTGACCACCATCCCTGTGATGGCAACGAATAGTAGTGGGTCACGGTTTGCGACTTACCACCTTAATATGCATAAGGATGGTAGATTTGTGACACACTACAATTTGGCATATTGTGATCTGACCTATTAGTAAATAAGTCAGTTCGCAAAGAACCATTGGATTCACTAAGAGTTTATGCTCAAGTTGTGACTACTTTGGCTCATACATCTGGCCCATTATGCCTTGCTATGCAAAAAACTAAGGATTGGGATGCAGCCCTGAGCAATTGCCAGTGGTTGAGATTAATTCAAGAATTCCATCCATCCCCTTGTTTTTGATTTCCTATGTGCCGCGGGTATGCCCAGACATGGGTCCCGTGCTCACTGTGCCCCAGGAACCAAGTTATACCTTGCTGATGAGCACTAATACAGGCAAACCCAGTGCTGGGTTGCTTATGTCCTGGTTCCGAGAGGTCAACACAATGAAGAGGAGGGACTGGGAGCTAATTAGAAAAAAGTATAGGTCCTGTACCAATGCTCCCGTGAGCAACTTGTAAACCTAGAATGGTATAAGTTCCTAAGTGAATAAAAGTAAGAAAAAGAATAATTGGCCACCCTATTAGGGGAATAGTCAAACTAAAGTTTGTCTCCAAAAGAGAGTGAAGTGCACGTGAGTGGGGAAGATATCTCCTTTCTGTTCTTGTGCCCTCACACACCCTTACGAGTGTAAAGCATCATCATCGGGCTATGCTCCTCGTGGGGGTGGCGCTGCAGTCCCTTACGGGCCCTACAAGAGGGCTCTCTGTTGGAGATCTTTTCAGGAGTTGCCGCAATTGTGCATGTGGGTGTGTGGGAAAGAAGGTGATGTGGTGAGTAAGTGATTTTAAAATTACCTGGTAGTTACCCAGAGGTTTAATGAGGAGTACTCCAGGTAAGTTAAAAATAGGGCAGGGTTGTAGAGCCTCCTCAAATGAATAAAGGGAGGGATGAGTCTGTTCCCACCGCTCTCAACCCGCACAAATAGTGAGTGAAAATTAAGCATGTGAGATGGTCGACATGTTTCGCGCAATCTGTCGGTCCCTAATGGATCCCTGTGCACTTCTTCAGGACCGTAAGAAAAGGATAGAGAAATAGAAGGAAATGGGTTTCAGGGAAGAAACACCCTATAGTCCCACCATACCTATCTTAAGGTTTAGGGGACATCACAGCATCCGAGACACGTCTTATTCGTGTGCTCAAGCTTATAAACCTAATGGAGACAATAAAACAAAGGGAAAAGTGAACGAGGAATTAGTAGTCAAGGTACAGTAGCTGACGTTGTATACCAGATCTGTGCCTCTTAAACATGACCCCTTGTGTATCTTTTATTTAAGAAAAACAAGTGGGACTATACAGTAAAGTAACATTCAGACCGATTAATACAGCGGTCCGTTTAGTGACCTAATGCTAGTATATGATACAGACAGTGATAAACCTTAAAGGTACATGGAGACATTCTCGCCAAATGAGGGGACACAAATGGGTGGTTATTCTCAGCTCTTATTTACCACGGTCTTACGTCCATTTTCAGTACTCTTAATCGTTCTAAGTGCTCAAAATTATAAAGTGATCTTAAAAAAAGCAACCGTCGTGAAGGTGGCGGCATGACCGGTGCGCACTTCTAATGTGCACATACTGGTTCTCTGAAATAATACATTTATGAGGATACCCAGAGATCAAAACCTGCAGTGGCACTTTCTATTATTCTAGGAGCACTCGTGGAGTCTAATGCATAGCGACTCACAACATGTGCTACATATGTACTGCCCCGGACACACACGCATACAAAATTATAAGCAAACATACCCTCCTCGTGGTAGAGTCAGGCCACATCGGCTGGTCGTGCAAATGCGGGGTGACAAGGCTGTGGGTAAACAAAAAAGAAGAGAAAAAAAACCCTTGGCCATATGAGACTCCGATAACCTTTATAAGAGATTGTGCCACCTTAGCTCTTAAAGAGAATTTCTTCGCCTTTCAGAAGAAACTATACCATCAAATACAGGGGACCAGCATGGGGAGCACTTTTGCGCCAAGACTGGCGTGTCTTTACATGGCCAACTTTGAAGGTACACACATTCTGAACACTGCCAACCCCTTCCATTCTAACATTCTACTATGGCGTCGTTATATCGACGACGTCATTGTCTTTTGGAAGGGTGGGGAGGAAATATGCGGACAATTTTTTGAATGGATTAACACTCTAGACCCCTTCTTGAGGTTTATGGGTACTATGTCACGTGAAAGCATCCCTTTCTTAGATCTCCTCATTTCATTAAAAGATGGCGTCTTACACACCACTAACTATAAAAAACCCACCGACAGAAACAGCCTTCTCATATATCAAAGTCATCATCCTAAGGCTCTGAGAGATAATCTCCCGGTGGGCCAATTTCTTCGCCTGCGACGTAATTGTAACACACGTATAGAGTTTGAGACTCAAGCCAGGGCACTGTCAGAGAATCTTGCAGCCAGACAGTATCCCGAAAAGATCATTAGGCAGGCACACAAAAGAGCCAAAAATAACTCTAGAGAGACTCTACTGATGGTAAAAGAAAAAACCAAGACAGACAACCTAAACTGTGTGACCACATTTACACCAAACTCCAATAAGATCCAAAAGATTAACAAAAAACATTGGGGGATCTTACACACTGGGGACTTCAAACCGGGTCCTCTCCCTCTCTTTGCTTTTAAACGCACACAGAACCTAAAGGACATCCTGGTCCATACCCGCCCCGCCAATATCGCAGTGACAAAACCTACATTGTGGGGCTTACCCCCGGTATTAGGGCATTATCCGTGTGGGTCCTGTACCGTATGTCCCCAGACACAACCATCCAAAGAAGTGGAGCTAGGCCTTAGGCAACCATGGCAGCAGAGGCGTCATACCAACTGCAACACAAAAAACTGCATCTATTTGATTACCTGCCCTTGCAATAAGAAATATGTGGGGATGACTACAAGACCTGTAAAGGTGCGCATTGGGGAACATAAAAGCACAATTAGATCCAAAAGGACAGCCACCAAACTACAGAATCACTGCATTGAACAAAATCACGCTGCGGATAGCCTTAGGTGGACTATCATAGACTCTAACCCCCATTGGACACCATCTGTATTATTTCAACATGAACAACGTTGGGTGTTCAGGTTACAGAGTAATATGAGTGGGTTGAACGACGATATTCCGTGGGTTGAACTGGTATCCTGAGTCTCATCACCAACAGTACGAGCTGGAGTCTCCATTAACAGTTAATTTTCAATGGGGCTCTCTTAAGCAATTACCATATTCTCGAGATGAGCAATAGGGGACTGGGTTACCTATACTCTATTGATCTCATGACTTACTATCTTGTATGTTATAAAGTGTGCACTGTGAATAAGATTGTTGCAGGTGTGATAGATCCAAAAGATCCAGTGGGTCTTCTGACAACTTGCTTTCTGTAGCCGCTGTCTTTTCATTGCACAATCCATTATGGCCGCCACTTTTACCATCAGTTTCCCGATGCACTCGCCCCCACACCATTTTTATGACATAGGAGTCATGTGACCTAATCAGTATTTGCTCCTTATATTTTCACCAGATACGAGTGCCCCACATTTCCGCGGCGATCGCAGGTAGAATTGGAGGCTTCACAGTCGCTAGATTGGGATGATTTAGTAAATATGAAAAAACTGTCACGAGTGTGAGATAGCCTCAAGATCCTCCTGGTCTCCTGAGACCTCGTTCTTGGTAATCATTACCTTTATATTACATAATCCAATATGGCCGCCACTCTCGCCATGGGTTTCCCGACGTACTAGCTCTCACACTCGTCGGATGACACAGCAGTCAGGTGACCTAATCAGGAAGTGCTCCACGTATTTTTACCGGATACGATTGCCCTAAACTTTACCGGCGCTGGAAGGCAGACTGTTAGGTTGCACAGTCGCCAGATTGGGGTGATCCAGTAAGTTCCCACCGCTGCTAACACCGAGTTGATGGTAACCTTCGCCGTGTTATGAGGGCCAGCGGCCTGACAACCGGTACCTCCATCTATTTCTTCTTTTTTTCTCTTCTTTTTTGTTTACCCACAGCCTTGTCACCCCGCATTTGCACGACCAGCCGATATGGCCTGACTCTACCACGAGGAGGGTATGTTTGCTTATAATTTTGTATGCGTGTGTGTCCGGGGCAGTACATATGTAGCACATGTTGTGAGTCGCTACGCATTAGACTCCACGAGTGCTCCTAGAATAATAGAAAGTGCCACTGCAGGTTTTGATCTCTGGGTATCCTCATAAATGTATTATTTCAGAGAACCAGTATGTGCACATTAGAAGTGCGCACCGGTCATGCCGCCACCTTCACGACGGTTGCTTTTTTAAGATCACTTTATAATTTTGAGCACTTAGAACGATTAAGAGTACTGAAAATGGACGTAAGACCGTGGTAAATAAGAGCTGAGAATAACCACCCATTTGTGTCCCCTCATTTGGCGAGAATGTCTCCATGTACCTTTAAGGTTTATCACTGTCTGTATCATATACTAGCATTAGGTCACTAACCGGACCGCTGTATTAATCGGTCTGAATGTTACTTTACTGTATAGTCCCACTTGTTTTTCTTAAATAAAAGATACACAAGGGGTCATGTTTAAGAGGCACAGATCTGGTATACAACGTCAGCTACTGTACCTTGACTACTAATTCCTCGTTCACTTTTCCCTTTGTTTTATTGTCTCCATTAGGTTTATAAGCTTGAGCACACGAATAAGACGTGTCTCGGACGCTGTGACGTCCCCTAAACCTTAAGATAGGTATGGTGGGTCTATAGGGTGTTTCTTCCCTGAAACCCATTTCCTTCTATATCTCTACCCTTTTCTTACGGTCCTGAAGAAGCGCACAGGGATCCATTAGGGACCGACAGATTGCGCGAAACATGTCGACCATCTCACATTCTTAATTTTCACTCACTATTTGTGCGGGTTGAGAGCGGTGGGAAAAGACTCATCCCTCCCTTTATTCATTTGAGGAGGCTCTACAACCCTGCCCTATTTTTAACTTACCTGGAGTACTCCTCATTAAACCTCTGGGTAACTACCAGGTAATTTTAAAATCACTTACTCACCACATCACCTTCTTTCCCACACACCCACATGCACAATTGCGGCATCTCCTGAAAAGATCTCCAACAGAGAGCCCTCTTGTAGGGCCCGTGAGGGACTGCAGCGCCACCCCCACGAGGAGCATAGCCCGATGATGATGCTTTACACTCGTAAGGGTGTGTGAGGGCACAAGAACAGAAAGGAGATATCTTCCCCACTCACGTGCACTTCACTCTCTTTTGGAGACAAACTTTAGTTTGACTTTTCCCCTAATAGGGTGGCCAATTATTCTTTTTCTTACTTTTATTCACTTAGGAACTGATACCATTCTAGGTTTACAAGTTGCTCTCGGGAGCATTGGTACAGGACCTATACTTTTTTCTAATTAGCTCCCAGTCCCTCCTCTTCATTGTGTTGATATTTAGTACGGCAGCTAGCCGTGGGACATATTCTATTCCTTTTCTTTTCTTCTCTGTTTGTCTTTTTTGTGGCAACACTCTTTCGCCCAACATTTGAACACACATCCGTAGGAAGTAGGTACATATAACCCTAAGTATCATTAACATGGACAATCCTGGTCTCAGTTTCGATGAGGATGCGGTGGCTGAAATACTCAGAGCCCCGCCACTGTTGGCTGCGGATGGCAGTGCAGCAACTGGCAGTAATAATGATGACTGGAAATCCCTTCAAGCACTTAGAACATTACAAATCAAGACCGCCCTGCATGGTACTATTATGACTGAGTATCTCAGGGCGAATATCGCCCTAACGGTCTTTTAATAACATTAGCCCCAAGAATATTTTTAGAAGATCTGACCTTCCGTCAAGAATGGTCCAAAATTTCTTGGAAGTGCACACGCGACTGGCTTGTGTTGATCATTAACACAGCCAGACGTCTATCAGAGGAATTACTTATTCAGATAACCTTAGCAGAGAATGGACTAAAGGCGGGGATCTCGATCTCCATATTCAAATTGCGTCTAGCGGAGATTAACGAGGAGATGAATGATCACAAAGAGTACCTTACCAAGAAGAAGGTGACCCAATTACAAAAAGATATCAAACGTTTCGATAAAGAAAAAACGTACCCCTACATGAAGGAGGACTATGTTTTTCAACATAGTGATGCCTCATCGGTTGATGGGAGCAGCACCCACTCCACAAGATCCAATTCCATCAGCAGTGATTCCAGTACTTAGAATAGACAACAGCGTTCCAGGGGTGGATTCAGGGGTGGATATGGACAACAACCTCCTCCACTATTCCAAGGTTTCCCCAGCACCCTTTCCAGCAACCCATGTATCAAGGCCCATGGATGGGACCTCAACCGATGTGGAATGGACCACCAGGACACCATCTCCCGTTGCCCCAATTCCAACAATTCCCGAACCCTCCTTTTTACAACAGAGGGCAGGGCAGAGGAAGAGGCAGAAGGAGAGGCGTGCCGAAAACCGTCCATTGGCATGACCAGGACCAGATGGTGCTGTGGAGCAAAACCAGAAGACCTTAGTGGTGAACCTATCCAAAAGAACAATGAGTGAGGCGAGTAGAGGCTCTTGGAAAAGGGCTTGGGCTTTGTCCCTACCCCCAGAGTGGACAATTTCATCCTCCATCAGGAACTCCATCAATTCTTTCGGAAGATACGACTAAGAGCATTTTTTGAGGGTAAACCAGAACTCCCCACTCAAGGTACGGGTCTGAGGAAAAAATCAAAATTTACCCCGACCGCCGCTATGACACCGAAAGAGGTATTAACATTCGAACAAGCCATTCTAAAGGATGTTAAAGGTATCACCAGTACAAAATCATTTGAAAATTTATCAAGAGAAGAGAGGAAACATCTAAAAACCATCACAGAAGATCCCAATATTATTCTGAAACCAGCAGACAAAGGTGGGGCCATCGTGATCCAAGACCTCCCACATATGACATGGAGTGTCATAGACAATTGTCTGATACCCGCTACTACGAACAGATTGAGGTAGACCCCACCATACGACTAACCACTGCAATACAGAGCTTAGTGACTGAAGCCAAAGTGGAGGATTGGATTTCACCTGAGGAGGCGAAGTTTCTGATACAAGATGATCCAGGTATCCCTTATTTTTATACCCTCCCGAAAATCCATAAGGGCCTCCATCCCCCTCCTGGCCGCCCCATAGTGTCAGGGATTGATTCATTGTTGGAACCTCTCAGCAAGTTTTGTGATGTCTTCCTTCGTCCCCTGGTCACAAGCACTCCCACTTATTTGAGAGATACCACAGAGGTTCTCAATCTCATCAAGGATTTTCAAGACCCTGAGTCCATTACGTTGTTGGTTACATTAGACGTAGTAGCGTTATACACCAATATCCCCCAGGACTTCACTATTGAGGTCATGGATGGCGCTCTCCGCAATGTAAACCCTTGGCCATATGAGACTCCGATAACCTTTATAAGAGATTGTGCCACCTTAGCTCTTAAAGAGAATTTCTTCGCCTTTCAGAAGAAACTATACCATCAAATACAGGGGACCAGCATGGGTAGCACTTTTGTGCCAAGTCTGGCGTGTCTTTACATGGCCAACTTTGAAGGTACACACATTCTGAACACTGCCAACCCCTTCCATTCTAACATTCTACTATGGCGTCGTTATATCGACGACGTCATTGTCTTTTGGAAGGGTGGGGAGGAAATATGCGGACAATTTTTTGAATGGATTAACACTCTAGACCCCTTCTTGAGGTTTATGGGTACTATGTCACGTGAAAGCATCCCTTTCTTAGATCTCCTCATTTCATTAAAAGATGGCGTCTTACACACCACTAACTATAAAAAACCCACAGACAGGAACAGCCTTCTCATATATCAAAGTCATCATCCTAAGGCTCTGAGAGATAATCTCCCGGTGGGCCAATTTCTTCGCCTACGACGTAGTTGTAACACACGTATAGAGTTTGAGACTCAAGCCAGGGCACTGTCAGAGAATCTTGCAGCCAGACAGTATCCCGAAAAGATCATTAGGCAGGCACACAAAAGAGCCAAAAATAACTCTAGAGAGACTCTACTGATGGTAAAAGAAAAAACCAAGACAGACAACCTAACCTATGTGACCACATTTACACCAAACTCCAATAAGATCCAAAAGATTATCAAAAAACATTGGGGGATCTTACACACTGGGGACTTAAAACCGGGTCCTCTCCCTCTCTTTGCTTTTAAACGCACACAGAACCTAAAGGACATCCTGGTCCATACCCGCCCCGCCAATATCGCAGTGACAAAACCTACATTGTGGGGCTTACCCCCGGTATTAGGGCATTATCCGTGTGGGTCCTGTACCGTATGTCCCCAGACACAACCATCCAAAGAAGTGGAGCTAGGCCTTAGGCAACCATGGCAGCAGAGGCGTCATACCAACTGCAACACAAAAAACTGCATCTATTTGATTACCTGCCCTTGCAATAAGAAATATGTGGGGATGACTACAAGACCTGTAAAGGTGCGCATTGGGGAACATAAAAGCACAATTAGATGCAAAAGGACAGCCACCAAACTACAGAATCACTGCATTGAACAAAATCACGCTGCGGATAGCCTTAGGTGGACTATCATAGACTCTAACCCCCATTGGGCACCATCTGTATTATTTCAACATGAACAACGTTGGGTGTTCAGGTTACAGAGTAATATGAGTGGGTTGAACGACGATATTCCGTGGGTTGAACTGGTATCCTGAGTCTCATCACCAACAGTACGAGCTGGAGTCTCCATTAACAGTTAATTTTCAATGGGGCTCTCTTAAGCAATTACCATATTCTCGAGATGAGCAATAGGGGACTGGGTTACCTATACTCTATTGATCTCATGACTTACTATCTTGTATGTTATAAAGTGTGCACTGTGAATAAGATTGTTGCAGGTGTGATAGATCCAAAAGATCCAGTGGGTCTTCTGACAACTTGCTTTCTGTAGCCGCTGTCTTTTCATTGCACAATCCATTATGGCCGCCACTTTTACCATCAGTTTCCCGATGCACTCGCCCCCACACCATTTTTATGACATAGGAGTCATGTGACCTAATCAGTATTTGCTCCTTATATTTTCACCAGATACGAGTGCCCCACATTTCCGCGGCGATCGCAGGTAGAATTGGAGGCTTCACAGTCGCTAGATTGGGGTGATTTAGTAAATATGAAAAACTGTCACGAGTGTGAGATAGCCTCAAGATCCTCCTGGTCTCCTGAGACCTCGTTCTTGGTAATCATTACCTTTATATTACATAATCCAATATGGCCGCCACTCTCGCCATGGGTTTCCCGACGTACTAGCTCTCACACTCGTCGGATGACACAGCAGTCAGGTGACCTAATCAGGAAGTGCTCCACGTATTTTTACCGGATACGATTGCCCTAAACTTTACCGGCGCTGGAAGGCAGACTGTTAGGTTGCACAGTCGCCAGATTGGGGTGATCCAGTAAGTTCCCACCGCTGCTAACACAGAGTTGATGGTAACCTTCGCCGTGTTATGAGGGCCAGCGGCCTGACAACCGGTACCTCCATCTATTTCTTCTTTTTTTCTCTTCTTTTTGTTTACCCACAGCCTTGTCACCCCGCATTTGCACGACCAGCCGATGTGGCCTGACTCTACCACGAGGAGGGTATGTTTGCTTATAATTTTGTATGCGTGTGTGTCCGGGGCAGTACATATGTAGCACATGTTGTGAGTCGCTACGCATTAGACTCCACGAGTGCTCCTAGAATAATAGAAAGTGCCACTGCTGGTTTTGATCTCTGGGTATCCTCATAAATGTATTATTTCAGAGAACCAGTATGTGCACAATAGAAGTGCGCACCGGTCATGCCGCCACCTTCACGACGGTTGCTTTTTTTAAGATCACTTTATAATTTTGAGCACTTAGAACGATTAAGAGTACTGAAAATGGACGTAAGACCGTGGTAAATAAGAGCTGAGAATAACCACCCATTTGTGTCCCCTCATTTGGCGAGAATGTCTCCATGTACCTTTAAGGTTTATCACTGTCTGTATCATATACTAGCATTAGGTCACTAACCGGACCGCTGTATTAATCGGTCTGAATGTTACTTTACTGTATAGTCCCACTTGTTTTTCTTAAATAAAAGATACACAAGGGGTCATGTTTAAGAGGCACAGATCTGGTATACAACGTCAGCTACTGTACCTTGACTACTAATTCCTCGTTCACTTTTCCCTTTGTTTTATTGTCTCTATTAGGTTTATAAGCTTGAGCACACAAATAAGACGTGTCTCGGACGCTGTGACGTCCCCTAAACCTTAAGATAGGTATGGTGGGTCTATAGTGTGTTTCTTCCCTGAAACCCATTTCCTTCTATATCTCTATCCTTTTCTTACGGTCCTGAAGAAGCGCACAGGGATCCATTAGGGACCGACAGATTGCGCGAAACATGTCGACCATCTCACATTCTTAATTTTCACTCACTATTTGTGCGGGTTGAGAGCGGTGGGAACAGTCTCATCCCTCCCTTTATTCATTTGAGGAGGCTCTACAACCCTGCCCTATTTTTAACTCACCTGGAGTACTCCTCATTAAACCTCTGGGAAACTACCAGGTAATTTTAAAATCACTTACTCACCACATCACCTTCTTTCCCACACACCCACATGCACAATTGCGGCATCTCCTGAAAAGATCTCCAACAGAGAGCCCTCTTGTAGGGCCCGTGAGGGACTGCAGAGCCACCCCCACGAGGAGCATAGCCCGATGATGATGCTTTACACTCGTAAGGGTGTGTGAGGGCACAAGAACAGAAAGGAGATATCTTCCCCACTCACGTGCACTTCACTCTCTTTTGGAGACAAACTTTAGTTTGACTATTCCCCTAATAGGGTGGCCAATTATTCTTTTTTCTTACTTTTATTCACTTAGGAACTGATACCATTCTAGGTTTACTGGTTCCGGGAGGACCTGGCCTGGCAGTTTGAGCTGGACTGTTCCCATTGGAGCTGGGCCAAGATTAATTTGCCTATGTCTGGATCCAAACTGAGATGGCATGGTGGGCGAAAAACGATGGATTGGGATATGGCCCAAGCGATTGCCAGTGGCTGAGGTTAAATCAAGAAATACATTTATCACATTGCTTTTGAAGCACATGAAAGATGTCTCAATTTAAAAATTGCAAGTACCATCAGAGCTATAAATTCCTTCAAATAATCTATCATGTTGGGCATAGATTTAGTACATTTTCATAAAGCAAGCCTTTTTGAAGTTACCTTTGCATGCCTCATAACCAAACAACCACAAAGTGTACGCCTTTTAATTTCCATACTGGGCCAAAAACCGGCATTGTTTGAAAGATACATTCCGTACATTCCCCACTGCATGGATGGCACTGCATTCATGTTACCAGTGCACTACAGAAAATTCTGCAATAAGTATATTTATTGCCTTATAATTTAATATCGAAGTAATTGAATTCAATTCATTAAAAAAAGGTTACGTTGTTTAACTTTTTTGACTTTAATTTCGATGAATAAATGATTATGGTAAATTATTCAGTTGCAATTAATTTTAATGCATGCAAAGTGATTAGGTATTATAGGAAGTGAAATCTATTTAATGTATTGCTATTTTTTCTTTTTTTAATTCACTGTTAGGTTTCATTATTTAAATTTAAATGTAACTAATTAAGTGATAGATTTATCGATGGCATCAGGAGGAGGTTAGGTTTTCTTTTTTTGAAAAATAAGTTGGATGTAATTTAAATTAAAATTTAGGCTTACTACTATAATACAGTTACAATTACACCACATTGAATTAATTAAGGCAAATGGCTGTTGCGGCTATTTTCAATTTAAATTACTCAAATGTAAAGTTTTGGTTAGGATTCGGGTTGGCATTTGAGTATGGTTTAAGGTAATTACTATTTCAAATAAATAAAAATAAGTAGGGAAATCATTATCGGTAGTATTGGGCTGAGATTACCAATAATTACTTAATGATTTATCGAAATCAATTATAGGTTAACTGTCTAATTTCATTTAATACAAACAAAACAAAAATCAGGATAAGGGATACTTAATTTTTAATTTATTTTATTTTACTCAAGTTAATCAAGGAAAAGAGACATTGTTAATTATTTTTTTTGAAAGAATTTTAAAGAATTAAGGGCTGAGGTTATGGGAGAAATTGTGATTAAATTATAATTAAATAAATGAGAATATCCATGCCGACACCGAATTACTGAGTCCTTTTCCAATGAGCTTCCCCAATTCTGGGAAGAAATCTGTTGACGTTTACCACCTCCTCAGAGCAGGTGGTAAATGTCACTTTGGGGGAAGTTGTTGATTGTGGGACTAGGGACAGGGGTGGGGGGGACTTCGGGGTGAGGGGAGGCTGTGGTTTGGATGGGGGAGCATTATCTGCTCCCTCCAACAGCTAGAAGTGGTTGGTGTGGCAGGGTGTGCCTCTGCCCGCTACCTCCTCAGCACAAGGATATACTGGATGGGGATCCTCGCCAGGTAAAACTGTGTCTGATGTTTTCAAGTAATTTTGGGTCTTTAAACACCAGTCCACTTGTATTATGGCAGAGTGCTATCCTATCCCCCCACTCCAAATTCTTGTAATGAGGGTATAAGATATTAAGCTGAAGATATTTCTAATAATGTTACACAGTCAGCGGAATAATGCAATGTGAAATGTGCTGCATGAGTGAAGTTTAATATTTAGGCTACCTCGATTGAAGTAGAGCTGCGGAACACAAACAGTCAATCAGAATGTTGCACTGGGATAGATATAAACGTTGAACAGAAGTGGTGACCGCATGGACGTCAATTGGGTATTACTGGGGTCACATGCGTGATCCCTGGCTTGCCCTTTATGACCCCTGGCACTGTTCTTGCAACCGCTGGCTCAGTAGCCCTTGTGACGCACAAAGAACAAAAAGCAAACATGGCTCTCTAAGATGCGTGTTTGCATCTTTTAGTTAACACTTCTTCCCCCCTCCACAGCCCTTTAGCTAGAGAGCACAAGAGTGAGATCTATCAGCCATGTACCTGTCAGCTATCCGACGAGAAGCCTCCTATTGACTACCAAATGTTTAGGGGAGAAAGGGGAGGTGATGCTTTTCCTTCCTCTTACATCAGCAGGACATGAAGCAGGAGAACTTGCAAATGGCACGGGCCAGCCATCCACGTTCCATACATGAATGTACCTGTTTTTAATAGTGTCCAGCAGGTGAACAGTGCATGTGCTGAGTGTTTGTAGGTGAGTGAAGGAGGCTGTGGACACATTGATACTTTTGTCTGCATTTTGTACTTTTGTCTACCTTTATTAAAAGAGCATACTGAGTGCAAATGAATATGTAAATCTTTGACCATGTATGGGCAGAAGGTTGAATGAGGCTATGTTTTTATTGTGCAGAAATGGCTTATCTTCACTGTACCACTCAGGACAAAGGGTGGTATGCAGCATGTAAACAAATGGGTTGTTGGTTCACTGGGGTGTGGCTGTGGTCAAGCAGTGACCACAGTCCCTGTCAGGGTGAAGCACAAGCGAACCCTAAATTAACCTGTGCTCATCTCTCTGGGAGCTTGGCACAGAGCAGTCAGGCTTAATTCAGAGGTAAATGTGTAAAGTATTTGTGTAACACTTCAAACAGTAATAAAGTGAAATCACCACATAAAAAGGATCCCACACCTAATTAGACGGACAGAGGAGGTTTTATTAAATACATCAAGACCAAAACAACAAAAGTCCAATCAGTACAACTAGAGATATGCAATTTAAAAAATGTCAGTGAAAACAGTGCCAAAATACACAGAGCGCCAACTCTGGTTATCTGGTCACACTGGACCGGGACCAAGTCACAAGTTCAGGCCAACCGCGATGGAGCACGGGCTGTCTACAAGGACCCAGTTAGGCCCGCTGAACAAAGTACCTTCAATCCTGGTTTGCGGAGCTTTGCATGGGTCTGCATCAATGATGCATTGCACACCCGAGGTGATGCGTCCGTTCTGAGATGCGACGAGGCTTCGATGAGAGGTCCTGGGTTGTCATCAAGGATCCCATTGATGAGGACTTGCAATGCAAAGTACGGTGTCAAGGATGCATCAGATAGTCAAGGTGATGCGTTGGTTCTGAGGAGCTGCATGGCTGTGATGAGGAGTCTGGTTTTGTGGCCAAGGCTGCTGTCGACAAGGGATGCGAGGGCCTGCGCCGAAGATGTGTCACAAAGCGGCGGTTCCAAGGTGGTTGCGGGCTGCGAGGGTGATGTGGGTCTTTGCGACTGGGTCGATTCATACAACAGAGGCAATGCATCGGTTCTTCTCGGGGTCACAGTGTGCAGCAGAAGAGATGCACTGGTTCCACTGAGTCCCCAGAGGCTGGCAGAGCACCCTAAGCCCACTTCCATGGGTCCAACATTGGAGTGGCAACACTTGGCATGGTAGACTCACAGGTGGCAGAATCCAGGTGGTTGGTTCACGGGTTGTTGGAGCCTTCTGTCACTGAGGCCCAAGTCAGGAGGCCAGCCAATTAGCCCTTTGAGTTACTCTGGAGACCTGGGTTCAACAGATGCAGTTTCAGTCTTTCTCACCCAGGCAAGAGGGCAGCAGTCAGCACAGCAGGACAGCAGCCCTTCAGAGCAGCAGTCCAGCAGAGTGGCAGTTCTTTCAGCAGCACAGCAGTCCATCTTCCTGGCAGAGTATCCACAGGTCCAGAATTGTACTGAAGAGTTCGGTCTGAGGTCCAATATTTTGACCAGGTGCCTCCTTTGAAGAGGGAGAAGCTTCGACAGGATTCTATCCCCCTGAGGTGTCAGGCATCCCCTTCCTCCCTGTCCGGGCCCCAGGTTGTTTGGGGTCACAATAGACTAATGACAGCCACTTTGTGAGAGTGCTGAGGAAGAGCCTTTGTGATGTGCAAGTGTGCTAAGTGAAAGCTCCTTCACCCAGATCACCCATCCTGCCAACACCATTCTTCCCTTTGTCTTACTGTCTGGGAGCAATAAACAAAACCAACTGCCAGCTACACCTAGTCATGTGACCAGGGATCAGGTGCCAGGCACCAAATGGTTAGGACAAGAAAATGGCAACTTTCTAAAAGTAAAATGAACAATTGATGGACAGAATGCTGAACAATGTCAAACATTCACCCCAGTACAGAGATCTGGGCCTAAATCCATCACTTTGTTTTGCTCCCAATGCCATTCTAGTTTAAACCCAGCCATATGCAAATCAGTCTTGACCCTGCTCCCCATGAGAACAGTCCAGACCGAACTGCCAGGCCAGGTCCTCCCTGGTCTGTAAACAAGCATCCTAGGACCGGTTTTGGGTTATCACCCCTCATCAGTCAGGCTGGCTTGACTCCAGTGGCATGGAGAGCACAGGACCCACATCTGGACATACACGTCCGACTCGGGGTGACAAATGCAAAAAGAACAAAAGATGGACAGAATGTTGAACAATGTCAAACATTCACCCCAGTACTTAGATATGGGCCTAAATCCATCGTCGTTTTGCTCCCCATGCCATTCCAGTTTAAACCCAGCCATATCCAAATCAATCTTGACCCTGCTCCGCATGAGAACAGTCCAGCCCGAACTGCCAGGCCAGGTCCTCCCTGGACTGAAAACAAGCCTCCTGGGACCGGTTTCAGGGAATTACTTACTGCACATCTTACTCAATTCACGCCTGAGACTAGCACAGATTTAGATGCAGCAATGGATATATACCATCAGTGAATGGACTCCAGTCTCAAGATGCTTGCCCCACTCAAAAATAAAAAATAACAAAAGATCATCCCCCTCCAAACCCAGATTCGATGAGAAGCTTAGAGTTCATAAACAAGCCTGTATAAGGCTTGAAAGAAAATGGCGCATCCAGTATGACCACTGCGATAAAATCTTCTATAAACAGGCCATTCGGGCATAAAAAAACATGCTGTTTAAGGCAAAATCCAGTTACTATGTCATTAAAATGTAATCTTATTTAAACATTTCCAAAGAACTCTTTGCTACAGTGGTAAAACTGAGCAAGCTTCTTGAACCAAAAACATCACAGCTTACCAATCCTTTTGCAACAAGTTAGCAACTTCTTTTCAAAGTAAGTTCAAAGCTATTTATAATATGTTTTTGAATATTCATTCTTCCTGTGTTACATCTAATGAGAAGGACACAGGCATTGATCTGGTACCGACAGCTGCCGTCCTTACAGACTAGGCCAATACAATTGAAAATATGGCTGCCCCCCACTCTGCTACACAGGAAGTCTGTCCCCCTGCAGGAGGTACTCTTCTGCTGTCTTTTAATCTTGTTTTAGAAGAGCTGGCTCAATCACTATTTAGCCAAAATAAATCTGGCTCTCCCCTAGATCCCTGTCCTCCTAGAATTCCTCACTTAGCATCTGATGTCACTTCTAGGCACCTCAGGAACATCTTCAATAGGGCATTCACCACGGGCTATTTTCCTAAGGAATGGAAGAAGGCTTCTATTCTGTCTCTTCTAAAAAAAACAATTTAGACAGCAACCATCCAAATAATTACAGGCCTATCTCACGCCTTCCATTTCCTGCGAAGATTGTGGAGAAGGCTATCAATTCTGAGCTCTCACTTTTTATTAATAACAATGGGCTTCTAGATCCCACCAAATTTAAGTTCGGAAGTCAGCATAGCACTGAATTAGCACTGATCACTGCCTCAGAAGAAATAAGGCAAACCATTGGCACTGGTGGAAACTCTGCCTTAATTTTGTAAGAACTCTGTGCAGCGTTCAACACGGTCAACCATAGCCTTCTCATTGACCGTCTCTTTATGATAGGCATCAGGGGCAAGGCTCTTAAGCTCCTTAAATCTTTTCTTTCAGATATAGAGCAGTTTGTTGAGTTGAATGGATACAAGTACTCCTCTTTCTCTTTACCTTGAGGGGTCCCTCAGTGCTCTGCCCTGAGTCCCGACCCTTTTTAATCTATATGTGACCACTTTGACCAACCTAATAAAATCTTTTGGCTTTGCAGTGGTGCCTGACGCCGACAAAACCCAAATTGTGGTATCAGTGACCAGCAATCCAGATGGCACTGCATCTCGCTTCCATGACCGCATGCAGCAATTCGGAAGCATGATGTCAAGTAACTATTTGAAACTGAACTCCGGTAAAACTGAGGTCCTGCTATTTGGCAGGAACACGCCATTCTGGTCCCCTAAATGGTGGCCACAGGAGTTGGGGGTGCTCCCTACCCCTTTTACCAAGGTTACAAATCTTGGGGTTTCCTTTGACAACATACTCCTTAGGCAACGCTTCCAGTGGTTTGTCCCTAAAAAATATTTGCGCTCCTCTTTTACATCCAATCTTGTAATATCCAAGGTCACAAGAGCTAAATGGGGAGGCAGAAGGTTTATAGCTTGCACAGCTAAGCTCTGGAATTCTATATCATTGGCTCTCAAGAAAGAATCATATCTGCTCACTTTCCGTAAGGCCTTAAAAACATGGCTTTTGAACCAGTAGGTTTTTATGTCTGAATTTCCCATCTACACTGTTTTCACAGGCTCTTTCTCCTTTTGTCTCTCTTCTTTTCTCCGAGTCTCAGCGCCTAGACACCTTTGGGTAGCAGAGCGCTCTACAAATCTAAATTTCACTTCATTTCAAATTTCACAAAATGCACTGCCATTACATCTGATCCCCAGTCTATTTTAAAGAAACTGGTTTCTTTCAAATGAATTCCATATTAATTTTGGTGGTGCCTTTATGAATGTCTCAGTGTTTTCTGTAATGCAATGTCTATGTATTTATTTATTTTTTAATAATAATTTTCCGTGCCTTCTTGGAAGGTGTTGGAGGAGTTCTAATAATATTTCAGAGTGCTTTCGGCACGATAAATGCATGCTCAAAAAGTGTTCTTTAATTTGGCATCAGCCTCATGTTAAAGTACTCTTGTTGACTGCAAGTTTTATTTTCAGTGCTTACTGGAGTCAGACTATGAGTGCATGGGGTGTATGCTGTTTTAGATCATGTGAATGCACATTGTATGTCAAGCCTTCAGTTAGTTCATCTCATGCAACCTGGCCCTGCGGTGCCCAGATACTGCTGTCTCTTCTGTTCATTGGGCCAGATCTGCCACCCAAGGATACTGACTGGGTGGAAAGATTTAAATTTGTGTTTCATTTTTTGCTTCGGCATTCCGTGTCTCTACAATGAATTGTGCAGAATTCAGTGGGACTGGGGTCTCATGTGAGTAACCTACAGGGGTGTAGGCACCTTATGTAATAGGAGTTTAAAGTAAACTCCAAGGTGTTTAGTTATGCTGAGCAGCAAAGGCACTCATTACGAATGGCCCACTATTTTGATGAGATAATTATCGCATGGATAAAATGCAACACTGATCGGATGCAATAATTATCATTATTCCAACCTTTTGGTGAGTAACATGCAGATTTTGGTGCTTTTTGAACAGAAATCTGCATATCTGGTGAAAACTGGGCCTTTTCCTCTTGTTAAAATACAGCAGGTTTATATAGCTGAATGTACAGAATAGTCCGATATTTATCGCACCTGCTAATATTACCTTGCATTTGTTAATAAATCAAAATGTAGCGGTCCACTCATAACGAGGGTCAGAGTTAGTTTATTTGGCAAAACTTCTACCACAGAGTGCCTGAAAGAGGATAGAGCTAGGGAGAGGGTCAGTCTATACGTTGCTCACTGCTGGCTTTAGGCAGGGGTGGGCGGAATTGGCAGAGTTTCATTCCGCGGTATTTCGTTGAATTATATTACAATTCCGCTGAATTCCGCGAAGGGGCAGAGTGGGCAGAGGCATTTACTAAGTGATAGTTTTTAAACATTTACATACAACATTCATACAATCCCCAGCCTGATCGATAATGGCATTAGTGAACTAAGAGGCAAGTGGTTAATCAAGTGGGACTGTATACTTGGCCTACATTTTTATTATGCATGAATGAACATTATAGTCTTTTTACATGTTTTCTTAACGAAGAGAAATAAAAACAGCTAATGCAGTATTCGTTCCATCAGATTTGCTGGGGATCCCTTTTCTTGTATTATCTCAGGGTGGCCAAATACATCAAAATCTACATTTACTAAAAAAACTTCTTGCAGATAGGTCAAAGAATAAATTATAAATATATCCATGAGATTTCACTATTTTACAACCTGGAAAAACAATGCTTTCATTGAAGCTAAAGAAAGCCATCCACTGCTAGGTTCAACTCCAAGAAAACTAATTTCCAACATTCACCCTGTCACGATGTCCGCTGCCCACGGGGGGAGTGCTCCGATACTCACCAGCATCTGGGGCAGGGCAGTCTGGGGCCGTGTGCTTGGTGGGGGGCTATGTGCACTCAGGCCTCTGCTCTGTCCAACTCCTGCACGTCCGCTGCCAATCCCTCCTCTCCTCTTTGAACATGGAATGAAATGGCGCACACAGCTTACTCATCTCCTCCTTCTCATGGACCGGCCTCCAAGCGGGGTTTCCCAAAGCCCTTCACAGGGGTGGGGCTGTCGATAGAGGACTGCGAGGGGAGCCAGCAGTCTCTGTCACTAACATAGACAAAAGGCACACTGCCCAGGGTTTTGTTTGAGCAGACAGACACCTGTTTCGTCCATGCACGGGTCAGGCCTTGCCAGTTGCGCAGCTAGCACTAGCGCTGCCTTGGGCGGACCCCCCTCCCCCGGGCCCCCATTGCTACGCCACTGGGCCTTGCTCACTCTGAGGCTGTAAGGCAATCTCACACTCCCTGCTTGTCTAGTACTTAATCCTCAGGATATTGAACAGCCCTGTTGAAAACAATTTCACAGTGATGATTTCATTGAATTCACCTAGCGGAATTAGTTAGTAATTCCGCATTACGTGAGTAATGCAGAATTACTAAATTACTCCAATTCCACCCACCCCTAGCTTTAGGTCGCCCCTAGGTCCATGGGTGACGTCCATGTCTAAGGTCATTCCATCTACTGCTTGTTCAGTTTGTTAACGATTTTGAGAAAATCTGTGGACTCTTGGAATAGTGGTGCAGATTGACATTTCATAATGATGCTTTCCAAAAGGCTTATAATATCTCTCCAGGTAATGTAAAAGCTATTTGTAAGAGTAATGAGTGTACTGAGTAAAAACATTTTCAAGATGATGGAAATGTGTGGCTGCTCCATCGGTAAAGAGCGATACCAAAGGGGATGATGGACGGAGCACTTGAGCAAATCAAACACTCACCCCCAGTCAACTGATCTGGGTTTAATCCATCATCATTCTTTAGCTCACTCCACCACCCCAGTTCAGACATGGCCATATGCAAATCAGTCTGACCCTGTGCCTCATGGGAACAGTCCAGCCCGAACTGCCAAGCCATGTCTTCCCTGGACCGGAAACAAGCATCCTAGGACCGGTTTCTGGCTATTCAGCCGTCATCAGCCAGGCTAGCTTGAATCCAGTGGCAAAGTGAGCAAGGGACCCACGTCTGGGCATACCCTGCCAACTTAGGGCGAACAAAGCGATACCAAAGGGGATGATGGACGTGCTCTCCATGCCACTGGAGTCAAGCTATCCTGGCTGATGAGGGGTGAAACCCCGAAACCGGTCCTAGGATGCTTGTTTCCAGTTCAGGGAGGACCTGGCCTGGCAGTTCAGGCTGGACTGTTCCCATTGGGCACAGGGTCAAGACTGATTTGCATATGGCTGGTTTCAAACTGTAATGGCATGGTGAGCAAAAAAACGATGGATTTAGGCCCAGATCTCTGTACTGGGGTGAATGTAAGACATTGTTCTGCATTCTGTCCATCAATTGTTCTTTTTGCATTTGTCACCCCGAGTGGTACGGGTATGCCCAGACGTGGGTCCCATGCTCTCCATGCCACTGGAGTCAAGCTATCCTGGCTGATGAGGGGTGAAACCCCGAAACCGGTCCTAGGATGCTTGTTTCCAGTTCAGGGAGGACCTGGCCTGGCAGTTCAGGCTGGACTGTTCCCATTGGGCACAGGGTCAAGACTGATTTGCATATGGCTGGTTTCAAACTGTAATGGCATGGTGAGCAAAAAAACGATGGATTTAGGCCCAGATCTGTCAGGAATCCAAATCCCAGGACTAAAAGACGCCAATTAGTGGGAGCTACCACTAATCTTTACATTAAAAATCGAGCACGTAATTCGAATTTCTATTGGAGTTGTAGTGACCAGTCCTGGACGGTACTGGTCAGGCAATATGCTTTCAAGATGGCTGACTGCGCTAGGGTTAGCGCTTCAGCCTATTTCCAGTAGCGCGTGGTTTCAAGCACAGCTGAGGCTCGCGCTCGCCCTCAGCTGTGCGCACTTCACCAAGACCGTTACTCGTGTAACAGTGCTTGGCAGCGCGTCCGTGTAGTTTCTAGAGTAGTTAGGCGTTTACGAATTCCGTCGGCAGTTATAAGATCTTCAAGCGTCGGGTTACAGTATCTAGTGAAAGTAAAGGATACATTCCTGAGATTCCGGTGAAGATTCCAGCGTTATCTCTTCAGTCCAGTTCCTTGTTACTCACGCAAGTACCTCATAGAGGAAGGCAGAGTTTGTCTGAATAGGTTGGCAGTCAATTGCTATTTCTAGGATAAGTCGATATTGTCATTATCTGTGAAATAGTTTTTAAAAGATAAATGAAGGTCATTCTAACGACTGTTAGTCTTACCTGAGGGTCTTGGCTCCCGCAGAGTTCCCAGTTGTCACTCCCCTGCAAAGATGAAAAGTTAATTAAGTTAACCACAAGAAAACTAAAAGGATCAAATAAAAGAACACAGCCTACTAGAAGAGGGGCAATTACCTAGTCATTCTTGGGTACGTTAATAGTGAGACTGGTAGAATACCGTATATAGTAAGAAGTCAAATTCTAGAGAACTGTAGTAATTTGTGTTTTGTGTTACAGTGTCTAGAACAGAGAGCAGCACGAAGAACAGTTAGACGTAGCAGCTTTCAGAAGATGCCAAGCATAGAAGACTAGGCAGTCTCTTCTCTGTCCCATACCCCTTTCCCCCGGAACTTTCTTCACGCTGCCTTGAGCATTGTGGGGGCGTGGGGGAGTCTCGGGAGGCGTTGGGAAAAGTCGTCGTTCTGCTCCTGTGAAGAACCTGGGAAACTTCAAGTAAGACTCTTGACAGAGTGAAGTGCCCACGAGTTTTTTTTTACTCACCTGAGCAGAATGACTGAGGGGTTAGACCTCAAGAATTTGGGCGGAGTATTGGAAGCCATTCAAAAGGAACTAATGGGAGTTAGAGAGGAAAACAGAAGTTTAAGGCAAGACCTAATAGCTTCTAGAAGGGAAACCACTGACTTAGCGACTAAAATGGATAGTTACCTTTCAAGTACTAGCTTTGCAGCCTTTTCGCAAGACACGCAGACTTCAAGTACCACCCCACTTTCTCTCACTCGAACTCCCACACACGTTTTGCACTCCTTGTCCCCAGTTATACCATTAGCTCCTCCAGAACGTTTTAGTGGGGACCCCCAGAAGGCCCAAATTTTCCTTACCCAATGCTCCCTCCACTTTATGTGCCGTCCCGCCATTTTCCCTGATGCACATCAACTGGCGAACACCTTGCAATCTGCAGCTCCTCACTTGACTCTCCCAGTCACTCTAAAATACCGAACCTTTGTCCAAACTGACATTTCGGTTATGGTTGATTCCGGTGCAACCGGCAATTTTTGTGATCTAAAGTTCGCTTCAAGGATTGGATTGCAGGCCTTACAGAAACCCCAGAGTGAAGCGGTGAGAGCTGTGGACGGAACTAACCTATCTTCTGGTCCCATAGTCAGCCACACGGAAAAAGTGGAACTTGTCCTTTCAGATGGACACCAGGAATGTTTGCAGTTCAATCTCATTGACGCACCACAATTTCAGCTAATCCTAGGTCTTCCCTGGTTGACGGAACATAATCCCCAGATTGATTGGGAGAAGCGTTCGTTAAAGATGAACTCTGATTATTGTAAAGAGGTGTGTTTCCATGGAAAAGAATCTGAGAAAGAATCCAGCATGTCTTACAATTTATGTGACAGCGGAGCCTCGGTGTGTGTCATTCATACTGAAGAGATTCCAGAAATTTACAAAGAATATAAGGATGTGTTTAGTGAAGTAGACGCCGAAAGGCTCCCTCCACATCGACCTTATGATTGCAAAATCGAGCTGGAACCTGGGGCGAATCTTCCATGTAGCAGAATCTATGCTCTAACGGAGAAGGAGGATAAGTTTCTGAAGGATTATATCCAAACTTATTTGAAGAATGGTTTTATTAGACCTTCGCAGTCTCCCGTCTCCTCACCGTTATTTTTCGTGCCTAAGAAGGAAGAAGGCGATCTGAGGGCCTGCATCGATTATCGCGCCCTGAACCGGATTACCATCAAGAACAGATACCCATTGCCTCTAATTTCTGTGCTCCTGGACCAAGTGAAGGGAGCTCAGATTTATACGAAGCTAGATCTGCGAGGAGCATATCATCTAGTCCGGGTCAGAGAGGGCGATGAATGGAAGACAGCGTTCAGGACCAAGTTTGGTCTATATGAATACCAGGTCATGCCTTATGGACTCTGCAATGCGCCAGCCGCTTTCCAGTTTTTCATTAATGACGTCTTAAATCAGTATATAGACAAGTGTGCCATCGTCTATATTGATGATATTTTAATCTACTCTGCATCAGAAGAGGAGCATCAAGAACATGTTAAAGGAATATTGGAGAAGCTGCGCGAAAACAGTCTGTATGCCAAACTGGAAAAATGTGCCTTCCATGTACATTCAGTGGATTTCCTCGGTTTTGTCCTGTCTCCTGAAGGCATCACCATGGATACACGCAAGATTAAGGCAGTTTTGGATTGGCCATCCCCAACTTCGGTTAAAGAGATACAACGGTTTATTGGATTTGCCAATTTTTACAGGAGATTCATCCAGGACTTCTCTCTTAAGGTGATTCCGATTACTCGTTTACTTCGAAAAGGAGTCCCCTTTACCTGGTCAACGTTATCTGAAAATGCCTTTCAGTCTCTAAAGAAGAGTTTTACCACCGCGCCCATTCTCCTCCATGCTGATCCAACGGAACCTTTTTATTTGGAGACTGATGCTTCGGATCAAGCTATCGGGGAGTCTTGTCACAGAGACATAAGGAGACCGGCCAATTGCATCCTGTAGCATACCACTCTAGGAAGCTCCTGCCAGCTGAGGTCAATTATAACATCACGGAAAAAGAGCTTCTGGCAATCAAGGATGCCTTCAAGGAGTGGAGACACTACCTGATGGGGGCCAGACACACTGTAACCGTTTATACGGACCATAAGAATCTGCAGTTCTTAAAGTCAGCAAGAACACTGACACCACGCCAGCTCAGATGGTCCTTATATTTTGCGGATTACAACTTTGTGATCACCTATCGGCCCGGAAACAAGAACGGCAAGGCGGATGCCTTGTCTCGGTTGAGTACGGAAGGACAAAGGGCCTTGATAGAGGATCAGAAGATCATCCCAGAATCAAAGATAGTTGGACTCATCTCCCATGAAACTCTTGAAGAAAAGGTAAAAAAGTCATTCTCGTCTGAAGACCTTCAGCAATGGGTTTCATCTGATTCGTCTCGAGAAATTCGAAAAGATCTACCTTACCACAAAGGAGCTCTGTTCATACCTACTGTGGAATTACAAGAACAAATTTTGCACGACTGCCATGACCATCCTATGGCTGGTCACAAAGGAATAAACAAGACGGAAGAGTTAGTAAAGAGACAATTTTGGTGGCCCAATATGACGAAAGACATTAAGCAATATGTTCTAGGTTGTGGAATTTGTGCACAGGGAAAACCGACACGGCAGGCACCACAAGGTTTATTACAACCCATGCCGACCCCCTCATCCTTGGCACACGGTAACCATGGATCTGATTGTGGACCTACCGTCTTGTCGGGGCTTCAATACAATCCTGGTTTTTGTGGATGCATTTACCAAAATGGCTCACTTTGTTCCCCTCCAAGACATTCCTAGTGCTAGGGAGTTAGCTACACAGTTCAGTCTACATGTAGTAAGGTTACATGGAATCCCAAAGGTCCTCATTTCTGATCGGGGTTCTCAATTTCTGTCCCATTTTTGGAAGGCCTTTACCAATGGGTTAAATATAGAAACAAGATTCTCCACAAGCTATCACCCAGAAACAGACGGGCAGACTGAGAGGGCTAATCAGGAGTTGGAACAGTATTTAAGGTTGTTTTTGTTAGATCAGGAAGGGGATTGGACAGATCTTCTCTGGGCAGCTGAGTTTGCACACAATAATTCCCAAAATAGCTCCACAGGTCAATCCCCATTCTTCCTAAACTACGGTCTGCACCCAAATTTGATGATTGGTAGTTCTGAGGATTCGGTCCCTGCAGTCACAGACTTAGTTAAACATATGGGTGAAACTCATGAGGCAGCTAGAGAGAAGCTAGGAAAATCAAAAGAACTGTATAAACGTTATGCAGACAGGAAAAGAAGGCCAGAGGATGTCTATCCCATAGGCAGCAAGGTTTGGCTTAGCACAAAAATTTGAAGTTAAAGGGAAGCCGAAAATTCCAACCCCGTTTCATTGGTCCCTTTAAAATTGAGAGTAAACTAAATCCAGTAACCTATAGGTTAATCCTACCTCCTCAACTGAAAATTCACCCAGTTTTCCATGTCTCATTGTTGAAGAAATCTTCGCCTTTTCTTAGGCCCTGTAAACCTCCCAAACCCATTCAGGCCGAAAAAGGAGAAGAATTTGAGGTCAAAAGAATCTTGGATTCTAAGTGGAAGAAAAGGAAACTGTACTATTTAGTGGATTGGAAAGGTTATGGTCCTGAGGAAAGATCTTGGGAACCATGTTCAAATTTGAATGCCCCGAGATTAGTGAAGACCTTTCATGACCAAAATCCCTTTAAGGCGAAACCTGGGGAACCCTCTTGCGGAGGGGTACTGTCAGGAATCCAAATCCCAGGACTAAAAGACGCCAATTAGTGGGAGCTACCACTAATCTTTACATTAAAAATCGAGCACGTAATTCGAATTTCTATTGGAGTTGTAGTGACCAGTCCTGGACGGTACTGGTCAGGCAATATGCTTTCAAGATGGCTGACTGCGCTAGGGTTAGCGCTTCAGCCTATTTCCAGTAGCGCGTGGTTTCAAGCACAGCTGAGGCTCGCGCTCGCCCTCAGCTGTGCGCACTTCACCAAGACCGTTACTCGTGTAACAGTGCTTGGCAGCGCGTCCGTGTAGTTTCTAGAGTAGTTAGGCGTTTACGAATTCCGTCGGCAGTTATAAGATCTTCAAGCGTCGGGTTACAGTATCTAGTGAAAGTAAAGGATACATTCCTGAGATTCCGGTGAAGATTCCAGCGTTATCTCTTCAGTCCAGTTCCTTGTTACTCACGCAAGTACCTCATAGAGGAAGGCAGAGTTTGTCTGAATAGGTTGGCAGTCAATTGCTATTTCTAGGATAAGTCGATATTGTCATTATCTGTGAAATAGTTTTTAAAAGATAAATGAAGGTCATTCTAACGACTGTTAGTCTTACCTGAGGGTCTTGGCTCCCGCAGAGTTCCCAGTTGTCACTCCCTGCAAAGATGAAAAGTTAATTAAGTTAACCACAAGAAAACTAAAAGGATCAAATAAAAGAACACAGCCTACTAGAAGAGGGGCAATTACCTAGTCATTCTTGGGTACGTTAATAGTGAGACTGGTAGAATACCGTATATAGTAAGAAGTCAAATTCTAGAGAACTGTAGTAATTTGTGTTTTGTGTTACAGTGTCTAGAACAGAGAGCAGCACGAAGAACAGTTAGACGTAGCAGCTTTCAGAAGATGCCAAGCATAGAAGACTAGGCAGTCTCTTCTCTGTCCCATACCCCTTTCCCCCCCGGAACTTTCTTCACGCTGCCTTGAGCATTGTGGGGGCGTGGGGGGAGTCTCGGGGAAGCGTTGGGAAAAGTCGTCGTTCTGCTCCTGTGAAGAACCTGGGAAACTTCAAGTAAGACTCTTGACAAGATCTCTGTACTGGGGTGAATGTAAGACATTGTTCTGCATTCTGTCCATCAATTGTTCTTTTTGCATTTGTCACCCCGAGTGGGACGGGTATGCCCAGAAGTGGGTCCCGTGCTCTCCATGCCACTGGAGTCAAGCTATCCTGGCTGATGAGGGGTGAAACCCTGAAACCGGTCCTAGGATGCTTGTTTCCAGTTCAGGGAGGACCTGGCCTGGCAGTTCAGGCTGGACTGTTCCCATTGGGCACAGGGTCAAGACTGATTTGCATATGGCTGGTTTCAAACTGTAATGGCATGGTGAGCAAAAAAACGATGGATTTAGGCCCAGATCTCTGTACTGGGGTGAATGTAAGACATTGTTCTGCATTCTGTCCATCAATTGTTCTTTTGCATTTGTCACCCCGAGTGGGACGGGTATGCCCAGACGTGGGTCCCGTGCTCTCCATGCCACTGGAGTCAAGCAATCCTGGCTGATGAGGGGTGAAACCCCGAAACCGGTCCTAGGATGCTTGTTTCCAGTTCAGGGAGGACCTGGCCTGGCAGTTCAGGCTGGACTGTTCCCATTGGGCACAGGGTCAAGACTGATTTGCATATGGCTGGTTTCAAACTGTAATGGCATGGTGAGCAAAAAAACGATGGATTTAGGCCCAGATCTCTGTACTGGGGTGAATGTAAGACATTGTTCTGCATTCTGTCCATCAATTGTTCTTTTTGCATTTGTCACCCCGAGTGGGACGGGTATGCCCAGACGTGGGTCCCGTGCTCTCCATGCCACTGGAGTCAAGCTATCCTGGCTGATGAGGGGTGAAACCCTGAAACCGGTCCTAGGATGCTTGTTTCCAGTTCAGTGAGGACCTGGCCTGGCAGTTCAGGCTGGACTGTTCCCATTGGGCACAGGGTCAAGACTGATTTGCATATGGCTGGTTTCAAACTGTAATGGCATGGTGAGCAAAAAAACGATGGATTTAGGCCCAGATCTCTGTACTGGGGTGAATGTAAGACATTATTCTGCATTCTGTCCATCAATTGTTCTTTTTGCATTTGTCACTCCGAGTGGGACGGGTATGCCCAGACGTGGGTCCCGTGCTCTCCATGCCACTGGAGTCAAGCTATCCTGGCTGATGAGGGGTGAAACCCCGAAACCAGTCCTAGGATGCTTGTTTCCAGTTCAGGGAGGACCTGGCCTGGCAGTTCAGGCTTGACTGTTACCATTGGGCACAGGGTCAAGACTGATTTGCATATGGCTGGTTTCAAACTGTAATGGCATGGTGAGCAAAAAAACGATGGATTTAGGCCCAGATCTCTGTACTGGGGTGAATGTAAGACATTGTTCTGCATTCTGTCCATCAATTGTTCTTTTTCCATCGGTAAAGAGGGCAGGGAACTACTCCCCACATTCTAGCAGGACAGGGAAATGGCTACTTATCACTAAAACAGGATTAAATGCTTGGAGTTTGGCCCAGTATTAGGAGACTATTGAACGCTCAGGGCCTCATTTATGAGTTTTTGCTGTAGGGCAGCGCCACAGGCCTTCCCGCTGCGCTGCCCTACAGCTAAAGAAAAGGGCAGGAATGCACCATATCTATCAGATACGGCACAGTCCTCTTCTTTTCCCCTGCACTGGTGCACAATGGGCTGCCGTGCGTCAACGAAGGCACCTTTGCACCATGGTCCAAGGGTGCCTGCGTTGCAGGCATGATTATTTTTGTGCAGGAAGGGGAACCAGAATTGCAGAATGTAGCACACATAGAAAAAGGAAAAACGAGGAGAAATAAAGATATTTCTCCTCGTTGTGCCTGCTTTATGCCTCCCCTGGGGAGGCGTTCGTTTTTGGCGCTGCCTCAGACTTACGATTTCTCGTACATCTGGACAGTGTCAAAAAGCCATGGATGTTGCTGGTAACGCCCCCAGCAACACCCATTGCACGCCCCTCTAATACAGAAAACTGCGTTAAAGGGAACGACATTTACAGGACAGCATTAAGCCCAAAAAAGTGGCTTAGTGTTGCCTGGTAAATATGGAACAGGCTCCTGCGCCACCGGAGCATCACAAAAAGTGACACACCGGCAGTGCAAGGGGCTTATAAATAAGCCCCTGAGTCTAGTTACTCCACCAGCAGGCCTCGCCCTCGCCAGTAATATTGTCTCTGGTTTCCTTTTTTGCCATTTTCCAATTGAATTTGTGCCTGGGTATTGCATTTGGAGCTCTGCCTGGCATTTGGGGGAGTTTGGGGTTAAGGTGGTTTCTTGAGTTTGGAATGGCTTGGATTAAAATGTCTGCTTCTTAATCTAAGATGGCTGCATATCTGACGTGGGGGCATCGTATTTAGTGTATGTGAAATGACAAACATCTAAATGCCTGGTTATCTTATTAACAGTGAACCTATTTCATTTTGAACTTTTTTACTTCAGTGATGTCACTTTCTGTAATGTGTTTAGAGACAAAGGTAACATGACATTGTGTGTTGTCACTTCCTGTGATGTCATCACGGGTCAAAGCGCATCTAATGTCACTTCTACTGCACCTAACATTTAGTGAATCAACGTTCATAGTGGCCACCCTTGTTCTCCACTATCGCAAACTTTCAATTTTAACTGATGGTGGTGCTTTGGCTGCAGTGCCGGACAAACCCCTGTGGAGGCCCCCAGGCAGTCGAAATTTCGGGGGCCCCCTCGCAAATTATCTCGTGATATGTTTTTAATTTTACCAACCAACAATTTTAATAAACCACTACATTACATTAACATATTATTTTCTCTATAGAGTCTTCAATGTAAAGTTTTCGTTTCTTGGAGTTGAATAATTTTTTTCTACCTTTTGGAAACAATTTATGAAAGCTTGATTGTAATTTTCTTTCAAGATCAAATCAATATCATTTTGATCCGTTGTGGCGGCCCCTAAACGAGTGGAGCCCATAGGCCGGTGCCTACTGTTCCTATTTGGTAATCCGGAACTGTTCGGCTGTAGATGTGAAACAACTTCGCACCTGCTGCTACATTTTGAATTGCTGATTGGTCATTGTGTTTTAGTTTGTTGCATCTTACCAGATCACAAATCTATGATAAATGTATACTATATTTTGAGCCTTATGTTAGGAAGAATCAACAATGCAAAATAAGGCATTTTCAACAGAGCGAACCGAATGATTAATAAACGCACATGGTATGTCAGATCCACGCTTTTTGAGGCCAGCTGTTGACCAAGGCACATTATTCAAAGTACCATTTCCATAACCATAGTCACGCGCGGCGAAGAAAGTTCAGCAATTACACATTGCAGAAAGTGATTTCAACTAATGATGTCCATTGTGCAGCTGAAAGGCCATGCAAATGCATATCAATCGACAAATAAAATACCATGCATTCCAAGAAACTGAAAGTGAGGCACAGTATGTCGCCAGCTTTAAATCAGCGTGAGTCTGAATGAGCAACGAATACCTTTCGCATTTTCCAAAATCCCTGCAATGAATACGCTGTTTGCATTCTAAGTGTGTTGTGCACAGAATGCAAATTCCATACTAACTTCACTCCTTCCATTCCTCATTGTTCCACTGAAACCACACATACTCCCACAACTTGAAGGAATTCTAAGCACAAATGGGTGAACAGCAGGCAAAATTACGCCTTCTTCTCTGCCATGTTGACCATGTGGAGCTTTCATGAGATCAAAAAAGAAATAGCAAATGCTTCAAAAAAATGTTTTTTCAAATAGCCCCCACAATGATAAAAACATAAGTGGAAGTTCACAAAGCAAACACTGATCCTGCATTCATAAATAGAAGATTTACAATTTAAAACAATGCCCAATGCAGAAGGAACTACTGATGTCGACCATATTTGATAATGCATTTTTTTGTCATTTTCAAATTGGAATTGAATGAATGAATATTCGATTTATAAAGCGCTAACTTAGCCCAAGGGCATCAAGGCGCTGCAGAGGACTAACGTTCAACCGGATAAAATGCTCAAGCTAAAGTCTGTGTAAAAGCCAGGTTTTCAAGGCCTTGCGAAAAAGAGAGTATGACTCAAGACCCGATAGACCATCCGGAAGAGAGTTCCACAGCCTAGCAGCAGCAGTGGAGAAGGCTCTGCTTCCCCATCTAACCTTCTTAAACCTAGGAACCACCAGCAAGTTCTTGCTGGCAGACCTAAGCTGCTTGGTCGGGATATAACGTTGAAACATGGCTTTGATGGCATCAGGGCCAGCTCCATAGTAGGCATTATGAGTCAAGCACAAAGTCTTGAAAAGGATTCTACGATCCAGAGGTAGCCAATGCAGCGAAATCAGGGAGGCCGAAACAGAGTGATACTTTGGCAACTCCAACACCAACCTTGCTGCAGCGTTCTGTACCATCTGTAACCGTCTCACCAAACTCCTTGTTAATGCCCAAATAAAGGGCATTACAATAATCGAGTCTGGACAGTATCAAAGCAATCACTGCCTGCTTTCGTGATGAAAACGACAGGAACTGTGAGATTTTCCTAAGCAGCCTGATTATGCCAAAACAGATAGACACTATTTTGCTAACCTGTAGGTTCATGGACAACAAAGTGTCGACCATAACCCCCAGGTTTTTCCCATGGCAAACAGGAGAGGGACAGCTGCCCATGGTTTCAGGCCACCAGTCATTAGACCATATATCATGTTGGTTACCAAAAATCAAGATCTCAGTTTTTTCTCCATTCAATTTAAGGTAATTCTCACCCATCCAAGATGAGACTGCCTGCATACAATCTTTAAAATTTTCGGCAGCTTCACTGATGCTGTTGGTAATAGACACCATGATTTGAGTGTCGTCGGCATAAGACAGCACCTCAAATCCAAAGGCTCTCACCACCCTCGCCAGTGGGGCAACATAGATATTAAAAAGGGTGGGGCTTAGGGAGGATCCCTGAGGAACTCCACAAATCAATGGGTTGGGAGAAGAATAAAATTGGCCCAATTTCACTATTTGTGCCCTATCACTAAGAAAGGAGGAGAGAAGCTCAAGGGCCGTGCCCCCAATCCCTATCTCCTTGAGGCGTTCCACCAGCCTTAGTGGAGACAGGGTGTCAAAAGCTGCTGTAAGGTCAAGAAGGACCAGCAGGGTAGTATACCCTGCATCAACCTGGACCCGGATGTTATCAAAGACCGCCGTTAGCGCTGATTCAGTGCTATGAAGGCTTCTAAAGCCATGCTGAGAACCATCAAGCAACTGATGATCCCGTAAATAGGAACTAAGTTGGGAATTCAGATATTTTTCCATAATTTTAGCTGGAACCGGAAGCAAGGAAATGGGGCGATAATTTTTTAGTTCCATAGGATCCAGAGACGGCTTTTTAACAGCGGTTTAACAACAGCGGTTTTCCAAAGAGTAGGATACTGCCCCTCAGTAATAGCTATATTTAGTACTGAGGTGAGAAGGGGAACAATGACTTCCCTTCCTATTTTTAGGACCTTAAGGGGGCAGACATCCAGGGAGACCCCGAGGTAACTCCTTCCAAAAGATGACCAGTTGTTTCATGAGAGATACAAGGGAAGGTAAGAAGCCTCGGTTCATCTACCGTAGTTGCTGATAAAACAGGGTTAGTTTTAGAAGGAGCAAATATATCCTTTCCAGCATTAAAGTCCTCCAAAGTGGAGTATATGTCTGTGATCTTAATGCGGAAAAACTCTGCCATTCTGTCACAGAGTTCTTGGGAAAGGACAGATGAATCAGCAACAGGAGGGGAGATAAGAGAGTTAATAACCTTAAAAAGCTCTCTAGAAGATTTAATTGATTCAGTGGCCTTACAGTCTTTTCTCCTCAATAATCGCCATTTTATAATCCCTCAGGCACTGTTTATGTAGCTCTCTACCTGCCGGCGCGAGATCAATACGCCAAATCCTTTCCTGTTTGCGGCAGGATTGTCTCAACTTTCTGAGTCTATCAGAGTACCAAGGTGCAGAGGGTTTTTTTCTCGCTACATAATGTTTTTTAACGGGTGCCAAAATATCTATGGCTCCTAACAACCCTCTAGACAGTTCATCTGCAGCCAAATTAGCATCTGAAAGCTCAGAAAACTGAAAATTCCTAAAATAATTAGCAAGAGCATCATTACTGATTTGGCTCAAATTTCTCTTTTCCTCCCCTGTCCCTTTACCAGCTAAGACAATGCTTAGGGGCCGATTCCGATTCCGGCCGGAAATCTCCCCGACCGAGCCGGACCCGGAGAGAATTCCGACCGAATCGGACCCTAGCAGTCCGACCGAACGAGTACGATGCGCACGCATGCTATCGGACTCGAGTCGTTCGGACTCCCATTGAAGTCAATGGGAGCCTGTCGTACAACGCGTACACGGGCTCCCATTGACTCAATGGGTGCGAGGCGGACAAGGGCGCCCCCTACAGCGTGTACGCGGCGAAGCGACTTGCGGCGTACATGCACAGGTAGGGGGGACCCATGGGTCCCCCCTGTGTGCGACTCGCACGCCTACGCGTACAGGGGGTCCGACGCAGACCCCCAAAGTCCGGCTCCGACAGCTTTTTCGAGCCGGACGGCGCGAGTCGATCAGACTGCTTGCGGTGCGCATCGTACTTACCCGGCCGGGAAACGTCTCCATAGCGCGGTGCAAGTCGTGTCCATGCGAGTCGGTCGGAGCGTGTTGAAGCCATGTTCGAGTCGGTCGGCGATTTCGCGGGTGCTTGCATCGTACTCGCTCGGCCGGACCCGCGTACGATTCGGTCGGGAAACAGGGCTCCGAATCGGATCCGGTGAATCCGAATACGATTCGGAGCACTACCGGCCGAGATAGGAATCGGCCCCTTAATGCTGAAGTCGGAAGATTAAAAGGGATAGCAAAGTGGTCCGACCATGAAAGAGGTTTGGGCATTCCCACCTTGATCCTAGGATCGTTAGAGAATATGCCATCCAATATATTTCCTGCAGTATGGGTAGAACTGGTAACCAGCTGTGAAAAACCACAGCAACCTAAGGTTTCCAGAAGGGTGTGGGTATCTTTACATTGAAGTTTATCTAAATTAAAATCACCCAGCAATGTAAAATTAGATCTTAACAAGTAAGGTTCCAAGAGATTACTAAAATCTTGACTGAAAGAAGATCTGGATCCAGGTGGTCGATAGCATAGGACCCCAGAGAAACTTTCAGTGGGAAGAGTATTTATAGAGAAATATAGTGCCTGGTATTGGTCAGAAAGTGTGGTAAGAGGTTCAGTGCGACAGATATAACCATCCCTATAGAGAATGGCCAGGAAAGACCCGAATGGGCCTCTAGTCACAGGGTCTAAGTTTGAAGAAGTGAAGCACAGCTAAATATTAGTGGTGAAAAAGTAAATCTGTACAAAGCTAGCATATAAAACGGGATAACAAATACATGGGGCTGATAGTGGGCATGTTCTGGAGGCACAATGAGTGATTGTCTCCTCCTTTTATGCCCTCAGGGAACTTCCATGGTACAGAACGGAGCACAGATGCTGTCGCTGTTCCGTGCAGTGATACCTTTGCTCCATTTTACTGATGCAGGGGCGAACAAGCTCTTGCTTTTGGGTGAAGCACCACCTAGAATCTCTCTCTTTTACGCTCAGCAAGATCCATATATCACAATCACATCTTCCTGGAAAAAGCATCACATTTCAGATCCCTCCTTGACTCGGCTAAAAACAGACCCAAAAACTTTTTGACCTCTTCAAAAACCCAAACTGTTCTCCTCCAACCATTAAGCCTGAGGATTCCTCAAAGAAAGCAGCAGATTTCGCTATATTCTTCGATGAAAAGGTCAAAGCACTGGTGGATCAGGTCGCCCACCCCCCATGGAGGAGCGGAAATCCTTGGTCACCTGGCAGAACTTTGACGTCATCTCGGAAGATGACCTCCTCAAATGCATCCGCGAAACTAAACCCTCCAACCATTCCTCCGACCCCATCCCTAGCGACATCGCCATCGATTTCTATACCTATACTCTCTCTTACTGGACCAGGCTAGTCAATCTCTTCCTCAGTCAAGGCTCCCTCCCGGTTACCCTCAAATCAGGTCAGGTCACCCCTCTTCTAAAAAACCCGCCGCGGATGCGAACGACCTCAACAACTTCCGCCCTATCTCCAACCTCCCTTTTCTGTCGAAAATCACCGAAAAATGTGTCGCGAAACAACTTTCCTCACATATTATGGACAATAACCTCCTCGACGTCTTCCAGTCGGGCTTCATCCAAAATTGCAGCACTGAAACAGCCATGCTGCAAGTGATTGACGATGCGCTGCATATACTCGACGCTGGGGATTCATGTCTTCTGATTCTGCTAGACCTCTCTGCAGCCTTTGACACGGTTAATCATAGCACCCTCCTCAACACTCTTCAACAGAGAATGGGTCTGGATGGCACTGTGCTCAAATGGTTTGCCTCTTTCCTCTCGGACAGATCCCAAATGATCAAGATAGGGAACAGTCTTTCATCTCCTGTTGCCGTAGGTCAAGGCGTCCCTCAAGGTTCTATCCTGGCACCCACCTTGTTTAATCTCTACCTGGAACCTTTAGGGAACCTCCTAAGCAAATCTGGGATCCTTTACCACCTGTATGCGGACGACACGCAAATCTACCTTAAGGTGTCCTCCGCACACGATCTCTCCCTACTCAATTCTACCCTCAACTCTATTCACAACTGGATGTCAGCTCACCAACTCATTCTGAATCCCGCCAAAACTGAATTCCTCCTCCTCTCTACCTCTCTCTCACCTCCTCCTGTTCAATCTTGGATGGATCAGCTGAACCTTCTCAACAACAAACCCATCATTGTTGACAGCGCTAAATCCCTAGGTGTCATTCTCGACAAAAGACTCAACCTAATCGCCCACATCAACTCTATTGCTAAGAATGCACGGTACCAGCTGCGCCTTCTGTGGGGGATCCGTCGGTTCTTCCCGGAGAAAGACTTAAAAACCTTGGTACAATCTCTGGTTCTCTCAAGACTGGATTACTGCAATTCTCTTCTGACTGGCCTACCCAAATCCCACCTCTCCCCTCTCAAATCCATCCTCCATTCAGCAGCTCGCTTCATTTCAGGGTCTAAACGAAGCGACCACATCACTCCTATCCTGTCCTCTCTGCGATGGCTTCCGATCGAGGCAAGATCTATTTACAAAACTGCCTGCATCACACACAAAGCCTTACACACGTCCTCCCCTCGTTACCTGGCGAATAAACTGAAATTGTCCGGTGGCTCTCGCCCTTCTCGCAATGCGGAAAAGCTTCTGCTTGAGCCCCCGTCTTCAAAAGGGAAAGATCGATGGCTCAATCCTTCTCGGGCAATGCGGTGAGAATCTGGAACTCGCTTCCCCCACTGCTCCGTGCCACCTCCTCTACCCGGATCTTCAAAGCTGACCTCAAGTCTCTTCTATTCCAAAGACACTTCCAGAACTAATACGTTCGGTCTTAGGCCCCTCTAGGAAGTCCGCTCGTCAGTATAAAGTTGTACTTTTGTCTGTTCATTCCTTATTTTATGTGTTGTGTTGGTTTTTATGTGCGTGTTCCCCCATTATAAGTCCCCTGTGAAGTCACGCCCTCTCTACTACCTCAAGGAAGCTCTTCCATGATAGGAATTCTGTATTCCAAGCCTATAGAAGGGCCTTCTCAGTGTGCTTTGAGTTACTGCCACTTATTACAGTATTTTGCCTTTAGTGTATTTTGTACCCCATGTATCATATATTTTGTACCCCATGTACCCCCTGCTGAATCCACGCCCTCTCTACTACCTCAAGGAAGTTCTTCCACTATAGGAAATTCTGTACTCCAAGCCTATAGAAGCGCCTTCCCAGTGTGTCATGTGTGACTGCCATTTATTGCAGTATTATACCTCCATTTGTATTTGGTATCCCATGTTTCATGCACATCTGTCACTTTTTCCTATTGGAACTTATTCCTCTTTTTGTATTTGGTTTGTTTGTTTTTGCACAATTGTCACTTTTTCCTCATGCAATGTAACGCTTGTCTTTGTATTATGCTCATTTGTATCCTCCTCCTTATGTAATGTTGCTGATCCTGTTGTGAAGCGCTCTGACACCCTCGGGTAAAGTCCGCGCTATATAAAAACGCATAAATAAGTGCACCTTTTTTGCAGGGGACACGAGTTCCAAACCACCCTCCTGAAGCACGGTGTAGTCCTATGCCGCTGTGACTGTGCCCTGACTGCTCTCGGAAGACAGGCAGGAACAGGCATGTTTCAAACAACTTCTCAGCCTGGGGGAGATGGGGGCAGTGGATGCTGCCCACACGCCTCGCTGCTAGCGTATTCGGATGCTCCGCCCGCCGGTGCACGGAAGTGGTCGGAGGTATACCGAGCGAGGTGTACGGTCCGGAGCTAGCTAAGGTGAGGCAAGGAAAGGCAGAACAGCAGAAACACTGAGGAGAAGACAGAAGTTAGATCGCCTGATATGTGGACAAGCAAGGCAGCGGTGAGGCAGCACTCAGTAAGCAACAAGTTAACAGAGTGCGAGAACGGCAAGGAGAAGCCAATTAGATGCTACACCACCCCGGGGAGTGCCAGGTGAGAGCGCTGGGGTGCGAGGAGTCGGGTCAGGTTGCTCTACATGACCTCCAGGGGGGATAACACGGGTTCGCCAGAGATTGTTAAAGTTTATTTAAAAAAAAAAACGCCCAGCGGAGGACATGAACAGCGGACGTTTTTCCTTAGTGGCAAGGAAATAACAAAGGGGAAAAAAGGGAGAAAAAAGGGAGTGGCAGCAAGCTACAGTCTAAGATTTTTGACTTCTGGATTCTACATAGCGTAAAAATAAACGGCAAGATCAGCCTTGAAAATATCGGTGACTTTGACTTGGCTCTACATCTGCCTTCCCTAATCATGTGCACACAACAAAATAAGTCTGCGAGTAACAATGACGAACTATTTATATTTAGCCACTATAGCCCGACCCCAAAGGGGGGGAGGGGGAACAGCCGTCAGCTGCCGCTCGTCCACCAAGGGCGGTCCAACATAGAATGGTTCTGAAAGTCCAACGGTTGTTACGGGCTGAAAAGAACGAGGACCTCAAAAATAAAACGCAACACGAAAAAGGATCAGGAAATGAAAGTGGTGGTGATATTTTGGACTTGCAAATGACTGGTTCCGCTTCAGGGTTGGAGGAGTCGTAAAACGCAGAAGAACAGATCGATAGTATTGTGAGAGAAGAGGAACCAATAAGTCGGATAGAAACCTCTCCAACTATAGTGGGATGCAAGCAGTATCCGCTATTTTATAAGCAGAGTAATGCAAATTCGACAATAGAGGCGCAATTGTCAGGCAATAATGGGCAGCAATTATTTAAGGCAACACCCATTGCAGCTAAGCAAGACTACAGTGATGAAGACTTAGAGAGAGGCCCTCAACAAATAACTCCGTTAGGAGAAGGTATAGAAGGAATAGATAGGTCCAGTAGTCATCCAATAAGCTCTAGAGATTCTGAGTTATCAATTAAAAGCATGCTCGAAAATATTCTGATAGAAATATGAGATTTCAAGGCTACTCAAATGCAGGAAATCACGGCACTACACAACCGACTAATGAAAATAGAAGAAAATATTGCAATGTTTCCAGAAAGATTGATAGAAGCAGAACATATAATCGGAGTATTAGAAGACAGCATGCAGGTTATAAAAAAAGAATTTAACAATTGGAGAAAATCAAAAGCTCATTTGAAACTAAAGTTGTGGATTTGGGAAACTATAATTGACGATCAAACCTACGAATAGTAGGGGTCCCAGAGGGAAGTGAGGATCTAAATATACGTAATTGGATGGATACTCAAATAATAACAGCAATACCTGAGTTGAACGGGGACTTAACAATCACAAGAGCTCATAGATTACCAGCGCAACGACATCCTCCTAATGCCAGATATCCACGAACAATTTTAGTCAACTTTGGGGACTATCACATTCGGGAATCTATATTATCTAATGCCATACAAAAGAAAACACCATCCACTCAAGAGATTCCGCAATTTAAGATCTTCTCAGACATGTCAACGATTTCTGCACGCAGACGAAGGGAGTTTCTTAAAATGATTGATATGTTTAAAGAAAGGGTTGGTTAAGCATCAATTATACAGCAATGTATGCTCAAAGTTCTTGCAAAAGGCCGCTTCCACGTATTCGCAGAATTAGAAGAAGTGCAGGCATTTCTGCAGAATTTAATAAATTAAGATATATTTTTGAACCAGTGGTAGGGTGAGAACAAAATTCTCTGGATTGTCCTTCATACATTTATTTGGTATAATGGATAGAAAGGATAAACTTAGCATAGTAATGCGTGAAAAGATATATATGGAAGTTAAATGGATGCCGTATTAGATGTAGTAATAAAATGTTAAGTCATGATGGCGTTACATGCACATGACACTTTAGGAGATAAAAGGTGCTTGGATAAAATACGCAAGGACAGGATTTCCCCAGTTGCGAAAAATGAGGCTATAGAGATAATTTGAGATATAACAGTAATATTTGAAGGTAGGACAAAATAGAGAATCAAGTCGGATGGTACCACTGAATGCTAGTGGTTTAAATAACAGAGTTAAGGCTAGGGCAATAGACACATGGCTGAGAGGGCATTTTTTGGATGTTGTTCTTATTCAGGAAACGCATTACATAGAAAAAAAGGAACCAAAATTTAGAATGTTTAGGAAATGGCAAGGGCATCAATGTTTGTCATCCACAACAGTGCATAGGGGTGTTGCAATCTACATAAATAAACATTTCCCTTTACAAGTATCTTTCTCCCAAACAGATAAAGAGGGAGATGGACTCTTATTAGTGGCTACCTTAATAATACTAGACTAACAATATCCACAATATATGCCCCACTAAGTGATGAACCAATCCCAATTATAGGCTTACATCAGTCCCTGAAGGATTTCCCAGGTTTTCTGATCATAGGTGGTGATTTTAACTTCCTATAAAATCCAGAGGTTGACTCGTCTACAGGTAGAGGCAGGCAGAATAAACCAAGTGTAGCAGATGCCGTATTAGAATGCAAGAGAGGGTTAGGCTTAGTAGACCTTTGGAGGGAGAAGTTTCCAGATAAAAACAAATATTCATGTTATTCAGGGAGACATAAGTCAGCAGCCAGACTGGACTTCTTTCTCTCCACAAAAAACTTGCAATTAAAGGAATACTCTCATATTCAAAACGCATTTTCTGATCAAAGTGCAGTAAAAATGGAAATAACAGGTATGAAAGAAGAAAGGCCGAAGGGAGGGTGGGCTTTTAATAAAGTAAATCTCGAGGATGAGGGATGGTGTAATGGAATACAGAGTGCTATAGTTAACTATTTTGAATTAAACAAAAACTCAGCTAGCATTGAAAATATATGGTAAGCCTACAAAGCCACCATACAGGGATATATTACATCTAAGGAGATAGCAAAGCGAAAAAAAAAGTGCAACACTCAGTATAGAATTGGAGAGAGTATTAAATATGGCAAGTAAAGAGGTGCTAAGCTCGCCTACAATAATAAATAAAGCTGCACTTAAGAAAGCTAGATCTAGTATGCAAGACTATTATTATGCACGAGGTTATACAGCCAATTACGCATACCTACAAAAGGTATTTGAAGAAAGTGAATACAGGGGAAAGTTTAGGGCCTGGCAGACAAGAAATCATCAAGAGGAAAATAAGATAATGTCAATAAAGATTCAGTAACAAGAGAGATTATTAAAGATTCACAACAAATTCAGGAGCGATTTATTTAGGCATTATGAATCTATATATAGCACTGAACAACAGGAGAACCTGGAAATGCTTACTGACTTTTTAGATAAATTAGATATTCCCAGACTAACCCCAAACCAAATTCAAACCCTGGTGGCAAAATTTACCCTCACTGTGATAGAAACAGTAGTGAAGACACTAGCTAATGGAAAGGCCTGTGGGGAAGCCAGCTTTCTTGCTGAAATGTATTAAAAAATTGTGCCAGTACTAAACCCAGAACTATTAAAATTGGCTAACCATATATTGGAAGGGAGTGAGATTCCAGCTTCATTCCATTTGGCAACAGTAGTCAGTTTTTAAAAAAAAGGAACGGATAAAGAGGATATCAATTCCTATAGACCTATAAGTCTTCTAAATGCAGATTATAAGATCATCACTAAATTATTAGCCAATCGGATTAGTCAAGTTATGAGGACGCTAATACATTCAGACCAGTGCGGTTTTATACATGGCAGGCAGTTATCTTTTAATACAGTTTTTTTTAGCAGAAGCCATCAATTTGTTTACACAGAAGAATATTCCTGCACAAGTGAGTGATGTTTTTTGATGCAGAAAAGGCTTTCGATCTAGTAAACTGGGAGAGCCTTTTTATATTCTTAAAAACTTTGGATTCCCTAGTAAATTGATGCACCTACTATCCAGTCTATATAAAGGAGCCAAAGCTCAAATAATCATAAACGCAAAAAATAGAGGAACATGTGCAATAAATAGGGGAACAAGACAAGGGTGTCCCCTATCACCTATACTTTTTGCTCTCTTTATAGATCCTCTAGCCATCGCAGTACGTACAACATCAAACATCAAACCGCCTGTAAGGGGCATGACGCCTATTAAACTAAATGCAGATGATATAGTTTTGTTTTTACAGCCAGATTTAGAAAATAAGAAAAGAGATTTCTCAATTTTTCAAACATAAAAAGATTTGGGCGGGTATAAGATCAATAAGTCCAAAACAGAGATTTTGTTAATTAATTGTACGCAAGACACTTTACTTCAAGAATTACAATCATTAATTAACTCAAAGCCTAAGCAATATCTGGGGGTATATTTCACAGAGAATATTGATAATTTATTTCAACTGAATTATATTCCCCTTATTAGCAAGGTGAAGTCATTATTTTCTAGATGGGATGATCTTCCCCTTTCTATAATGGGTCATGTTGCTTTAATCCGGATGTCAGTTTTACCTTTATATAATTTTCTGTTTGACGCGATTCCTTTAAATTTACAGATGACATTTTTTTAAGAAGATAGAGAGTATGTTTTTAACATTTATTTGTGCAAATAAAGCACCTCGTTTAGCACTTGAGACTTTATAGAGACCTCTGGAAGAAGGAGGGTTATCTCTCCCTAATTTAAAAACTTATTATTTTGCGAGTTTTGCACACAGCACTTTCAGACTCACTAAGTCTTTGAATAGCCATGGATATGATAATTTTTTTCTAGAAATATTTTTTCAAGATTATGATAATTCTGATTTTTAACACATTACTAAAACTCATAAAAAAGTCAGATCTAAGACTTTACAGTGGTACATAAAGCGGAAGACACAGATATTTCAACACTGCACAATTCCAATAATTAACGGTGTGATCCATTTAACGGATGTTTATGTGGGCGATGGACCCCTTTTAGAAAATAATGTCACTCTAAAATGGGAGAGGAATGGTTAAAGTTCAATTTCAGATTTCTTTATTGGAGACTCATGGCAGAAATGGGAAGAAGTAGAACCCAATATTTGGCAACATAAGGATATACTACAGTGGTCTTTTAAATGAAATGGTGGTTTTATAAGGAACTTGGATGTATATAAAATACAAGCAAGCCAAGAGTTAGCGGAGGACTTGCTGGAACCGAAAATGAAAAGATTGATTAATGGTTGGGTTTCATCTTTAAGATCTGACAGGGCTACAATGGTATACGAGAAAGCACGAAATAAGTGGCTTACTACTGAAAATATTGATATTTCCCTTAATGTATTGAAAAAAATTAATGAATTAAATTTTACTTTGATAAAAGGGGCACATTTTAGGCAAATGCATTTTTTCTCCAAATGGTTGTTATATAGAACACCTGTGTTTTAACAAAAAATAAACCTGGGGATCTCAGCAAATTGTTTCCGATGTAATCAAGAGGGGGTGGGGACGTGGACCCATATCATCTGGAGTTGCCTCGGTATTAGAGTATTTTGGAGTGAGATAGAATTATATTGTCTCCGCGTTTTAGAATTATCACAATCCATAGACACTCAAACTGCAATACTGGGTTATTCGCCGGATATAAAAATTGATCTTTTGCAAAGAAAAAGGATATATATTCTTGTATTGATTGCAAGATCGATTATTTTGCAAAATTGGAGATCAGAATGAATTCCAACATTCAGGCAATGGCGATTAAAATTGTGTAAAGTTAAAGAAACGGAAAGAAAATATGCTTTAAGATCAGGCACATATGAAAGGTTTGCAGTCTATGGGAGGTCTTGGAATGAAAGAATTTAGACTAACGTAAAAGATGGAAAGAGTGAAGAAATGTAATGGAATAGTTTTGGACTAGTATTTAATTTATTAGCTGAGGAGTATTTATGAAAATTATAGTAATGTATTTAATCAAAATGTATTTAAGATTATATGGACTTTTTTGCAGAAATGAATGAATTATGTTACATATATTTTTTCTCTTCCAATAAAAAAAAATGCATGAGGAGTGTGTGGGTGTTATGCCCACTGCCCGCCCTGGTGGATTGCTAACCCAGGCACAGTGGTCCTGGCTGTGGGCAGCTTGTGGGCATCTGTGTGGTGACATTTGTTGATCATGTGTGGTAGGGTGCTGGTCCCCACTTGGTGGTGGGTAGTGCTTGGCGGCTTGTTTGCCATCCATGGCATGTTGCAGTTCACACCCAGTGGGGTGGTGGCCAGAGAGAGATGATGGTAATTCTTGGCAGCTTGTTGCTTTTATGGGAGAATTTGCATTGCCAACTCATATGGAATGATGGGCCCTCACATGGTGGTTAAACTTCTTGATATCTTGTGGCCATTTATGGCACAGGGTCCGTAAATATTGGCATGTTGTGGGCATCCATGGTGGTGCGTGTCTCTGGCGTGGTGGTGTCCCTTGGAGAATGCTGGGCATTCTTGATGTGTTGGGAAATGCCAGAGTCTGATCAGTCTGCCGTGGAGGATGGAGCCGGAGTGTGAGTGAGGTGGATTGGCTGGGATTTTATGTTGGGATATTCCTAAATATTTCTATTTGGCCTTGTTGGAATGTCAATTGTGTAGAGCCATTGGGTGGGAATGGGACTATGCCAAGGAGTTTCACCTGTGGGCTTCATGATAGTTAAAAGTAAACAATCATTGTGGGCAGAGAGAAAATGTATGTGTTGATAGAGGGATGGTCCTTTACCTGGATTGCGCCTGATGCTCTTTATTTGCTTTTTTGGTATATTCGAAGAAAAAGAAAAAAAAAGAATAAACGGCTTCTCAACCTAACATTGCTGTGCTCTCTTGAGTACAAAAGCTGATTCGGAAGTTTATGCTTGTGCTGGGAAATTAAGTATCCTTTTTTCTAATTCATGCTTAATTGGTGCGAAATAAAATTAAAGTAACACATAAGACTTAATTTATTTCAATGAAATTTCATTAAGTAATTATTCGTAACTTGACCACAATACTACACTTAACACTTTCCCTAAAATATTTTTAATTCTCATTGATATGAAGTTGAATACCTCAACCTTATCAAATGCTATTCATGTCAATAGAAACAATTGCTACAAAACAAAAAAAATGCGATCTGGTGCAGAGTCGCAGTCTGCACTGAGCGTACCCAATGAGAGTGTGCCTGGTGCAGATCCAGAACATGAACAAGATCACTGTCATCTGGTTCAGTGGGAGGTTTCTATGACCAGGCACTAAACCTATTACTCATCTTATTTTTTTACAGTAAAGACTTGAGGAAGGAAAATTAGCTCAACGTTTAGATTCTAGATGTTTCCAAAATTTACCAGATAGGCATCTATAAAATACTGAATGTGTGCCCAGAGAATATCACACATTTGTGGAAGGATATTTGCACCTTCACAAAATCATAGAAATTAACCAAGTACCCTCAAACTTTGATTTGAGGAGTACCCTAATCCATCTTTATACACCACTCTGCATACCAGAAAAAAGTGGGGCTATTCTATCGTTGACCTGAGATATTTCGAAATGGCTATCAAACATTGAAAGACAGAATACATGAAGGGTGAGATAAAATGCCTGGCTAAGATGTGGCCAATGATTATGACCGTCTCTTCAGAATGCAGTTCTTCCACCCATACCACAAACATGGCAAAATGTCTCTGACAATAGATTCTGGTTAAAGGAAAAACTGTGTCGACCAAAATACATGAAGGGTGAGATAAAATGCCTGGCTAAGATGTGGCCAATGATTATGACCGTCTCTTCAGAATGCAGTTCTTCCACCCATACCACAAACATGGCAAAATGTTTCTGACAATAGATTCTGGTTAAAGGAAAAACTGTGTCGACCAAAATACATGAAGGGTGAGATAAAATGCCTGGCTAAGATGTGGCCAATGATTATGACCGTCTCTTCAGAATGCAGTTCTTCCACCCATACCACAAACATGGCAAAATGTCTCTGACAATAGATTCTGGTTAGAGGAAAAACTGTGTCGACCAAAACCAAAGACAGAAACTTGTTAATCTGAGCAATGGACGAAGGGCCAGCCCGTAAAGCAGGCACTCATGTTTTTTTTTATTGTCTTTCAGGTACCACAGGTAATATGTTTTGAATTGCAATATGGTATGTTTGAAATCCTGCACGCCACTCATTTAATGGACATATCTCTGGCCTTTAGCTGCTGAAATAATTTTGTATCTTTTTTCATGACAGTCTGAAAAAATTCTGGAACACTGTCTGAAATGGTGAAAATCGACATCAGCGATCCAAATTCGTTAAATGACTTTTTCACACTGTGTGATGCAAATATTTGCTGGAATAAGCATTTGAAACAAGGATCCATATGGGAATGCTGCCATAACCATGTCTGAAGTGGTAGGCCCAGCAAACATTATTATAATATTTGTATCTATTTGTAGAGTTTTGAAGAAAATTTGGTGGAAATAGTAAACCTGCTTTGTGATAACATGAAACTCCCGGCAAATAAAAGACTTCCAGAAACTTTGGATACATAATTGGATGCATGTGGGATTCTAAAATATCTTATCGCAACTCACAACAAATTGTATTGCTGCATGACAGAGAAAAATACAATGGTATTCCCCGATAGCCCTTTGCAAAATTCCTGAGATGTTCAGAATGACCATTTATGTGTATAGCACAACAGCATTAGTACCACCGTCAATGAAATGTGCATTCATGCATATCTGCATTTCCATCACTGAACACCACCGATCTTGTGTTTCAGGTGACACATGGAGCAGCCTGTTCAATGACAATGAAGGTGAGGAAGGTGATACATCACCCATGTTGTATATGTGGTGGAACCACAGGAGAAAGAAAGAACAGTTCACCTCGATGTACATCTGGAGGAGCACAGACCAGCACATTGCCCTTGCACTGCATAGTAAGCCCCTTCTCCAGTCTTCTTTTACCTCTGCACATATTACTACGGCAGAAATGATAGCAGCCCTTCAAAGGATGCCTTTAGAAAATGGACCTGAACCAAAATGCCCTAGTGAAGACAGAAAGGACCCTCCTGGAGACAATGCAGAACATATAATTGCAATCCATAATATTACTGCTGCAATAGACAAATATAGGCAGAACAGAAGAGGTCAGGCATTGGATCGACAAAACATGTGCCAATCAGCAGGGGACATGCATTTGTTTGCAGATGACTGTCTACAGAGTGGCAGGCACAATCCTGATAATGTTATGTTAACTTGCAAAAAACACTTGTTAAAGGAAATTTCAGCACTTTAACATGGACGTCAATTAACTGAAATGCCAGAGGTAATGGATGTGTCATCACACGCCCTTTGATCTCCATTTTCACTCACACACACATACTTGCACATACACACAAATTCACACATATACACTTTCTCACACATAAACACACTCTCACCCACAAGCACGCTCACAACATACATTTAAAATTTAAAAGCATTTTTTACTTACCTCAGCTCCCATGGACGGACATCTTCCAGCTCATTGTACTCCATTTTTCATGACACTATTATTAGTGATAATTATATTTTATTTATTAACTATTAGTTTAATAAAAAATTGACAGAAAATGAAGAGAGTGGAGCCCCAGTGTTCCTGGCACTGAATTTGCCACCTCTGAGGCCAGGGGTCACAAAGGCGGTGCTAGGGGTAGCAAAGGGCAAGCCATGGGTTGCAGTAGCGACCCCTGGTGACCCCTAAATGACATCCATGCACTTTAATAAGCATCCTCGAGTGGCAGGATGCATGGCGGAGAGCAGTACTTGCTTACACCTTAGCCTCCCTATTCCCTGTGTCTGAGTCAAAGCAGGGTAGTACAGATGGATGCAGGTGATCTTTTGGATTCACAGGGCTGCCAGTCACCCTTCAAAGACTCCAACTAAATTGACAGTCCAACCTGCGAGAAATGCTCCAGCTGGTCCATATCAGACCACACCTACAATCAACCCACAGACACTGAAATCAGTAATAGGGATGATTCCTTCCAAACTGGAGCAAATCCCGTTCTGGAAAGCACAAAAAATTGCACAGCTGGAAGCAGTATTTCTCCATACGGGTCCACAGGAAAAACATAGAATGCTAACTAATTGCTTGCCAATGGGGATGGTTCCCTCGATTGAGGATTGTACCACTTGGGGAACAATCTTTGCTGCCGTTTACGTCAGAATACACGGTACTCCTTCCTTAGCAGTAGTTCCAGAAGTATTGAAACAATTACAGAATGAGTACGGGGCAGGACCTGCCCTGGACTTGGCAATGGAATTGTTGGGTGATTTTGCCCAAGTCTCAGCAATAATGCTGAGTAATATAAAGGGGGAGGCAGCAGCAGTGGCCATACACAGCTGCCTAAGGGAAATAGCACCTAGAAATAGGGAGCGAGGCTTACTAAAAATTATCGAACAAACTTACGCTGAATTAGGTAGAGATAATTTGGGAACCAAAGCAGGGAAGCCACAAATGGCGGGTAGTTCCAGCAAAGATAACTCAAAGCAAGCACCCACTTCTTCTAAAAAAAAAAAATGGGAAAACAAAAATGTTTAAAATAATAATTCAGAAAAGAATTCATGATCAAGGGGTTGGTCTCCCCAACGGGAGTCCTCTGAAAAGAAGTACAACCTTAGAAATTGTGATAACATTAAAAAACCTGATAGGTATCAAGACACTGATACACGTTCCATTCGTTCCTTCCAGGGTTCACCCAAAAACTCGGAGAGGGACAGCTGATCACAACAAAAGACTGAAGATCGACCAAAGACAAAAAGGGAAACACATCGCACTTCAGATTACATTATCAAACAGGAAGAGCAACATTAAGCAAAACCTCAGTTCAAAAAGAAGAAAGTAGCTGGCTTAAAAATTAGAAATGCCCAGGTTACTGAGGACTCAGCTTCTGAATGGGGAATGGGCTCTGACGGTGCTAGACAGCGCGGCAGAAGTAACAATAGCTTGCCAGAACCTGAAGGACTTTCTGGTGACAGCAGTATTGAATGAGCACATCACTGTGGAAACACCTGATACCAGATTTAGGGGCCGATTCCGATTCAGGCCGGAAATCTCCCCGACCGAGCCGGACCCGGGGAGATTTCCGACCGAATCGGACCCTAGCAGTCCGACCGAACGAGTACGATGCGTTCGCATGCAATCGGACTCGATTCGGTCGGACTCCCATTGAAGTCAATGGGAGCCGGTCGTACAACGCGTACGCGGGCTCCCATTGACTCAATGGGTGCGAGGCGAACAAGGGCGCCCCGTACAGCGGGTACGCGTCAAAGTGACTCGCGCCGTACAAGCACAGGTAGGGGGGACCCATGGGTCCCCCCTGTGTGCGACTCGCGCGGCTACGTGTACAGGGGGGTCCGACACGGACCCCCAAAGTGCGGCTCTGACTGCTCTTTGGAGCCGGACTGCGCGAGTCGGTCGGACTGCTCGAGGCGCGCATCGTACTTACCCGGCCGGGGAACATCTCCATTGTGCGGAGCGAGTCGTGTCCGTGCGAGTCGGTCGGTGCGGTTGGGTCCCGCGAACGAGTCGGTCGGCGATTTCGTGAGCGCCCGCATCGTACTCGCTCGCCCGGACACATGTCCGAATCGGTCGGGAAAGAGGGCTCCGAATCGGATCCGGTTAAGCCGAATCCGATTCGGAGCCCTACCGGCCGAGATCGGAATCGGCCCCTTAGTGTCCCGCATAGATTGTATGAAATTACGCTCCAAATTGAGGGGGACATCTCAAGGAAGGTTAAAGGTCTCTTTTGGGAGAACGTAACATATGGATATGACATACTGCTAACAGAAAGGGATTGGCCGCCTGAGTTTGTGATGGATTGCCCAAAGGGGGAAAGCGTCATTTTCTTTCTCCAACCTCGTTCCAGAATCTTTAAAGCATTCATAGCGCAGGAATGGGCGCTAGCGCCGGCATTATACCACAACCATGTAGGGTGGGACGTGAGGTCTACCCACCACGAAATCCCGTTATAATCTACTCCAAATCCACAGAGACAGTACCCTATAAAAAGGGTTGCAAAAAGACAGGTCAAAGAAATCTTAGACCAACTCGAATACCAAGGTGTGATTGAGACTTGCACCTCCCCGATGAATAATCCCTTGTTTCCACTAATGAAACCTGCCAATACATATGTCTAGTTTTAGATTTCCGACATTTAAACACATGCACGCAAACATTTGCAGTTCAAAATGCACACAGTGACGCACTAATGAATAACATTGTGCAGAAGAAATACAAAACAACATTAGATATCTCAAATGGATTCTTCTGCCAGAATATAGCTCCAGAAAGAAGATATTTGACAGCATTTTCTGCGATCGGCACTCAGTGAAATTTTTGTTCTTTGCCTCAAGGGTATAAGAACAGCCCGGGGCTATTCTTGGCAAGAGTGTCAGAATTATTACAAACATGTGACGAGGAGGCTGTGTCCTATGTAGATGACATCTATCTGACGGACGATGAATTACTTGAACACTTGAGCAGGGTGAACAACATAATTGTGGGATTCACCAATTTGGGCTTCATATTTAATTTAAAAAAATCAAAAATTGCCCATCTTAATGTCCTATTTTTGCGATATGAACTGTCAAGTGATGGCAAGAGCCTGGCAGCCAACTTTTTAGAAAAGTGCTCGCTGCTCCAACCTCCTAAGACTCTAAAAGGTTTGCAATCCATTTTAGGATTTCTGAATTTTGGTAGACTATACATTCTAGATTACGCAGAAAGAGTAAAACCTTTCTACAATTTAATCAGACCTGATTTCACACCACATCAGTGGACACAGCAACACACAGATACTCTACGTTCAGTTCAGGCTGGCATGATAGCATCTAAACACTTACACACACGTGTAAATTCTACAAACTTGGTGATCCGGGTCGTCCCTGGATTATCAGGATATACTTACCTCCCTTTCAATGAAGGTGAGACAGTTCCAATTGCATACAAATCACATTTATACACAAATGCTGAAATGCGATTTGCGGCAACAGTAAAAATATTGACCGCAGTACAGACTGCTGTAGTGAGAGAAAGAGCACTAGCACAGGGAAAACGCACAATCGTTGTTACCCCGGTACCAACTTTAGAAGCTGTTACCAAAGCGAGCATTCCAAATGCGAAAGCATTACATCCACGATGGATTCAGTGTGCTAATTCTCTCACTGCAACAGATGTAGATTACAGATATGATTCTACACTAAAAACGAAAGCGTTCCTGCAGTACGAACAAGAATACCCTCTCCCGAATGAAATATTGCCTCTAGAGAAATATGAATACATCATTTACACTGATGGATCTGCTCAGCCTGCCATAGGAAGTAAACAGCAATATAGCGCTGCATGTGCTATAGTGAAGAGCCGCATAAGGGATGGTAGGTTCCAACCCGCAATACGACTACACAATCTCTAGGAGATTGTACAGCGCAGTTGGCAGAGCTAAAAGCCCTGATATTGGCACTACAGTACACAGATCCGGAATTCCCCACACTGATAGTGTGCATTTCGTTTTACTGTGTGCAGTCTTACAATGAATATCTTTATTATTGGGGCCAGAATGGGTTTAGAGATTCCAAGGGTTGCACAATTAAACATAAATTGTTATGGTAACAAGTGGCAAAGCTGAAAGCATACCTGCCATGGGCTCAAGTTGTTCACACATTGAGTCACCAGCATGTTGGCATACACGTTGAAGGGAATTCCCTGGCTGATGGAGCCACCAAGGCGACAGTGTGAACTGCTGCCATTGCTGCAAACACTCGTTCTAGCACAAGGATAGGCAGAGACATACTGATAGCTGTCAATGCCTCAAAGAACGGCTCTGTCGTTCCAAGGGGCTTTCCACTAAAATATTCCTATAAATTAGATGCGCAAAACACACCATATGCTCAAATTCCAGGAGTGGGGGATAAAGTTATACCAAACACTGATCGCAGATAAGGTTTAATTCTAGCTGCAAACGAGTGTCTGGGCTCTGCACACACAGGAGTCACTGCTACAGTTTTGTTACTGAAGCGGCGATTCTGGTGCCCAGGTTTGCCTAAACAAACAAAAGCTTATGTCTGAAAGTGCGACATCTTCCAGCAGATGAAAGGTTCCACCGTAGCACGGCCACCACAAACACCATTACTCATTTCAGACAGACCTCTCGCATGTGTCTATTTGGATCACTGCGGCCCCTTAAATTCAGACGGGGCTGGCAAGTACATCTTAGTGGCAGTGGATTCATGCTCTAGATTTCTATGGGTTTGGCCTCAGCGCTCAGCTGATGCTCGAACTGTTATAAAGGATTTGCGAGTCTTCATCGGGACATACGCAGTTGGCACATTACATTCCGACCGTGGCCCTGCGTTTAGCTCTCTGGCCTACAAGGAAGCCATGGAAAGTATGGCTGTGGCCTTGCGGTTCTCCTCCCTACCATCCAGAGGGAAATTCCGGGGTAGAGAGGGAAAACCGGGGCCTAAAGCAATCCTTAACAGCAAGGGTATTCGGTGCAGCGGAAGTTGGGTCAATCACCTATATGGGGTCCAGAGGGCACTGTACAATATGCCAAGAAAATCCTTGGGAGGACGTACCCCCTCTGAGATCCTGTTTGGGACAAGAATGTGGGTACTTGACCTCGATTGTGCCAGCACAGTGGTGGATGTAAAACCATTTGAATTGAATGATCATTTGGCTGTTTTACAGGAACTCAATGAATTCAGGTATTACAAAGCAATGTCCAAATAAAACGCACCGCCACTGGGGAAGTGAAACTAGTTCCGGCAAGACCTGTCTGGGTCCCAAAGGTTGTGGACCTGATCAGAGAAAAGATCGTGGACAAGAAGAAGTTTGGGCCATCCTACAGAACACCTGTACCTGTCCTGGTGGTTCAAATAACGAGAACAGTACGTCTCCCGCCTCTTGCCGGGAAAAAAAGAAAAAAGATTAATCTCCATTGATCTGATCAAACCACACTATGTGGCCGATTCTCAACAGCAAGCTGCGTGGAGTCCTGAGTAGCTGCAGATCTCCTCTTGCTACTATACAGGAAGCTCAGATGAAAAGACTAATAATGTTTCAAGACTCCTCTGCACAAGACGCCGGAGTAGCCAATAACAGAGTATGAATTACACCTGTTGAAACAGAACAAAACCAAAATACTACTGAAACGCAACTTGTGATTAGGCTCAACAATGAACTTTACATCAACATGCCTTCACAAGAAGCAACTGCCAGTTCTACAAACACTGCTGAGCTCCCAAGGATAGATCGAACTGCATCTTGCTACTTCAATGACTTTTCTTCAGATCCAAGTGAACCTGAGCAAACGCCACACATTTCTAAAAAAAAACAATTTTGACAATTCTATCTCGGGCTGAAAAAGACTTACCTTGTGCCCCCTTGGTTGCATCTTTGGTTTGGATTAGGGATCTTGTTCCTATTCATTTGTATTGCTATAATAACAGTCTTTTTCCTGCTACTGAATGGACATTACCCCCCACAATCCTCTACAGTCCAACCTCTGAACTTGGTCTTGAATCCACATACGTCATCACACCGTGAACAAAGAGACTTGCCCCTAGTGAACATTTCAGCAGTTCCAGTACAGGATGGTATAGTTTGGGATAGAGTTTCATATGATGTATTTGGTCCTACTGAAAATGTGGAAATTCCACATGTATTTAAAATTTCAATGAATGATTTCAGTACCCCGAGTACATTCTCTGATAATTGGGGCATTGAGACTGTAAATACTATGCTTTCAGATTTTGAACAATCTCCTGCATTTCTTACAGGGAATTGTATGAAGATACACCTGACTATGATAGTATGTTTTGTTACCAGCATTATTGTCATCACTTTTTGCACAGAGCGAGTGTTCCCCGCACTGTAAACACTTACCATCAATGGGAACATTGCCCGACACCACTGAAAGGTAGTTCTGCCACATTTGCACAGAAATTTGGATACTTTTCAGGGTTCAATGCATCAGACCTAATGTCATACTACTATAAGTTAGTACAGATGAATGTGACTGCGAAGAAAATGATGCTGACTAACACAAAGCTCATATATTCAGCACCATTCATCTCCCACTGTCTACACAAGGTTTCGACTATTGGAGAGACACGATAGACACAAAATCCATCTGGGGGAAGATTGGCAGGTTCAGGGAACAGAGGCTTTATTTAGAGTTTGCCTCATACAGTTACAGATAATATTCCTGAACAGAACAGTGCAACAGACTACCTGCTACAGGTTTGCAAAAATCAAAGACCTGAAGACACCACGCATCCCCTCGCCCATACCTATTGAAGGTATATCGAATAACACCCTGATTAGTGAGGAGGCACTGGATACAATGATAGAGAATGGTACATACAATTCTTCAGCTCCCAATTGGACAGGATGGTTGGTTTGGCCTGTCGACACAAATAGGTGTCAAGCAAGATTCAAGGGTACCACCAGAGGGTTTAGTATCCATAGGCCTGACCCACGCTATGTACATACAGACGACCCAGGGGTAGTGACTTCTTATAGTGTTGGGAGGTTGTGCCTAGAATGGCTAAAAACCTCAATACTACAACAGGTGTAACAGCACGTGTCCCTTTTAGCAGACAACATGGATCTTAGGGATTTCTTGTTAGGTCCCAAGAAACAGCGCAAGAAACGCTTCTTATATGCCATCTACAATGAACTATGGAAAGTCTCCCAACAGGATGCTGCTGAGAGATTGCGTGAACTTGATAGGATTAACCTAGAAAAGGCCTTGGCTGTGGTGGACAATGGTTTGACCACACTTTCTTCACATATTTCTTCACTGGGCAACATTGTGTCCTCTACAATCGACATAATGAAACAAGATTTGTCTATTCTACAACATGGGCAATCTCAATTGCGCTCCATTATGCTTTTAAGCTGGACGCTCCAATCAGTGCATTCAGGCCATGTGCCATGGCGATACATTAACACCACAAATTTGTTCTCGGTTTACAATCTGACCGACAGACAATTGACAATGGCACGCCGAGATGCAAAGTACACCATGCTGCTTATTGAAAAATGTGAGAAGTTACCTTTCACAATAGCTGAGTCACCGTCTACTGAATGGTTAGTTCATGGCTATATCACACTGCCAATCACGACATTTCAGTTCCAGTACTGCCTTAAATACATCCAAGCAGGCAGATGTGAAGCATTGGGTGACGGGTTTATACAGGAAACCTGGGAGTTACCGTATAGATACAGGTGCAGAAATAAGAAAACTGGACTTTTCTTAAGTTGTAAAGGCTGCAGGAAGGCTTTAAGTGGGTCTTTAGTGTGCAAAGAAGTGTCGCTTTATGGAACGTGTAATGCGTTGAAAGCAAACTTATCATGCTACTTGAAAGGCTCCCCAGCTGCCGTGATTCATCCGGTTCTTGAATTACTTTCGAATAGAAGTTATTTATTTCAAATTCTTTTTATTAGAATATTCTTAGAGAGTGAAACAGAAGCATGACATATGCAACATTAGTCAAGTAAAAAGAGAAAAAGCAGCCCAGAGTTACAGATCTCACATGTCGGTTACAGCTTCTTCAGAAGGTCTGTGGCGAATAAGCTTTTAAAATCAGCACAATCACTACATGTTGCAATCAGTCTATTTCTTATGAACGTCCGTCAGCTCTCGTAAGAGAGTAACCTGAAAAGGAAACTTACATATAATTTAAAAAAAATGAACAAAACTATGATGTCATGGTGCAAATTATAATACTGTGGTCAGTAGGATGGGTAAGCCGGGACCATCACTCGGGTGGCTTTTGCACTGCACAGTGCCCCTATATCTGCGGAATGATTAGATATGGAACAAGTTGAGGGCCCTAAGGTGCGGGGCGCAGGCCGTCAGTGGGAGCCCCTCCGAAAGGTAGCTCACCAATGGAGACCAAATATAATCGAAGCCTTTTCTGGCGTCTTCAACAATGTCAGCCATGCGCTCCAACGCCAGCGCCCTCCACAGCCTCGCATGCCATTTGGTTAGAGATGGTGCGTCCTGTTTTTTCCATGCAGCAGCCACTGCCATTTTTGCTGCCCCCAGACAAAGCCACATGACAGATCTATCACCCTGTGTTTGGCATTTCAAGGAAGGATCCCGTAATCCCAACAACGTGTGTTCCAGAGAGCTGGGAATCGGTTAGCCCAGGATAAGTTTAATTTGGTATAGGACTTCCCTCCAGAAAGGCTATATGGAGGGACAGTCCCACCAAATGTGCCTGAAGTCGCCAAGCATGCCACAACCCTGCCAGCACCGGTCCGACGCAGTGGGAAAAATCTTGTGGAGTTTCTGAGGGTAGATATACCAATCGTACATAAGCTTATAATGCGCTCCCCTTAGGAACATGGAGCGATTGTATTTCACTATATCCCTGCTGACATGTTCCCATTGCTTGTCCTCTAAGGGGGGAGTCCAAAAGTGCGTCCCAGAAGCGCTTAAAGCGCGGGGTCGGTCTAGGGCTCAGGGTTTGTATAAGAACATATAAGAAGGAAATACATCCCTTGGAGGTGGACCCAGACTGGGCAAATTTCACAATGGGGAGCAGAGCCCTGGTAGCGGCCAGCCGCACCAGGGGTTGCTGAACCCAATGTTTCAGCTGCAAGTAATGATATTCTTCTTTGGCAGTCAGAGCGAATTGTGACTTGCATTCTTGGAAGGTAAGGAGTTCACCCTTGTCAAATAGATAAGAAATCATGTGGCACCCACCAACCCTCCAGGCCTCAAAAGGTCCTTCCTTAAGTGCAGGGGGGAACGCAGCATTAAAATGGATAGGTGTGTAGGGGGAGGGGAAGGTCGTAAGGTGTAACCTTTTAGTAAGGACATCCCAAACCCTTAAAGTGGTAGAAGTGGGTGTGCTGATGTAAGCGTTGAGTGGTCTATCCTGCTTTGGTTTCCATAAGAGATCCCAGATGGTGTGCCCCGTTACCTGTCTGTCTATGTGAAGCCAATGCTTCTCCGAGGCTCGCAGTGACCATTCCGTGATTACTCGCAATTGGGCCGCCCGATAATATGCCTGAAAGTCTGGTAATGCCAGGCCCCCCTCTTTGCGTGGTCTCATGAGCAGGCCATAGGGCAAGCGCGCTCTTTTCCCTTGCCAGATAAATTTAGTAATCATGTGTCTGAGCTCCCTGAAGAGACCAATCTCCACTGGGATAGGCAATCCCTGAAAGAGGTAAAGCAAGCGGGGGAGAGCATTCATTTTGATGGCATTAATCCTGCCCTGCCAGGTAATGTATGCCACACTCCAATTAACTAGATCAGATTTTAGCTGGCGGAGGAGGGGGGGGGAAGTTAGCTTTATAAAGGTCTCGAATGCAGGGGGTGAGCTTAACCCCTAGGTAGGTGATCTCTTTAGTGGTGCAACAAAACAAAGACATCTCTTTTACCAAGCTCCACTCTTCTTTGGGGAGGGTCAAATTCAGTAAGAAGGACTTAGTTAGATTAATCTTAAATCCTGCAACCCACTCGAACCTCACCAGTTCGTCTTGAATAGCCGGCAGGGAGATCCGGGGTTCTGAGACTGGGAGAAGCATGTCATCGGCAAACAGCGAAATCTTATGACCGTCTGTGCCAAAACGTATCCCTCGTATGTCCGGATTCCCCCTAATCCTGTGGGCCAGGGGTTCTATGCTCAAAGCAAAAAGGAGGGGGGATAGTGGGCAACCTTGCCTCGTCCTGCGGGCCAAGTTGAAAAGAAGGGAAGCAACTCCATTGACCAGGACCCGGGAGCTAGGAAAGTGATAATTGGCTCGAATCATCCCTATAAAGGCTTCGTTGAAGCCAAAGCGCTGAAGTACTTTAAACAGAAAAGACCACTCCACGCGTTCGAAAGCTTTCTCCGCGTCTAGCGAGAGAAGCGCTGCTGGAATGTTTTTCTTTTGGGCCTTTTCAATTAAATTGATAATGCGACGCAGATTATCATGGGTCTGTCGACCCTTAATAAATCCCGATTGGTCTGGGTCTATAAGGCCAGGAAGGATTGATTCGAGACGGGAGGCCAAAATTTTGGAATAGATTTTAGCATCAAGGTTTAGGAGCGCTATCGGGCTATAAGAGGAGCAGGCTGTGGGGTCCTTGCCCGGTTTGGGGATCACTGCCACAATTGCCTCACCCATGGAGGGGGTGACTCGTTGCATAGAGGCAATGACATTAAACAGAAGAGTTAAAAAGGGGACTAGTTCCGGCGCGATGGTGCGATAAAAATGAGCTGAAAAACCGTCCAGCTCTGTCGCTTTCTGGAGTGTAAGTGAGTCAATCGCCTTCTGTACTTCCGCCCTGGTTATGGGTTGTGCCAAGTCGTCATTGGAACTAGCGGCGACTTGAGGGAGGTCCAAGGAATCTAAATACTCCACTTGGTCTTGCGATCCAGGGAGCTCCGAGGTGTAAAGAGTTCGGTAAAATTTCTCAAAAGCCTGCGCCTTCCCCTCCTCCGATGTATGGGAAATGCCATCCTTATCTACAATAAGTTTGATATATTCCCTTTCCTGTTTAGCTCGTAGTTGATGGGCCAGTAGGGACCCCACTTTGTTCCCTCCCTCATACCCCCTGGTCTGTAGGCGTAAGATGGTTTTTTCTCCTCTGTTGGTATAAATGGCCTGAAGTTTCCCCTTTAGAGCCATGACTTTTCGCATTGTCAGAACCGAGGGGCTAGCCTTATGGGCCTGCTCTGTGGCTACTAAATCCCGTTCTAATTAGAGGCGTTCTTTGCATTGCTGGGAACGCAAGGTGGTGGCCATCTCGATGCATTTACCCCGGACTACTGCTTTGAGAGCGTCCCAGGTGATTGCCTGGGAAGTAGTTTCCGGGTCGTTTTGAGCAAAAAAGTCCTTAATGGTTTTGCGGAGATCATCGCGGAGAAGTCTATCCCGGCAGAGGAAGTTGGGGAAGTACCAGCGCGCATGTTTTGGGCGCGGATTTGGCCAGGTGAGCGCCATCTCCAAAGGGGCATGGTCTGACAGACAGATCGGGTGGAAGTGTGTTTGCAGCACCGAGGGGAGCAGGGATTGGCTCATGAAAATGTGGTCAATGCGGGAGTAGGTTCTATGGGAATGGGAGAAGAAAGAATAGTCCCGGACCGTGGGATTGGCCTCTCTCCATACATCCACCAACCCCATGAGCTGAAGCTGTGACTTAAGTGCCTTACCGAAAACCCCACCCAGAGCTCTCTGTGAATGTGACGAGTCCAACACCTGATCCCAAACAAGATTAAAGTCCCCCAATATCAAAATATCACCCTGAGTGAAATTCTCCAAAGCCATAAGGAAGGAGAGAACAAAGTCCTGCTGGCCCGTGTTAGTTGCATAGATGACTGCAAAGGTGCATAGTCGGCCCCTGAGATCTCCCCGAACCATAAGGAACCTCCCATTTTTGTCCGTTTTGGTGTCTTGTGCTTGGAACGGGACCCCCGTATGAAACAGAAGCGCCACCCCGTTCTGTTTTGAAGAGTGGGAAGATCTAAATATAAGGGGAAAGGCTTTATGACGCAACCTATGTTCCTCGGATCTTTTGAGGTGCGTCTCCTGAAGAGCCGCCATCTGGACATTGTAATCCAGAAGCGGTGGCGTTTGTTAGGGGAGTTCAAGCCCCGGGCATTCCAGGTTATAGCCTTGACCACCATTAATAACTGGTTGGGATGTTACCCCCTGGACGAGGGTCTCTGCCCAAGTGAAGCTCCTGGGTCCCCTCCCACCCACCCCCCGGTCCCATAAACAAAATAAGAAGGGCACCATGACATCGAATTAACTTAACTAACCAGAACAAACAATGAAAACGAGTGTGGAGAATCTCCCTCCCAGAGGGAAGTCCCCCGATTAAGACACACTCGAGGAACGTTACCATTCCCGTTTCCCTAGCCCCCCTTATGAGCAAAAAACAAGGCATGCAGTTTGTAACAGCATATAGCCAATTATCAGGGAACACATGGGTGAAGACCCCTGCAAAAAACAGTCCAATCAAAGAGTCCCGGTAACACCGCAGGCGATAGGGAGAAAAAATGTAAGTCCTCCGCATCCACCACCCTCCACTTGGGACCCTCTTACTGCAGCGGAGCTAGGACAGTCCCAACGTCTCCTCCCAACTGACATCGTGCATCCAATTGGCCCCAAGGACAGGGTCCGGGACCGGATCAACTTGTGAGACCCAGGCGCCTGGGCCCCTCACGGGAACAACCCTTGCAAGTCCTCCGCTGCATCCAGCTCTCCATGGTTTCTTCCAGATGCCCCCAAGGGAGGAGGCCCGGCGCGAGTCTCTCAGTCAAGATAAATGCAAGTCCTTCGCTCCATCCAGCCTCTAAGCGTCAACATATCAGTTCGGGTCTGTTAGTTCCTCCAAGATGCATGAATTACAGCCTAGGGGTCATCAGCAGTAGCTTTACTCTGTGGATTTCTTGCCCCCTGGGCCCATAGTTCGCCACTGGCCTCCGCCTTGTCGCCGTCGCCGCCGTTCGCCTTCCATGTCTTGTGAAGGGGGCTTGTCACTGGAGGAGGAGAGCTCAATTCCCAGGAGATCCGCAGCTTCTTTGAGCGCCGTGCAATGATGAGACTTATTGTCCCATTGGAAGGTTATACCAAAGGGATATGTCCATCGGTATCTGGTTTTCTTGTCTCTCAGGAACTCGGTGATCGGGCGGAACTGTTGGCATCGTAAGAGCGTGGCCTGTGCCACGTCCTGGTAGAGTACACACGAAGCATTTTGGAAGGTGACCTTGTCAGCAGCTCTCGCTTTTTGAAGGACCATTCCCTTGGTTTTAAACGAGCTAAACTTCGCCAGCACGTCACGGGGCTGACGATTTTCTCCCGGCAGCCTCGGACCAACCCTGTGGACTCTTTCCAACCGGATCTCAGGGCCTGTTTCTCCCAGCACCGAGGAGAACAAGCCCACCATGAACGCCTCTAGATCTGGGCCCTCACAATCTTGTTCTAGGCCTCTGGCTCGGATGTTATCGCGTCAAGAGCGATTTTCTAAGTCCTCACATTTAGGCAGGGTGGCTCGCAGTTGGTCACTTAGATCTGTGGAGAATTCCTCCAAGGGCATGAGACGGTCGGCCAGCTCCTGGTATTTCACCTCAAGATCCAGCGTCCTGGTGCCCACCGAGTCCACATCCGCCTGAATGGATATCATTTTTTCTCTCATTTCTGCGCGGTACGACTCGAAGGAAGCATCTATGTCAGTCTTGATGTCCACCCGTAGTTCCTTTTTGAATTCCCTGAGGGAGGACAGGAGGTCTTCTCTAGTTAGCGCCATGGTCCCCGGTGGAGATGTCGCCTCCTCGCCTGCCAATCCAGTGCCCGTGGAAGCAAAGTAATTGGAGACCTTGTTGTTGGGGGTCTTTTTGGGTGGCATAAGGGGATCCGCTCTCTGGTCAGCACCTGACCACCTCTTCTGACCTTCAGATCCAATGCTGCACGATTGCGTTCGCAGATAGGCCCCGGACCACTCCGTACGCCACGTGGGGGGCACTCCAACCTCCAGACCTGCTGCCACGTGAATAGCCCTCTATGTCCCCACGATGCTTATTGCCCAGCTCTCCAGGTGAGTAGGGGTCCAGGGCCTCCCCTTCAATGGAGCTCAAGCAAAGGGACCCGCCCGGCACCCCTCGCAGTGCTGCCGGGACTCCTCTAGTAACCTGCTGGTCACTGCTCGTCAGCCATGTTAGGGTCAGGCGTCAAGAGACACATCGAGATGGTGGCCCCTGGACAGTCCTCCCGTGAGCTGCTTCTCAAACACTTATGCCCGCCTGACTAGTATGCCTGCGATCTCCTCCGCTCACACTTGCCTTATGTGGGATATTGAGTTGGTGCCCCCACAGCTTATCTCCAGGCCCTCTCACAGAACTGGGCTTTCAGTCCCCCGGAGCTCCCCGCCAGCAATAGGGCTCATGTGGATGTCGCGCTGGTGGAGGGGTGTGTGGCCCAAGCCCAGGTAGCCAATGCACTTTCAGCTCGGAGTTCAAAGCCGCCGCCGGGCATTCTCTCGGCACCGCGCCATTTGTAAATGGGGTTTCCTCTAGCCAGGTCCTCCCTTGCTGCCTCCTTCGGTCTTTATATGCGTTGTCAGGGGTCGGAACTACGATCGGAGCGCCTCACTTACAGACCGCCACCAACTCGGAACATCGATGCGGCAGAAGACGGTCCAGGGGCTCACTCTGAGTTTCTGCCGGAGTCCGCTGCGCAGTCAGGTGCCATTTTCCGCGAGCGCCCGCCGAGCTCTGACAGTTCTTGCAGCTTTGCTTCTCGCCGTCGCAGGTGTAACGCGGCGACTCCAAGGCAGTCTTCGTCGTCTCCCAGTGCTGAGCTGCCGCAGAAAACATCTAGAGAGCCTTAGTTATGCCTTATTTCGTCCATTTGCATGGGGCCTGGGACGGAGCCGATCGGGATCACGTCCGATCGGCCATGACAGTTGGCCACGCCCCCATAGAAGTTATTTAGTGCTGAACGATCAAGGCTGTTGTGGAATGACGCCAGGCATCGCATATCTAGTCACAGTAAACATCAGGATTGGTTGCTGTAAGCAAGTATTGTTCCCCCCGGCTTGCACAGTTAGAGAGGTACCACTGTGGCCTTCATTGAATGTTTCTAGTATAAGGTTTGATTCGCTGAGCAGTCTGAAAGCCATTTTGTATCAACAAAATGTGTCCTTAACTTCAGCCTGAGAGACTTTTGATTAGGCCTGGGTGGTGAACTCCGCTCCGTTCGCGGAGTTTGCAGAGTTTTCTGCGCTCCGCGGAGCTCGCGGAGTGCAGAAAACTCCGCTTCGCGAAGTGCAGCTGAGTTTTTTCCCCGCTCGCGATTGTGAACGGTAAGTTCGCGATCGCGAATGGTAAGATCGCAAGTGCGAGCTGCCGCTCGGGTAGAATTTCTACCCGAGCAGCAGGAATACCAGCGCGAACCGCAGTTCGCACTGCACTCTGCCACTTGCGGAACTCCGCAGAGTTTTTTTGTAACTTCACGGAGTTCCGCGTAGCAAACCTCCGCGAACTACGCCCAGGCCTGCTTTTGATCTCCAGGTTGCAAGGTCTTCAACAGAGATACAGGCTCTGGTCCGTACAAACTTCCCGATCCATTTAGGAGAAATGGTTCATCGTATCTTTAACATGTCTGATACGAGTGGGATATTACACTTATTTAGTGCTGGATAAGAACTTAAACATGCTGGATTACATCAGCACTTCTATCAAAGGAGCAAATTTCCATCTGAGCATCCTTAGGAAACTTAAACCCTTCCTTCCACATGAGGACTTCAATTCTGCGGTGCAATCGTTAGTCATCTCACGGTTGGAATATGGTAGTGCCACACTCTGCGGGCTTCCTAGATACAGATTAGCCCCCCTCAGAGCATCTCTGAATGCGGCGGCTAGACTTATCACTGGCTTCAAGAAATCCAACCACATTTCTCCTGACCTGAAATCTCTCAACTGGCTTCCGTTTGAGGCAAGGATTCAATTAAAAATTGCATTTATGACGCATAAAGCACTGCTTTAACACCCCTCTGTACCTGGCAAATAAGCTCGAACTATTGGGCGGTGCCCATTCCTCAAGGAGCTCCAGCACCTTGCTTCTCAAGCCGAAGAAATATAAAAAAATTAAAACCTACAATCGTACTTTCTCAGGCATTGCCCGAGAATCTGGAACTCCCTTCCTCCGGAAACTAGACTGATTCCCTCTACGCTCGCCTACAAAAGGAAAGTGAAATCTTTACTGATGAACACCGCTCTGAGCTAGAAACATTTACCCTTCGTCATGTAACTCTGATTATGGCCTACTTGGCAATTGTATTACCCATTGTCTCCCTCCTTTTTGTCTTTTTTTACTTTGCCTTATATCATTATACTGGTTGTTATTGCTTTATATCATTGCCTTTTGGGTTTCTCAACTCTCATGTAAAGCGCTCTGATACCCATGTTCGCGCTATATAAAACTTAAAAAATAAATAAATAAATTTAAGCGACTTGGATCAGGTCTCTTAACCACCTTTCAGACCATCTTCGGAGTAATTCCAGCCTTAATACACTCCGTACTTGGAAGCGTTTTTGGAGAGCTTCCTTTGGTCCTGCTTTCGGTAGCGGGCATTCTGATTTTAATACACTTGCTTCACAATGGACGTCGTAATCCCTCACAAAATGGAGAGAACACTGCTGGAACGATGTTGTCATGAGCGCATGGTGTTCTACCTGACTACACCTCGGCTGTGAGAGCAGAGTGAGCATTGGTTCCTGTCTTTCTGACCGGTCTGGCTAGACTGTGTCCTGCCTGTGTTCTGTGGCCTCTTCGGCGGATTTGGCTGCGTGTTGGACCTGTGTCTGACACTTCCATCAGTTGTGCCGCCGGACATAAAAGCGCTACTGGCGCCTTTAAAGGCTCACACGTGCATTTGTCCACAGAGTATTCCCATGTTGATGACAGCATTTCTAGAGCCTCCAAGGGATGCTTCTGCTCCTGTTGGAAGGAATATCGGCTCAACTCCAGAAATACAGGCATCGGAATCAGGCGTGCAGGCATCTAACTCTTCCTCGGCAGCTGCCGTGGGAACCAGAGATGACCACCTTTGCTCATTGGATATGATCCTGGAAGTTCTTGAGGGACTGCCATCTGCGGATACAATGTTCAGCCATGTTGAGTCTTCAGCACAAGATTCTTAAAACAATCTGGCCGCTCCTGTGCTGGGAACCGTTTGGCAATTTTTTAAAACATTTTCCAAATTGAAGGTCGAACACTGACTTTGTTTTTCCTTTTCTTGCTCTAACTGAGCTTCATGGCTTTCAAGATGCTCAGTGCACTAATAACAATACGTATAAGTATAGAGGACCCTTTGAACACTTTTTTAGGGAAACATGTCTCTTCTATGGACATTTTTTCAAGCCTTTTTTAACGTGCTTTTAGTATGTTTTATTATAAATGACGCTTTATGCCTATTTTAGTAACGTTAGCTTTATCATTACCTAGCTGACCTTGTTGACCATTTGATGAGGAGTGGGTGTCATGTCTTTTAGGATAGTCCCATCATGTTTGACATACATAAACATGTCCCCTGGCACGGCAGATTTATTCTGTATAAGAGTCAACACTTTTTTTCATCCTTGGCCAACAGCCAGCTGTACATGATCACACTTGTTTAGAAAAGCATTGGTGATTGTTTTCAAAACATTTATGATTGTTTTCAAAACATCCATGGTTGTTTTAAAAACATATCGATTCTAGAAAAAACCGTGGAGTGACCACTTTAGTATAAAAGACCCTCACTCCCCCCTACAAATAAGAGGAGAATTCCTTCCAAGCTGAGACGGGAGTCCTGCATGCCGAATCTTCGACACACAGCGGTCTGACATCCCTTGCGGGTTGTCATCCTCGACGCAGAGACGGGGTCCTTCGTTCTAAACCATCTGGTGAGGGGCTGGTTCATCCCTGGGGGTTTCTTGGCTACAGATACACATAGCTATACGCATATACACCAACAGATCTAGGTTAGGCTAGGTACATTTTAGCAAATTACTTAGGGCGCGCATTTTAGGAATATGCAAGTGCTACTGTTTTTATCTGAACTGTTTCTGTTCATCTTATTAGCACTATGGTAGAAATGTATCTACTATTCACTATATTGGTACTAGCAATCTCTTTCGTATGCTTCTGTCTCCTGATTCTCGCAGCACATATGTTTTACACCAGATTGTTGCTGGACCAATAAATAATTATTGAAACGTCCTGATCGCCAACCTGTGTATTTACTGAGAGAAAGCGAGCACGAGTGTCTGAGCGAAACGTACTGTACTGTTTTCCACGATCCCTGAGGAATCAGGGTTGTCATGTTCAGTGGTTGCCAGAAACTACTTATACCACTGTAGAATATGGGGGGTGGCAGTGGCACTGTAGAGCTAGCTGGTCTAACAGCTGACATATCCTGTGGGGGTGTCCGGAAGTGGTCGGGTCACCAAGCCCTCAGTTTAGGTCATCCAAAACGCAGAGGTCCTGGGGGACCCCTAGGAACTACATGACAGGAGAATGTGGGTCATTGACAAGGTTATGTAGGAGAATATGGATTGTTGAAAGCCATACAATGGGGCCGATTCCGATCTCGGTCGGAGGCGCACCTAACACCATTCGGTCGGGAAAAAAGCCATGCGAATGCCTGTTTCCCGACCGATCCGCACATTAATCCGAACGAACAAGTACGATGCGCACAACAGCACAGATTCCGACCCAGTCGTACTCACCCAATCCAGGTCCTGTTCCCCGACCGAGCCGGATCCGTAAACGCAGATTCGAGTTGCCCGGAAGCCAAAAAGCAGCCCCGTCCGGCCGGACAAGTACGATGCGCTTCCCGTACGCGCCGAACCCGTCCCTACGCACGGCACGTCAAAGCATCCCGGAGAGGCGCACATAAGCTCCGCTTCGCGCCACAACACGATCCACGGCTATGAGACGAACACGCAAGCGACGAGGACGAGGCGAAGCAACGACAAAGACGAACGAGACGAACCAACCATGAATCCCATCGTTCCGATCCTGCCAATATTCTACATCTACTACCGGAACAGGCACGGACGCGTACGGCGCAGAAGGTAAGTCAGACACCAACCACAAAATCAAACTACACGTACTCGACATATCACACACACACAGAGGGATGCACAAATTACTTACACCAGAAACAGCAGCACCATATGGGCGGGATGCCCATCACTAATGCCACATATACACATAGGGGCCCGGATGCCTGTCACTACTACCACCTCTATCCAGGGGGGGCTGGATGCCTACCACTACTACCACCTCTATCCAGGGGGTGCCAGATGCCTACCACCACTACCACCCTTACCCAGGGGGTGCCAGATGCCTACTACTACTACCACCTCTACCCAGGGGGTGCCAGATGCCTACCACGACTACCACCTCTACCCAGGGGGTGCCAGATGCCTACCACTACTACCACCTCTACCCAGGGGGTGCCAGATGCCTACCACCACTACCACCCTTACCCAGGGGGTGCCAGATGCCTACCACTACTACCACCTCTACCCATGGGGGGCTGGATGCCTGTCACTACTACCACCCTTACCCAGGGGGTGCCAGGTGCCTACCACTACTACCACCTCTACCCATGGGGTGCCAGGTGCCTACCACTACTACCACCTCTACCCATGGGGGGCTGGATGCCTGTCACTACTACCACCTCTACCCAGGGGGTGCCAGATGCCTACCACGACTACCACCTCTACCCAGGGGGTGCCAGATGCCTACCACTACTACCACCTCTACCCAGGGGGTGCCAGATGCCTACCACCACTACCACCCTTACCCAGGGGGTGCCAGATGCCTACCACTACTACCACCTCTACCCAGGGGGTGCCAGATGCCTACCACCACTACCACCCTTACCCAGGGGGTGCCAGATGCCTACCACTACTACCACCTCTACCCATGGGGGGGCTGGATGCCTGTCACTACTACCACCCTTACCCAGGGGGTGCCAGGTCCTACCACTACTACCACCTCTACCCATGGGGTGCCAGGTGCCTACCACTACTACCACCTCTACCCATGGGGGGCTGGATGCCTACCACTACTACCACCTCTACCCAGGGGGTGCCAGATGCCTACCACTACTACCACCTCTACCCATGGGGGCTGGATGCCTACCACTACTACCACCTCTACCCATGGGGGGCTGGATGCCTGTCACTACTACCACCCTTACCCAGGGGTGCCAGGTGCCTACCACTACTACCACCTCTACCCATGGGGGGCTGGATGCCTACCACTACTACCACCTCTACCCATGGGGGCTGGATGCCTGTCACTACTACCACCTCTACCCAGGAGGTGCCAGATGCCTACCACGACTACCACCTCTACCCAGGGGTGCCAGATGCCTACCACTACTACCACCTCCACCCAGGGGGTGCCAGATGCCTACCACCACTACCACCCTTACCCAGGGGGTGCCAGATGCCTACTACTACTACCACCTCTACCCAGGGGGTGCCAGATGCCTACCACTACTACCACCTCTACCCAGGGGGTGCCAGATGCCTGCCACTACTACCACCCTTACCCAGGGGGGGCTGGATTCCTACCACCACCACCACCCTAACCCAGGGGGTGCCAGATGCCTACCACTACTACCACCTCTACCCATGGGGGGCTGGATGCCTGTCACTACTACCACCTCTACCCAGGGGGTGCCAGATGCCTACCACGACTACCACCTCTACCCAGGGGGTGCCAGATGCCTACCACTACTACCACCTCTACCCAGGGGGTGCCAGATGCCTACCACCACTACCACCCTTACCCAGGGGGTGCCAGATGCCTACTACTACTACCACCTCTACCCAGGGGGTGCCAGATGCCTACCACTACTACCACCTCCACCCATGGGGGGCTGGATGCCTGTCACTACTACCACCTCTACCCAGGGGGTGCCAGATGCCTACCACGACTACCACCTCTACCCAGGGGGTGCCAGATGCCTACCACTACTACCACCTCTACCCAGGGAGTGCCAGATGCCTACCACCACTACCACCCTTACCCAGGGGGTGCCAGATGCCTACTACTACTACCACCTCTACCCAGGGGGTGCCAGATGCCTACCACTACTACCACCTCTACCCAGAGGGTGCCAGGTGCCTACCACCACTACCACCCTTACCCAGGGGGTGCCAGATGCCTACTACTACTACCACCTCTACCCAGGGGGGGCCAGATGCCTACCACTTCTACCACCTCTACCCAGGGGGTGCCAGGTGCCTACCACTACTACCACCTCTACCCATAGGGGGCTGGATGCCTACCACCAACAACACCCCCACTCACAGGATGGCAAATACATGCCACAAGAAGCACACACCAGCAGAAAGAATGCAACACAAAGACATCCCCCCCAACACCATGACAAGCGTGTGTAGACTGTGTCAAATGCCTACAACACTGAACAGGACTGTGAACATACAATGTGACCCCCTATCACAAGTGCCTCACATAAATGTGTGTGGCACCCACAATGCAAGCAGGCCATGACCATTGTGGCAATGGGGTCCAAACCCCCATCATCACAGTGCCCAAAATGTAAGTGTGAGGTCCATAGCTGAAGCACATTTTGAACATTGTGGCAATGGGGTCCAAACCCCCATCATCACAGTGCCCAAAATGTAAGTGTGGGGTCCATACCTGAAGCACATATTGAACATTGTGGCAATGGGGTCCAAACCCCCATCATCACAGTGCCCAAAATGTAAGTGTGAGGTCCATAGCTGAAGCACATTTTGAACATTGTGGCAATGGGGTCCAAACCCCCATCATCACAGTGCCCAAAATGTAAGTGTGGGGTCCATAGCTGAAGCACATATTGAACATTGTGGCAATGGGGCCAAACCCCCATCATCACAGTGACCAAAATGTAAGTGTTGACAAAGAAAAAGCTGCAACTGCCAAACTGCATGGATGATTCCTGGTCACAGAACAACAAACACATCAGTGGCAAAGTAGTGCTTGTGTCCCATAGCAACATAGAATGGGGGAGGCAAACAGTGCAGTGCAAATAAGACATATCTTTGGCCATGTGCAGACAAACAGCACCCATGGGGGCTGACACTGTCAACATTCATCAATGACACAATGACAGAAGTGACCATCAGAATGCAGACCCACATATTTGCACCAATGGGCACACAAATTCAGATACCCAGTGGAGACTGTAGATGTGAGGTGAACAGATACCATACCATGGCAGCAATGGGACACACACACAATGATCATTGTGCTGACTGATGACCTAGGAGTCCCAGGGACAGCAGGGCAAACACACCAAACAACATACAGCCAATGGCACACCTAAGATATGCCAATGCAGTGGTGCCGATGCACATACACAAACAGGCAGACCCACACTGCACATCAAACACAACAGGTGAGGGGGGTACCAGTGTCCCCAGGCAACCACACAACACATGAGGAGGCCTGAATACCAATTACACAGATGTGCATACAGTGCCACACAAAGGAAACTCATGGATCCAAATCCCCTATGTGGGCAATCAGGCATTGTCAGATGAGAGGGAGCAGAAATCACACATGTCACACAAGCATGTAGGAACAGCAACTGACACAGCAAGACACAGAGACACCACAGCACTACCCCCAGGGCCCCCACAATGTGGTGACCCTGGGCTGCATTACAATCCCACTGTGATGACAAAGCTAGATGTCGTTCACACTGTGAACCACAGTCATGTGTCCTGAGCAACAAACTACCATCACACCTACACAAGCACAAATCAATCAGCACGGCCTGTCAGCCAAGGCCAACATGGAGGCAGGGGTCTAGCCGGGCAACAACTCTCATCTGCACACACTCAACACCACACACCTCGACCTCCAACAATGTGCAGCAGTGAAGCTCACATGCACTGGTGACATTGCACATGCATCCATGACAATCCCAGGGGGGGTGGTGGGAACCAATATGCAGAAACACATCACACATGGCCACTCAACCAGACTCCTGAATGTCTGACACACTGCACACCACGCTGTACATGGACATGACGGCAATACCACACCAACCAATGGGATCCCAGCCACAGTCACACACCTATGAAGAAGCCAAGGTCACCCACAAAGAACACACATAGACAACTACCAACATTGCAGCCCTCAGGAGTGCCAGCAGTCACACACACAACGTGTCACAACCAATGAAAGCTAACACAAACAAGAAATCACATGACAGGAGTAAACAACAAGTGCAAAGGGGAATCCTGACTGTGACACATCAGCGTCTGCCCACAAACTCAGCCCTGACAGCAAACACACCTATGGGTGACACCCTGATGACCAGTAATGTGCCATGCACCCACATCACAGAGAACCCAGGGAGAAGACTTTGGGGGAACATAGGTCAACTCAGCAAGCATCACAAACAGGAACATCACTAGGGATCCCAGCATGCACAGGAAAATGGAAGTGAACACACAGACATGCTCATACAACACACACCTTGGGCGCACGAGATGTCACAGGAGTACACACTGCCATGAGGGGACTCCACTCCTGTGTGAGGAAAGCTGTGCCATATGTCGCATCAGTAGGGCTCCATCATGTCAGCCGAACACTTGGTCACACAGTCAACAATTAGCACAAAATGAAGGCTCCCGTCACATCAGCCTGGTCATGGGAATGTCAACGAAATCAACAGCACAGATCCAACACACATGTATAGCAAGTTGCACTGACAACACAGATGAGTCCTTCCCCATTGATGCCCAAACCTGCATGTCCAGTGGAGATGGCCACACGGTCAGGGAAGTAGACTAATTGAACAATGGCAAACACAACAGATGTGCATGGGTGGAACCCACAGATGTGACTTTGCTAATGTAAGTAGGAAATCCCATTGCCAAATATTGAAAACATGACACCCTCAGATGCTGCTAAGGATGACATGGATACACCACAGGATAGGACACTGTCCCCCTGGACCACATGGGTTTCTGCACAGTAACACTTCATTTTCATGAGACCAAATATCACCATCACTGCAGCAAGTGCATGGTTAGCGTCATCAACATCATGTACATCAGAAGTAAAAGCACTAGAGAACAGAAAGTTGCTTTATTCAGCATATGTGGGTTCAAAACTTGGAAAAACTGTAAGGAATCAACAAAGGCCAATGGCCAGTCCATCAAGGAAGTCAATACAGGGTGACAGTGGCAGATGTCACCCTACGCATGCCTGCACTGATCAAAACCAGGGACAATCCCCTAGGAGGGGCATACGGGGAGGCAGGCCAGGCACCGCAGGGACAGGATCAGGGCTCACCAGGAGGAGGCAGGGAAGGGGTGGTGGGTGCTGGAGAGCCACTGACAACTACAGTGGAGGTGTCTGACATGGTGTGTGCCGGCACAACTGGGGGGCATGGCTCAGATGTTGTGGGTGCCGGCACGACTGCAGTGGACCCTGCAGATGGAGTGGACAGGTCCGCCACTGCAGTGCCCAAGTCAGACAGGGTGATAGTGGACTCCACTGCAGTGCCTACCTCCAGGGGAGGAGAATGGGGATCAGGTAAGGTGGGCAGGACAGAGGGGGAGGACACCCTCACCACATCAGTGGTACAGACAAGCGCAGCGGGGGTGTGGGGCCGGAAGAGCAAGTGGCAGGGGGAGAAGGCCTGACTCTTCTGGGGATGGTGTATCTGTGGGTGGGGGAACCTGGGGCAGGGTGTGGTGGGGGCACCTGTGGAGTGGGGGCCTGAGGGATGGAGGAAGGAGACTTGGTGCCTGAGCTGCAGGGCGGCGGCGGGGTCTTGCTCTTCCGGGACCGGGGGGACTTGCGGGTGGGGGCCTCAGTCGGTCTGCGCCTGGGGGATGGTGTCCGGGGGCCAGGGGCACTCCGCTCCGTGTGGGTGGGCTTCCTCTTCCCCCTGAATGCTGGATCAGCTGGGTCGGAGGGGAAGAGGCCAAGGTCACAGAGGAAGAGCCGCTGTGTCTTTGGGGTTGCAGGTGAGGCAAGGGAGGGGTCTTTGGAGGGAGAGGCAACTGAGGACTGCGCAGTGCTTGTGGATGCGTGTGTTTGTGCCTGTGCCCCATCCCCTGTGAGTGTGGTTTCAGTCCCCTGACGGTGCGTGCGTGTGCGTCTTGTTTGTGGCGTGTGTGTCTGTCTGCTGCATGTGTCTGTGCTGGTGTGTGCCTGTGCCAGTGTGTGTGTGCTTGGGACGGGTAAGGTGCTGGGGAGTGTGGATGGGGCAGAGGCAGGAGGGGTGAGGGACTGTCGGAGGAGGGACACTGCTGCCGTCAGGGAGGAGTCCATGGACCTATTGCCCCTCTGTAGGTCAGACATGCCCGATGAGATGCCCTCCATGAATGACACCAGCTGAGTCAACAGACTGGTGTGTGCATGGAGGACACTCAGCATCGCTGTCTGTCCTACATGGAGCTGGCGGAGGAGGTACACAGACTCCTCACTCAGGGCAGCAGGGGACACAGGGGCAGGGGGTGCGGTGCCTGGCCCGAAGGAGACACGCTCCCGAACATGGGAGCCTCCACGGACCTCGGGAATGGGAGCCAACGGGAGGGCGGTGGTGGTGGTGGTGGTGGTGGCGGGGACAGCAACACTAGCTGGGGTGTGGTGGCTGCTGACACCCGCCTCCATAAGGGAGTCATCGTCCGAGTTGCTCTGGTCCTCAGCTGAGGTGGATGGTGCTGAGGACTCCTCGGTGTGGCTCCCCTCGCCCTCCGTGCCACTGGGTCCCTCCGACCACTCCTCGGCTGCTGACCCAGTCTGGCTCTGCGGCTCCTCCTGGTCCGTGGAGCTGTCCCCTCCTGTGGCCGTGGATGTATCTGCAATCAATAGGGAAACAGACAGACATCAGTCACCTGCACCGAACGCACACACCACAGTAAGTACAGCACATTACAGAGCAAGCCCTGGCATCCTTAGTTGAACATTGCTAAAACTGCACAAACAGAACAGGAGAAGTCAATTGTCAGTCTGATGGTCAACCATGGCACTCACATCCCACCTGGCCTTGCACCCATCTGTCTGGTGTCTGTTGGATGGCAATACCCCAGTGTGGACACATGCACCACCTACACAGTATTTGGACAGTGCAGAGAACCCGGTGAAGCATGTGGACATGCACACATCACAACTCTTGCCACTGAGTCAGTACAGGTGTCCGGATGTAAGGGATGCCCAGAGTCAAATAGGAAATGCATGTCATGCATACCAGCGACAGACACCATGATGCACCCATGTCCTGATAGCCATTGCCACAATGGTGTGCATGTAGCACATGTCACTCCCCTGCATGATCACTAATAGGAAGTCACATGCCATGGCACAGCCATGCCTGCTAAGTCATACATCACTGTCTCCAGTCACATGGGCAGGGCAGCCAGACAACAACACTCTGCACTGTGTCACAATAGTAGATCATGGGGAATGCAAGTCCTGGAGCTGAACAAGTGCACATGTACATCCCCCACACACCACATCATCTGAACCCTCATCTGTCCAGGTCATACCCATTGGACATATGGGAGACCTGTAACACTACCCTCTGCACCTGAGCACCTCACAATCTGCTGTGAATGGGAAACAGCTGCCTGAACTTCATATTCGCATACCCCAGTCTGCACGGTCAGGTGATCAAACACCTATGTGTCACACAAGTATCATCTCCTATGGTCACATCTCCGGTGGCATGCGGAGCCCCAACCGAGGAACACCCCAGCAGACCTGACAACGAAGCCACAGCACACTGACACAGAGGCAGACACCTGAGGGGACAAATCACTGAGCAAAACGTGTCAGCTGATACACGGCAGTGGGAGTACAGAGTGTATTGTATGGCCTGGAGTAGGCATGACTGTCCTGCCCCACATGAATGAGGGATGAGCCCTGGACAGTAGGCAGCTGGCTACGTATGTGTGACACACGTTATATACACACTCCTGGGGCCCAAACATTGTTCCCACCCGCAGCATGGGTGTGTGCCAGATACCCCAGGCACATGTGGTGGATCAGCTCAGCAATTGGGCCACATATCAAAGTAACACGCAGAACACATGTCAGAACACAGGCATTGTGTAAGCAATGGACCCACCCATGATGCCCACCACAGAGTCAGGGAAACAGATGCTGTCCCCCACCTTGAGTCAAGCAAACTGCAGGGACACAGTATCCAAGTGACACAATACCCTGACTGTAAGGGCCACACCTGGGTATCAGATGAGGAGTGGGCAGTGCACAATAGAGGGACATGGGTCCTGGACCACAAGACTGATGTACTGTGGAAGTTTAACCAGGCCAGAGGAGGGCACATAGCATGGCAGACATAGTTCACAATGCAGACATGGACTCACCCCCTCCTTGCTGCTCTCTGGCCTTCAGCTGCCCATCCAGATCAGGGAAGACCACCGCCAGGATCCTCAGCATGTGGGGGGTCAGGGTCCGGTGTCCGCCCCTCCTGCGAGGAGGCGACAGCTTCAGCTGGACCCGTGCGATCCTCCGGGTCCAGCCCCGAAGGTCCTGCCACCTCTTCTGGCAGTTGCGGATCCGGCGCTTGTAGACCCCCACGGATCTCACTGCCCGGACGATGGTCAGCCATATCTTCTGCTTCTGGTGGGCATCAACCTGTGAGGATGACAAAGTGAGAATGCCATTACTACACATGCAACATAACCGTGCATTACACAGTTGGATATACATGTCTCAATCACAGGGGCACATGATGTACACAGGCAGTGCAACGATGGCCATGGACAGTATGCCAGCAGTTACTACATGGTATCATTGCCTGGGCAGTAAAACCTTGTTTAAATGCACTGTCACTGCACTATTCCTGTCCAGTGCATATAACTACACACTATGGGGGGTGACAACTACTCAGTGAGCCTGCTAGCCAGTGGCGTGCAGACTGTTAGCCTTGCTAGTCAGACAACATGCACATTTAGAAAGGCAGTGGACAGAACACTCACCTGCTCCCCTGGTTTCCCATACAGCTTGCTGTACTGTGGAAGGAGGCTGTCCAGCAGGGCCTGGTTCTCCTCAGTGCTGAAGGCTGGGGCTCTCTCCACAGTACGTGCCATTGCAGGGTCCAGAGGGGGCAGAGACAGCAGCAGTGTAGTGGCAGATGTCGTCCTGGAGCATGTAGTGCAGGCAAGTGAGCTCTCAGGGGAACAGCCAGCATTATATGTGTGCTGCAGAGGCAGATACTGTCCCATGTGTCCAAAGTGATAGGTCCAAGTCGTTTGCATCTTCTGAATCTGGCCAATCCATGGAATCGCACCACTTACACACGCACCCAGCATCCTTCAAATGTTCAACTTCATGACACCCATGAAATTGCAACATTGTTGTGGGTGACCAACTGAATTTACAGCATCAGACTCGTTCAAATTTTGAAAACGCGTCCGTTGCCAGGCCAGGCCATAGCCAATGGGTGCGCACCGATCGGACCATTGCTGTTCAACGCGTACCTAGGATACAACGCGTACCCGCACACATTGAATGCAATGGGCCGGCCGGGCACACCGATCGGACCATTGCTGTTCAACGCGTACCTAGGATACAACGCGTACCCGCACACATTGAATGCAATGGGCCGGCCGGGCACACCGATCGGACCATTGCTGTTCAACGCGTACCTAGGATACAACGCGTACCCGCACACATTGAATGCAATGGGCCGGCCGGGCACACCGATCGGACCATTGCTGTTCAACGCGTACCTAGGATACAACGCGTACCCGCACACATTGAATGCAATGGGCCGGCCGGGTACACCGATCGGACCATTGCTGTTCAACGCGTACCTAGGATACAACGCGTACCAGCGCACATTGAATGCAATGGCCAATGTGTGCGCACTGATCGGTCCATTGCTGTCCAACGCGTATTGCGAATACAACGCGTACCAGCGCACATTGAATGCAATGGCCAATGTGTGCGCACTGATCGGTCCATTGCTGTCCAACGCGTATTGCGAATACAACGCGTACCAGTGCACATTGAATGCAATGGCCAATGTGTGCGCACTGATCGGTCCATTGCTGTCCAACGCGTATTGCGAATACAACGCGTACCAGCGCACATTGAATGCAATGGCCAATGTGTGCGCACTGATCGGTCCATTGCTGTCCAACGCGTATTGCGAATACAACGCGTACCAGCGCACATTGAATGCAATGGCCAATGTGTGCGCACTGATCGGTCCATTGCTGTCCAACGCATCCCTGTACAAGTCACTGGCATATGTCACCATGCCTGTCACAGGTGAACATATGCCAACCACATATACTTCCCAGGGAGTGAGGGGCACACCTACAACACCACAGCCTGTCCAAACTGTATCCTACGGCATGTAAGGCTGCATTACCTATTCCGTGTATGGGGGTGAAGATGTTGTTCTGTGGGTGTCACTTGGGGGCAGCCACCCCCAGGCTGTGCACGTGTTCATGGGGACAGAATCCTTGGTGTTTCGTGTACATGACCACTGTGATGTGCAACTGTTCATATCTGAGCATGTGGCATGGTCACATTTCACGGTGGTGTATGTGTATGTCATGTCACATACACCCTGAGTCCCATGTGGGACGGTATGTTTAACCCCGGGTGACCCATTGGCACAATGGTGATGGTCCTCCACAGTCTGTGTGCATGTTGTGTTACCAATGTCTCTGATTTCATGTGCACAATGGGAGGCAGTCTCCACATCCACGTTGTTTGTGCATGGACTTTGATGTTGTGCGTGTGTGTTTCACAGACGTCCATGTCTGTCCTGCCGAGGCAACAGGGACCACTACCTGTGGGGGTCATGGTTGTTTTGCTGTGTTGTATACATGATACACCATGTCATGCCAGTGTCCATGTGGCAATACAGGGTCCCTGGGAATCTACCTGTCGTTGAGCTGTGATGCCTGGGGCACATCAGTCCTCACATGTCACTGTGGGGTGTGTTTGTAATTTGGCAGCAGGAGATGGGAACTGGGACACGGCCTCATGATATCCAATGGCATGACCTGGGACTTATTGATGCCACTTGTTGAACTGTGATGTTAGATGTTGGCCATGTATGTGCCATACATATCCTTACGGAACTGCACACATCATGTACTTGTGCCTCATAATGATGTATCATGTGATGTTGAGTGTGTTCAATGCCACATATGTGGGGTGACTGACAATCTTGCTTTCTTCACCTATGCACTGCAGGGCACCAGCTGTCCTTAGACCATTCCCTGACCTGGCAACGATGGTGGAACGTGACAGCATCCGACGGTACCGCTTCACCAGGCAGCTGATTGAGGATTTGGCAGTGCGCTTGGCACCACATTTGCAACCTGGCCGTCCGTATCCTACAGCGCTGACCTCCAAGGTGAAGGTGATGGCAGCCCTACACTTCTTTGCCACCGGTACCTTTCAACACACTCTGGCGACTGCTGGTGGGATGTCACAGACCATGTTCAGCCGTGTGCTCCGGGATGTTTTGGAGGCTATGTTGATATACCTGAACCAGTACATCTATTTCCCTAGACTCCAACGACTCACTGGCGTGAAGAGTGACTTCTATGCCCTGGGGAGGATGCCGCATGTCATTGGCTCCCTTGATGGGACACATGTGGCTTTGGTACCACCACAGGCCCAAGAGCAGGCCTACCGTAACCGCAAACACTACCACTCGGTCAATGCACTGGTGGTCTGTCTTGCAGATATGAGCATCTCACACGTGTGTGCCCGTTTCCCTGGTTCTGCACACGATGCCTACGTGATGAGGAGTAGTCGCATCCCGAGGATGATGGCACAGATGCCGAACCAGCGTGCCTGGCTTGTTGGTGTGTAATGACTTTGTACCATTGTGTGTGTTCTGCTATGTAGTGTTCCACCCTCTTTTCCAACTCTGCTAATGTGCAATTGTCTGTATGTAGGTGACTCCGGATACCCCAACATGCCGTGGTTGCTGACGTCCCTCAGGAACCCTGTGACACCAGCCCAGATGCGCTACAATGAGGCACATGGTCGGACGAGGAGAGTGATTGAGCGGACATTTGGTCTCCTGAAGAGCCGCTCCGCTGCCTCGACAAGACAGGAGGGTCCCTCCCATATGCCCCAGCAAAGGTGTGCAAGATTATCATCGTCTGCTGCATGCTCCACAACCTGGCAGTGCGGAAGGAGTTGCCTCTCATCCTGGATGACGATGACCAACGTCCGCCACCTGTGGAGGATCCTGGCCTGGACCACGATGCCAGTGATGATGATGATGATGATGATGGTGATGTCCGCACACAGCTCATCACCAACTTCTTCAGCTGAATGTGAGTATCCAGAGATGTCATGTCAATGATGTGAGTTAGCATGATATGTGTTGGTGGTGCTCTGGTGCTGTTTGAGTGTGTCCATGGGCTACATGACTGTATGCGTGTAGCGATGTGTCCTTGCAGGTAGTCTGTACTCCCCAACAGTGTTGACATGCTAACTTGGTTCTGGGTGGGTATCTTGTAACATGTATTGTGCATGAGTATTGCAGTTCTGTCCTGTTCTTCAGTGCTTTTGACTGTGTGTCATTTCTGTCCTTCACAGGGTACTTTCAGAGTCGTTTGGTCAACTGTGATCCCCAACACCGTGATTTGACTTCCCGGGTGGTAGCTGTTGTGTCCCTACAGGTGATGTGCACCACACCCATGGACTTCCTTCCTTCTACACTTGTTGACTGTGTGCCCGCTGCCAGGTGGGATTACCTTGCATCTGTGGTGGTTACAACATGTTGCAAATGTGTAATAAACCTGTGCTTCACTTTGGGATGTGCGTTGTCTGTGATCACACATCTGACTGACATTTGCTTACTGCACCAGTGGGCTAGTTAACACAGACTGTGAATAGGTGTTGGGTCTGTGCAATGCAACGTATTTCCTGGCAACATCAGTGTAGGCGATGAGTCAGATGGCCATGGTGTGTATGTGTTGTGTAGCCCTGGTGGTGTGCCTCCCTCATATGTGTGACATCGCCATGACTCACATGCCGGTGTTGTACTTGCTGTAGCAGTTAGCATGCACAGTGTCATTTCCCAGATCATCATCGCCACTTCTGAGACAACATAGGAATCACAACAGAGGCAAGTATGGTGTATTAGTGAGTTTATTGACATACATGTGTGAGTATAGTGCACAGGATGGTGGGTGCTGTACATTGTGATTGTAATCCAAAGTTCCTAGATGATTTGGAAGTCCTGGTAGCAGAAATGTCCAGAGTGAAGTCCACAGTAATCAGAGACATTGGTCCAACTTGAGCTCCCCATGTCATGTGGGAGAGTTGTGTTGCAGTCAACAGGGTGAACAGTTTGCGCACAAAGGTGATTATCCAGAACAGGTTTTGGCTTCCTGGGGGTTGCACATGGCCATCGGCCTCTCACTTGCCCCTCCTCGGACGGCCCCTCTTCTTGGGGGGGGACCCTCAAGTGCAGGCTGCTGCGGTGCAGGGGACTCTTCGCCAGAGTCATCCGCCCTCCCTGTGGCAGTTGCAGTTGTTTCAGCAGCAGATGTTGTGGGCACACAGGGAGGTGTTGACTGGTTGCTGCTCATCTGGCGGAGGCATTGTAATATGTCCCTATGCACCGCCGTCATCTCTTGCAGTGTGTCCCACTTGGACTCCACGCGGGACATGTGTGAGTCCAAGCGGGCATGATGGGCAGCCTGCTGCTGTTTAATGTCCCTGAGGAGCCCCACTACCTGGCTGAACTCTCCGGTGCTGGACTGGTACGCATCGGCTATGCGTGCCAGTTGTGGGTCATCATGCAGTCCAGACCCCTCTGCGAGCAGCGACCTATGTCTCCCACCCTCCCACCACCCCTGGCGACACGTGCAGTACCTGAGGTGGCACGCACAGGTGACCCTGGGCCACCTTGTGGGTTGTTGGTGGTGGTGGTGTCCATGGCCCCACGTTGGTCCAGGGTCCCTGTGCTGGTGGTGGTGGTGCTCCTTGGTCTGTCCATGTCGGCAGGGGTGGTATGTGTGTTGACAGTCGTTGGAGGGGTGGGTGCAGGGGGTGCAGCTAGTGGTCCTGCTGGTGCTGCATGATGACTTGCTCCGGAGGTGCCAGGTAGGTCTTCTTCATCCGAGGAGGGCAGAGGCTGTTCCCCACCAGTGAGCTCCGTATCCTCTTGAGCCTGGGACGAGGACTCCTCAGCGTCTGCTGCTGTGTCCCCATCATCACCTGTTTTTGGGAGACACACACAATGTATGTTATGTTTCTGCAGGCATCAATGGTTGACACACCTGACAGTTGTGACTGTGCCTCTGGATGCGGGCCTGTACATTGCATTGTCCTAAGTTGTCACAGTCAGGGGTTGATATTGGTGTAGCACATTGTCCTGCATTATTTGGGCATTTCTATGTGAATGTTGGGGTGTGTACATGATCTGCATTGGTTGTATTTGGTTGACATCCGGTCCTCCTTCCCACCCAGCCAGATATTCCACCATGGAACGTGCTTCCATTGCAGGGAGTGCAAGTTGTCTTTCAGGATGTCAGTCAGTGGTGTCCTGCTGTTGGTTGGTGCACAGTTCCCAGCAGGGCCTTGTGCTCCCCACAGCAGTAGCCAGTGTCAGCCATCTTGTGAGTTGTTTTCCACTCCCTGTGATGTGCGCATGGTTCAGGGTGGTGTTGATGGGACAGTTGTGGGGGTGACCAATATCTGTGACTACCACTCCCATCATGCTATTGCGTCCACCCCACTTCCCAGCATGCCCATACTTACTTGCTTTTGGGTGGACTTCAGTGTGTGTGAGTGTGAGAGCAATGGCAAGATGGCTGACAGTGGTGTCCTGCTGTTGGTTGGTGGGCAGTTCCCAGCATGGCCTTGTGCTCCCCACAACAGAGCACCAGTGTCAGACATCTTTGATGGGGCTTTCCACTCTCTGTGGGGTGTGCATGCTTGTGTGTGAGCTTGCTGGCCCATGTGGGTGGGGGATGTTGAGCTGTGACTACCACTCCCATCATGCTATTGCCTCCACCCCACTTCCCAGCATGCCCATACTTACTTGCTTTTGGGTGGACTTCAGTGTGTGTGAGTGTGAGAGCAATGGCAAGATGGCTGACAGTGGTGTCCTGCTGTTGGTTGTTGCACAGTTCCCAGCAGGGCCTTGTGCTCCCCACAGCAGTAGCCAGTGTCAGCCATCTTGTGAGTCCTTTTCCACTCCCTGTGATGTGAGCATGGTTGAGAGTGGTGTTGATGGGCCAATTGTGAGGGTGAGCAATATCTGTGCCTGCAACTCCCATCATGCTATTGCCTCCAACCCCCTTCCCAGCATGCCCATCCTTCCTTCCTTTTGACTCTGCTTCCCTGTGGGGTGGGCTGCCTGTGCTGAATGGATGGATGGGAGTGTTGTCCTGGCAGTTGTTTGGCTAAAAGTCCCAGGAGTGTCCCTGTGCTTCACACAGCATAACCCAGGGTGGTGGTTCTTTGTGGGATCTTCAGTTAGGATGTGAGGCATTGCATTCTCCCAGGTGGGTTATGTGGAGTTTGTGTTGAGGGGTGTGTGAGGGGAGGTGCTTGTGACTATGGTCAGTGCTGTGAGTCCTCCTTCCCACTCAGCCAGATATCCCACCATGGAACGTGCTTCCATTGCAGGGAGTGCAATTTGTCTTTCAGGATGTCAGTCAGTGGTGTCCTGCTGTTGGTTGGTGCACAGTTGCCAGCAGGGCCTTGTGCTCCCACAGCAGTACCCAGTGTCAGCCATCTTGTCAGTTGTTTTCCACTCCCTGTGATGTGGGCATGGTTCATGGTGGTGTTGATGTGTGCATTGTGAGGGTGAGCAATATCTGTGACTACCACTCCCATCATGCTATTGCCTCCACCCCCTTCCCAGCATGCCCATACTTCCTTCCTTTTGAGTGTACTTTACTGTGTGTGGGTGTGACAGCAATGGCAAGATGGCTGACAGTGGTGTCCTGCTGTTGGTTGTTGGCCAGTTCCCAGCATGGCCTTGTGCTCCCCACAACAGAGCACCAGTGTCAGCCATCTTTGAAGTGGCTTTTGACTCCCTGTGAGGTGTGCATGCTTGGGTGTGTTCTTGCTGGGCCATGTGGGTGGAGGATGTTGGGCTGTGACTACCACTCCCATCATGCTTTTGCCTCCACCCCCTTCCCAGCATGCCCATGCTTCCTTCCTTTTGACTCAGCTTCCCTGTGGGGTTGTGTGCCTGTGCTGTCAAGATGGCTGACAGTGTTATCCTGGGGTTTGTTTTGCTACAAGTCCCATGTGTGTCCCTGTGCTTCACACTGCATGACCCAGGGTTGTGGTTCTTTGTGGGCTATTTGATTGGTGTGTGAGGCAATGCTTTCTCCCAGGTGAGTTGTGTGTAGTTTGTGTTAGGGGGGTGTGTGGGTGGAGCTGCTGGTGACTATGGTCAGTGCTGTGAGTCCTCCTTCCCACCCACCCAGATATCCCACCATGGAACGTGCTTCCATTGCAGGGAGTGCAAGTTGTCTTTCAGGATGTCAGTCAGTGGTGTCCTGCTGTTGGTTGTTGCACAGTTGCCAGCAGGGCCTTGTGCTCCCCACAGCAGTACCCAGTGTCAGCCATCTTGTGAGTCCTTTTCCACTCCCTGTGATGTGAGCATGGTTGAGAGTGGTGTTGATGGGCCAATTGTGAGGGTGAGCAATATCTGTGCCTGCAACTCCCATCATGCTATTGCCTCCACCCCCTTCCCAGCATGCCCATCCTTCCTTCCTTTTGACTCTGCTTCCCTGTGGGGTGGGCTGCCTGTGCTGAATGGATGGCTGGGAGTGTTGTCCTGGCAGTTGTTTGGCTAAAAGTCCCAGGAGTGTCCCTGTGCTTCACACAGCATAACCCAGGGTGGTGGTTCTTTGTGGGATCTTCAGTTAGGATGTGAGGCATTGCATTCTCCCAGGTGGGTTATGTGGAGTTTGTGTTGAGGGGTGTGTGAGGGGAGGTGCTTGTGACTATGGTCAGTGCTGTGAGTCCTCCTTCCCACCCAGCCAGATATCCCACCATGGAACGTGCTTCCATTGCAGGGAGTGCAATTTGTCTTTCAGGATGTCAGTCAGTGGTGTCCTGCTGTTGGTTGGTGCACAGTTGCCAGCAGGGCCTTGTGCTCCCACAGCAGTAGCCAGTGTCAGCCATCTTGTCAGTTGTTTTCCACTCCCTGTGATGTGGGCATGGTTCATGGTGGTGTTGATGTGCGCATTGTGAGGGTGAGCAATATCTGTGACTACCACTCCCATCATGCTATTGCCTCCACCCCCTTCCCAGCATGCCCATACTTCCTTCCTTTTGAGTGTACTTCACTGTGTGTGGGTGTGACAGCAATGGCAAGATGGCTGACAGTGGTGTCCTGCTGTTGGTTGTTGGCCAGTTCCCAGCATGGCCTTGTGCTCCCCACAACAGAGCACCAGTATCAGCCATCTTTGAAGTGGCTTTTGACTCCCTGTGAGGTGTGCATGCTTGGGTGTGTTCTTGCTGGGCCATGTGGGTGGGGGATGTTGGGCTGTGACTACCACTCCCATCATGCTTTTGCCTCCACCCCCTTCCCAGCATGCCCATGCTTCCTTCCTTTTGACTCAGCTTCCCTGTGGGGTTGTGTGCCTGTGCTGACAAGATGGCTGACAGTGTTATCCTGGGGTTTGTTTTGCTACAAGTCCCATGTGTGTCCCTGTGCTTCACACTGCATGACCCAGGGTTGTGGTTCTTTGTGGGATATTTGATTGGTGTGTGAGGCAATGCTTTCTCCCAGGTGAGTTGTGTGTAGTTTGTGTTAGGGGGTGTGTGGGTGGAGCTGCTGGTGACTATGGTCAGTGCTGTGAGTCCTCCTTCCCACCCAGCCAGATATCCCACCATGGAACGTGCTTCCATTGCAGGGAGTGCAAGTTGTCTTTCAGGATGTCAGTCAGTGGTGTCCTGCTGTTGGTTGTTGCACAGTTGCCAGCAGGGCCTTGTGCTCCCCACAGCAGTACCCAGTGTCAGCCATCTTGTGAGTCCTTTTCCACTCCCTGTGATGTGAGCATGGTTGAGAGTTGTGTTGATGGGCCAATTGTGAGGGTGAGCAATAGCTGTGCCTGCAACTCCCATCATGCTATTGCCTCCACCCCCTTCCCAGCATGCCCATCCTTCCTTCCTTTTGACTCTGCTTCCCTGTGGGGTGGGCTGCCTGTGCTGAATGGATGGCTGGGAGTGTTGTCCTGGCAGTTGTTTGGCTAAAAGTCCCAGGAGTGTCCCTGTGCTTCACACAGCATAACCCAGGGTGGTGGTTCTTTGTGGGATCTTCAGTTAGGATGTGAGGCATTGCATTCTCCCAGGTGGGTTATGTGGAGTTTGTGTTGAGGGGGTGTGTGAGGGGAGGTGCTTGTGACTATGGTCAGTGCTGTGAGTCCTCCTTCCCACCCAGCCAGATATCCCACCATGGAACGTGCTTCCATTGCAGGGAGTGCAATTTGTCTTTCAGGATGTCAGTCAGTGGTGTCCTGCTGTTGGTTGGTGCACAGTTGCCAGCAGGGCCTTGTGCTCCCCACAGCAGTAGCCAGTGTCAGCCATCTTGTGAGTCCTTTTCCACTCCCTGTGATGTGCGCATGGTTCATGGTGGTGTTGATGGGACAGTTGTGGGGGTGACCAATATCTGTGCCTACAACTCCCATGATGCTATTGGCTACACTGACTTGCCCAGCATACACATATTTCCTTTCTTTCAGTGGGCTTCACTGTGTGGTGGTGTTGTAGCGGTGGCTACTTGTCTGGATGTGTTTGTCAGTTATATTTGTGCCACTGCCTAGCTGTAGTTGTAGTTGTGTTTGTACATGTGATGACACAGTTAAATGTCACTTTGAGATGGCATGTGTTGTGTTTCTCTGAGTGACATACACATTTTGGGATGATTCTGTTCTGGTTGCTGTGTATTTGCTAAGAGTGCATGGTTTGACTCTCCCCTTGACAGTGATGTGTGTGTGTAGTCGCAGAATATTGTGTACATTTGTTGTGTACTCACCAGGCTCTGGGATGTTTTCTAGTCCATAGACGCTCACTGGTGGTAGGATGGCCCGCACCTTCTCCTCCCAGGGCCTGAGGTATACTGGCTTGGCAGGAGGGCCACTGCCGGTGTGTTGGCTCAAGAGGTAGTCCTTCTTCAACAGCTCCTTGACCCTCCTGCGCACGTCATACCACCTGTTCTGGATGTCTGTCTTTGTGCGCAAACATGGTGATTGTGCGTTCACCCTGTCGACGATCCTCTCCCACATCTTTGTTTTCTGTGACATGGGTGTCTGTTGGACCAGTGTACCAAAGAGCTGTGGCTCTACCCTGAGGATCTCATCTACCAGGACTTCCAATTCACTATCTAGGAACTTATGATTCTTCTTTGGGGGCATGGTGATGGGTGGTGATGGTGAGTGATGTGTGTGTTGGTGTGCAGGTGTAGGTGTGTGAGTGTGTGTTTTGCTAGGTGTATGTGAGGTTTCTATTTGTTGTGGTGCTGATGGTGTGTGGCTTGTGTGATGGATGAGCTGTGGGTGTGTGGTTGCTATCTGTTGAGTGCTGGCAGGTAATTTGAATTTGCAAAGGATCATGGTAGGGATTTGTGTCCTTTATATGGGTGGAGTTGTGGGTGTGTCTTTGTTCCCTGCCCCTCCCCCCAGTATTTATTGGCTTTGTAATTGCTTGTTTGGCCTTTTTTTGTGTATTTTCCCTTTGTACTTTTCGTGCATGTAGGAGACGTTCTTGTGACCGAGTCGGACCCTGCAGTTGTCTCGTACGGGCTTATCCGTTTTGTTCACGCTGTGTTTGTGCTGTTTTCTATGCTGCGTATGCGTCGGTCGCGGTGTTTTGGGTTGCTTCGCCTCGCAGTTTTGTATGCGTGTCGGTCGTACGGCTTGTCCTCCGTGCGACTCGGTCGTGTTTTCCACGCCTTGCATCGTACTTGGCGGGTGGGAGTCCGCGGGTACGTCTCGTTCGATATTGTTCCGGGGGCGAGTCGGTCGGTTTGAATCGCGTGTTTTTCCGGCTGAATTGCTGTTTTCCGCGCGGCTCGGTCGTTCGGCTTGTGTTCCGTACGAGTCGGTCGGGTTTTGCTCGCTTCTCATCGTACTTGGCGGGTCGGGCTGCACCGGTACGTGTCGGTCGGAATGTATTCCGGCTCCTACTCGGTCGGTACGTTTTCCGGCCGGAATCAGAATCGACCCCATAGTATTTTGGTGTGGATCGGAGATGGGCATTTTGAAAACTAATATATTTGGATTGAGTAGGAGATGACAATGGGGATTGTTGATATGAGTGTGTTAGGGCTATAGACTGTATAGAAGAATGTGAATCCTATATTAGGATGGCTGTTGGCTGGAGGAGGTCGGAGAATCAGAAAGTTGACAGAAGTCTGTTCAAGGTATGGATGAAGGTGAAGCATAACATGGTATATATTGTTTATATTTTACTTATAAACACTGGGAATAGTTTCAATTGACATATTATCTACATCTTAAGCCATTGGCTTTTTTATTATAGTTTCCAGATTTGTGTTCATCTGCGTGTCTTTAGGCAGTCCCATACTTGCCTAAGGCAAGGACATTCCATGTCAAATTGCTTTCCTTTGCAACATTTTTCATGAGTAAGTGGGCGATAATATACATTCCCAATGCACAATTGTTATATACCTGAAACTTATAAAGATTTCTAACTCACACAATCATTTCTATTTATGGCAAATGGTTCCTCTCCCAATATTTTGTAAATCCAGCACTTTTCTGATGTACTCTTTTAATTAACTTGGCGGTGGTTGCATGTTTTCAGATTTTTTTATTGGTCCCAATTTATTTTTACATTATTTTATTTTCCTTTGCCACTCTCCTGCATTCTCAGGCTGAGTTCTTGCCCATTATTATGTAAGATTTTTTTTAATAATAACTGACCAGCACATTCCACTTCTATGGGTTACATATAACATTCTTTTTGACTTTGCAGGTTGCTACTCATTATTGATGACGGCCCTCTGTCCTGATAAAAGCCCCCTTCTTATGTTTCTTCTTGGGGTTCTAAACATAAGTCAACATTATTGAGCACGTTTACCTATAAAGCTCCTTCTGACACAAAACTAGACACTCACTGTGATTTTTGTCCAACTGAATGGCCATCAATCCTATTTTTAGCTTTTTAATGTGCATTCGCAGCTAGCCATTTTTTGGTCAGAGCACTGCATCATCACTCCACTTTGGCACAGTAGCACCATTGTCTGTCTGTACACTGTGTTCTTGGCCTTTGGACGTGTGTTACATCAAAACATTTCTCTATTTATGGTTAATACACTGACTACCTCTTTTACACTAGGGATTATTAGTACTATTGCGTATTCAATTAATGATTTTCATGAGTAGCATATTACGTTGTTTCATTTCTGTTGATTAGGACTACATTCATTGTACCTGGAATTGTTTTTTTTTGTTGCAAAATGTATTTTATTCCACAAAGAACAAAACAACAAACACGTAGAGGTACATACATAGTAAGTACATGGTGGTCAGTCTGCTCAGAACATTGCAAATGGAACAAATCCAGTCACAGCCCAATAGAAAGGCATAGTGAGCAATATTACATTGGATTTCCAACAGAGGTCGTACAAGTCTCAAAATAGGCATTTATGCCGGCAATAACATTTATAGGTCGTGATATGGACGGACAGCCCTAGACAACCGTGTCAATCACTGTTTTTGATAGGCCCTCAAAGGCTCTCATATATCAAGTGGGCAGAACTGGGGAGCCTTCAGCACCTCACAGTTCTCAGCTCTTTCTTTAGAGAGTACTGCACCTTTCAACCAAACCATGACTGTGGAAGAGGGACCTTTCATCCAGCAACAGGCCAATATATTTTTTGCTAAAAGGAGTAGCACTCACACCAGCCTTTTAATCAGCTTCGAGAGCTTTAGTGTACCACAGCAACACCGTCAACTGGGCTCAGCCAATAGGAGAGTATTTCTTCTATGGAATGACATTTTTTCCCCAATAACTTCTAACTGGTGGGCACTCCCAGGCTAGCTAATAAAAACTGGCACATAGAGTCACATAGACATCCGGGGCATTGTGTAGATTTCTCTGGAACAATACTATGCACATATTGCGAAGATCATTACAGTCAGTTAATGAACTTAAAATGAAGCAGATTGTGCCTTAGTTAATAGATATCAATTTAGTAATATTTCCATACATCTAAGCTTACATCAAGCCAGTGCTTAATTTGAGCCGGTGGTTTGCGGTGCTCGGCACCGGCACTTAATTGTCAACACCGGCTCTTGTGACAGTCTGCCACAAGGTGGCGCTGTCTGGCTAATTTAGAGATGACCACAACAATATTTAAATTAATGTAATATACAATAAAAACGACCGTTTCCTGCCGCCCAAGCCATTCTTATAGCTTTGGAGACCTGAAATAGACAGAATTGTCACACTTGTAGGAGTGTGATAGTTGGTAGTTGTGTTGTAAGTGTCATTGACAGTGTGGCAGGGAGAATGTGTGGTGCATGCTGCAGTGGCCTTTTGACGAGAGCCCTGGAACTTATTATAAACCTGTCTCCAACGCTGTCAGCAATGCCGATGTGATGCAGCGACCTGCACCGAGGCCGGGGGCACCGCTTGTGAAGTGAACGATATACTGCCTGGCCGGCACAGCAGCTCCGACACCCTTCGATGCCTGCCGACGCCTGCAGTTATCGGTATTTCCCGACGCAAGCGCTTGCATCAACTCCATCGGTGGACAGTCAAAATATCGTTTTTTAAATATCGAAGCACGGTTATATTGAGTTTTAAATATCGTAGGGACAAAATATCGAAGTCAAGAATATCTACAACCAGAATATCGAAATTAAGGTAAGAAATATCGATGTTGCAAATATCGATGTTAGTAATATCGATAGTTAAATTATCGATGTTAATAATATCGATATTTATATGAGTGTTATGTATTTTAGTATGTATTTAATATGTATGTGTTCTATATTTTTTGTTAAGTATTGTACTGTTTTTTTAAATATATGTATACATTTTTTAGAAATGAGTAATTTTTTTAAAAGTAAATTTTGCGTTTTAGTACCGTAGCGGGTTGTGGGTTTATAGGGGAATAGGGTGGGAAGTAATTTAATTATAGTAAATTAAATAATAATTTTGAGGAATTATTAATTTATTTTAATTAAATTTTGTGTTTTATTTCTGTAGCGGGTTGTGGGTTTATAGGGGAATAGGGTCGGAAGTAATTTCATTTTAATTAAGTAATTATTAATTTTTAATTATTGTTATTAATAATTAATTTATTGTTAATTAATTATTAATTGGTAATTAATTATTATTAATTGATAATCATTTTATTTGTATTAATTTATTAGTGGAGTGGGTTGTGTGTTTTTAGGGGAATAGGGTGGTAAGTAAATTATTTGTAATTAAGGGGCCCATTACGATACCCGGCGTAAAAAAATCCGCCAGGCATGGAAGCGGCAAAAATCCGCCCGCACACACCGTCTGAACACCGACCACGCCATTACGATTACACAAACCGAAAACCGCCATCGGCGGAAAAATCACACAAAATACCGCCCGCCAACGTCCGAGTCGGAGTCAAACCGCCCGCCACGGACGGAAACACGCACGACAACACAAAACCGCCCGCCCTCACGGCCGACACACCGCACGTGAAATTACGATCGCACCGCCATGAGCGCGGAAAACCACAAATATACCGCCCGCTAGCGCAAACAACGCCGATGAGAATCGACACGGCAGAAGCCATGGCGCCCACGTACCTGCACAGAAACCATCCGCTCACAAAACCAATAGCACACAACATGGCCAACAAGTCCACACAGCAAGGCACGCACAAATACACAAGCACAGTACACATCCCGAAAACACCCCCCGGACAAACAAAAAATACAAAGGCCAGAACCCCAGACACAACACACCTGAAAACAACAGACCATGAGGACACACCCACATAGGTGAGTACAAAAGCAGCACTCCCACAGACCACAACCCCTTGCTACATTGCAAACCAGAGAGGAGAGGAGAGGACACAGTGACACAGCAAGGACAGCAGCACACCACAGAAACGCACACATCACAACCACCACCACCACCACCACCAAACACCTGCACCACAAACCCCCTGCACATTACACAACACACACCGCACCAGCACCACAAACACCATGGCACCACAAAGGATGCCCAAGTACACGCCCATTGAGCTGACGGTCATGGTCGACGAGATCATCAAGGTGTACCCACAAATCTATGGGAACATGGTCCAGCACACACCACTAGCCACCAGAAACAGAATGTGGAACCGGATCGTAGACCAGGTCAATGCAGTCGGGACCCTGCCCAGGAACAGAGGAGAAATTAACAAACGTTGGAATGACGTAAAGAGCCTGGTCAAGAAGAAGGAGGGAAAAACAGAGAGCTGGCTGCCGTCACTGGCGGAGGGAATCCCGCGCTCTTCAAGACCTTCAAAGCGTGGGAGGAGAAGGTGCGAGTCATAATACATCCGGAGATCCTCGCCGGATTAGCAGGGGGAGTGGAGGCTGGTAAGTACAAACTAATGTATACCAGCACACCGCTATGTACTCACATGCACTACCACCATGCCACAGCTCCCAGGGACAAACACCCCCATGTCCAGCACACAATACACAACACATCACACACACATGCAACAGACACCACCACACACAGCCCAAACCGAACAACTGTAACATACGTGGGGACATGTGTACACTCAGCCAGCCACGTAACCACCAACAGGTCCCCAAATATGCCAGAAGCGCCACAACGAGCACCCACCACACCCATGTGTCCACCACAGCTGCACTAACCGACAAGTAACAGGTAAGTGGCAGGAACACAAAGTGCAGTGGGTGGGATGGTGGACAGCCCAAGTACAACACACACCAGGCCCCTAGTCCCACAGCACAGCAAGGAGGAGCATCCCCCACACCCCACAGCCACGTGTCAGCCACCGCAGTGCACAACGACAGCCGAAAGGCAGACATCACGGTCCACAGCAATCGGTGTCAGTGGGTGTCCAGCCACCCCCACGACCCACAACACCCCCCACCCCCACAGACCTGCAACATGGAGCACCCCCGCTTAGAGCCATGTGGCATCCAGTACAGTGCACGCACGAACAACTTGCAGGTGGGAAACTGGACAGGGCTGGATTACTGGAGGCATGAGGACCATAACACGACCAACACATGGGACATGTCACGTAGCAGACGAACATGCAGCACCGCCCACCGTCACGAACAAGTGAACAATGTGCACACGGACATGAACAACAGACTCACACCCCACATGACCCATCACAGACATAGCAACACCCAAGGAGCCACGTCTGCATGCACAAGCCACACTGAATATAGTACCACACGGCAGCCACTGTGCAACTCATCACACACAACCGAAACACCATTGAAGTCCTGTCCATGTAGCCCCTACTGCCTGTCAACCACACACCCCACGACTACGCCTATGTAAGACAAACAACACTAGACGCAACAGAGCGGAACAACATAAATGCACACGAACACCACTGAACCCATCAAACACACAGACACACCATGCACATACAACATACCATCCATCCCATCCGTCAGCCCCAGTCTCATGAAAGGCATGTCATCCGCACAGCTGCCACACATACAGCAGTCACGCTAAGATACATGCCCATGACCAACCATGTGCCAGAAGTCAATGAAGCGCACGACACACTGTGAGCAACAACACACAACATGGGCCACACCCCCCGAGCACTGCAGTGATGCACATGGCACAGGGCAGCACGCACACCAAGGAGATGGGACAACTGCAATACGTTGGCTGGCACACAACCATCACTCACTCATAACGATGCGTCCAATGCCATGTCCAGTAATCACAACAGACAGCAAATATGCAGGCCATGTCAAGCATGCACACACCTCAAACCATGCACTGTCATGCTGCCACAACACATGTCACGTTCGGCACCCATGGCTCACAGCATGTACCCCAAAAGCATATTCCCACCCAAATGCGAATCTGGGGCATGGCCCCCATGTTGCCATATGCGTTCCTAAGCGTTCCATTTGAACCCCAAAAGCATATTCCCACCCAAATGCGAATCTGGGGCATGGCCCCCATGTTGCCATATGCGTTCCTAAGCGTTCCATTTGAACCCCAAAAGCATATTCCATCCCAAATGCAAATCTGGGGCATGGCCCCCATGTTGCCATATGCGTTCCTAAGCGTTCCATTTGAACCCCAAAAGCATATTCCCACCCAAATGCGAATCTGGGGCATGGCCCCCATGTTGCCATATGCGTTCCTAAGCGTTCCATTTGAACCCCAAAAGCAAAGTACAAACCAGACCCAGGATGGGCCAGGAGCCCGCATACACCAGAGTCACAATAAGTAGGGGCACAGCAACACACCCATCGGCATGGCCAATCCGTCCCATGCCACATGTGCAAAGCACACAGTCCCATTGCCAAGCACACACAACTACAGATGCTACAGCCACACACACGCCTCCGGGAAACCCATGTACGAGATTGCACGAACTGTTAATGTCAGACGACAAATACATACTTCGCCAGGTGCAACACAATAACAAATCTCATTCTCTCCACAGGTGACGAACTGCTGGATGCTGGGGATGGAGCCAGCAGCCATCACAGCCAGCCTACAAGCCCCCAACGAGGACACACGGATCTGGAGGATCTGTCCTCCTCTTCGGACACGGACCACCAAGCAGGCCCATCTGGTGTGGCAGGGCCCAGCCGCTCCCCAGGACCCCTCCTACCCACCAACCCATCATCCAGGGCTGCTGAACATTCCCAGCCCCCTGCTGCCACTGTCGTTGCGGCCACACCCACGGTCATTGTGGCCACTACCACTGCCACAACCGCCACCATCGCCGCACCGACCACCACCGCCGCCACCACCACCACATCTTCGCTGGCACCAGCCCCAGCGCAGGTGGTGGCCCGGCCGACTGGATCCACCCTGGGAGCCACAGCGAGGACCGTGGTGAGCAATGTGGCTAGTGGGCAGGCCGGTGGCAGCAGGACTGGTAGGAGGAGCAGGGTCAGGGAAACGCCAGCCTCCCCTGGGAGCCATGCCCTGCCTCAAATGGCCAGAGTCCTTGGGGCCTATGAAGAGGCCCAAGGACAATGGGTCCGGTCTGCTTCAGACACGCGTGAGGTGCTGGGGGTGCTGAGGTCCATGGACGCCCGTATGGGCCAAATCGTGGACCTCATGGGCCAGCTGGTGGTGGCGGTGAGGTCACAGCCAGGGACAGCAGCTCCCCCTCCGCCACCACCTGCCGGGGCGCAGGGTGGAGCAGCAGTGTCCAGTTTCCCTGCGTCCACAGCCAGTGAGCACACCTCAACCACCAGCATGTCGCAAGCAGGCACCCCCCCTCGCAAACGTGGAAGGGGCCGTCCGAAGTGGAAACAGATCTCCCGGGAGGACTTCGCACGCTCCAAACGCAAGTGAGGCAGCCAGCCAGCCTTCCGCCAGCCTTCCTTGACCAGCCACTGCATTGACTTGGACTACGATCCCACTCCACACAGCCATCTGGATGGCATGTGTGTGTTGGACTATGGACATAGAACCAGTGGGTACACCCTGAGCATCACGCAGCCATGACCGACAGCTCATTGTCACTGCACGCACCACTTTTGTCATCACCTTACACACAATCACATGTCACAGTTTGTAATAAATGCACCTTTTACACTAACTGCTGTTTGTGCCCTGTGTTTTATTTGTACGGAATACAACGGCCACCTTGGGCGGAAAGGCACCTGATGCGTGGCATGGCAATTGAATCCGGAGGGCCTGTAGGGACCTAGGGGTGGGAGACAGAACAGGAGCACATTCAATGAGTGTGTCACACACCCATCACACAGTACATGTCAACAACTACAAGCAATGTACACACATCGCACAGAGCAATAGGGCACAATGCCACAGCCACCAACAGTGGCATACTACCCTGGCCATGGAGCGTTGACACACAGCACGCAGTGAACAAACGGCCACCCTGACACAGCACACACACACCTGCACAGATACAGCCACATCAGCCGTCGTACATGGACACTCACCGTCAAGTGAAGTAGCGGGCGATGAGCTGCTGCCGCACATTACCAGCTTCCTCCTCTCCGCTGTCCTCCTCACTCGAGCTGTCCTGGTCTGCGGGCTGGGGCCCTGGTTGATCTCCGTCATCCACGATGAGGGGGATCTGCTTCCGAATGGCCAGATTGTGCAGCATGCAGCACGCCACCACTATCCGGCACACCTTCTGTGGGGAGTACGCCAGCGCACCCTCGGTGCGGTCCAGGCACCTGAACCTGGACTTGAGGAGGCCAAAGGTACGCTCGACCACACGTCTGGTCCTCCCATGTGCCTCATTGTAGCGATCGTCTGCTGGGGTGCGAGGATTCCTCAATGGACTGAGCAGCCATGCCCCATTCGGGTACGCAGAGTCACCTGGGTGTGAGGGACACAGAGAACCGTTGCAATTCCAACTGGACAGGGGACAGCATCGCACAACCAGCACGCTACACCACTCCACATACTCACCGACAATACAGGCACAATCCTGTTGCATATTGGACATCAGTCGTGGCAAGATGCTGTTGCGCATTATGTGTGCGTCATGGGCCGAGCCTGGGAACTTTGCACACACGTGGGTGATCACCATGTCCGCAAGGCACACCACTTGCACATTCAGGGAGTGCGTGTGCTTCCTGTTGCGGTACAGGTGCTCAGTGGCCTGTGGTGGAACAAGGCCGACATGTGTGCAGTCAATGGCTCCAACGACGTGTGGGATTCTGCCAAGGGCATAGAATGCACCCTTCACTGCCGCCAATTCACAAGCCCTGGGGAAGCGGATGTACCTGTTTCGGTACAGCATCATGGCTGCCAGTACATCCCTCAGCACCTTGCTGAACATGGGCTGGGACATCCCTCCTCCAATGCCCACTGTGTGCTGGAATGACCCAGTGGCGAAGAAATGCATGGCGGCCATCACCTTAGCCGTGGGGGTGACAGCAGTCGGATACACCCTGCGGGGACGGAGATGGGGTTCTAACATGGCACACAGTCGATGCAGGGTTGGCCTGTCCAGCCGAAACTTCCTAATAACCTCTGTATCATCCATGTCCGCCAGCAATTGGTATGGGCGGTCAATGTTCGGTCTCCGCCTAGGGACAATGGCAGAGGACACATGTCAAAGCAACACGACACATAGCAATTTCGCATACACATCACTGACATGACTGAGCAAGCACATGAGCCACAGCCCAGCTGTCAAGCTGGGACGGCACGGCCACAATACACTTACACAGGTCTCCCAACAATGGCAATGGCTAGTGATACAAACCACTGCCATGTGCATGCACATGGGGATCTAGGCCCCAATGACTTGCGGGGCGTGCTGATGGGGACTGACTGCATATCCGTCAAGCGGCAACGCCACGGCAACATGAATGTCTGCTGAGCATGGAACTGCTTCCGCGGCTGGATGAGTATGGCACACGACGACGACGATGTGGGCACAGGCTGAGCGGCCAAAACAAGTGGGACCTGTGGCACGAGGGGACATGAGACAGTAGTAGGTGTCAGCACTGCACCCTATGTACAGCACTGTACGGATCACACCTCCCGAAACATTGACAGGTGTCCACATTGACAGCCCCATGCCAAGACGGCTGCGTGCTTGCAGTCACACGTCACAGGTGAGAGGTTACATTGCACGTGCCAGGTGGCAGACGTACATAGTGGGAGCTGGCATGTGTGTGCATGTGTCTCCTGTTCAGGATCCACCAGATGGGCGCTGACTCTGTACTGACCATTGGACACAGCATGTTCCGTGGAAGGCTTGTGTGTGTGGGATGGTGGCACTGGATGTGCCTCCGTTGGGTGGGGGGCCATGCACAGGGCGGGTACGTCGATGATTGCGCATTGTTGGTCACGGTGGGTGCACCAACTGAAGATGTGTTGCCCTGTGTTCAATTCCTATGTCCGCATGATGATGGACTGTAGATGTGGGCAGACTACACATTGGTCGATGTGCTGTCTATTTGCATGTGCCTTCACACCAGGCACAGCTGCCCCTGCACATGTGACCCCTGCTGGACTCGCTGCTGGGTCTGTGGAGCTGATGCACCTTCTGCGCGTGGGGCGGACAGCTCTCCTCACTTCCCTCATTGCGCATGTCATGACTTTGCCGCAGGTGACATGGATCATGGAGGGCCCACATGTACGCGTGGGTAGGCTACACATGATTGTACACTGGTCGCCACCCCCAGTCAGTGTTTCGAATGGGAAGGTTGTCGTGCTGGTGGTATGTTCGATGTGGCGGATGGGCGGGCCTAGGTGCGGGCTTACATTCCGGACATGGGGGGTAGTTGGATTGGCGACTAGTTGCAGTACACACGGGACACGTCTCTTCCTTTCCACATCTGGGTCATCCCTTGTACTTACTGACAGTGATACAGTCATCTTCGCCCCAGCCCTCATGTCCTCCCCTCGCTCCCCCAATATGCATGCTCACCTGCGAGGCTAGCGCCTGCACAGGCAGCCCCAAGCTCGCACCAGAGAGGGCAAGGAGTGTATGTGTGGGTCCAGTTGCACGAGTGGGCTGTCTCAGGGTATGATGTGTGGCGGGACGCCGTCCACCTGCGTGGTGCCCCAAATGGAGACCCGGCCTGCATGGACTATGCATCACAGTCTTCGCCTTCCGGATCCGCCACCTGCGACACCCAGTGGCTGTGGCTGCCCTTGCGGCCAGGCCGCGTCCGTCTGTGGCTGAGGGCCCACACATTCACTCTTTAGCCTCTCTGGGGAGGGCTCGGGGGTGGTGGCGCACGCGCTTGCACTTAGTCGCAATGGCATGTGGCGTGGTTGGTATGATGGGCAATGGATGGGATGGTGCGAGCCACCTCCCGTGAGTGACGTCAGTGCTGCTCGTGCTGTGGTGCGTCCCCCCTACACTTCCATTTGACTTGTGCCATGCTAGACGTTGAGGTTCTATTGCCTGCGTGATATGACCAGGAGGAGCGCGAGGAGACCTCTCACACACCATGCTCCACTGCCAACCCGTGCCCTGTATCGCCTGTGCGGATTGACTATGTTGGGGTTACACCTGGTCGACTGGGGCTGTGTGTTCCTTGTCAAGGGGCATGGCGGGCGCACAACAGGATCCAGCTTGTCCACAGAGGGTGGGCTGAGGTGCGCCTGGTACCGCTTTGTACGTGTGCCCGGCTGCTGTGCACACACGTGTTCACTCCCCCCGACAGGTGTCCTCTCACAATGCCCAGGGAAGCGGTGGTGTACTGTTCATGACCCCTCCCAACACGGCGTGCTCCAACTTGGCATGTGCGCATCTACCCGTCGCACCCACCCACCTGAGCACTGCGTCCATACGACTTCACACGACACATGTGTGTCTTCCACAGTAGTGCTACTCATTTGCGTTGACATCCAATACCAGTGGACTACATGGTCATGTCACGACTGCCGTGTACTTCACATACTCTCATCCTCTCTCATTCGTACTTGTGAAATGAGTCAGCGGAGACAGTTTTGGTTTCAAACATTATATTGAGTCTTCTGTCCTCTGTGATGCAGTATAGTGGACACTACTGGCAGCGGAATACATGTTGAGGATATACTGAGCATGATTGCAAATGGGATAGGGTGTGGGGTTACATGTGATTGGCTGTTGCATGTGGGATGTGGGCTTCAGAGTGACATCTGCTTGGCCAAGGCTGTGCTAATGTACATTTACGTATAGCTGCGGAGCTGCGGACTTTGACACAGACGGTATACATGTAGCCTACCAGACCGCTTGGCATCATGGGCACAGTCCATCTCAGTTCCATGTGACAGGTTTGCTGCGGTTGTTCCTCATGCACGCGTGCATGTGAGATGACATCAGGGCATGTGCTTGCGTGCATGCAGCGGCGTGCCACTTGTTGTTGCACTGTGGTGGTTACTGGACATGTCACAGTCACTGGGGTCGTGTTGTTGTTGTATGCACTTGTCGTCCATGCAAAGGTCCTGGTATGGGATTCCCGGGGCGGGGGTGGGAGGGGTGCAGCACCCACAGACTCCAGGCGACCTATTCATGTCCACTGAGCGGTGTGTGTGTCCATGGGCACTGGATCCATGTCGTGTCCTGGTTGTTCGTGCAGTTCCGTCCATGTGGGTGCGATACACAGAGCCCATGCCACTGCCTCCCACGATGCATGCGGTGTTCCTGGATGTGATGGGGAACAGTGTGCATGTCCCGGTCATATCCGATGTCATGGCGATGTCGTTGATGGTGTGGTGACAGTTGCCGGTCGTTTGGTATGGCTGTTGTGGTGGTGACTGGCCAGTCCGTGCGGAAGCTAAGCATGGGTGCGGGGTTGGACATCATAGGTCAATCGGGGAACCTGCGTTGTGGTCCGACGAATTGACAGGTTGTCAGGTATGCGATGCCGTCCAGCAGGGCTTCCATGTCATTGGTGGTGTACATGTTTGCCAGCCAATGTAGCGGATGGTGGCTGTCAAGGTGTTGTTCGTAAGTTGTCCCTTGGAGGACCATGATGGGGCATGCTGGGTGACATTCGATGTAGCTGTTCTCGATGATCCGTCGTGTGGAGGCACAGTGGTCCCATTTCAGTGCGGGTGCGATGTTGGCCACATACGCCATGCCCCCATAGGCAGAGCAGGCCCTGTCGTGTGCGTCCAGAGGGAGGAGTAGTGGTAGCAGGTCCGCCTTCAGACATGCCGGGTTGGAGAGGCATATCTCCACGGGATGCTGGTAGGGACACCTCCGACAGTAGAAGACGGGCATGACGCAGCTGAACAATGTGATGCGGTAAGTCAGTCGGTAACTTACGTTCAGCAGGGACAGGAGATCGCATCCCAATGTATGAAACAGGTTGGTTTTGTACAGCTTGAGCTGTTCGGCGTAGTTGGGTAGGTGTGTTGCGGTTGCCATTTCGCAGCGGTGCGTTGTGGTGGCGTGCTCCGGCTGTGTGTGCAGTCTGCAATGTGCACGCTCCGAGGTTGCTGTGAGCTCTGTGTAGTCGTAGGGAGACAGGACTTGTGTTCTGTTGGCTTGTTTGGAGGACACGGGCCCTCTTCCCACATGCTTCTCAGACAGTTCAAGGTCAGTGATGTGTGACTCCTTCCAATTAACTTGCATGTGGCCGACATGGGGGAGTGTTTTCTTCTTTCTTCCCCGTCCGTTGTGTGCTTCTGTGATATGCGCTATCTGCCCTGTGGTCGGTCTCCTCGGCATGCCTGTGTTGGTCTATTCTTGGACAATGGCTGTATTCACCGGCTTCTGTCGTAGGGCTGTGGTTTCGGAGTTGGAATGGAAGGTCATTCAGTGCTGTCTGCTCTCCCTTGTGTGGGCGGCAGGCTGCCTTTCCGCTCTGCGTTGGGCCTTGTGTGTGAATGTTATTCTTGGGCCACCTGTTGTCGGTCCCCGGGCTCTTTGGTGTTCCGCTTTATATGTCTTGTTCATATGTGCAGGGTGGTATGGGTGTTTCAGTGTGGTACTGGCGTTCCTCTTCCCGAAGGGGCCCTGCTTCTCCTAGTTGGTGTTGCCGCCGCTGTGTGCTACGCCATGTTTGTTACACTGGGGTGTGTCCTGCAGTTGCGTGTCTTCACTGACATGTGTGCGTCGGTTGTGTGGCGTTGGGTGTTGTCCGTGAATTGGGCGTTGGGGACATGTCTGTGGCAGGCCTGTCACGTGTCATGTGCGTTCGGGGTGGGGCTGATGTGTGTGCTGCTTGGTTGTGCCCCTGTGTCTGTGTGCGACGCATGCATGGCGCTGCGGTTGGCCTCTGCGTTGTGCGCATGTGTGGCGGCGTCATTGGCGCTTTGGGGCCGTGACGGGGTGGTTGGTTCCTAGTCCCAGGTGGTGTGTACACATGTGTTCCGCGATGTTACGATTTGGCCTGTGTGTCATATGTGGATGCAATGGTGGATGTGTAGTGTACACGCGCTGGTGGGGGGTTGTCCGCTTTTTCCGCCCTTGCACTGTGTGCGCTGTTTGCGTGCACTTGTTGTGTGTGTGCCTACCTGCGTCTCCGCGGTACGTTGCGTCCTTGGTGGTGCATCAGCAGGAGCATGGGGAGGGCCTGCAGTGCTGGATTCATGCTCGGGGGAGCCGCTTCTTCGTTGTCCGTGCTCGGCGTCCGTGTTGCCGCTTCGGTTTGTCGTACGGTATCTCTTGGCCGTGGGAGCCGTTTGTTTGCGGCATCGTAATTTATGCGCCGGGCGGTACGTGTTTCGTCGGACGGTGTGTGTCAGCACTTTGATGGCGGACGGTGTTGCTGGCTTGCCGGCGGTGTTTGGCCTACTTTTCGCATCGTAATTGGGCGGGCGTGTGGACTGCTGCGTGCCGGCGGTAACTGGTGGTTTTTGCATCCGCCAGCACGGCGGTTGTGCTTCCGCCCGCCATCGTAATGGGCCCCTAAGTAATTAATTAAGAAAAATTGAGTATTGATAATTAATTTTTTTGTTAATTAATTTTTAATTGGTTATTAATGTTTATTAAATATTATTTATTGGTAGAGATATGTTTTTGTTAATTAATTATTAATTGGTTATTAATTTTTATTAAATGTTATTTATTGGTATTGATTATTTTTGGGTTGATTATTTATTAATTGGTTAATAATTGTTATTGCATATTATTTATTGTTATTGACATTTTTTTTAATTTAATTATTAATTGCAAATTAATTTTTATTAATTGATTAATTGAAAATTAATTTAATTGTGTGAAATTTTATGTGGAGTGTGTTGTGTGTTTATTGGGGAATAGGGTGGGAAGTATTTAATATTATTAAAGTAATTATTATATTTGATATATTTGTAGTTTTTTTTTTTTTCTAAATTTATTAATAAATTATTATTTAATTACAATATTTATTTCATTTATAAGTATGTTATTTTTAACATCTACGTTTTCCAACGCTTTCCCTACTGTTGCACTACTGGAGTGGGAATAGTAATTTTTACCCCTACGCTATCCAGCGCTTTCCCTACTGTTGCACTCTCTGGAGTGGGAATAGTAATTTTTACCCCTACGCTATCCAACGCTTTCCCTACTGTTGCACTCTCTGGAGTGGGAATAGTAATTTTTACCCCTACGCTATCCAACGCTTTCCCTACTGTTGCACTCTCTGGAGTGGGAATAGTAATTTTTACCCCTACGCTATCCAGCGCTTTCCATACTGTTGCACTCACTGGAGTGGGAATAGTAATTTTTACCCCTGCGCTATCCAGCGCTTTCCCTACTGTTGCACTCTCTGGAGTGGGAATAGTAATTTTTACCCCTACGCTATCCAACCCTTTCCCTACTGTTGCACTCACTGGAGTGGGAATAGTACTTTTACCCCTACGCTATCCAGCGCTTTCCCTACTGTTGCACTCTCTGGAGTGGGAATAGTAATTTTACCCCTACGCTATCCAGCGCTTTCCCTACTGTTGCACTCTCTGGAGTGGGAATAGTAATTTTTACCCCTACGCTATCCAACGCTTTCCCTACTGTTGCACTCTCTGGAGTGGGAATATTAATTTTACCCCTACGCTATCCAACGCTTTCCCTACTGTTGCACTCTCTGGAGTGGGAATAGTAATTTTTACCCCTACGCTATCCAGCGCTTTCCCTACTGTTGCACTCACTGGAGTGGGAATAGTAATTTTTACCCCTACGCTATCCAGCGCTTTCCCTACTGTTGCACTCACTGGAGTGGGAATAGTAATTTTTACCCCTACGCTATCCAGCGATTTTCTTACTGTTGCACTCTCTGGAGTAGGAATAGTAATTTTTACCCCTATGCTATCCAACGCTCTCCCTACTGTTGCACTCTCTGGAGTGGGAATAGTAATTTTTACCCCTACTCTATCCAACGCTTTCCCTACTGTTGCACTCTCTGGAGTCGGAATAGTAATTTTTACCCCTACGCTATCCAGCGCTTTCCCTACTGTTGCACTCACTGGAGTGGGAATAGTAATTTTTACCCCTACGCTATCCAGCGCTTTCCCTACTGTTGCACTCTCTGGAGTGGGAATAGTAATTTTTACCCCTACACTATCCAACCCTTTCCCTACTGTTGCACTCACTGGAGTGGGAATAGTAATTTTTACCCCTACGCTATCCAGAGCTTTCCCTACTGTTGCACTCTCTGGAGAGGGAATAGTAATTTTACCCCTACGCTATCCAGCGCTTTCCTTACTGTTGCACTCTCTGGAGTGGGAATAGTAATTTTTACCCCTAGGCTATCCAGCGCTTTCCCTACTGTTGCACTCACTGGAGTGGGAATAGTAATTTTTACCCCCACGCTCTCCAGCGCTTTCCCTACTGTTGCACTCTCTGGAGTGGGAATAGTAATTTTTACCCCTACGCTATCCAACGCTTTCCCTACTGTTGCACTCACTGGAGTGGGAATAGTAATTTTTACCCCTACGCTATCCAGCACTTTCCCTACTGTTGCACTCTCTGGAGTGGGAATAGTAATTTTTACCCCTACGCTATCCAACGCTTTCTCTACTGTTGCACTATGTGGAGTAAGTATATATATTAATTTATATGTATATGTTTAATTTATTTTAACATTTAATGTATTAGTTATTATTTTTAAATATCTTTTAATATTTTTAACTATATTTCTTTTAATTATATGTATTATTTACTTAATTTTACATTATTATTAAAACATTAAAAAACCCGATATTTTTAACTTCGATATTTTTGACAACTATATATTTTTTTCGATATTTTTGTACTTACCTTTATGTAAATTGGACTTCGATATTTTTGACTTCTATATTTCTGTGTCGATATTTTTGCAGGTCCATTTTCTGTCCGTCGATATTCTGTCATACATTCAACTCCATCATCGCCAGTGCCTGCATCCTGTTATCGCTGTGCCGATAACCGCCGAGGATGACTCCACGAACTCGCTGACTTTGCATCGTCACTGGAACCGATGCTTCACCGCCGGTGCAACCGTCTTCCCATGTCCTGGACTCGACACATCGCCTCCTCGCAGACACAAAGCCTCACCTCTCCTGTGGCAGCTAGGGAGCCGGCCTCGGCACCGATGTCTCACCTCCACGACACTGTGCATTGTCATAGACTTCATTTCCAAGGTACTGTTTGTTTGGGGGTCCCTGTGACTCCGTGCCCGACGCCGTGCTCCTCGCGGTCGGCGCTGTACTTTATATTTATTGCTGTCACAATGTTGCAATAGCCCTAGGTGGAGCTATTTGTTTTCTACAAGCTTTGTTTTTGCAATAACTGTTCTAAAGTCATATCTTATTACCTGCATGCTTGATTTTTGTCGTTTTGGTCTTGTTAACTTTAGATAAAGATACTTTATTTTTCTAAACTGGTGTGGTGTTCATTTGTGGTGTTATCACTGTATTACTGTATGTTTTGAGTACAAATACTTTACAAATTGCCTTTGGGATAAGCCTACCTGCTCGTGCCAAGCTACTCAGGGGGTGAGCAGGGGTTATCTAAAGTGTGTATCCCCTTACCCTGACTAGAAGCAAGGGTCCCTATTTTGACAAAGGTACCTACCTCTGCCAACTAGAGACCCCCATTTATAACACAGTCTGTGGCAGAACTGTTGCTCGTGCATAAGGCTGAGTAATATGACTAAAACTCACATGCAATGGCAGCCTAGTCCCCAAATATTTCTCCAGTATCACAGCTTGGGAATATACCACATTCCACTGTCAATAAGTTCTCTAACTTCTTGTGTAGTCTTGTTCAGCTCCGACATTGTTTGAGGACTGTGGTTTGATTAACAACTTTTTTTCCAATTGCCTAAGTCTGGTTTCTGTGTGTGCCAGTTGTGTGCGTAGTGATTTTACGACTCCAATGTATTTGCCCGGTGTGGATCCCCAAATATATACTTTCATTGTTTCCCACACGGTTTCAAAGTGTGCAATGGAGGCCTATTTTGATCTTCAAAATTTCAGTGATGTCATCTTGTAGGTCTTCCAAGTAGGCCGGATCTCTCATGGTCCCATTATGGAAACGCCAGGGTCAATATGTGGGATTGTCTCCAGGGAGCTCAAGCACAAACACTATTGCGGAGTGGTCAGAGAAGGTTTGGGGCAAATGCGTTATATGTGCAATCCATGGGAGAACTTCCACAAAGGACAGGCAACAATAAATACTGGAATGGGTATCTTGGACTGTAAAGTAGCAAGGCTAAACCCTTTCTCCCTATGCTTTTCTCTCCAAACATTTCGCATTCCATCCATTTTTGCTATTTGCCTCAAGACTTTTGCAGCTCTCAGGTGGTCCACACTATTGTGATTGCTACTAACAATCATAGGGCATGAGGTTAAATTGAACTCCCCCAATTTATATTATGTCCTGTACTCTGTCCGCATAGCGATAGTAATCCCTCAAATAATTTAGGACTGTCGACTTTGAAGGCATAGGATTTTATCAAGGTTATATAATTTCTGTTCAGTATACCTTCTAAATATAGATATATTTCCTCTGTATCCTTATGGAGGAATAGCAGTTCAAAATGCTGGGGTGTTTTTTATTAATATAGTGACACACCGAGAGTAAGTGATGTAGGAGGCCAAATAGTTAGCCTGCCCCCAAGAGTGAGCAAATACACTAGAATGGGTAGTCCCTAAGTGTGGCTCCTGCAAGAACCCAAGTTTAATGTTATGCCTACCCAAACCTCTTATGTTCCATGTGATCACTTTAATCTTGCTCATCTCCAACTCCAGGGACTATGTAGATCAGAAGGCTAAGTTGTGTCATCTTGTCTCAGCATTAGTAAGAATTGCAACATATATAACTCTACAATAGAAAAAAAACATCTCATTTACACTCTCTCCCCAACCACACTGAATACCCCCAACTGTCAGTGCAGGACCAAGCAATTCACAAACATACTCAAAATGAAAAATTAAGCACATTGTCAGATATGAGGGTGTCTACGAATTTGAACACAGTCAGCGCAAAGCCTTCAAATTAGAATTGTGTCCTTTTAACAGAGAAGCATTCCTACTAAATAATGTGCCAAGATGTGCATTCGTGGTCTGGGCATGCTTCACATCAAGACATCACATGCAGAATTTCGGTCAGGGCTCAATCTCGTGGCAGTGGTAAGCTGCTGGCCTTTGGTGATTGGACTGGGTGTGTGCCTCGAGTTAGATTTGTCTGCTTTTTTGGCAAATTTCAGTGCCTCTCTAGGATTAGTGTAGACATGTAGCTGGATTCGTAGGTGAGCTGGGTAAATCATGGCGTGTTTAATATTTTTAGCTCTTAGGAACTTCTTTGTTTCAATGAATGCTTTGGAGGCCTCTTGCACAGCTAATGTAAAGTCTGGATAGATGGAGATGTTCAAGCCTTGATAGGTCAATGGACTTTTTCCCCATGCCAGTCACAATGCAGTATCACAGTCTCAGTAGTTCAGTAGCCATTCGATGACTGGCCTGGGAGGGGCTCCAACTGGTAGTTTAGGGTCCAGAGATCTATAAGCCCTCCCAATTATGAAGAGTTCTGAGAAACTGCTTCTACCCAAAAATTCAACCAACAGGGACTCAATGAACCGTTCAGTTTTACCAGGATTGGTGTTTTCTTGAAGACCAGTGATACAGATATTATTCCTGCGCGATCTCGATTCAAGCTCTTCATTTTTGGCCATTACTTTTGCAAGGTCTTGCTCAATTTGGAGAACAGTGGCTTTAGTGATAGGGACCTCATCCTCCAGGGTCGAGAGACAAGTTTCTACAACGTTAAGGGGATCGCCTTGCTTATCCAGTCTATCTTTCATCAGATCCATTCTTGCATTCAGATGATCTATTTTAGTGTCTACCTCCTAGAGACTGGATTTCACCTCCAAAAGGATCATTTTTATATCTGTATCACTGTTTGGGGAACCTCCTATGGGGGTATGGGAAGGGGGAGGCCATTCTGGATTTTGCCCCATTTGTAGCAGTTGTTCAAACAATAGTTTGCCCGGATTGGGGTCAGTCTTCCCCTTGTTTTTTGAGTATGCCCTCAAGGCTAATGTATGATGAACAGTATCAAATGCTGAGTAGTTCAGGCAGTTGTAATCCAAATCGGTCAGGCAGTTGGAGCAGATCCCCTTCAGTGCTCACCAGTATCCAAATTTAATAATAAATGCATTGATGAGTAGTCCATGCATCTCTCCAGCTCACCAGGCACAAATGAACGAGGAGAGATACCATCCAATGGGCAAACAGTATCACCTAGTAGCTACTGGGTTGTCAGGATGGCCATTAAGGAGGATACGGGGGCCCCACCAACAGTCACTCGTCAAAATAGCAATATAGGTAAGGCAGCAAAGTTAGAAGTTATTGTCAGGGACACTCCAGCAATGCAGAAATACAGCTTTCTGTTATGGCGTCTCAGTAGCAGGGTGTGGCACCTCTCCCAACGGTGTTTGTCATTGCAGCATAAGCCCTGTGAAGTAAAGGCCCACAGGGAGGAAGCTCCACAACAGTAAGAATGAGGCAATTCCAGGACTCCATATGTAAATTTTCAGGTTCAGAGGACATCAGTGGTGTTTATTAGGTTTTGGACTACATATCAGCACACCTCACTTGAGGGCCTTCTGACACCTCACCATCCCAGCATGGTACTTGGGGACCCAGTGGGAGCACCAATAACTCACCCCCCTCCATTCCATAGCCAAGTTCAGGTCAGTTTCCCGCCTCTAACCCCTGACAGAGCGCTCTTAGCTGGGCAGTGGCGCAATAGGTAAATCTCTTGTGTAGGTCTTGAAAATGCAGCGATGGTGTCATGCTAAGTGGCAGCTCCTCTGCAGGTGTCGGCTTAGGGGTCGGCAAGTGTGCACAGCTCAGGGCTTCCCTGACACGGGTGCTCCGAGCACATTTGGAAAAGTTTTGCTGGACAAAATGGAGCAGGGGAGAGAAAGCTCTTCTTCAAGCACCTATCTTGGCTGGTGCCTAGCCCCAACCCTGTAACTGGAATTCTTAACAGCTTTTTTATTTACCCCTAATGGACTATTGTTGGCTCTTTCATATGATTAGCAACATTTCAGATAACATCCTTATCCTATTCACATTTTCAGATCCCTATTCCTGTGCCCATCGATTAGGTGCAACCATCGGATTCTTCACTTGAGGACATCATAACTTTTTTCCATAGTGTTTCTGGATGGGCTATGTGCCTTATTTTATTGTGTTTCTTATTGCTTCACTGGCTGGTGAAATGCTGTCAACATCCAGATCCATGATAAGAAGCCAGAATCACCTGTGAAGTATCAGCAAAAAGGAGACTGAATGATTAGGACTTGCCTGTATGTCCATTGCAATATGAAAAAGGAATATTATGTGGTGTGCAGTCATGATGGTAACAGGTAAGACTACATTGCATCATAGTAAGAGTAGTTACTTCCATGATTAAGGTGTATGAATGATGCAGAGGATATATGAAGGTGTGTACCTTCCAATAACTATGTATGTGCATACCGAGAAGCAATATACTCTTGCCTTCATGATGTTTCATCATGCTGATATGCAGCTGCTGACTAAGTCATAGGAATCGTGAGCTGATCTCAGAAACTGAACACTCGTGCTTAAACAAGAGGGCTGCATTACAGATCATTTAGGCATTCGTAGTATGTGTCATTCTCCTGTTATTGAATACGGCTACGTTTTCGCTCGGTGGTGGTGGTACCAAATAGACATGAGTACAATCTATTGCATCTGTCAAATGTGGAAAATCTGCAAAAGCAAAGAAGCTCGTCAAGGCCTTTGCAATGGATGGACAGCCACAGGGAAAACTATGTGGCAATATGGCGCATTAGGGCATTCATCCCCTCAGTGGTGATGCATAAAAATGATGAGAGTCGGATTCATTGTCCTAGTGTAAAGTCATTTTTAATTTATTTTTTTGCAGTTTTCTATATAGTGCGAACCCAAATCGAAAGTATTGGAGCGCTTTACATGAGCACCAGTTACGTTACACAAGAACACATTCATTATTTGGTAGGCGTGGTGAGGTTAAGTGATTTGCCCAGAATCACAGGATGCGGGGCCCACGCCCAGGCTCGAACCCGGTTCCCCAGCTCTAAAGTCGGCAGCTCTAGCGGTAATGCTCATTCTGGAAGGATGCAATGGCGCACAAATTAAAAATCAAAAACAATGTAAGCATTGGTGATAAATAGGCTTCTTTGATGTTTGGGAGTTAATCCATTTTCATTAAACAAGAGAAATTCTAGACGGTCTGCATGTCAAACATATACATTCAGACACTATGGTCTGGAATTCTAGTGAACATCTGGTCTGGGCTTTACTGCCCTGTCCTCCTCTTCCTCCTCCTCTGAGAATGTCTTGGGTGTTCTTCCTCTTCCTCCTGCTGTCATGCAACTAGGAGTTGTAGTGGAATCTCCTCCTAGACAGAATCTTCTCAGCAGCTAAGGCCACGTGGAATGAGTGTTCTTGGCCTTTCATAGTACAGACTGCTAATTTACTACCTGCTTATGGGTAGTGCTATTTCTTTGAGGCAATACTGCCTATGTTGGTCTCCTTCCTCATTTCTGCATTGGGGGTACTTTTAGACACGCTGTATTTTTGGTTTTGGCATCGCCCCATCCTTTATAACCTGTTCCAGTATTACCACATCCACGGACACCAGAATTGTAATACTACAATTTGGTAAAATACTTGTCTTTTTTTAAGGTATGTAGTAGATTCTACCATGTTACAAATAGGAGTACCTGCCATATTTTCTGGATGCTACCACCGAGGAAATTCTGCATTCAGGATTTTTACACAACCTTCAACATGAGGGGGACTTCATATGAATGTGGCAGCAGTTTATTGATAACAATATGAAGGTTAATGTCTTCTAATGACAAATGTAAGCACCCTTGCTCTTCATCCAACATACTGTGCATAACATTAGTCAAGGTGCACAAAGAGAAGATGAAGAAGGTGTCTGTGGTAATACCTGGAATTGTGTGATGTAACTGTGATGCTATGGAACAGCATCACAGTTAAGATTCCAGGAAATAACCAGTAATAGAATTGTATTGCTGAAGGTTGCTGCATGTGATTTACCTCCAATAAAGATTACTTCTATAATCAATTTGGAGCCATCCAGTTTACTACAAATTATGGCGATGAGGTATTCCTGCGCAGAGGGCAGGAGAGAGGCACAACCTTCACCTCTGGAACGACGCTAACCCAAATTAGCGCTATTGAAGAAAAGGAAAATCCCCTGGCTCCATTTCTTCCTCTCATCTAACTGTAAGTGCTTTATTTTTGCCAATCGCTGCCACGAATCATGCAAAATATATTTAAAGGAATGGAAAGAGTATTATGTTTCCAGGATGACATCATGATTGTAGGAAGATCGTTTGAGGAGCATGATAAGTTGATGGAAGAAGTCTTACAGAGAATTTCTAAATATGGTTTGACAATCAAAAAGGAACCGTGTCAAATAAGATTGAGTGAAGTCAATTATTTGGGTCATAGAATATCTGTTAATGGGATAAGCCCTAAAGCCAGTATTGTGAGAGCTGTTAAAGAGGCTCCGAGCCCTATCAATAAGGAGCAGTTGAAGTCCTTCTTAGGTCTGGCTGAATATTGCTCTAAATATGTTCCAAAATTTGCTGATTTAGTAGAACCAATGAGGCTTCTCCTAAAAAAAGGAACTGTGTTTCAGTGGAATCCTAATTGTGAAGAGGCATTTGTCAATGTGAAGAAATATCTTTCTAACGCTCCGTCATTAGGACATTTTGACTCTAATAAGAAATCTATATTGGTTACAGATGCAAGTAACATTGGGGTTGGAGCAGTTTTGTTGCAAGTGTCAGAAAAGGGTGAGACAATTATTGGTTTTGCTTCACGAAGACTACAAGGAGCGGAAAGGTCGTATTCAACTATAGAGAAGGAAGCTCTGGCGTGTTGTTGGGGGATGACACATTTTAGATACTATCTGTGGGGGTTACCTTTTGTTGTTAAGACGGATCACAAACCTTTAATTCATATTTTCAAAGGTGGTCGAGGTTTAGATGGTAGTGTGACCCCACGGATTTCACGCTGGTTGTTATCTGTTCTTGATTACAATTTTGTAGTTGAATATGTTCGTGGCAATAAAAATGTTATTGCAGATTGTTTATCTAGGATGCCAGTGGACGATGATTCTTGTGTGGAATCTTTAGAGGATTGTGTGGTAAACGTGGATAGTGAATTTGCTATTAGTCAGGATGAATGGAAGGAAGCAGTGGAAAAGGATGAAGAATACAAGAAATTGAGAGAGACCATTATAAATTGTTGGAATGATTCCAATGGAGTGGGAATGGATAAACAATATCTCTCAGTGAGGGATGAGCTTAGTCTGCAAGGTGATAAGGTCTTGAGAAGAAACAGGATAGTTCCTCCGGTTTTGTTGCGATCAAAGTTGTTGAGGATTGTGCATGAAGGGCATTTAGGAAGGAGTCTGACTAAGAGGAGATTAAGAGAGTCTTTTTGGTGGCCTGAAATGGACAGAAATGTAGAAGATTTAGTGCGGGATTGTCATGCGTGTAGCAATAGTGATAAGGTGAAAGTAACAAGAGAACCGCTTATGAGATGTGTGGAATTACCCATGAGACCGTGGGAGAAATTAGCTTTGGACGTATTGGGTCCCATCGACAAATTGGGAAGTAATAATCGATTTTTGGTTGTGTTGGTGGATTATCATAGTAAGTGGTTCATGTGTAAGTCTATGGGTCATGTAACTACTGCAAATGTGATGAAATTTCTTGAGGAAGTTTTTATGGAAGAGGGTGTACCTAAAATGTTAGTGACTGACAATGGAGTTCAATTAGTTTCTTCTGAGATGGAAACCTTTCTGTGTGGTCTTGGAATTAGACATGAGAAGGTGGCTTTGTTCTGTCCACAAGCTAATGGACTTGTGGAAAGGGTGAACCGCATAGTGATGGAATGTATTCAGCTTTCCTTAGCAAATGGATTATCATGGAAAGATGAGTTGCGAAGAATGATGTGGGGTCACAGGATTACACCTCATTCGGTGACAGGAGTCTCCCCTTTTATTGCTTTGAAAGGGAGAGAGCCAGGTACCAAGGAGTTTCCTATGTGGTTACAAGAAAAGAATCAAGTCTGGGTTGATAGAGAGAAAATGAGGTCAAGAGTTTTAGATTGTCAGTGGCGTAATAAGTTAAATTTTGACAGTAGAAAATGTGCTAAGGAGTTAGTATTCGAGGAAGGTGATTGGGTGGTAGTAAGAAGATTTGGTTTTGTGAAGAAAGGAGAGAGTAAGTTTTCGCAACCACATAAAATCATTTCAGTTATGGGCTCAGTGGCTCAATTAGATGACGGTAAGAAGTGGAGTTTTGGAAATTTGTGTAAAGTATCTCATCTGTGAATTGTATTGTATATTTATGAATTGTATTGTTCATTCTTGTTTTTCTTTCCTTAATATGGTTAAGTCGTTTATTCTTATGCCTTATATTTTGCATGTTTCTCATGTTTTGAGTTTCATAAGGGGGAAGATGTGTGGTAATACCTGGAATTGTGTGATGTAACTGTGATGCTATGGAACAGCATCACAGTTAAGATTCCAGGAAATAACCAGTAATAGAATTGTATTGCTGAAGGTTGCTGCATGTGATTTACCTCCAATAAAGATTACTTCTATAATCAATTTGGAGCCATCCAGTTTACTACAGTGTCACTTTGCATAAAATGAAGCAGCATGCTCAGACTATATCGCTTCAGAGGGTGAAGGGGGGTTTAATAATCAAAAGCCATTTCAGAAGGAATAGCTACTCTTAATACATGGAAGCCTGGTACCATCTGAATTCATGTGATAATTTAAAATCCGGTCATGCTGTTGAATCTCATATAACATTTCATTAAGGAACCTGCCAAAGTGCATGATATTTGGCCTAATTTGTAGAAAGGTAATCCCAATATATTAGGGTGGACAGGGGCGGCACAGCAGGCAAACACAAATAAATAAAATGGCATATCAATGCAATTTTATTTTGCCACCACTCTTGCTTTGAACAGGAAAAGGGTGGGGATGGGGGTGAATCCTACAAATGCAGGATGACGGCACTGGTCTACAGTGCACATGTCAGATCCCCCGCTGTCTGCAGCCATCCTATCCAACATGTGCACTGTAGACCCAGCAATCGAAGGGCTGTGAAACAGCCTGGAGATTGCTGGCACAGGCCCACAGTCTCAAAATGAGTGCTGGATTAGCCTGCTCCAACCAATCCTGGAGCTTGAAGGAAGTGACCCGATTAGGGCCACCCGGGTCACTCGCGGCCACCTCTCAGCCTTCCATACAAATGAAGAGTCGGCCAGACAGTAGAGAATACAAACCAAGCATATGTTTATTCAGGTACACTTGAGCGGAGTCCCCTCTGCCCAGTCGCTTAGGGGTGCTGCAGAGATGACTGACATCAGAAAACATGGTGATACATTATGTACAATTCAAAACCCCAGAAGACACGCCCAGACTGGAAATTTCCAGCTGGAGACAGCTACACGAAGGAGGTACAGAAGGATAACTTTCGATCCTGAGACTGGGCACACACTATCGCCGTGCCAAGGTCGTTCTGCCTGCGCCCATCGCTGGACTAGTGGGAGCAGGCCTCTATCTAGTGGGAAAGGAATGCACTAATAAGAACAGTGTATTCATTAGTACAGCAGGGCCCAACCTTGGAGAATAGGAAAATTACCAAAGCTGCTTCTCGCAGAGACACAGAGAGATCAGTTTCGCCCATGGGTCAAAATGGCGGCTAAAACATAAAATGGTGCCGCGAATGCTAACTTATGCAGAACAACATGTAACAACACAGCAAAGACATTTTTTATATTCTAACAGACACTCCTTTTAGCATTTGCTAACAATTTTATACGGTGGGCGGAAAAGACATAACATTCATATAAGCAAAAGGACATCAATACTTAGAACAATCCATATACTCATTATCAGGAATAGAAGCTGCAAGGGATGATTTAGAAGCAAAGATGCCTTCGTCAATTTGCATCATGTCCTCAATGCTCTTCTGCAACATGATCGCTGCATTGGTATCATGAGCTGATATTTTCGGTTTAGGGGTGAGAACATTTACACAACAGGTGCAGCAAGTCGGGAGGCAGTGTATACAGAGGCAACATGTGAAGAGAATGCCGGCAACCACAGCTAGAAAGGTGAGGATCTTCCAACCCCAGGATGTGAGTATGTTCCAGAACCACCCTGATAGGGTCCAAGTACCTGTCTCTTGGTGTATGTCAGACAAAAGTCTATGCAATTTCTGCATAGCTGCATACAGATTGGGGGCGTGGTCAGGTATGTAAATGCAACAGCTGCTGTCAATGATGTGACAAGCCCCTCCCCGATCAGCAAGGATGACGTCTAACACCATCCTGTTCTGTAAGGTGAGTAATCTCGTAGCCTGGAGCTCAGCAGTGACATTTGACATTATCCCAGCAGTTGTATTGATAACCCCCTCCACTACTCTTGTTGGTCGACGAGTTTGAAAACTATTATCCATGGGGCACCAAAAGGGTAGAAGACCTTTTATGATATCCTCAAACTGTTGTGCGGTGGTGTCTGTCTGATCTATATCCTCTGCGTCAACAACCCTTCTGACTCGGGGCAAGTGTGTACTCCTACGCTGCAACTGATGATCTTTGTGAGAAGTTGGCCTGGCATATGCTGTCCACTAATTATAGTGGGCACCGTGCACCAGTCCAAATCGACTCTTATGGTAGGTAGGTTAAAGACAACCTTATTGAAAGCTATCCTAGTGGTAGCTGTGGAGAGCAGCCTTCAGGCTAAGTCTTGAAGGAATGTAAAGCAGCTTGTTTTACCAGTCTATAATCTCTTGAGTGACCAAATGAAAGAGCACCACACCAGGTATATATTCAAAATATATGTATTTATTACTAAACACACCCCTCTAGTCTCTTTATGAGGCTAGAGTTCGAAGTACATAGGTTATAAGATCTTAAATCACAGTAATAGCACAAATACACGTTTGGGCCCTAGGGGCGTACCAAACCATATACCAATAAAGTGGTATGCGAACCACGACTGAACTAGACACTAGGCCTAGAGCCTCTAGAAGTGCTTGGACCACAAGGAACCACCCAAGGTAGTGACACAGGGGACCCACGGGAGACGCGTGCAGTGTAAATACACAACCGCGATACGCTGTTAACTTCTATGGAGAAAGTCTGGATCGGGAAAATAGAGGAAAGGGACACTTAAAAGAGGACTAGGACAAAACCCTTTGAGATCTAGGACTTTGAAGAGTCTCTACCCACGGGAGCACCGGAGTACTCGTGTTACCTCACCCAGGGAAGCCGGGTGCATAGGTGCCTTTCGGGGTCGGGTTTCGTCGTCGGTTCTTATGGCGATCTGCTGCAAAGTGCTGCTGGCGACCAGGAGAAAAGTGTCCGGGTGGATCCAAGAGTGGATCGGAGTTCTGAAGAACCTGAAAGCAGAGGGGACAGAGTCTGGGTCACTAGCCAGTGACCGGGGCGGTGATGGACAGATGCCCACCGATGTCGAGTGCTTCAGGTTCGATGACGGTCGTCTTGACTCTTCAGCCACGAGGTCCGGGAGGCGTTGTCGGCGACCAGGAGCAGGATTCAGGCTGTTGCTCGATGTCTGTCGAGTGCAGAGGTGTCGGCGACCAGATTGGACCCAACAAGCCTTGGCAACGGCAAGTCTCGAGTAAGATGTAGATCGTCGATGATGCAGACCAGCAAGGTCTGGGGAACTCACCCAGCGAGGGTAAGTGAGGGCAGGCCTGGAGCAACCAGACTGCCAAGTAAAGAAAAGGTTGGCCTTCATTAAGGGCTACTAGCCAATGGGCTAGCGACCGCGAAGGAGCCTCGTGACGCCGCACGTGGAGCTGGCTTACAGGACACTCGTGGAGTGGGGGCCAGTGATCTTCGGTGCAGGTGGTGCTGGAGGCTAGGGCTACTCGGAGCCCAAAGCACGACTTCTTGGGAGACCCAGAAGATGGTGCACTTGCAAATGTGCTCGGTGTCCAGGGGTCACGGTCTCAAGTCACCCACGATAGCCACGGGCCTCAGCTTTGCTGGGGACTCAGGGTAGCCTCGGGGAAGTCTGAGAATCCACCTCTGGTGATGCGATGACTTCGGCGTCCGACGGGAGCTTCAGTGATGCGAACCGGACAGATGCTTCTTTGGTGCCTGCCAAGCAGGGGAGTCACTCCTTGACCCCAAGGGAGATTCTTCAGTCCTCTAATCGTGAGTAGAGCGTCGAAGGTCCAGGATTCTGTTTCAGAGTTTCATCCAGGTATAATCTAAAGTCCTAGGGACTGGGTTCCTACCTTTATTCTAAAAATAGGGGATGGACTACTCTGTGGCCCCACCTATGGGTGGGTCAGGGCAGAGGGGTGGCTACACCCCTTTCCCTTTGTCCAGTTCGCGCCAAAGCAGGGGCTGCAAGCCCCTGATCCGGTTTGAACTGGGGTATGCACAGGGACACCAAATGTGCCCCCAGTGCAGGACTTCAAAGCACCCGAAAGTGCTCCCGCCCAGCCCCAATACACATTGTCCTGTCTGGGGAGGTGGTCACACCTCCCTGGGACAGGAAACCTATTGTCCAGGCCTCCCCTGCCAGAGTTTCGTCCAGCAGCAGGAGGCCAGACTCGTGTCTGTGGCAGCAGCATCCATTCTGTGATGCCAGGGCTCTTGAAAGAAGTTACCGGACTCGTCAGAGTTAACATGCCTTTCCCTCTAGAAGGGTGGAATGCTACCCCCGCCGCCAGGATTGGCGGGGGGTAGTATTCCAAGATGTTTGACACCAAACACGACATGTTTAGGTGCAGCCATTCCATAGTTAGCATTTTACCGCGAGGATATAATGCGTTTAAGAGTATATGGTCAGGCTGCACTACAAACAGCATCAGAGATGGTCTCCGAACGCTGCAGAGGGGCCCTGCTCATGCAGGGGCACCCTCTCACATAGGAACCATGCACTCTGCCTTTAGGATTGATAAGGCCTGCCTTAGGAGTGACTTATAGGTTTATATGTGTGTATGCATTTAGTGACATAGGTAACCTATACCACAGCAAGGGGTGCATGCACCACCTTACCCAGGCTGCAGTAGCAGACCTGTGGTGTCAGTTTGGATGGCCTACCAGGGGTGGCATAATACATGCTGCAGCCCCTGGCAGGCCTCTGAGGTACCTATGCCCTTGGTACATAGTATACCATATACTAGGGACTTACAAGGGCACTCCAGATCCCAATCAGTGATGTGCCTAAGGCACATGGAGACCCTTTTAAAGAGGAAACAGCTAGGCTGGGGTTCTGAATAGCAGGGCCCCAGCCAGACTAATGTCGAAAACCAGTGAAGCATCAGCAAAAAGTGGGGGTACCCATGTGAAGCAGATCCTACTCTCCTACACAACCCCCCAAACGTAGGGACATTAAACTAACCTTGCCCAGTTAAGTCTTCATGTTCTAAGTGGAAATACCTAGAGAGTCCATCTGCATTCGCATGGTTACTCCCAGGCCTATGTTCCACTGTAAAGTCCATCCCCTGTAGGGAAATGGACCACCTAAGCAGTTTGGGGTTTTCACCCTTCATTTGTTTTAGCCACAAGAGGGGCTTATGGTCTGTCTGAACCAGGAAGTGTGTACCAAACAAGTATGGCCTCAACTTCTTCAGAGCCCAGACCACAGCAAAGGCCTCCCTCTCTATGGCTGACCAACGTTTCTCTCTAGGGGTCAGCCTTCTGCTAATAAAAGCTACTGGCTGATCCTGACCTTCTTCATTCAATTGTGACAGTACAGCCCCTACCCCCAATTCAGATGCATCTGTTTGAACAATGAACTTCTTGGAGTAATCAGGACTCTGCAGAATTGGAGCAGTGCACATGGCCTGCTTGAGGTCATCAAATGCCTTTTGACAGCTAGCTGTCCACTGAACCTTTTTGGGCATTTTCTTAGAAGTTAAGTCATTCAAGGGTGTCACTATTGATCCATACCCCTTGACAAATCTCCTATAGTACCCAGTCAGGCCTAAGAAGGCTCTCACCTGAGTCTGGGTAGTGGGAGCAGTCCAGTCCATGATGGTCTGGATCTTGCTCTGCAAAGGTTGAACCTGGCCTCCACCCACAAGGTGGCCCAGGTACACAACCTGACTCTGCCCTATCTGGCACTTAGTGGCCTTGATAGTCAGGCCTGCCTTTTGCAGGGCCTGTAAAACATTCCTGAGGTGGACCAGGTGATCCTCCCAGGTGGAGCTAAAGACAGCAATATCATCTAGATAAGCTGCACTATAGGCCTCCAGTCCTGTGAGAACTGTGTTCACCAACCTCTGGAAAGTGGCAGGTGCATTTTTCAGACCAAAGGGCATTACCACAAATTGATAATGCCCACTAGGGGTTGAAAATGCTGTTTTGGGCTTTGCAGTATCATCTAGTCTGATCTGCCAGTAGCCAGCTGTTAGGTCAAATGTGCTGAGATACTTGGCAGAGGCCAAAGTATCTATGAGCTCATCTGCCCTGGGTATTGGATGGGCATCAGTCCTAGTGACTGCATTGAGGCCCCTGTAGTCTACACAAAACCTCATCTCTCTTTTCCCACCACTGGTGTGAGGTTTAGGTACTAGGACTACTGGACTAGCCCAAGGGCTATCTGAGGGCTCAATCACTCCCAATTCCAACATCTTCTGGACTTCAGTCCTGATACAGTCCCTGACATGGTCAGGTTGCCTATAAATCTTGTTTTTAATAGGCAGACTGTCCCCAGTGTCCACTTCATGAGTGCACCAGGTGGTCTGACTGGGTGTCAGTGAAAACATATGCCTAAACTGATTGAGGACTTGCCTGCAATCAGTTTGTTGCTGGGTAGTGAGGCTGCCTGCCAAGGCTACACCATCAACTGACCCATCGTCAGGGTTCTGTGAGAGCAGGTCAGGGAGTGGGTCACTCTCTTCCTCCTGCCCTTCATCAGTAGCCATGAGCAAGCCCATGTCTGCCCTGTCCACATATGGCTTAAGTCTGTTGACATGGAGAACCCTTTGGGGACTCCTGGGTGTTCCCAGGTCCACTAAGTAAGTGACCTCACCCTTCTGCTCAACAATAGTGTGGGGTCCACTCCATTTGTCTTGGAGAGCTGCTGGGGCCACTGGCTCCAACACCCACACCTTCTGTCCTGGCTGGTAAACAGTCAGAACAGCCTTTTGGTCATGCCAGGCCTTCTGAAGTTCCTGGCTAGCCTCAAGGTTTTTGGTTGCCTTTTTCATGTACTCAGCCATCCTGGAGCGGAGACCAAGTACATAGTCCACTATATCTTGCTTTGGGGGCTTGAGAGGTAACTCCCATCCTTCCTTCACCAAGCACAGTGGACCCCTCACAGGGTGGCCAAACAGAAGTTCAAAAGGGCTGTACCCAACCCCCTTCTGAGGCACCTCCCTATATGCGAATAAAAGGCAGGGCAAGAGTATGTCCCATCTACGCCTAAGCTTTTCTGGGAGCCCTTTAATCATGCCCTTCAAGGTTTTGTTGAATCTCTCAACTAAACCATTGCATTGTGGGTGATAGGGTGTGGTGAACTTATAAGTAACTCCACACTCCTTCCACATTGCCTTTAAGTACCCAGACATGAAGTTTGCACCCCTGTCTGATACCACCTCCTTAGGAAAGCCCACTCTTGAGAAAATTCCCAGGAGGGCCCTTGCCACCACAGGTGCTGTAGTGGTCCTAAGGGGTATAGCCTCTGGGTACCTGGTGGCATGATCCACTACCACCAGTATAAATCTGTGCCCAGATGCTGTTTGGGGATCCATGGGACCAACAATGTCAATCCCTACCCTCTCAAAGGGCACCCCCACCACAGGTAGTGGTATCAGGGGGCCTTTGTAGTGCCACCTGCTTTGCCACTGGCTTGGCAGGTTACACAGGAGCGACAAAACTCCTTACTGTCTTCAGACATGTGGGGCCAGTGAAAGTGAGGGACAATTCTGTCCCAAGTCTTGTTCTGGCCCAGGTGTCCTGCTAAGGGAATATCATGGGCTAGGGTCAATAGGAAGCCCCTGAACTTCAAAGGTATTACCAACCTCCTGGTAGCACCAGGCTTGGGGTCTCTACTCTCTGAGTACAGGAGTCCATCATCCCAATACACTGTATGGGGACCACTAGCTTTCCCAGCAGCCTCAGCAGCAGCTTGCTGTCTGAGGGGTTCAAGGGAGGGGCAGCTCTGCTGCTCCTGGCTCAGATCTACCCTAGAAGGTCCCCCTGTCCCCAAGAACTCAACCTGGTCAGGTTCAAGTTCCTCTGGGACAGTTCCTTCTTCAGGGCTGAGATCATCCCCCTCAAGGGACTGATCTTCCTCCTGAGCCAAGGGGGAAGGCACTGCCTTAACCCTACTACTCCTCCTCTTGGAAGGCACTTGGTCCATTCTTCCAGAATCCAAGGCCTGTTCAGTTTTAGACAGTTTAGCTTGTGACCTGGTCACAGCAAACACATCTGCAGGGATCCCCAGCATTTCTGCATGGGTCCTGAGCTCCACTTCTGCCCAAGCAGAAGTCTCTAAGTCATTGCCAAGCAAGCATTCGACTGGTAGGTTTGCACTTACCACAACCTTCTTAAGGCCAGTTACCCCTCCCCAGGAGAAGTTAACAACTGCCAGAGTATGGTCTGTTCTGACATTGCTAGCATTGGTCACTTGGTACATCTCACCAAGCATAACTTGCCCAGGTAGCACAAGGTCTTGTGTCACCATTGTGACACTTGCCCCTGTGTCCCTAAATGCCAAAGCCTCTCGTCCATTGATTAAAGGCTGTTGTCTGTACTTGCCCAGATTACTGGGACTCATAGAGGAGGGCACATCCATGCCTCCATCACAGACTAACACAGCCTGAGTCAGTTCTCTAACTAGGTCAGAGCCCAACTCAGTTCCCAGGGTGAACCCTACTAAACCCTTTGCTGGAGCACTTCCACCAACTGTACTAGGGGGAACAGGTGCCTTAGGGGCATTGGTGGGTGCTGGACTGGAGTCTTTGGACTTGGTGCAATCACTGGTCCAGTGGGTCTTTTGCTTACAGACCTTGCACCATGGTTTTCTTTGGCCTTTACCCTTGGTAGACTGGGAATCCCCACCAGAAGAAGATTTTTGGGGGCCTGATGAAGACTTTTGATCTTTACCCTTCTCCCCACCCTTGTCAGAGTTCTTAGCATCTTGCTTCTTGGTTTCCCCACCTTGGTTCTGTACCTTCTGCTTCACCCTGGTTCTGACCCATTTGTCTGCCTTCTTTCCCAATTCTTGGGGAGAGGTCAGATCAGAGTCAACCAGGTACTGATGCAACAGCTGGTTTTGACAGTTATTAAGAATCTGCTCCCTCATTATCAGATTATACAATCCTGAGAAGTCACACACCTTACTGCCCATCAACCAGCCTTCCAGAGCCTTGGCAGAACAATCCACATAGTCTACCCAGTCTTGAGTCTGTGCTTTTTGGGTGTCTCTGAACTTCAACCTGTACTGTTCAGTGGTTAGGCCAAACCCATCAATAAGAGCACTCTTCAAGACCTTGTAATTGTCAGCATCCTCCTCTCTAACAGTGAGGAGCTTGTCTCTACCTTTGTCAGCAAAGGAGAGCCACAAGATTGCTGCCCACTGCTCCTGAGGGACCTTCTGTACTTTACAGGCCCTCTCTAAAGCAGTTATCCATTTGTGGATATCATCCCCACTCTGGTAGGGAGGGACAATCTTGCTCAGGTTCCTATGGTCATAGGACCTTTCCCTATCTCTAGGGACATGGCTGCCACCATGGGACTCTAGTCCCAACTTTCTTCTCTCTTTAAGGAGATCTAGGGATTCTCTATCTAAAGCCAATTGCTTCTTCCTGATCTCCAGTTGAGTTTCCTCATACTGGACCAGTCTCTTTCTTCTCTCATGAGAGGATTCCCTCCTGTGAGAAGAAACAGAGCTCCCTATGGAGGTGCCAGAGTGGTTAGACTCCTGAGAAGGAGACCTAGACTTTCTGAGCACACTCATAATCCTTCCTGGGGGACAAAGGTGTGGTTCTCCAGATCCTCATCTTCATCTTCCCCAGAAGGGATTGGGTTTTCCAGGTCAGGGTCATTGTCACCCTCCTGGTCAGTTTCAGAGGGGGGCTGGGGGTAGTAGTACCCCTGGCCCCTTCCTCATCTGCTGGCCCACCCTCTGCTCCTACCCCTTCAGTCTCTGAAGACTTACTAAGATCATAAGCCACCAACAACTCCTGGAGGTGTTGGGTGGTGGGACTTTGGCCTGTCCTTAATTTCCTCACGTTACACAAAGCTCTCAGTTCCAAGAATGGGAGTGTGTCATACTTGGAGGGGGAAGCTCCATGGCTTCCTGCAGGGCATCTTTGGATCCTGCTTTTAAAGACATTACTAGTGTGGTGTGGTGTATGCACTACCTACTCTAGTGTGGCCTACTAAACTCTCTTGAGTTGTAGAAAGGGTTGTGCTATCCCTTAACACACAACTCTAAGTTCAGTAGAACTTACTGATATTCTAAGCTTAAGTTATATGTACCTTAGGTACCTTTAGTGGTTTTCAGTTGATCAATTCAATTGAGATTATCTGGTAAAACAATAGCAAGCTGGAATCCCACACGCTGCACACCAATGTGAGAAGTTGGCCTGGCATATGCTGTCCACTAATTATAGTGGGCACCGTGCACCAGTCCAAATCGACTCTTATGGTAGGTAGGTTAAAGACAACCTTATTGAAAGCTATCCTAGTGGTAGCTGTGGAGAGCAGCCTTCAGGCTAAGTCTTGAAGGAATGTAAAGCAGCTTGTTTTACCAGTCTATAATCTCTTGAGTGACCAAATGAAAGAGCACCACACCAGGTATATATTCAAAATATATGTATTTATTACTAAACACACCCCTCTAGTCTCTTTATGAGGCTAGAGTTCGAAGTACATAGGTTATAAGATCTTAAATCACAGTAATAGCACAAATACACGTTTGGGCCCTAGGGGCGTACCAAACCATATACCAATAAAGTGGTATGCGAACCACGACTGAACTAGACACTAGGCCTAGAGCCTCTAGAAGTGCTTGGACCACAAGGAACCACCCAAGGTAGTGACACAGGGGACCCACGGGAGACGCGTGCAGTGTAAATACACAACCGCGATACGCCGTTAACTTCTATGGAGAAAGTCGGGATCGGGAAAATAGAGGAAAGGGACACTTAAAAGAGGACTAGGACAAAACCCTTTGAGATCTAGGACTTTGAAGAGTCTCTACCCACGGGAGCACCGGAGTACTCGTGTTACCTCACCCAGGGAAGCCGGGTGCATAGGTGCCTTTCGGGGTCGGGTTTCGTCGTCGGTTCTTATGGCGATCTGCTGCAAAGTGCTGCTGGCGACCAGGAGAAAAGTGTCCGGGTGGATCCAAGAGTGGATCGGAGTTCTGAAGAACCTGAAAGCAGAGGGGACAGAGTCTGGGTCACTAGCCAGTGACCGGGGCGGTGATGGACAGATGCCCACCGATGTCGAGTGCTTCAGGTTCGATGATGGTCGTCTTGACTCTTCAGCCACGAGGTCCGGGAGGCGTTGTCGGCGACCAGGAGCAGGATTCGGGCTGTTGCTCGATGTCTGTCGAGTGCAGAGGTGTCGGCGACCAGATTGGACCCAACAAGCCTTGGCAACGGCAAGTCTCGAGTAAGATGTAGATCGTCGATGATGCAGACCAGCAAGGTCTGGGGAACTCACCCAGCGAGGGTAAGTGAGGGCAGGCCTGGAGCAACCAGACTTGCAAGTAAAGAAAAGGTTGGCCTTCGTTAAGGGCTACTAGCCAACGGGCTAGCGACCGCGAAGGAGCCTCGTGACGCCGCACGTGGAGCTGGCTTACAGTACACTCGTGGAGTGGGGGCCAGTGATCTTCGGTGCAGGTGGTGCTGGAGGCTAGGGCTACTCGGAGCCCAAAGCACGACTTCTTGGGAGACCCAGAAGATGGTGCACTTGCAAATGTGCTCGGTGTCCAGGGGTCACGGTCTCAAGTCACCCACGATAGCCACGGGCCTCAGCTTTGCTGGGGACTCAGGGTAGCCTCGGGGAAGTCTGAGAATCCACCTCTGGTGATGCGATGACTTCGGCGTCCGACGGGAGCTTCAGTGATGCGAACCGGACAGATGCTTCTTTGGTGCCTGCCAAGCAGGGGAGTCACTCCTTGACCCCAAGGGAGATTCTTCAGTCCTCTAATCGTGAGTAGAGCGTCGAAGGTCCAGGATTCTGTTTCAGAGTTTCGTCCAGGTATAATCTAAAGTCCTAGGGACTGGGTTCCTACCTTTATTCTAAAAATAGGGGATGGACTACTCTGTGGCCCCACCTATGGGTGGGTCAGGGCAGAGGGGTGGCTACACCCCTTTCCCTTTGTCCAGTTCGCGCCAAAGCAGGGGCTGCAAGCCCCTGATCCGGTTTGAACTGGGGTATGCACAGGGACACCAAATGTGCCCCCAGTGCAGGACTTCAAAGCACCCGAAAGTGCTCCCGCCCAGCCCCAATACACATTGTCCTGTCTGGGGAGGTGGTCACACCTCCCTGGGACAGGAAACCTATTGTCCAGGCCTCCCCTGCCGGAGTTTCGTCCAGCAGCAGGAGGCCAGACTCGTGTCTGTGGCAGCAGCATCCATTCTGTGATGCCAGGGCTCTGGAAAGAAGTTACCGGACTCGTCAGAGTTAACATGCCTTTCCCTCTAGAAGGGTGGAATGCTACCCCCGCCGCCAGGATTGGCGGGGGGTAATATTCCAAGATGTTTGACACCAAACACGACATGTTTAGGTGCAGCCATTCCATAGTTAGCATTTTACCGCGAGGATATAATGCGTTTAAGAGTATATGGTCAGGCTGCACTACAAACAGCATCAGAGATGGTCTCCGAACGCTGCAGAGGGGCCCTGCTCATGCAGGGGCACCCTCTCACATAGGAACCATGCACTCTGCCTTTAGGATTGATAAGGCCTGCCTTAGGAGTGACTTATAGGTTTATATGTGTGTATGCATTTAGTGACATAGGTAACCTATACCACAGCAAGGGGTGCATGCACCACCTTACCCAGGCTGCAGTAGCAGACCTGTGGTGTCAGTTTGGATGGCCTACCAGGGGTGGCATAATACATGCTGCAGCCCCTGGCAGGCCTCTGAGGTACCTATGCCCTTGGTACATAGTATACCATATACTAGGGACTTACAAGGGCACTCCAGATCCCAATCAGTGATGTGCCTAAGGCACATGGAGACCCTTTTAAAGAGGAAACAGCTAGGCTGGGGTTCTGAATAGCAGGGCCCCAGCCAGACTAATGTCGAAAACCAGTGAAGCATCAGCAAAAAGTGGGGGTACCCATGTGAAGCAGATCCTACTCTCCTACAATCTTTATGATAATTGGGCGGGGCAACGTACACATGGGGAAGGAGGAAAGAGAGGTAACATCTGCCTGACCATCCCCTCGGAAGCCAGACATGAGCTTGGGAGCCACAGACAAAATAAACATTTCAGGGTAGGATCAAAGGCAGTTACTCTCCCCCACCTTCACTTCCCCAGTCCCCTGGACACAAAAACTAGCTGTTGTGTTGACCACAGACACTGGCACCGGTTTGTCCATAGTAATATTGCGAGCTTTGAAAGATTGAAAATACTCAGAGGTGTTGAACTTTTGGAAATCAGCCATTTCAATTTGGAGCCAAGTTTTGTTCTTCACCTTTTCATATGTGCTCATACAGGAATTTGGGGACAATGTACCGAAAGTCTCTTGTCCTGCCAGCCTTATGGGAGTAAACCCGTGATGGAAACATATGTATTCTAACACAGTGCGAGAATCAGCAGGTGTCATAACCAGAGTAGAGAGTTGGAAATGATAGTGCACCATTACGAACAATTCAAACCAACCTTCACAGCTACCAATATATGAAAATGGCAGGGACAACAAATTGTTGACTCTTATGAGTAACTGAGGGGAGCAATCCACAAACCCAACAATTAGTTGTATTGGACACATTATGAACTTGATGTAACATTTGTATAAAAACATTACCGGTATAGGACAACCTATGCGCTGCTTTGTGTGGAGCCAAAGTGACAAAAACATGCTCGGGGGAGTGGGCGTCGTACCAACCAAAGAGTGTACAGGATACTTTTCCTCTAGAAACCAGGATATTCCAAGTATTATCATTAGTGAGATCACAACAATTGATATGAAAACCATTTTACTCTTTCTTGACCAACCCCGCGTAAACGTGGTGCTGCAAACGGCTGTTCCTCCTCCTCAATAGGTCGACCAAACGGATGCATTATGAAGCGAGAAAAGGAATGCAATGAAACTAATAGCAAAGGCAAGTGTTCCCAGTGTCCGTCAGAGCCTCACTGGTACAGGCTCCTATTGTTCATTAACGTTGGTGCTTTTGAGCACTGGCGGTGGAGCTTCCTCAGTCCTAAGCTCACAATGAATCACACGTTGCGCAGGATAATGTACCCCCTTCCTAGGGAGCACGTTCGATTTATCCTGTCCAATGTCAGAACAGTGCACCAATCTCACAATACCCTAAACTAACACCGTTGGTACTACAGCAAAGTACACTCTAACTTGCACAGTCCATCCCTAACTAATCTGACTTCTCCTTTGGTGCACTGTTCCTCAGCCTAGGGCGCAAATGGTACCTGGTGACTCCAAGCACAGAGGGGTCAATGAAGAGCGGCTCCTTAATCGCTCGAATTTCTGGAGGGACCGCTGCATTTAACACGTCATCATTCTCTGCATCCGTTTGGGTCCACGTTAATTTAGCTTCACTAAAAGGGATGAATTGCGGCACCTTTTCACACTCAGCATCCCCAACTCCATCAGAGACCCATTGAACATAGGGTAATGGTAGGGGCACCCGTTTGCAGTGGGTACCATGAATCCAGCTCCTTCGGCCGGCTACCTTCACGGCGGTGCGGGTGGCCAGAAGGACCTGCTCAGGTCCCTTCCAGCGGGACTCCAAGCTCTTCTTCCGCTGAAAATTATGCAGCAAAATCCATTCACCAGGCTGAATGTTGTGTTCGGACCCCTCGGGTATATCTGGGAGAGTGTCCCGGATCTGTTGGTGAATAGAACGCAAATTTTCAGTTAACTGGTACAGATAATCTGTCAATAGCGGGTATTCAATATCTGAAAACATACGAGGGCGCGGGACTCCCCAGACATTTGCCGGGCATCCAAACACAACCTCGTAAGGTGACAATCCTGTTCTAGAATGTGCTGTTCTTGTTGACAAAAGAGCTAATGGTAAAGCATCTGGCCACTGTAACCCTGTCGTCTCCTAAATCTTTGCCAATTTTAGTTTGAGAGTACCATTGTACTTCTCAACCAAACCTGCTGACTGGGGATGATTGGCAGCATGAAATTTCTGTTTTATGTGCAGACCCTCACAAATTAACTGTATAACTTTGGCATTAAAGTGACTTCCGTTAACACTCCAGATCAAAAGGGGCAAGCCGAAACAAGGAAATAACTCCTTTAGGAGTACCTTTGCAGTCGTCATGGCTGTGTTGTCTTTGGTGGGGTAGGCTTCAACCCATTTACTGAAAGCACACACAACCACCAACACGTACTTCAAATTGTTGACCCTGTCCAATTCAATGTAGTCTAATTGGAGGACCTCAAAAGGGAAAGTGAGTGGTGCAAAATTACCGGGTGGCGTGGGGGTACCCTTCCCAAGATTGTGCATCATGCACACCATGCAGGACTTCATTAAATGTGCAGCTGTCTTCGAAATGTTATCATATTGCCATACGGGGTCTAGCAACTTGCAAATACCTTTAGCACTGATATGGGCTGGGCCATGAGCCATCGTGATTACAGGAAGAACATATGCATCTGGCAACATCCATCTCTGCTTCCCTGACTTGTCAATCCAACATCCCTCGTCATTCAGTTGTGCTGTACTTTCTTGCCACACTGCTAATTCCTCCACTGTGGCCTCACTCTGGATCTCCTTCACATTCTCAAGTGATCTTCAAACATTGTGACCTTGGGCACCCACCTAGCGGGACCTGCTACGAACATTATTTTCATCTTTGTTCGGGCTGTTTCCTTAGCTGTCTGATCTGCAAAAGCGTTTCCTTTACCCACATCGTCAGTAACTTTCCTATGGGCGCTGCACTTCACTATTGCCAATTTCTTAGAGAGTGTCAAAGTGGACAAAAGCCTATAGATAAGATGACCATGCTGAATCTTGGTCCCATGGGACGTAAGGAACACTCTCTCTGCCCAGAGTCGTCCGAAATTATGGGCAACTCCAAAGGCGAATTGGCTGTCAGTATAAATATTAACAACCAGTCCCTCACTCAATTTGCAGGCTCGTATTAGAGCAACAAGCGCTGCCACTTGGGCCGACTGATAGGGAACTCGTGATGTCTCAACTACCGTACGCAGCGTAGTGATTGCATATGCGTCAGTTGTAGTGCCATCTGGTCATTTAAAGCAAGAGCCATCGACATATAGATCCCCTTGGGGGTCAGATAAGGGAACATCAGTCAGGTCTACCCGTCCTTTCGTCTCTTCTTCGGTCTGGAAGATACAATCGTGTATGTCAATCTCTTCATTCTCAGAAGGGAGGGGTAGTAACGTGGCTGGGTTCAGAGTGGCACATCGTTTGATCGTAATGTGCTGAGCAAACAACGTTAGCTCATAACCTGTCAGACGTGCACTGGTGAGGTGCTGCATCTTTGTCTTGTTCAAAAGTGTATCTACAGCATGGGGTACCATGACTGTGAGATCAGTATCAAGGACGAGTCCAGCCAATTGTCTTATCGAGACAGCCATGGCTGCGACCACTCTTAGACAGCTCAGGAGGGCTCGTGCGACACGGTCAAGCACAGCAGAGAAATAAGCATACAGCCAGTGCTTATCTCCAAATGTTTGTGTTAAAACAGAAAGCGCACAACCAGCCGTCTCATGGACATATAATACAAATGGCTTGTTATAGTTAGGCATGCCGAGCACTGGAGCCGAACAAAGCGCAGTTTTTAGTTGCTCAAAAGACTGCTGACATTCAGGCATCCAAGGCAGGGGTTCATGTACATCTTTAGTAGTCAAAGCGAGCAGGGGTTTGGTTAATAGGGAATAATTTGGAATCCATTGGCGACAATAGGAAGTAATGCCAATAAAAGCGCACACATCTTTTTGAGTTTGAGGGATGGGCATTTTAACAATGGTACTGATGTGCTCAGGGGTCAATCTCCCACCCTCCTTCGACAGTAGGTGACCTAAGTAGGTGACCTTCTGTCGACAACACTGAAATTTGGAAAGGGATACTTTATGGCCATGTTGCGCTAAATGTAACAACAATTTAACTGTACTGTCTTTGCAACCTTGTTCTGTATCCGAGGGGATGGGTAAGTCATCAACATACTGAAGCAATACATTACTTGTAGGGGGCGACAAGGAATCCAACTGACCTTTCAGTGCCTGACTTTAGATACTTGGACTCTCTGTATAGTCTTGAGGAGCACAACAGAATCTAAAACTTCTACCAGCTAGGGTGAACCCAAACAGATACCTGCTGTCAGGATGAATAGGAATACTGAAGAATGCGTTTTTCAAGTCAATGACAGAAAAGTATGTAGCAGAAGAAGGAATCATTGTCAAAACAGTCGTAATGTCAGGGACCACCGGAAACTGGGAATCATTATTTCATTAACTTCCCGCAAGTCAATCACAAAGCGATAGACATCTGCAGGATCATCAGAGGAACCTGAAGGTGTCTGTTTGAGAATAGGAAGAATAGGGCTATTACAAACATTAGCAGCCGTCTCCTCAACCAAGCCTTTTTCAATCAAATCCTGTACAATTTGCAATAGAGCTCGCTCACCTGCCTGCGGTATTTTATACTGAGGGAGTGAGGTAAAATAGCATTGTCTTTAACTCGGATCGAAACTGGCGGTATCTGTAACAGTCCCACATCAGTGTCACCTGTCGCCCAAAGAGTTGGCAGCACATCTTTAAACTCTGCAGGAAGGGGCACATCTTTGGACAGGCACTGCGTAGCGCGCACCACATCCGGGCCCACTGTCATGTAAACACCCGCTGGGAGCAATAAATCGTAGCATGCAGTTTCTTCAACAAGTCCAAACCCATCAAGTCAAAATAACTTTATTTCGCCTACCAAAATGGTGGCATAAAAAGTATACTAAAAACAATTACATTATAGCACAATCATATAATTACAATTTTACATAACAAACCCAATGATATAAAAACCAGTTGATCTCATAATCATATGCATAAGTCCATCCTTGAGTAAGTGTATCAAATGACAGATTAAAAAGTTAATCTTCTCCTCTTCAATGCCGACAAAAAAAGGAAGCCAGTGAAAAACATGTAAAAAGGTCAGACAATAGCTGTAAGTAAAAAGGGCCACACGACACTGTCTAAAATTCATTTTACGTATAAGAGGGATAATAAACCTTTTTCTTTGTTCCTGATAAAATTTACAAAAAATAAAAGTGAAGATTATTCTGAAAGGATAAATCATCACATGTACAAAGAGGCAATTCAGAAAGTGCATACATTTTTGAAGGAAAACCTAACATCAGTGGCATATAATTTAACCGAAATCTCACTAATATAAATCTATGTTGCTGGTTAGTGACAAATGACAAATAGGTTGTATTAGGATCCAGTGACATAATACTTGGGACAGCAGAAAATATTCTAACAGTTGTCAGCCTAAGATTAGCGTTCTGCCTCCTTACTTGTAATCTAGACAGTAATTGGTATTTTAACTCTTTCTTTGAGACAGAACAGCATGACACAGGGTTAGTATACAATTCATGTAACCCAACTGCCTTAAGTGTGGATTCTACATAACATATCCAAATAATCCTACTAGCCCCATCTAACTTCTGGACATCATTTATTATATCCCTAGTCAGCGCAAGAGTTTCCTTACGCCAAATCGAATGCCACATTAAAACAGGTGAGATAGAGATTTTGTCACAGATATAAGGGACATCTAATTCAGTGTGACAAATAAAATTAGAACAGGATTTGGGTAAAAAGTATCCTCAATCATTTGTAGTTTCGAACAATCTACAATACCCCACACTGCTGCTCCATACGTTGCAGCAGATACACTTTTAGCCTGATAGACTTTCTTTATAGTTTCAATCGGTTTCGATCCAATCTTTTTTACGAATTTGCTAAGGGCCCCAATAGTCTTCACCATCTGCAGACACCTATTTTCAATCATACATTTCCAATTACATTGTCCATTAAACACAATCCCCAAATAATTAAAAGAGTCTACCACTTCCATTTCACCCCCTTCAATATGAATATTGGGCTGTTTCCTCTATTTGGCACCTGCCACTAACACAAAAGACTTGGAAAAATTAATTCTCATATCCAGATCGTTCATAAATTTAATATACTCCCTTACTATCCGACGCAGTGCATTACCAGTACGAGCTAAAATCACTGCGTCATCCGCATAGAGCAATAGTGGTACCTGCATAGACTTAATGTAAGGGACATCTGGCGTAATACCAATTAGGGCAGATTCGACAGCATTGGTATACAATGAGAATAAAAAGGGGGCAAGGACGCACCCCTGGCATACACCTCTTGCAATTTTAAAATGTCTCGTACACTCACCATTTTTCCCAAAACGAACAGAAGCTGAGGCCCCACTATACAAATCCTGGATAATACGTATGATCTGGGTCTCAACCCCCATTGCCTCCATGATCTGCCACAGCCTATGCTGTGCCACGCAGTCAAAGGCTGCGGACAGATCCATGAAGGCGAGGTACAAGTGGCCATTTTTCGCAGCCGTGTATTTTGCTATTATCAAGTTCAAGTTCAGGCACTGATCCACTGTTCCTTTCCCTTTCCTAAAACCATATTGGGTAGGGATAATAATATTCTTCTCCATTGCCCAGACCTCGAGTCTATTTAAAAGGAGCCGTCCCATTAATTTTGCTGTGGAATCTATCAAAGATATCGGCCTGTAATTGATTGGCAATGTCCTATCTCCCTTTTTATAAATTGGGACAATTACAGTCGTTTTCCACGACTGGGGTGCTCCAATTTGAGAAATATTGTTAAAAACATTACTTAAAAGCGGAGCCCAAAGGTCTTGGTTATCTAAAAAAAGGTCAATCGGGACACCATCCGGCCCTGGTGCCTTCCCACGTTTACATTGACTGAGAGCGTTTTAATTTCGTCTACTGTAAACCAAACACCTATTCCTACATTATCAAAACTAGGAAGCGGAGGCTGAATAAATACCTCCTCCAAGACCCCAAACAGGCCTTCAAAATGTGTGACCCAACCCTCCTCAGATACATGGCTATCTAAAGACGTGGTTAATTCGTCTTTAAAAAGGGTGCATTTATTACGGACCAAAATGCCTGTGAGCTTTTTATTAGAACAGCTTTTTGTAAGCTGTCCCACCATTCTTCTTTTAGAACGTTTTGCCTTACCCTTCTGGCTTTCTTATAGACCTGCCGTAGAGATGTAATCAGATGTTGATTACGTGGTTTTACTTTAAGGGCCGCATGTAGATTTCCAAGTGCAGTTCGGCAATCTTCATCAAACCAAGTACAAATCTTAGGGGATCTATTACGTATGAAGCGCATGAGATTAGACTTAACTTCCCTCAGTATCAGTTCAAAAGCATTGACCATTCCATCAGTGATTGAGGGATCTAGGCATAGCCTTATCTCTGAGGCACACTTCCTAACTATTTTGACCAAAAATTTCTCTGGGTCAACTTTCTCCCATTTCAAGATGATCCCATTTACCCTTCCAATCACTGGTACTATGGGGAGGTTTAAACGACATTCCCCTTTCTTTAAGGAAGGGATAAAAAAGGTGATCGCCGCGTGGTCACTAAAGACATAAAAATTAATCTGTAGTGGGGAAAAGTATTTCCTTATTGAATTAGAGACCAGAATATAGTCAAGTGTAGAAGAGAAAGTACGACTAAAAAAGGTACAGTCTAAATGCCCAGTTGAGGTATCAATAGTATTTAAAAACACAAGGTTCCTAGTGATGAGTAGCCTATTTAGCCCAGAACCATAATCAGTATGGTCAAAATGTAAAACACAATCCCCATCATCATCTAGTATCCCACATGCCGGTGTATCTACTTTATCACAGGGATGAGCATTATAGTCTCCAAGCCAGATTATGTCACAGGGTTTACTAAGTGTTTTCTCTAAATTAGCAATATCCCTTTCTAGCGGTGCCAATACCGCAACCTGATTATTGCCAAAATTATTATTGTAGAAATTCACAAGTAGCCAATATTTATCAGCACCCTGCTCCAAAACTATAATGTGATAAAATGATGATGTGTTTAAAAATAGCTTTACTTTTAATGGGAAGGTATTAGAAAGTAAGGTTAACAAACCTCCCTTAGCGCGGCCCGATACAGAAGGTTTTGCTGGCGTATGATATGAACAGTACCCATTAAGATGTATTGAATTGATTTCCCAGGTTTCCTGTAGACACACTATATCCTTAGATGTTATAAGGGAAAGCCACTCATTATTTGCTTTCTTTTGGTTAAACCCGGCGATGTTCCACGACATCACTGCAACGGAAGACGTAGAACAATCTATATAAGGCATAGTCTGAGGCAGGGTCAAACTAGATACCTTCGTTTTTGGATGTATATGGGCGTCCACAGCTAAGACAGAAACTACAGGTGATATAGTTTCCAAGACTAAATCAGCTGATTCTATATGTGATAAGGTCTGCCCAGCCAGTCAATCACAATCTTGCATACCGTCCAATGCGGAAAAACGGTTACTAAGAGAGAGGGGTAAAACTGTCGAGGGAGCACATAAGTTAGAAGCAGAATACCCAAGTCTATTACTCACATTTCCTCTTGTCCAAACCCATCAAATTTTCTCTACAATTAGACGTCAACAAGAACGGCGAATCCACAGTGAAAGGACCAATAGTCAGCGCGAGGGGTTTCGAAATGGGGCTCACAACCGGTACACCAGAAAAACCTACTGAAACATTATTATGGCCAGACAGAGCCGCCCCAGGGACCAGGGAACGAGAAATAGAACTGTTTGTCGCACCTGTATCGACCAAAAACTCCTTAGCTGAACCATGCACATCCGCACTAACATACAGACCATGTTGATCTACAGGTATCGGAACTGGCCCCTCACTCTGTCTCTGGCTGTCCTAGCTGTAAGACATTCCTGTCACCTCATCTGTGTCATAATCATCATAGTAATAATGTCTTTCCCGGGGGTCATCAAAATAATTCTGATCAAACCGACCCTGCGGGGCCACAGCATTCTGAGCCCTGTCCTGGCCACCAGCTCCACGACCCCGTCCACGAGAACCTCGTCCTCTCAGGACCGCCACTTTCTGCAAAAGCACAGTACACTCGCTACACCAGTGTCCCTCCTCATTACAATATGCGCACTGATTCGGCCCTACAGGCTTAGCATTCTTGCTAGTACGCGTAAGCTGCCGGGCCAAACCACCACGTCCTCTACCATTCCCTCTAGAAGCCTGCTGCAACAACACCTTCATCTTCAAATCCTTGTGCTTCTTCTCCGTCTTCTCCTTTTCCTCATTTTCCCTGTGCTCATAATAGTGTGCCATATTCAAAATAACAGAAGTGGAAGAGGTGGACCAAGTGCTCTCGGAAGCCTGTAACCACATTGCAATCTCGGGAACCAAATTTGAAACAAATCTACTAACAATCAAACACCACCTTCTATCGACAAATCCTGTCCACTATAGTCTAGAAATACCCCTTCAAACCGAGTGAAAAAATCAGATACACTCTCATCTTTCTTTTGACGACAAGCCGATAACTTGTCCCAGTCAATTTTTCTCGGAGGTATAAGAGAATGCATATACGTAATAATGTGGCCTGGCAAAGCAAGTATCTCTGCTTTAGGCTTCTCACCAGGCTTCCTCTCCTGATCCCATACTTTAATTTGATCCAAGGTACCACCCAATTCCACAACATGATCTTGGGTGTGTACTTGTCTCCAAGTATCAACTGGAACTAGTAAACCAAAAAACATCTCAATATCTGCAAGCGTCATTATTGTTGAAGAGGCAGACTCAGTCAATTCTTTATAATAAGCAGTCGGATTTTTCCTAGGGTCAGGTAACTGAGTCTTAAGGGACAAAACCTCACTCCTTTTCCATGGAGTATAAACCCATTGTTCTTGTAAACGGGCTGCTACCCTAGGTCTGGTAATGTTATCATGCTGATCCTTTAGCTCTGGAATTTCAGGATGATAGATAGGATGAACCTCCCGCATCGGAAACTGAGATACCGGGGTGAGACTCTTCCCAAGCAGTCTACCCCAGTAAGCAACCAACGTCGCAAGGTTACCAAAGACATGAGCAGCCTCCATGTCAGTAACATATACATGATCCCTAATATCATATATAATCTGCGGTGCTGCATCATTGAAACACTGCTCCCAAAGACCAATCAGAGTAGCTGACATATGCTTGAGGGCATGCTGTTGTACAAAAGGCTCATAATCTTTCATCACACTCCACACATCCTCCACACTATAAATGGGGTTACGGGCCCACTGCGCAGCCTGATTAGCCACCACCCTTTTCTCCTCATCTCCCATATCAGATCGGACTAACGTCCGCCACATAGGTTCCTTAAATTGCATCCAATCTCTGTCCTCAAATCCACGTACTGGTGTCCCACTACTCAGTAATGTCAGGAAATGGAGGAACACAGTGGGGGTAGCAACAGAAGTAGCAGGCACTAACGTCACTGTCGGCTGCGTCGTGGGTGTAAGAGCTGGTGAAAGAGACACCGAAGCAATAGGTGTGGCAGGAGTACTAACAGTCACAGTTGCCACAGACGGCGAGGACAAAGAAAGGGCAGGAGGTGCCGTGGTCAAGGCAGTCTGATCTACAGCAACAGAAGCAGAAACAGCAGAGACAGAAGAGCCGGGTAGCTGGGTCTGTGAGGGCAGAGCAGGATATATCTTCTGCAGGGCATATGGGGGTGGGAGTCTAGTATCTAACAATTCTTCCACAAAAGTATCATTTTCTTCTCGATCCACATAAGACTTATCAATGTTCAATCAAAATCTCCTATCTTCACGTTCAATCCCTTTCTCTTGTTTCTCTCGATCATGTGCTAAAGCCTTCTGAGTCAATGTTTGCATTCTCATCTTTCGCGCCTCTTTCTCTGCTTTCATTCGCCTCTGTTTAGCCTCCTTTTGCCATGTTCAAAGAGAATCAAACATAGACTGCCTACTTCTTCTCGCAAACAACTTCTCCTGCAAAAACCCAATTTTTTGTTCATTATAAGTGCCCGTCAATGGCCACTGCAACTCGGCATTGTCCCTCGTATATTTGTGCCTTAGCGTACTAAACATAATAGGGCCAAGGCCATGCTTCACATACATATCAAAGTTCGGAGTGCCTTCTGAAAGCGCCGGCTGACTTTCTTCCAATCGAGCATCTGCAGAGCAACAACGACAACAAGAAACCAAAAACCTGCTGATCCCAGGTATTTTCAAGAGTGAGCCAAATTAGCTATGCTGCCTGGCGAAGTGTTCACAAATACCTCGTACCAAAATCGGTCCTCATACCGTACCAAATACAAACCAAAATGGTACCATATCCACAAAGAACCAAAGCAAACTCACCTGGTGCACACAGGTCAAACGAGTTTATTCTCCACTGCCGACTCTTCGGACCAAACGGTCAGATCCAAGGGTTTCGCCGTTCAGGACCCCAGTCGGGATGACCGCTGGGTGAGGCTCCGACCAGTCAGACAAATGGGGTAGCTGCGAGTTCAGGAACTCTCTCGTGCAGGGATCCCTGATCCGCCCGTCTGACCCGACGATGGCCCCGACCACTCCACCCGTCCACGGTAGGAGATGGGTCACCCGATGGGGTCCCTGTTTGGGTGCCAACTGAAGGAAGTGACCCGATTAGGGCCACCCGGGTCACTCACGACCACCTCTCAGCCTTCCATACAAATGAAGAGTCAGCCAGACAGTAGAGAATACAAACCAAGTATATGTTTATTCAGGTACACTCGAGCGGAGCCCCGTCTGCCCAGTCGCTTAGGGGTGCTGCAGAGAGGACTGACATCAGAAAACATGGTGATACATTATGTACAATTCAGAACCCCAGAAGACACGCCCAGACTGGAAATTTCCAGATGGAGGCAGCTACACAAAGGAGGTACAGAAGGATAAGTTTCGATCCTGAGACCGGGCACACACTATCTTCGTGCCAAGGTCATTCTGCCTGCACCCATCGCTGGACTAGTGGGAGCAGGCCTCTATCTAGTGGGAAAGGAATGTACTAATAAGAACAGTGTATTCATTAGTACAGCATGGCCCAACCATGGAGAATAGGAAAATTACCAAAGCTGCTTCTCGCAGAGACACAGAGAGATCAGTTTCGCCCATGGGTCAAAATGGCGGCTAAAACATGAAATGGTGCCGCAAATGCTAACTTATGCAGAACAACATGTAACAGCACAGCGAAGACATTTTTTATATTCTAACAAGCTGCTCTCATGCTGAAATCAGCATGAGAGCAGCTCTAGGATTGGTTGGATTTGTGTTCCATGAGCAGGAAAGAAGTCCTTCCCTTTCCTGCTCGTGTACTCCAGGACCACGATCCTGCCAAGGAGAGACACACCGGACGGGGGCCAGCAAGTGTGGTGCAACATGCATGGTTTGTTTTTTGGGCATCGCGCCCAACCATATTTTAATGTTGCCAGCTGCTACTGTGGGCAGGTAAGAACGTTTGTGCATGGCTGCACAGAGCAAAGTTGAGTGGTGGCCAATTAAGTTCCTAATCAACAGGATGATCATGCATTTGTCACAAGGCAGAGCAATACTATGAAACTGGCAACATAATTATTTGGCTGAAAACAATATTAGCTGTAGGTTTCTACATGACGCGTGTACAGCAACAAATTGCAACTGCATACACAGTATCTGCGAGAAAAAGTTGTCCAAGGGGTCATATTGATGTTCATTCATGAAATGCTAATGCCATTGCTCACATAATGATTTTGGATGCTACACCATTAAAATATGTATTATCACCATCTCATTGATGCTACACTATTATTTTTGTAATAATTATGAATGCTTGGCTCCAGTAGCTAGTGCCTGAAATCTTATGAAATAACATTGCAGCGTTGTTATTGTATCACAGAAATACAAATTGGTACATCGGATGCTAGATTTTGTCGCTCAGTGGATTAATGGATCCTATCAAGGGATCTTTCTTTGACCTCTTCATCAGATGTTCAAATCTTGGCAGGTGTGACCAGTCTTTCATTCTTCCGAGGTTGATAAAATAAGTATCCCCTAGTTGGGTCACTCTAAACATCTGTTATTCAGCACCAAAATGCCACAAGTAAAGATCCTGTAGTTTACAAATTAATATATTATGTTAGTGACAATAAACCACTACATTTCTTTGCCTTTTAGAAGCACCCACTACAACAGTTTGCATCATATGAGAATGATGAACTGTAATGCACCGTGCCCTAGTGAAAGTAGCCCACCTCACTAAACAATTCTACGCAGACACCTATGTCACTTGAATTCTGTTCCAGAGACACTGACTCCCACACTGCACAGCATCATATGAAAACTCACCCACCACAATATAATCCATCTTTACGTCATTAAACAAGCACCTGCACTGCATCCTTGGATAGTAACATATTCCAATTACCTATATCATACGTGCAGCAACAGAACACTAGGCTCTTCAGCCTTGGGGATCTAACCGACAACATTAAGCTGCATCCTCTAAACACTAACAAACATTCATCCAAAGAATGCTAACTCAACATAAAGCATCAGAATATGCATCCTACTTGTAGTTAGCCGCCACTCCACATTAATTTCTAGTGGGAGGAACTAGCCCAGACACTGTACTTTGTAGACTTTAACAACCTGCATTGCATCCTAGGGACCTGATACCAGTCCCTAGAGACAGATGTATACCACATTGAACAGACAACTATTTACACTGACTTACACCACAGCAATCAAATCCCAACACACCCCACTGCACTGCACCGTCAGAGACCCATACTAAAACACAGCGCTATCTCCTAAAGAGAAAAACTCAAAGCGTGTTTGAGAGAAATTGGGTTGCTGGTTGAAGGGGGAGTGAACCCCGTTTAAGCAACAGCTGCAATCACTGTCAGGGAGAACTACAAAATTCACTAAAGCAGTCAGGCTTAACTTAGTAGCAATTTATAAAGTATTTATGCATCACACAAACAGTAATAAAGTGTAAACACAACACAAGAAAAGTCCACACCAATTTAGAAAAATAGAGTAAACTTTAATAAATTATTTAACACCAAAATGACAAAAATCCAATTGGTAGAACCGGAGTTCTGAATTTTAAAAGTTTTTAGTAAAAACTAGCTGCTAAAAGATCAAAGCGCCAACCACGGACATCTGGTCAAAGACTGAATCAAAGTCGAAAAATATGGCCGACTGACATGGAGCGCAGGTCGGACACAAGAAGTGGATTGGGCCTTGTCGGTGCTTACTTTCTCACTTAGAAGAAATTTTATTTTAAAAGTTTTTATACATTTTTTAGGTGGTATTAAAGCAAAACATGTGTCAACCATAGTAGTAACCCACATTGCAGTTAGTACCACCTTAAGAGAACACAGTTTGTAGCACAGTGGGGAAATCCGTGGTGAGCCTGAATTTGTACATGAATGATACATTCATTACACACAAAGAAAACAACACTCAATAACATAAGCAGAAAACAGTGGGGTCCAGTTAGTTATACATATGATTGTACATCTGTGTGCAGGCAGGAAGCAGTGGAAGCTGGTGTTGCCATATGAAGGGCTTCGAGGGTGGAGGAGGAATCAGGGGAGGAAAAAAGGACAGGGTCCATCCTAGAATTAGAATTGGAAAAATGGCAACGCCCTCGTATGTGTGGGGCAGGCCGTTAGTGAGAGGCCTTTGGATAGATACGACACCAGTGGGCCCCAGGTGAATTTGAAGTTTTTGAAATCGTCTGTAAAGATTTCAGACATCCTTTCAATAGTGAGGGCCTGCCGAAGGTGGGCGTGACATTGCATGATTGCTGGAGCTTCAGTTTTTTTCCATGCTGCTGCGATAGCCGTCTTTGCGGCACCTAGTCAGCCACATAATGGCTTTGTTGCTGTGTGTCTGTCTCTTGAGGGTGTCATCCCCTAATCCCAGGAGTGCAAACCCAATTGTGTCTGGTATGGGGTAGCCCAGTATGTCCTTAATTTGTGCCAATATTTTGTTCCAGAAGGACCTGATATGTGGGCAGTCCCACTAGATATGGCAAAAGTCCCCCAGAAGGCCGCAGCCCCTTCATCATAAATCGGTGGTCGCAGGAAGCCTTTCTTCAGTTTAGTGGGGTATACATACCAGTCAAATAGTATTTTATAGTGGGATTCCCTCAGATCTGACGAGCAATTGTATTTTTTGCTATCTTTCCATAGTGGTTGCCATTTCCCATCAGGAATGGAAGCTCCGAGAATGTGCTCCCAGAATGCTATATATTGTGGCTTTGAGGAATTAAGTGTAGTGAGTAGCAGGGAATATAGGAAGGGGATAGTCCTGTTAGTGGTACCTGCTCGGTGAACAAATTGTTCAATAGGCGTTAGGTCTCTGGTGGCTGCCAAATTAACGTCCTGTTGTAATGCACAATGTCTCAACTGTATGTAATGGTAGTGTTCCGTACGTGCAAGGTTAAAATTTCTTTGGCGGTGATCTAAAGTCACAATATCCCAATTGTGAAAAATGGCACATAATGTTCGGCAACCACCTTCTCTCCAGGCATCGAAGAGACCAAGCGTGAGAACTAGGGGGAATGCTGGATTATAGTTAGTCTGTCCGGTTTTAGGTTTAAACCTATAATAACTGATAAAACCCCAACAAAAGGGAAATAGCCCTCACCAGTGTAAATATATAAACACTGAAAAACACCTGCACAACTTCAAACTAAATGTCATTCAAAGAAAGGAAAAGGAGAGTGAAAGAGTCATTTTTTTCTTTCTGAAGGGCCCAATACAATGTAACTTTGATATACAAGCAGCAAGAATGACTGGGCTAACATTATTCTGCTTGAGTTTTGTTGTTTAGGGATGTCACTAAAATATTGTTTCTTCTTCCATTTGATTTTTTTCAGTTTTGTGGTCTTTGGTCTAAAGTTGCAGGGTTTAGGAGCATGTTTTAGGTCTTGTTTAATTATTTTATAAACTGTATAGAATCAGGAAACATCAAAATCATATTTGATATTTTGGCTGCGTTTTATTCTTTCACTGATAGGTAAAATGGCTGGTTTCATAAGAATTTTTCCCAATATGTGCCATCACATTTACCCACAGAGAATGGGTAAAAACCCTTGATACATCAGCCCCCAGTTTCTAGTGAGTCAGTATTGATAGTAGGTGAATTGCCAACACCTCAGGCTTTAAACATTCAATGCAAGGTATAGTGACAAGTATATGTGAAAAGAGTGCTATCACCAAGCATCTGGGATAGTGGTGAAAACATGACACCAGACTTTTAGGGAAAACATGGAACGCAGTGTCACTTGAAATGCTGCTGCAAAAAGGTTCTTTCCAAGTTCAAGAAAGATTGGAGTGATATTGTTTGTATTTGCAGTGATTCAGCTACGTATATGAAAAAGTTGTTTGATGACCTGTCAAAACCGATGCCTGAGCTGAAGTGCTTCCCTGTAAGAGATCCTTGCCACTTGTTAGATGGTATGCTGAAAGCATCCTTGCAACCTTCAGAGTTAATTAAGAATGCTTTTGACTTTTTAGTCCATTTTGATGCACTGTTTTGTTATGCGTGGGAACTAAAACGCAAATAGTTCTCATTTTGTGCTTTGTGTGGCATCAAAGAGAGTCATCCCAACTGTGTCACTTACACTGCAAATGCTTTATTATCCATGTGGCAACCGTTTACAGAATTTTTGCTGAGTGATGATGCCAAAGGCAAGAAATGTGAGGATCCTTGGTCACATATAGATAGTAGTGTGAAAAGAAAAAAAAACTACTGCATTCTTATATTTATTACAGGAAAGCATAACTGCTGTAGTGGACATATTAAAAAAATTAGAGTCTGAAAACACTCTTGTCTGCAAAGTGTTCAGCATAATTGGTGTAGATGTGAAACATCTCCTTGAGAGTAGGCTGGGCGACACCTTCAGTGAATTTGGCACTGCAACATGTTCCATGTTAGAGTGCTTGCCACTTGGTAAGCAAAGCACTGTTGAAGAGCAATTCAGGAGCTTTTATCTTACAATGTATGAGAAATGGCTTGCAATGATGCATGGAAATGTCCCTTCACCAACCGTGGCATTTGAAGTCAATGAAACCTCACTGTGGTACTCTGTACAAGTTCTAGATCCCTTCCGTAAAGGGAATCTTCTCTGTAGTTTCAATCGTGCAGCTTCATTTTTGACCGCTTCAATAACTCGGAGGGCATAAGCGCCCAGTTTAACGCAAATGTTGCAGAACCTGCCCAGAGAATCGCAGTCTTCAAGTGCACCAGTATTGGCATGGAAAGCTATGTCAGTGGCCAGAATTAGCAAATTGTGTACTGGCTGTTTTCGCGTTGCCTGTCACAAGTGCCAATGTTGAGAGGGCCTTTTCACAGAAAAAAGTTTACATGGGAAGGAAAGAGCAAGTGCACATGACCAAAGACTCACTGAAGAAGTATTGTATGGTGTACTACAATAAGTTTGATTTGCAAAAATGTATTTGGATCTCGTATACACTGTACATACACTGTCTATATACCATGCACCATCAGTGCAGAAAGCAAGCAATAATAAAAGCAAAACGTTCCATAAACACCGGAAAAACACTTTCTGTTGTTTTTAATGGCATGAAAATGTGTAACCACTGATAACCACTGTTTTTTAAAGGTATTGAAATCTCTTGAAAACACTAAAAATAAACCCACCAGAATTTACCAAAAATAGAAACTGAAAACAGGAAAGCCTAATTATAGTGTAGTGGTGTATATGGGGAGGGAAATGTAGTCCACCCCAATGTTTTGATCACCTCATCCCATATTTTTAGCAGCGTTCTGGTGGGCGTGCTAAGATAAACATGGGGGGGGGCTGTCTGCTTTCGGCTTCCATAGGATATCCCAATTCACCCTCCCCACGATCGCCCTGTCCTTGTGGAGTCATGGAGGGTCTCCATTAGGGAATAACACGTAGTTGGGCCGCCTTATAGTCAAGAGGGAAATCCAGGAGATCAAAGTTCCCCAACTTGTTTGGCAGTCGTATAACCTTGAGTGGTAGGCAAGCTCTGTGATTCTCCTAAATGAAACATATATCAGTGTTGCACAATTAGCGTGTATCATTGCTATAAATTGCTGACAGAAGCTTTAGCGCCTAAGCGTGTGGAATAAAAAGGACCAATCCACCCAATCGAACACCTTTCCGGCGTCGAGACTTAATAAGACTGTGGGTATCTTTTATTTTATTGGCTTTTTCCACCAGGTGGATAACCCTCCTCAAATTATCATGTGTCTGTCATCCTTTGATGAAGCCAGATTGGTCTGGGTGGACCAAATCTGGCATCAGGTCATTCAATATGGCAGCCAAAATTCTGGAATAGAGCTTAGCATCCAGGTTTAGGAGTGCTATGGGCCTTCAGAAGCCACATGAGTAGTGACCCTTCCCCAGCTTAGGGATAACGGTGATCAGAGCTTCGCTCATAGAGAGTGTGACCATTTCTGAGGTAGCTATATAATCAAATAAGGATGTGAAGTGAGGGATTAGGTCCGAACTGAATGTTTTGTAAAACTGGGCTGTGAGGCCATCCGGCCCGGCGATTTGTGGCGTTTTAGGTTTGCAATCGCTAATCGCACTTTGTCAGCACTAATGGGTTCCCCTAGCATTTCATTTTGTAAGAGGGTTACTTTGGGAAGCTTCACAGAATCAAGGTAATCTGGTTGGAGACAGGTATTTGTATGTTCAACCGTGTATAGTTCTTTATAGAAGTGACTAAATTTGTGGGTTTCCCCGTTTCTGAGCTAATAAGGCCAGTGGAAGGTCATCTGATGTCTCCTACATGCTCTCTTTCCCTTTTGATCCTAAGCTGCCTTGCCAGGTGGGCCCTATCTTATTCCCCTGTTCATAAGATGTGCATTTTAGGTGAAGTAGAGTGAGTTCTGCCCTGTTGGTGAAGATGACTTTGAGTTTGCCTCTCAGAGCTGTGACCTTGTGCTGTAGAGGGAGTGTGGGGTGCTCCTTGTGCACCTGTTTAAGAGCCTGTAGTTCAGTTTCAAGGGCAAGGCAATATTTTGCCCTTTGCCTATTGAGCATAGCATCAGGGAGATACACTTCCCCCTCAATACTGCCTTAAAGGCATCCCAGGTATTGGAGTGTGATATCAGTGTTGAGTTGAAAGTATTCCCTAATAGCTTTTCGTAGATCGTCCCATGAGAGGGGATCTCGGGTAAGAGAGTTAGGAAAAAACAGCAGCGATACCGCAGTGGCGGGTCCCCCCATTCTAAAGTGACACACACTGGAGTGTGATCAGAAAATTGATGAGATGGATTGTGACTATGTTGCTTGAATATGAATTTACCTTGAAAAAAAAAAAAGGCAAGAGGTGTTTGGCAAAACAGGAACATCTGGTTTAATTAATACTGTGTCTGGGAGTACAGCTTACAGAAACGGGTCTGAGGACTGTCTCAAAGTGCAATCAATCCGAGCGATTTTTATACAGTTTTGGGAGCAATAAAAGTACTTCCAGCGATCCTTGTTTTGTAAAAGAATATGGACCTTGTCCGTGGAGTCATAAATAAAAGATCCCTGATAACAAATGCAGGTGGGCCTCGACCTTGCATGGAAACAATGTGGGCCAGTGGGTAGTGTGTCCAGATGTCTGGCATGAGGGGAGCGTGATCACTGCATGTACTGTGTGTGTTGTGTACTGATTGGCTGCATGTTTCTAACTCCATTGGCATCTGTCCTTATGGTGTTTTGGGAATGTGCGCACCCCTTTGGCCATGTGCGCTTGATTACTACCAACTTCTCTTGTCTATTGTGGTGTTGCTTCGCTTATCTGGGGAATGGACCTGAGCTTCCTATTCCTCTGTTTTTCTGCAGATCACATGCCACCCCACCTGTGACCTGTCAATCAGTCACCACTGGTCTGGGTTGCAGAGCCTGCCTGATCCCATATTTTCGAGTTGGGGATGATGGAAAGTTCATGACAGGCGAATTTGACAATAGCGATGCGATTTTGTTTGTGCATGCTAGTGTACCATCATAAGCATTCACATAGTTTTGATCAATATCAACAGCTACCTGTAGGTCTTGAACTCTCAATTGACTAATGAAAGTGTAATATAATCTGGAATAGGTACGTTGGAGTAGGAGAAGAAGGTGGAGTTTGGATGAAGTGTCCTCCAGGCGTTTACCAATCCCTGTGTCTGAACTGCTTGTTTCAACGCTCTAGAGAAGTTCATTGTGGTCTATCATTTGAGATGAGAACTGTCGCTGTTAGCATGCCAGGTGGGGTTTAAATCCCCCATCACAACAATCTTTCTCTGTGCAAACCCTCCAAGTAGTGTTAGGAATGAGTGAAGGAATTGGCCCTGGCTGGGATTGGGGGCATAAAGAGAGGCACAGGTGGGGTGTCGACCATTTAAAGAACCCTCGACCATTATAACTCTCCCTTCTTTATCACCTTTGTGACCCCTGGGCTGGAATTTCAGTGATGGGTGGAACATTAGCACCACTCCATCATGCTTGGAGGCAGATGATGTTTTGAAAAGTTGGGAATATGCTTTATGTTTAAATCTGTGGTCCTCATCACGCATAAAATGGGTCTCTTGCAGTGCCACCACATCATAGCAATGGCCAGGTAAATATTTCCATAATTTGTGGCACTTCGCAGGGGAGTTCAAGCCCTTAACATTCCAGGTGAGTGTCACAATTACCATGGTCTAAAACCTAATCGTGGACTGCGTTTGGCCATCCCTTGAAAGATGAGTAAGGCAGTGCCCCACTTGGGTTGTTTACGTCACCTAACACCCTCCCCCCTCTGCACCCCTGCTGGATATGGCTAGTGAAATCTCTGCGCTCCCTCAGATGTCATGGTTACACATGCTTGTGTAGCACCCAGACCCCCTGTGTTAAACCTTAGCCTAAAGAATGTCAGGACAACGGTTCCCCAATTAAAAAACAAGTCTATGTGTATTTGCATATTGCTAGGACGTTGGCTGAGAACCGCCAACGCATCTTATCATGTTGCTGGTGTAGTGAGGGAAATAGTTGTGATTAAGTGACAACAATAGCATTACCCCATTTTGAACTGTAAAGAGTTATTAGGCGGAGAGCTGGTTGCCCCCCCCGAAGCATTGCTCCTTTTTGCATGATCTCAACCCACGCCAATACCTTCTCACTAGATGGTGCACCAGAGGCCATTCAGTTCAACAAGAGCAGTGAACGTAGGCAAGTCATGAAGACCATGGCTCCAGGTGTCATCCCTGGGGGTGAAATTGAGAGAGTCAAGTGTCAGCAATCGGGGATTGGTTAGTGTTCTCTCAAGAGGTGCCTGGGGCTACATCATCCATTCGGGCTTCTGAGGTCGGGATGCCCAATAGCATCATGGCCTCCAAAAACTCTGTTACGTGGCACAACTTATCCAGTAAATCAAAGGCAAGGCCAAACAGATATGTCCATCTAATCCGATCTTGCCTCAGTTTGTCTGTCACTTACCTAAAATGTTGGTTGTTGCCTAGCAAGCGTGGCAGGGGCTATGTCCTGGAATAATACACGTCACCCCTCCACCCCACATGCTGCAAGAAGAATGGCTTCTTTGGTTTTGAAGGAGTGGAGTTTAGCAAGGACGTTTTGGGCTCACTTCTGTCACCTGATGATTTCAGACCAACACAGTGGACTCAGCACCATCAATCTCAGGAGCTCAGCAAAAAGGCCTACGATGAAGGCCTCCAGACCGGGGCCCTCTGCTCACTCTGCCAGGTTGCGTATTCATATGTCATTGCATCGTGACCTGTTCTCCAAGTCTTCATGTTTCAAGATCAATGCTTGGAGCTGCATATGCAGCTTCTGCATGGTTTCTTCTAGTTGGGTAGTTCAAGTGTCAAATTCAGTAGACCTCACTTCCAGGTCCAGCACCCTGGTTGCAACTGAATCTACATCTTGTTGCAGCGTAGCCAGCTTAACATTGAGGTCTGACCTCAAGGTATCGAGTAAGGAGGTTAGGTCAGCTTTCAATTCTTCTCGAAGTTCCCTTTTGAAGTCCCGGAGGGAGGAAAGCAGATCGTCCCTTGTGAGTGTCATGGAGGCGTTCTCTGGGTCTTCCTGCATAATGCCTTTGCTTTGGTAGGTGGGAAATAGCTGTCTTTTGGGCGGCATGTGGCGCTTACTAGCAGGGAAGCGATTGCTCTGTGTCCTTTTGCGGTGTGTCAGAAACTTGTGCATCATGCTGTATGAGGGAGTACGCTGCAAGGCCAGGAGATCTCCGGGAGTCCCGGTGGAGTGGAGCCACCTCTGTCACATCTGCACCCCAAGAATCCAGCCAGGATGCTGCAGACGTCCTGCGGCTCACCTCTTCAGCTCCGCAGTCACCCCCAGCTAGAAGCAGAGGACGCAGCATTCTTGTCAGGATGCCAGACTCTTGTCCATGCCTCTCTTCAGGATGATATTAGGTAGCAGCGCAGATTCTGCAGGTTCCGCCTACATTGCAGAAGAGAAAATTAGAATTCCTCAGTTCTAAGCATGTTTCAGGTCTAAGCCGCAGGGTGTTCTCAGCCTGTTAAGAACGTACAGGCGGCTGAGATCCAAAGGCCCCAGACTCAGCAATGCATATTTAGTTGTTGGGTTCATAGAGCCATCTTCAGTGGAAGAAGGATGGGGCCACGCACCAGAGTTCTATAGGTGTCTGTACTGAATGGTGTGCTCACAATGAAGCAGTGGCTGATTGTCGGCCCTAGCAGTAGGGCCACTAGGCCCTTGTTTCCGCCATTTTGGGGTCAGGCAAGTCATGTAACAGAAGCCGGTGATGGTGGTGGGCTCTCTATCTCCCCCAGCAGCTGCTTCAATTTGGTGGCTCCCCCACCACTGAGGTCACTTTCCCAGGTGCTGGTGGCAGCCATGCCGAGCCACTAAGCTATTTCTCACCTGCGCCATCTTAAGGTCACGCACTGTTCGCAGGCACCCCAAACTATACGAGTCCCTCAGTGTGCTACAGTAATACCAATATCTGCGCACTGAGGTACCTCACTTTGCGTCCCTGTCACCGCCACAACTCTGTCTCGCCACCTCCAAGTCAGCTATTGGCTGCCCATGGAGGAGGCCGTCAATGGTATAGGCCCCATCATGGGCCGAGAAGATCACCTCGAGCCCCATGCCACTGCACTCACTGGCGCTTCCTCTGGTCGCTCAAGGTCACAGTCCCGCCAGTACCACAGCGGCATCATGTTGAAGCCCTAGGGCTTGCCTGGGATAATAAGCTCCAGCTCACTGCTCAGGGTCCGAGCCTGCCATCGTCATGCACGTGGCTGTATCCGCCGGATCCATCTCCATCAGCAGGCAGTGGGGCTCAAAAAACACCTCGGGCTATAGCAGAATGTCTCCTCAGGCAATCATGACAGTTGAGGCCAGCAGCTGGGCGTTATGTCCAATATTTCCCTAACTTTGCTAATGCATGCCGCAGAGACACAGCGAGTTACGTCCACTCGGCCATCTTGGTAGGCCACACCTCTTTAGAAGAAATTTTGAAGAAAAAACTTTTGGATTTTAGCTATCTGGGCACCTTTATCATCACAACAAAGGGTCCATAACTGACGGGAAATCACTTGGGGGTTAGGACTCTCTCAGGCTGGGTCCAGGTGCGGGTTCAAGATGGTGGGAGCATGTTATGTCCCTGTGGCTCTTAACAGGAGGCTAGCAAACTAGCCCTTGGAGTCACTCTGGTAGTCCTGGGTTCAGGTGAAGAAGCAAGGCTCAAGCAACAGGGCAGGCATTATAGGGATAACAATGCAGCATACACTAATATACCACACTGCAGCAGGGCGGCCTCTGATGGTTCAATGTTTCCTCCAGAGAGCAAAACAGTCCTTCCAGATGCAGCAAAGCCATCTTATGGAGTACACAGCAGGCCACAGCAGCAGGCAGTTCTCTGAGAGTCCTTTTGCACATCCAAAAAGCGAAAAGAAGAGTGGGTCTGAGGGTCTTATTTTTATATCTGGCGCCTTATTTGAAGTATGAGATGTTTCTAGAGGTTTCTCTTTGAAGTTCTTGGAATTTCCTGACTCCCCTGCCCTGGCTCCAGGCTAGCTGCAGTGACAATGCAGTGATGACAAGTCTTTCATGTGAAGGCAGAGCACAGCCTACTCGGCAGCATGTAGGGCAGTGCCCAGCTCTGACCCCCAATCCTGCCATTTGATGGTCCATTTAGGCACACCTTATTCCTCTATTTTGTTTGAGAGGAATTCACAATGTTCAACTGCCAACAGCACCCAGTCATGTGACCCAGGAGAGGCTGTAGACACCAAATGGCAAAGCACAGGAAAATGCTAACTTTCTGAAGGTGGAATTTAGAAAATTGTAATTTAAAATCCAACTTTGCCATTAAAGAGGATATTTAATTACAATTTCATCAAGATACTAAATGGTTACAGAACACTGCATCCATCCGACAGTAACCTGCACACTGCATTTTTTTCCAGAGCAACTAAATCACTGCTCTGCATCATGGAAACTTTAATTTGTTACATTGCACATTATGTTTGCTAATAAACAACACAGTACTACATGCTATGGGAACGAATCCACTGTATTGTTTTCTAAGAACAATATCCCACTGTACTGAACTCTGCGGTCACTAACGTGCACACTTCATGCATCATAGTGTCAAAACGACCAAATTGACCAACACACTGAGGACACTGAAGCACATCACTGCACTCTAGATGTATTGCAAGACAAAACATTCTTTCCCCTATCAGCGCCACCCCACCACACTGCACTGTGATTAAATCAATACAGGTTGTATCACCCTGGGTATACTAAACTACACAGCATACTAAGCTACACTGCACTTTATCGATGAACAGTAACCCACCACACCGCACTGCATACAACGGACACTATCCAACTTCTTTTCATGCAAAGAACATGCACATACCACATTGCACCACATACTAGTGACAGTAACATACTACACAGGACTACATCCTAGTGGCAGTAATTCACAGCACTGCCATGCATCCTAGAGGAACTAACCCATAGCATTCCCTTCTAGGAGCAGTAATACACTACACTGAACTGTGTGAAAACTTGAGTGCCCCACTGAATGTACCCTACTGACAAAAACCTATCACATTGCACCTGATAGTAGGTTGGATACTACACTCCCACTAACATCTGAGCACTCTTCCATCTGTCTTCTATGTATGGAAGAATCTCCCTAATCACACTTCTCTGAGCTCTTGGATATTAACAAACACATTGTGATGCATTATAGGCACACTAACCCTCCTTAATGCATTCTCAGAACACTAGCCCACCACACAATACTCTATCCTTGATTTAGTTGATCACCATGTTGTGCTCTATACTACTACTCCTCACAGGAAATGGGAACACTTAACCATTACATTCCACATATGCCATCATTCTTCAATATTATTACATTGACAAATGCATTTAATGAACAAAACATAGCCATGCTTATCCATCCTTCTGCTTCTGAAATGCACTGCCTTGCGTTACTCTGTGCCAGAAAGGCATTACATGGATGTAGAGTGGGTGTTCCCAGGCATTCACCCATGTATTTTGACACATTCCCAGATTCATCAAGACAAGTAAATGTCTCTGATAGATGCTTAGTGAGAAGAAATATCTTTCTTTTTCCCCGTTGTTTCCTCTTTCTAAGTGTGCTGAATTCTGCCGCACAACCAGAAACAGGAAGGTGTCATGCCTGTAACGCAGACACCCTAGCACCATGGCACAAGGGTGCCTGTGCTGGCGCTAGGCAGCATATAGTGCGCCAGAGCAGTGAGAGAGCAAGAATGCGCCATGTCTTGGTAACAGTGGTGCATTCTTGCCCTCTCTATTTGATGCAGCAAATCAAGTTGTCTTGCTGCATTGCACTGCATCAAATATTGATAAATCTGGGCCAAAATCAATAACCCAGCACACATCACTTAGTACTATGGAGTAAGGGCCAAATGTTAAAAACTGTTGTTGCAGTTCCAGGCCCTCCGAGTCTGTGAAAAACAGGGTTGAGAGTGAAAAAAATTCACACATGTACAAAACTCAGTTTGAGCTCCAGAAAACTTGATTCAAATTGCAAAGTGGGTTTAGAAATGATTACTGAATCGCAAATTTGAAGGGGCATGTTTTGAGTATTCCTTCTAAATTGCAAATCGGGTACATATGTATCTATGGTTTTACAAATCAAAACCATTTTTGTTAAAAATAAATGAATAAAGCAGCCTGTTTCCTTTAATGAAATCGGGCTGCTTTAAAACAAAGAAATCCATTTTGAAATGCAATGACAAGGATGCACCTTTGCAGACCATCATCTCTGTTGTTTCTGTCAATCACAAGGGGTGGTAAATTGTGACCTTCCTAATGAATATTAACTATGCAGGTCATTCTGCAATCTCGGGTATTCCTGATTTTACAGAACAAGCTAGTGGTACATACCCTTGCTTTTCTTATTAGTACAAATATTACTTTACCTAGAAGATTCAATGTACTGATTTTAATGATAAGAAGTTCGGCAGCAAATGAAATAAGAATCCCTTGTTTGAATCACATGAAGCGAGCAGTGACAGTGCTAATTGAAGAAAGGACAGTGTGGACCTGACCGGTGCATACAATTATTGAAAAAATAGGGAAGGGTTATTCTACCACAGTATACATTTTTTAAATGCTTGCTTGTCATACACACCTTAAATGAAAGTTCCTGATTTTGACTGGAAATGAAGCAGCATTTGTTAACATCTATAAATTAACCAACAGAACATAACACAATGACATAACACCATAATTAAAAATAAAACAATCAACAAAGTCAAAACAGAATGGAAAACAACAAATAGAGGGGTAGATTTTCCAACATATTGCGCTAAGTTAGGGCTACAAAAGTGACGCTAACCAGCACAAAATGTTTTTGGGGAATTTACTTTCAAGAGCAAAACTTGTTTTGTGCTGGTAAGTACCCTAAAAGTTGCGCAAAGCAGGGCAAAGCCCTGCTTTGCATTACTTAGCACCAAGGAGATTATTACATGAGTGGTACATGCGCGTTCCCATGCAACCACCTATGCCTTTTGACGCAAAGCCTTATTTATAAAGAATTGTAGACGGGGTTTAGAGCCAAAAGTTAACGCCATTTCCAAGGAGGCGCTAGCAGGATAAATGTTTTTATTTCTCCTTTCTTTTCCGATTTTTCATGCGTGCGGCACTGTGCAGCACACATAAAAAGTGAGAAAAGCTTTTAAACTTGTCTAGACTTGGTATTTTGTACAGGAAGGGTATCCTGCCTGTACAAAACCTATGCTAGACTCACACACACACCTTAGCGCTATGGTGCTAAGGCGTGTGCGTGGCGCACAACAGCTGAAATCAGTGCTGGCAAGAGGGGAGGAGAGAGCTATATCCTTGTAGATATGGTGCTCTACTGCTCCCTCCCTATCACGCAATTCAGATCAGCCTCTTTGGGGGCTGCGCTGCATTGCATGTATTTTTTTAAAACATGGCCTAGAGTATGACACAAAAATACAACACTCTTTATAATGCAGTGCAAACACACAACAGAACAAAAAACAACATATCAGCACAACTACAAAATGCAGCAAAACAAATATGTACATAAACTCTGCTCACACACTAACACCACCAGACATTTGCTTTCATAACCTAGTGGCAGCAGTTGTTTTCACCAACAACTGCCTTAATTAGTACCAAGGGCATGAATTAGTGCCTGTCAAAAATATTTTGTGTTAATCCTTTCTGGGCCTGATTCACAAAGGTAAACTTAGGACCTGATTCACAAAGGAAAACTTTCACTTTTATGTAAGTTTACGATTGTTTGCTATTCACAAAGGTATTCTACTGGTAGTATATTTAAGACTGCTGAGTCTCCGCACATAAAAAGATAGCACTCTCCTATCTTGTTGTGTGTGGAGACTCAGTGGCCGTTAAGATACTACTTGCAAAATAGCTTTGTATATAGCAAACATTTGTAAACTTACACAAAAGTGTAAGTTTACCTTTACGAATTATACCCTCACACTTTTGAGTAAGTTTTCTATTATTTGCTTTTCATAAAGGTGTTTCACTAGCAGGTTCTTTACAACTGCAGAGTCTCTGCACATCAAAAGATATGACAGTCCTGTCTTTTTATGTGTGGATACTCCGCAGCTGTAAAGATAATACTAGTGAAATGCATTTGTGAATAGGAAACAATTACAAACTTAAACAAAAGTGTTAGTTTACATTTGTGAATAAGGCCCTCTGTCTCTAAATGCTTTCAAATGAATAACCTGGAACTTAGAAGAAAGAAGTCAAGAGATAACAGAAAGACGTATTTGTATTGTACCGAAGTAGAGCTTTACCTAAATTTTGCTCACTCGTGGTTTGCAACTGCACACATCAATAGCTTTTCAATGGTGATAACTGTGAGTGCATAACCAGTAAACATATAACAATAAGAGGCCCATTTCGCAAAGGCTTTGCAGTACTAGCAGTACTCTTGGTTTACTCTTAAATAACTGATTTAGGCCAAGTGTAGTCCTGGAATACTACTGCTTACTTCTGGAATTTTGGATTGAACTAGGATTACTACAATAGTAGGTCATAGAAAAATCTATAGTAGGTCATAGAAAAATCTTTGTGACTCGGGTCAATTTGACAAAAGTAGATGCAATCCATCATTCACCACTTTTTGTGCTTTTGTAAAAACCACTTGCAGAACTGAGAAAAATAGCAATGAAAATGTTGCTTGTGAAAGAGTCATTTTGCATCTCGTTTTTGCCCTACACTGTAAATATGGGTCAAAGAGAGCATTATTTCAAATATCTGGACAGGTACCAACCCCACTCCTTATAAAATCTGAATGATGCTCACCAAAGAAGATATCATCCAATTGCGGCTGGTGATTCGAGAACATGGGGAGGGGCGGGCCACATAATACAAACACACATACACTCACCCATCTACATGTACACTCACACCCGTGCATTCACACGCATGCACACATACACCAACTATTACAAATTGGGGGAGCATATTTACTAGAAAATGATTCAGCGCAGCACCGCAAGCCATCTTTCTGCACCGAGCTGCGTCATTATAAAAGTGAAGGGATAAATCGTATTTACAGTCATACGATGCATCCCTGTGCTTTCCTCTGCCCTGGTGCACATTTGGCTGCCTAGCGTCAATGCAGGCACCCTTGCACCCTGGTGCAAGGGTGCCTGCGCTGCAGGGATGATTGATTATGTGCAGGAAGGGACACCTTCCTGCATATAAACAATCATTGATGGTGTTTACCTCCTTCTATGTGTACTGCAGAATGAACCCCACATAGAAAGAGCCAAAAATTAGGAGAACTAAAGGTATTTCTCCTAGTTGCGCCACTTTTAATCTTCCCCTGGGGAGGCGTAGGAATCTGACGCATTCTCAGGTTTACGAAACCTTGTAACTCTGGAAATGAATTAGATTTCATGGGTGCTGCGTGGCAACACCCCCAGCAACACCCATGGAATGCCCCTCTCCCGCAGAGTAATGCGTGAAAGGGAAGCCATATTTACAAGGCCAAGAAAAGCCACATAGGGTAACTTTACATGGCCCTGTAAATATGGGCAGGCACACTGCGCCTCCGGAGCATCATAAAAGTGATGCTCTGGCAGCATTAATGTGCCGCAGGGGCATTGCAAATATGCCCCACGATCTCTAGTTGGCAGAGGTATGCACCCTGTCCAAGTGGGGACCACAATCCTGGTCAGGATAAGTCAGATACACACCCCAAATGAACCTGTGCTCACCCTCAGGTATCTTGGCACAGAGAAGGCAGGCTTAACTTAAGGGGCAATCTGTAAGGTATTTGTTCAACACTTAAAACAGTGAAAACACCACACAAGAATAATCCACACCAGGTTAGTAAACTAGAGCTTAATTTAATCAACAAAACAAGCCCAAAACAACAAAAATAAAATAAATAGAACCGGAGTTATGAATTTTAAAAGAATATCTCACAATATAGTGCTTAGAAACATTAAAGCGCCATCCAGGGCTATCTGGTAGCGCTTTGATTGGTAAAATCTGAAAGTTCGGGCCGGCTGCGATGGAGCACGAGTAGGATACAGGGACCAACATTGTCCCGCTGAAAAAGTACCTTTGATGAAGGAATGCGTTGATGTCAAAATCCCAATGCGAGTAGCAGAGGAGGGAATGCATTGGCATTGATCCCTTCAGATGCAGGTGATGCGTCAGTTCCGACCTGCGCAGTTGGAGATGCATCATCATTGAATCCTTCTCAATGAAGGCCATGCATCGTTGTCGAGCCGTGCAGCCAGCGGTGCAATATTTTGTCCCCTGCGGCATTGCATCGATGTCGAGGCGAGATGTGTCGGTTCCGACCTGCGCAATGACAGCAATGTGTGGGATTTTCTGCTAAACTTCAGAAAAACAACTTCCAAGGGCCCAGGACAGGATTGGCACCACTTGGCAGGGTAAACTCGCAGTAATCAGAGTCCAAAAGTTGCAGGAGAGTTGTTGGAAGTCTTTGATATCCCTGAGACTTCAGAACAAGAGGCAAGCTGGCAAGCAATTGGAGTCACTTAAGTTCTTGAGGATGTACTGATGCAGGTCCTTCTCACTCTCAAGCAAGTACGGCAGCAAGCAGCAGGGCAGGCACAGCAGAGCAGGCACAGCAGAGCAGGAATCCTACAGAGCCCAGCAGAGTGACATTCCTTTCAATAGCACAGCAGTCCTTCTTCCTGTCAGACTGTCCTCAAGTCCAGAATTGTACTGTGTTGGTGGTGTCAGGGGTCCAGTATTTATACACAGTTGTGCCTTTGAAGTGTGGGCAACTTCAAAGAGATGCCTCTGAAGTGCATAAAGTCCCTGCCCTTCCTGCCCTGTCCCCAGACTCACTACAGGGGGCTATGCATCTCTGTGTGTGGCGACAGGTATAGCCCATCCAGGTGCAATTGTCAGCTCCTCCCTCCCATCCTGCCCAGGATGACCCATCAGGGTGTTAATGGCCCATCAGGATGTGGATGGGCCATCAGGAAAACCTAAGCTCCCTTTGTGTGTGACAGTCTAGAGGGAATGCGCAAAGCCCAGCTGTCATCCAACTCAGACGTGTATTCAGAGACAGGCAGAAGGCACAAAATGATTAAAGTAAAAAAATGGCAACATTCTAAAAGGGGCATTTTCAGACTTGCAACTTAAAATGCAACTTTACCATAAGTTGTGATTTTAAAGTGTGTCCAGAGACACTAAACTTCGAAATATCTATCTTTTCCCAATTGGAAATTACACTTATAGAATGTAATGAGGTTATCCCTATGTTACCCCATGGAAGAGATAGGCCTTGCAGTAGTCAAAAATGAATTTAATAGTTTTTCACTACCAGGGCATGTAAAACTTAAAATTACATATGCTACCTTTTAAATACACTGCACCCTGTCCTTGGGGCTGTTTAGGGCCTACCTTAGGGGTGATGTATGTATTAAAAGGAAGGTTTTGGCCTGGCAAGAGGGTTAACTTGCCAGGTCGACATGGCAGTTTAAAACTGCACATACAGGCTCTGCAATGGCAGGTCTGAGACATGTTTAAAGGACTACTGTCATAAGTGGCACAATCAGTCCTGCCGGCACACTAGTAGCATGTAATGTACAGGCCCTGGGCACATGTTGTGCACTTTACTAGAGTCTTATAAGTAAATTAAATATGCCAGTTGTGAATAAGCCAATCTTATCATGTTTTAGGGATAGAGCAAATGCACTTTAGCACTGGTTAGAAGTGGTAAAGTGCCAATAGTCCTGAAGCCAACAAAAATGAGTTCAGCAAAAAGATAAGGAGGAAGGTAAAATGTTTTGGCGTTACCCTGCAGAAAGGGCCAGGTCCAACACCCACCATTCACAAGCACATACATGCACACACACCCATTCACAGCATGCCCAAATACACATAACTTCATACAAACAGGCATGCACACACCAAACATTTAAAAAGAATAAACTTACTGGCTGCAGGTTGGTGGGAGGAAAGCCTCCAGGGGTCCTGGCCGGTTGGGATTGCCGACTCCTCTCATTAGCGGTCCCTTACTCATCCTCAAGTGGGATGGGGTCAGTGAGAGTTCTTAACGCCACCCTGCTCTGTGACAAGGTCTGACTGCTTGACTCTCAGCCCTGGGCACCTTAGGGCTTAACACTGAAGCACCCAGGTTCAGGTCTATCAGCGACACCCCCTCATCATGAGCGGGAGGGCCTTGAAGTGCGTTGCTGGCCTGAAGAGTTCACGCCCACAGGACTGTGAAATACTCAGCTTTGTGAAGTTCAGCTCAGGTAGCCAGGCACCTGCACATGTAGCGCATGCATACCAGCTGCCTGTCTGACATGAACATAAAGAGTATCTGTCAGGTGGATGTTTTCTCAACCTGACAGACACTCATCATGTCTGCAAAAAGGTGTGGAGACGGGGCCCCTCCACCCTTAAGGACACGTCTCTGCTTTTATCATCCATAGTACAGATTTCTAAAATTATATTTCATGAAGAACTTCTGTGAATCATCAGACAGGCCCCACTCACACAGTTCTAATGAACAGTTCCATATGGTGTTTTTGATATACACAAGCCGTGGGAGTCAAAAAACCCATCATATACAGATTTGTTAACTTGGCACAAAATTGTTCTGTTTGTTCTGTCAGCACCATAATTATTGTGTGCAGGCTGGTGAGTATTTACATAGAGATTCCTCATCTCATGTAGCTCTGCCAGTAGTGCCGAAATGTATTGCTCGCAGACTAGAGAAATTCTTAATCATCGCTGCAAACAATCTGATGTTTCTTCCTTCGAACAGCCTGTCTAGCACATTAAGTTGCTTTTTACAGAATTGTCAGAAAGCAAGAAAATTTACTGCACAAAAATCTTTATCCAAGAGCCAAGGGAGAATAAGTGATCTGATAATACATTAAAACATCTCTCCTCATTGTCATCTCTCCATTAGGGTGTCTAAGGAGGACTCAATAACAGCTGAGATCCCATTTCCAAAGGGCAAGATGACTGCCCCACAAGTGCTGTCTAGAGAGTTTAATATTGACAACATGGATTCATCATTAACTGTGGAGATAAATATTCTTTATTATACTGTCATTTTTAGGCATATGTCTGGAAATTCAGAGTTTGGTATAGAGACAAGGTGATCAACACATAGGATAAAGCACCCCCAGCCACACATTATAAGGATGCTGCAAGTCACTGAGGAGGTCTTTGACATAAGGCAAGATACTGAGAGGAATAATTACTCATTTATGATTCAACGCAGTGCAGCAACCAAATCTGCTGTGCTGCATTGTGCAGCGGGAAAAACACAGTACATCACCATATCTCCTAATATTGGCTTGTTTTTCTGAAATCCCATGCATTGGTGCTCTAATTAGGCTTCCTTGCGCGATGCACAGCATCGCACCATGGTGCAGAGGTGAATGTACACAGTAGTATAGGATTTATACTGGAAACATACCCTTCAAATACAGGGGGATATTCTCAAGAACGTGTGTTAACTATCGCCAAAATCGCTTAACGCAACTTCTCACATCGCAGTCTATCGCGGGAAAATAACACTGTGTTAATGCAGCATTCACAACCCGGCGGCACCATGCGATAGTCCCCTGATAACGCGGAAAATGACCGCGAAGAACTCACTGGGACAGCGATAAAAATCCAAAGCCGAACGTGACAAAAGTTGCGATGGGCCCAATCCCGATAAGACAATCATCGAAAAGCAGCGCCAGGCCTGCAAATCACACACGTCAGGCGGGAAAAATCACCATAAAAGCAGGAAAAAAAACACACAAACAAAAACCAAACCACAGCGAAGCACAATGGAGGCAGCCGGAGCAGGTACAGAGGACGGCCAGAACCCCACAAGCCCCACAGAGGCCCAGCCTGAGACTCCGGGGACAGGGAAGGGCAAGGACAAGAAGAAGAGGAAGACAAAGTTCAGTCCGCAGGAAAACAGGATCCTGATCACGGAGGTGGTAGAACACCATCAACAACTGTTCGTCACCTCCACTGTGCCATTGGCAACCAAAAATGCAACATGGCAGTCCATCCTGGACAAGGTGAATGCAGTAGGAGTGCTGAGGAGGACAATGGAAGAGCTCAAGAGGCGCTGGAATAATGTCAAGCGCAAGACCAAGCAGAAACTCGCCAACAACCAGAAGACAGCAATGCAGACCGGAGATGGGAGTCCAGCGCCACAGGAGGAGCTGGATGACATGGAGGAAATGGTCTCCACAGTCATCAGTGGGGAGACGGTGGCAGGAGTTGGGGGACCGGACACTGCTCGACATGACCGGACACAACAGCAATGGGGTGAGTAACCACCCGGGACTGGGGGGACGGGGGGAGATGGGCACAATGGCACACATGCACAATCAAGAATAGCACACTGCACACCCACAATGACTCTGGGTCATGCCCCTGATCTCCTTGGCATACTGCAGTACACATAGAAACAGCAAGTGGGCCCCGTCCACAGTGTGCACAGAGGGGGCACTCCCCACACATCACTGATCTCACAACAAACCCATGCACATGTGCCCAACCCAGCAAAGCGGCATGTCAGTGAGCCACACTGACAATGCAAGTGACACTGTATGACGAATAGCATGGCTGCAGTCAATATATCATGACATGTTGCACGCCACAACAATGAGGTGGCTGAGTGTGGACCACAGCCGTAAAGGAGCAGGTCAAACTCTGACACATCCACCTGCCCAAACAACCCCTGACCTGAACAACACACCTGTGGACAAACCATGCCCCCCAGTCCCAACTACCACCAAGAGCCCAATCTACCCAAGTATGCAACATCTCAGCACTGCAGAAGCACAGAAGTCAAGGCACACCGCCTGAAAGGGATAAGGGACAGCCACATCAGAGCTGCAGGGGCGACTCTCCCAAAATGCAGCACACACACATAATATGCAGAGCACATCAACATTGACAACAATGTGCCATGAACTGCAACACGTTCACAACAGAACAGAGGACCCAAGTGGTGCCGCTTGTGTGTAGAAACTGGCCACTCACAACTGGCATAGCAGGGAAACGTGATATGAAAATGTACTAGTACAAACACACATCTGTGATGTTGTCAAAATGTCCACTGTCCCGCATAAAATAGCCAGCTCCTCCCAAACAGTCACAATGTACATTGTAATGCAGTCTGAATGTAAATTTGTACAATGCGTCACCATACATGTGAACACAATGTTAAACTGCATCTACCCTTCACATTGCCTCCTGCAGAGCAGACCCAACAGCTCTTCACTGATGACAAAGAGGACCACACCAGCACCGACCCGACGCCCTCCAACAGCTCATGGACGCCCTGAGGACCCCACTCTCAGGAGCAGGGCAGCCCAGCTGCATTGGGGAAACCCCACCCCCTGCACAGACCACACAGCAGGAAGCACCTAACACCACGACTGACTCCCAGGACCCCCACGACCAACACATGGCCTTCCAACGCCGTGTGTTGGAGTGCCAGGAGAAGGTGGCTGATCAGGTGCGGGTGGGGTTCGACCGCATGGCAGCCAGACTTGATGCCATACATGGGTGTCTGATTCCCATCAGGGATCACTTCCAGTCCCTAACGGACACCCACAGTCCGCTCCATGCTCTCCAGCGATCCATGGCTGACATCGCTGGAGTCATGATACTGAGACAAGAACAACTGTCCAGTCAGGGTGTCTCCAGCGATGTCTGCCGGGAGTTGGGACAGATGCGGGGGCTCATGGAGACCATGGTGCGGATGATGGCGGACAGGATGGCTGCCATGGCTGCACACCAGCGGGATGTGGCTGGAGCCTTCAATGCCCTGCAGCACATCGTCATGGCATTGCTGCCTCAAGGCCTTGCTCAGATGAGTGCTGCTGCAGCTTCTTCATCCACATCTGCACCCCCTGATGTGTCAGTGCCTCACAGTGCGGCAGGCAATCCACCACCACCCACGTGTGAGGCACATGTGCCATCAGAGGATGAAGATGCGGGTGAACCAACCTTACTGATGAGGAGGAGGCAGTAGCATTCATCTCCGCAAGATGGCGGGTTTCGGCTTGGTCCTGCCCTTTGCATCATCGCCTTCCACTGTCCCCCGATGCACTCTACGACACTCACCTTGGACCTCGACATGGACTGCCATCTCCTGTTTGGTTACCAATGACACAGCGATCAGACTGCGGACTGAACTATTCCTCTTCCGATGTACTTGTCATTCCCTGAAGGACTCTGGCTGGCCCTCCACGGGCCAATAATGTGAAGTGGGGTTTGCATGGCCCTGTACTGCTCCAGCTGCGACACTCCACTGGATGTGAATTAAACATTCAAAATCGCACAGATGTGTCATGCCTTTGATCATTCACGTATGTGAGTATGGTTGAATGTAGGGTGAGAGATTCCCCCTGACGTCCATGTTGGTCATGTCGTGGAACTTGAGTGACATGGTGCAACAGTGCCGATTGCGGTCCAGATGGCGTAGTCACTACAACAGGGACACACGTATCAGTTACTTCCATGTCCAGCCCAGAACTGGGGCACGCCCAGAGCCCCGGGGTAATTTTTCCCACCCCTACGCTGCCCTGCCATACGCCAGGCCAGTCCACTCCGCTTACGCTTACAGGGGGGGGGGACAACGCTAAATGTCCAAGGTCGTCCCTGTAGTGATCTGCTGATCACTGGTCTAGTCGTCAGCATGCCACGGTCACTCCCTGAGGACTTGTTCAGACCCACACCACACCCATTCAGCACAGGTGTCACAGGAACATGTGACCCTGCCAATCAAGGGGGCCTAGCACTTCACATACCCCACTGCTGGTGTGGTAGTCCGGGCGAGGTCCGGGGAGGGTGGGGGTCCTGGGTGTGGTGGCGGTGGGTGTTGTGGCTGTGGGCTGGGCTTCCTTTCATGGTGCAGGTTGTCATCTGACTTAACACCAGGTAGGAGCAGGTGTTAAATCCCTGCTGCTAACGCGCCTTATCGCATGTTTTGTGGTCTTATCGCCGATCTGGCTGGTCGTTGGGAATGTTGCGAAGTGGTGTTTCCACTGGTTTTTGCACGGGAACGCCTACTCTGCATCTCATTAGCGTTAGTTGCCGGTGTCATCCGTGGCGATGTTTTTTGCGGCTGCTATCGCAGGGAAACTGGTGATATCGGCTGTTAGCACCAGCTTGTGAATGGTGCGATGAATTTATCACCACTTTGGCTGCGATAAAGTGCCGCTAACTCGGCGATAAGTCCTTGAGAATATGCCCCACAAACTGCTGTCTAGACAAATTCAGAAGCATCCCATGCACTAGATGTGTGCTGTGCACTTCAGCACACCTGCAATGTGTTTGTGTTTTGAGAAATGAAAACTTATCCCATTGAAGTGGCATAGCAAAGGGGGGGGGTCTGCCCCGGGTGGCACAAGTTTTGGGGGCGGAGGCCTCCCCTCACACGCTCTTACCTGCGGCCACGCGGGGCGGCCGTCGCAGGTCTCGCCAGCATCCCCCTGCTCTTCATGTGGCCGCGCACTGACCGCCACGGGCGGCACAACAGCTAGCTCACCACTGTCCCATTGTTACCTCCTACTTCAAGGAAACATTTTTTGATGTAAAGCCCTCTGTGGCCATTTTAGTGGATCAGGCTTTGCGTCAAAACATATTGTTGTTTGGGCTGGTCTGCCCAAGTGACACCTCAGTAACTCCCCTTGACAAAAGAAACACAAAACACTTTTTGTGCTGAGAAAGGGACACCTTTCCAGTGCAAAATAACTTTTGTACTGAAAAGTAAACACCAATGTGCTTCTGTGCTTTGTTTTTTCTCACTTTGTGGTAACACATAGCCTTAACAAATCTGAGCGTGAGTGTCTTTTTAGATGTCATGAACTGCTGAGGCGACTTGCAATAACCTCTCTTCGTATGGGTATTTGTATTCCATATAAAGTGCACCCTTCACCTCGCCCGCTTGCATTTTTTGCTTTTCCTAACTCCTTTCATATTTGATAATTAGCCCGAAAAAAACCAAAAGGGGCATTGAGCTATATTGTCAATGGCTGCTTATGCTGCCATTTTATATTTTTTGTTCTAGCTTGTTGATTCACCAGAAAATCTGTTGAACTGATTTTAAAAGCAAAACTTCTCTTCAGTGTTCCACCATAAAAAACACAAAGTTCCTATACCGACATGCTCATGATTATATCTTTTTTCTGGAGCTATGGCTTTCTTTTCTCACTCCGAAGGTGAAGGAAAACCTATCACACTAATTTTTAAACTAATAATAGTAGCTTCACTGCAGTGCTTAAGATTATCACACTATATTTAAACATCTGTTTGTTATCTCCTTTTAGCTTTCAACGCCGCATGCACTTGCTTACGGTTCTACCACACGTTCTATTACCAACCTTTAGCCAGTTTTTATTCCTTTGCTATACTTCATCATTGTTTTTCACATCTTCATGTCCAAGTTTACTTGTTCAGTATTAAACCAATGCATTTCAAAACGTATTGTCCCTTCTCCAGGGGTTCATTGTATATCGATAAATAAAACAACCATATGCATTGACATTTCTTTGAAGCCCACATTCCTCTTACTCTAGACTTTGCCATTGGCATTTGGGGATTTTTTTCACTAACCTGAACATTTTCTTTCAACTATGGATTTGCTTGTTATCCTCATGACACACACGTTGTAGACAGATTTACCTTTTCAACATCCTGTCAATCAGGCCCCCAGTGTCTTTTACAACATTGGTTATGTTTTGCTATTCAATGACAGCAACGCCTGTCTTCATGCTCGTCTGATGACATTGACTCCCAACTTGCAACGGGGAAGGCCCAGTGAGCACACGTATCTTTATAGGATGTGCCCACCACAAATGAGGGCGCCAATATTGAGGAAAGGCCTTAATGCCCTGGAAAGCAACAGCAGAAGAAGTACTGCACTGACTTAATCAGATGGAGATAAAGTACATTAATGCACAACCTCACGATATGGTTGACCTTGACTCACTTTAACTTGGCGCACATACAGGCATTACATCATAAGTTGAGTAACATTGACAACTTGTTCGAGCTTAAAGAAACCGCTGAGCAAGGGAGGCAGGCCTCACTGGATGCCTGTTGAGGCCAACGTGGGAAAGCAAAACCAAACAGGCACATAAAAGAAACTGCTGGACTTGCAGAAAAGTCATTTGGGTTTCTTGAGTGAACATTAATGGACTATGAAACTGACAACCATGCTGACATTGTCTAGTTAATCTAAGCTAACGTTGCAGAGACGCTGAGGATGTGCTAGGAAAAAGAGTGAACACGGAAAGCCAGTTGTGATTTATACTGTGGCAGATGGTAAATAGATGTCAATTTACAGATGTTAGACTTTTGTTGAGAATTTGACATGCAAATAACCTTGGGGCACCACCATTTGCATTAACATCTGGAGTAAATCTTACGATCACTCTCATAGCAATACCTCTTATTGAGAGTGTAAAATTTGTTAAACAGACGGTACACGTTGTACTCAAAGTTACTGCTGAAAATTACGTTGAGTGAAAGTATGAAATCTTTCTTTCCTATTAAACATAATTTTTCATGGTCATTACCATACCACCACCCTGCGCTTCACGGTGGTGGCTGGCACAGGTAAGAGCGGTGAGGTAGGGTGGGGGTGGGGGAAGTCGACAGATGACGGGATAGGTAAAATAAAATTAAAATAAAATAAAAAAATCCACTTACCTTGTGCTCGCTGCATCGCCGACTGGGTCATAAGTATGGCCCACTATGCGATTTTAGTGTAAACGTTTTTCATTGCAGCATGTGCTTCAAGAGATATCCTTGCTACATTAACTGTACGAAAACCTTAAATCTGTAGCTTTTGATAGGAAAGTGTTACCAAAACTACACTCTCATTGTATGTGAAATTGTGAGGTATTGGGTTGCTGGTTGGCTAGGGTTTGAGCCGTGGTCGAGCATCAGCTACATTCCCTTGCAGGGTGAACCACAAAAAACAACTAAATGAACCACTTGTGCTTAAACCTGAGTAGCCTGGCACAAAAAGCAAGCAGGCTTAACTTTGAGGCAATGCATAAAGTATTTATGCAGCACACAAACAGTAATAGAGTCAAAACACAATACAAGAAAAATCCTCCCACAATTCAGAAAAATAGAGCAACTTTATTATATTATTTGACCTCAAAATGACAAAAATCCATTCATTAGAACCAGAGTTATGATTTTTAGTAAAAGCTAGCGCCTAAAAGATCAAAGTGCCAATCATGGGCATTTGGTTGTGCAAGACTGCGATTCAGATACAAGAAGTGGATTGGGCAAGGTCAGCGCTTACCTTCGGACTTGAAAGAAATCTTGAGAAAAATGTTCTAAGAAGGTAAAACTCAGATGGGCAAGGCTGCAGGAGGTGTTCGAGGAGGGATCGTTGTCATCAGGGAGCCTTGGGTTGAAGCTGCAGTGAAGATTTCTATGTTCTGACTTCTTTTTTTTTTTTTAAGTTGAAAATCTCCAGTAGGACGAGGCAGACGGCTGTATCAGAAGACAATTCCAGGGGCTGGGGTATCCCTTTGATGAAGGACCGCTGTACAGGATTTGCTGCTGTGCAGAAGAACGCAGCAGGAGCAGCCACAAAGTCAGGCTGGCAGGCGATGCACCTTGGGCAGATAAATGAGCAGATTGGTTCCTGTCTCCCCTCTGTTCTCAGAGCGTTTTTTGGCCAAAAACATTTAATTTCCTCAGTTTTAGATTTTTGCCACCTGGACACATTTAGCACCACATCAAGGGACCAGGACAGGTGGGACACCACTTAGGAGTACAGGACTCACACAGGTTGTGCCAAGGTGCAGATTAAAGATGGTGGGAGCCCTTTGTATCCCTGTGGCTTTGAGCAGAAGGCCTGCAAGCTAGGCCTTGGAGTCACTCTTGTTGTCCTGGGTTCAGGTGAAGTTGCAGGGCTCAAACAGCAGGGCTGTCATCTGAGGGATTAATGCAGGCTCCAGGCAGCAAAACAGTCCTTCCAGGTACAGCAATGCAATCTTGCAGAGTGCACTGCAGGTCACAGTAGCAGGCATTCCTCTGAAAGTCCTTTCTACAGGTCCAGAAATGGAGAGTGGGTCTGTGAGTCCTATTTTTATACTTGGAGCCCTTCCTCTGGAAAGTGGTAGAAGCTTCTAGAAAGTCCTAACTCCCCTGGGTACAATCTGGCTGCAGTGACAATGTGGAGGTGATCGGTCTTTTGTGTGAAGGCAAGGCAAAGTGTATTCATTTGCAAGAGGGGACTGTGCCCAGCTAGGCACCCATCCTTCCAGCAGATGGACCATTTAGGCACACCTAATCCCTCTATTGTGTGATTTTCTGGGAGGAATTCACTAAGTCTAGCTGTTGTTTACACCCAGTCATGTGACCCAAGACAGGCTGCAGGCACAAAAGGGCTAAGGGGAGGAAAATGTAAACTTTCAAAAAGTGGCATTTTCAAAATTGTAATTAAAAGTCGGACTTCAGCAACAAAGAGGATTTTTCAGTACAATTTCATAGATGCCATACATGAACTGGCTACCTGATCCCACTCAGAAGTTGGCAGTTATTAAATGTAATAAGGCAACTCAATGTTATCCTATGGGACAGGTAGGCTTCACTGTATTGAAACGAGTTTAGGAATTTGTTTTACTGCCAAGACATCTAAAACTTAAAAGTACATGTCCAACTTTTTAACTACAATGCACCCTACCCTATGGCCTAACTTAGGGGTTACTTATATGCAATAAATGGTGAGTTTAAGGCTTGGCAAGGGGGTTATATTACCAAGTCGAATTTACTGTTTAAAATTCAGGTTGCAATGGCAGGCCTTGGGCATATTTTACAGTGTTAATTTAGTAAGTAGCGCAATAGGTGCTGCAGGACAACTAGTATTATTTAATTTACAGGCCCCTGGCCCGGGGTATATGGTAAACACCTGCACAAGGGACTTATAAGTAAATGAAATATTTTAATCAGGTGTAAGGCCAATGAAACCATGTTTTAGCGGAGTGAGCACAAGCACTTCAGCACTGGTTAACAGTGGTAAAGTGCACAGCGTCCTAAGGCCAACAAAAACAAGTTCAGTAGAAATCAGAGTGTAAAAAGCAAAAAGAAGTTTGGCGGTGACCATGCAGAGATGGCTAGGTCCACCAGCAATCCATATCAGTTGTTGAATATTAATCTATTCTGCATCAACTGAAGTGCATTCCATAATGCATTCACATTTCTGTGTGTGATCACGTTTTATTTTGGACCTATGGGTGTCAGGACCCCTATGCGGGCCCATAGAGACCTGTCTGAACTTGCTAATGTAGGGCCATATATCGACCCAGGAAGGTTTATTTACACAGCAAGTAACCGACCCCTGTCCCGTGCAACCAGCACTACCGAGCATTGTGTGTTAATATATGTGATAGTGTGAGTTTCACATTAAAGGTTGTTCTCAATATTCATTGTATCTGTTGATTGCATTATGCATACAAACATTTTTGTCTGACACGTAATGGAGACTCACGGTTATATTATGAGTGTATTCTACATATGAACAGTTTGTGTGACACGTTATGAAGACTAATTGCCACGCTGAAAATAGACACAGGATACGAATGCAGCAGCAGACTTGTAAAAAGGAAGGCTTACTAAGTTCAGGCTTCCTCTCAGTGTGCCTTGCGCCTCGCGTCTGCCGCAGAGTTCTGAACAAACGCATTACAGCGAGACGTAACATGTACATCTATTGCGTAGCAGCCAATTTGGGTGTGGCATCAGTATTTAATACCACACCCGCTTCCAGAAGGTGCTTAGCCTTCCGGACTTTCAACGGTTGCCACCCGGTATCCAAGGACGCTTACCTGTTCAACGACGCGCTGTTCTCTCCTTCAATGGAACCTATAGAAAAAACAAAAGAAGGAGACAGGTTACTTTGAAAGCTCGGCGCCCACCGCAAGTAAGATGTTCTAGCTTACGATAATTTTTGGACAAACTTGCAATAATTTTTGGGACTCACTCTTTGGAACAAATAACACGATCTGAAGAGACTTAAAACTTGACTGTTGTAATACATTGAACTCGGACAATCTTTTCAAGCGTGCTTGTGCAATGTTTTATTTTCTTTCACATAATCTTTGTGTTTAGTTAAAGCTTGTAAAGACTTCTATACCATGGATGTGATATTGTGTAAGTACACTTTATTGTTTTGTACATATCTAAAGTGAAACTCACGGGAACAAACAACTAATAGTATGTTAATATCTTTCATCACAGTATAAATCCATCATGTTTTCTACGAATAGTGATGTGAACCACGCCTTCAATCTCCAAAGAGCTCCACGGTCGTTTAGCAGTTACAACAACAAGCTCCATGGAAGCTTAACAGACACAACCTTGATCGCAGGTAGGAATTCTATAAAACGTTATATAGGTGATCATTGGGGAGGTACAAAAAAGAGTATAGGAAGTTATTTAAATAAGACACGTCATAGAATGTTCTTGTTGCTTCGCAGGTCAACCACAAGGATTTCTCAAGCGTCCATCATCCGGCCCTCCTCCTTGAACCCTACTAAGTTTTCCTAGTGATATACATACAACACAGGTTATAAGTTAGGGTGCTGGGAAGTTGGTCCATAAAGTCTCTGCGAAACACAACATTGCGGACTTCAGGTAAGAACGCATTGTTTATCTTGACAGAAGGCTAAGTCCAAGACAACAGTTTCGCCGAGACGCTTTGGATCAAGCTCAACAAATCTCCCTTCAAGATATTGCCGCTGTTTTAGCAGATATTCGGTCTGAAAATTCTGCTTTGCGGCGGGACCTTTCAGCTTTACAAACCAATTTACAAACAGTTCAGACATGGAGTCTACCACCACCAAGTAAACCGATCCTTAAACCTTCTAGTTTTCAAAATCCAACTAGCACTTCTGAGTCTAGTAACAATTCCCCTACTCAGATACAAGTAATAACTCCCACTCCCATTACACTAGCGCCTCCTGAACGATTTCATGGAGACAGTAATAAATTCAGCATTTTTTTGAACCAATGTTATTTACACTTTATGGCAAAACCAACTGCTTTTCCTGATGATGCATCCATAATTGCCTTAATATTATCATATTTGGGTGGAGATGCAGCCTTATGGTCTGTACCCTTAATTGAAAAAGACGATACAATATTATATAATTTTAGAAACTTCAAAGAAACAATGAAAAAATTATTCGCTAAACATGTCTTTGTACAATCAGCTGATAATGAGTTATTAAATTTAAAACAAGGGCCTTCTGATCTACTCCATTATATTTCCACATTTAATAGATTAGTAATTGAAGCGGAATGGCTGGAAGAAAAAAGAGCATCCCTTTTTTTATTGAGGATTGCGTGAAGAGTTAAAGGATATGGTAAATCAGATTTTGGACCCTCCAGGGAATTGCAGCGAATTTATAGATTTAGTAGTTAAGTTAAATCATCGTTTATCGGAACGAAAAGGGGAAAAAGGAAGAGCAGATCATAAAGTATTCATATATACAGATAAAAGTGTTAATAAAGCGGACACTGTTACTAAGACAGACCTTGGAGAGCCAATGCAAATTGGAACTATAAGAAGCCCACTTACTAAAGAAGAAAAAGATAAACGTTGAAGACTAAACAAATGTTTATACTGTGGTAAAACAGGACATTTTGTAAAAGAATGTCCTAATCATCCTGTTAAGAATAAATCTAAAACTACTGATGTGGCTGTAATTCAACAGACGGAAAACTAGAAAACTCGACAGAAGACGAGGTTAGTTTGTTGGGTTTATCATCTAGTTTGGCCTCTACAACTTCTGATTTGGCACCTCATCATCTTAGTATTCAAGTGACTCTACAATCACAATCTAATAGTAAAAGATTTTGGTCTGTTGATGCATTAATAGATTCTGGTGCAACTGGTAATTTTATAGATAGGAAATTTCTACAAGAGTTAGGTTTACAGGTACTACTCAAGACTAGACCTGAAATTGTGAGAGCAGTAGATGGTAGGGAGTTAACTTCTGGTTTAATACAACACCATATTGAAGAACTCATCATGACCTGTGACAAAAATCATTCTGAACATATTCATTTTGACGTGATAGACTCCCCTCAATTTCCCACTATTTTAGGAATACCACGGCTTGTCCAACACAATCCCCATATTGATTGGATTGAAAAGACGGTAACATTTCATTCCGATCACTGTCGTCATTCTTGTTTCAAACAACACCATATAAAACATATGGTGCAAGGTTATGATTTCCTAAAGTGTCAAAAAGTGTTTTAGTAGTTGAGGGAGTACCCAATGAATATTCGGATTTACTTGATGTATTTGATAAACAAAGAGCAAACACTTTACCACCTCACAGAAATTACGATTGCCGGATTGATTTGGTTGCCGGAGCTACATTACCATGCAGTCATATATACGCTCTTACTAAAAAAGAGAATGAGTATTTATGCACCTGTTTAGATGAATAGCTTGCAAACGGTTTCATCAGACATTCCAAGTCTCCTGTATCCTCGCCCCTTTTCTTCACACTAAAAAAAAGGGGGGGAGCTTCGTACGTGCATCAATTACCATGCACTGAATAATGTCACCATAAAAAATCGATATCCACTTCCCTTAATACCCACATTATTTGATCAAATAAAAGATGCTGCAATATACACAAAACTTGATTTGTGAGGAGCTTATCTGGTGCAAGTTCGTGAGGGTGATGAATGGAAGACCGCATTTTGTACGAAATTCGGTCTGTTTGAATACCAAGTCATGCCCTTCGGACACTGCAACGCTCCAGCCGCATTTCAATTTTTTATTAACGAAGTGGTAAGGGATTTTTTAGACATCTGTTGTGTTGTGTATATGGATGATATATTAATCTACTCAAAAACTCATTCTGAACATGTTCAAAAAGTACGAACCGTTCTTCAACAGTTAATAAATCATTCTTTATATGTCAAATTGGAAAAAAGCATGTTTCATGTGTCCAAAGTTGAATTTTTATGTTATTTAATTAGTCCAAATGGTATAGAAATGGACCCAAAAAAGATAGAAGCAGTCCTCAATTGGCCTAGCGCGTCCACAACTAAGCAAATTCAAAGCTTTTTAGGATTTGCGAATTTCTATACGTGGTTTATCCAGCATTTTTCCAAAATAATAACCCCTATTACTAGATTAGTCCGTAAAGGAGTTAAATTTGAATGGGATGATCAAGCTGAAAAGGCATTTCAAGATTTAAAATCCCATTTTACTTCAGCACCTATATTGATGCATCCTGATCCTTCCCATCCATTTATTGTTGAAGCTGATGCTTCACAATACGTCATAGGTGGTATTTTATCACAAGGACACAGGACAAATGCATCCAATAGCTTATTATTCTAGGAAATTGTTACCTGCTGAAATAAATTATGCCATAGCTGATAGAGAGTTGTTAGCTATTAAAGCTGTATTTGAGGAATAGCGTCACCACTTGTTAGGAGCCAGGCATTCCATAACTATTTATACTGACCACCGTAATCTCCAATGTTTGCGATCTATAAAAGCCTTGTCTGCTCGACAACTCCGATGGACATTATTTTTTAATGATTATCATTTTATCATTAGTTATCGCCCCGGAAAAGAAAATTATAAAGCTGATGCTTTATCACGTATAGGGGTAGAAGAAACTTTAGATCAACCACATAAACCACAGTTGATACTCCCCTCACATTGCTTTCAGGCACGTATTTGTAACGGAGATCTAGTACAAGAAATACAGTCTGAACTAAGGAAAAAGACATTTAATGAGTGGCAAGCAATACACTCATCTCTTCATTTAAAAGATGATTTGTTATGGATGAGTGAACAACTTTTTGTACCAATGTTGACATTACAAACTATTGCTGTTCAATTAAGTCATGATACACCTTTGTCAGCACATCGAGGTATCACAAAAACATACCATTTAGTGAAACGTCATTTCTGGTGGCCCTCCATGTTTGATGACATTCAAAAATATGTATAAACATGTGCCGTGTGTATCCAAAATAAGTCCTCACATCAAGCCCCCAGTGGCCTTCTACGACCTTTACCAATACCCCCCCCCCAACCTTGGCACACAGTATCCCTTGACTTTATTGTTGAACTCCCAGTAACTAAAGCAGGTTATACCACGATTTTAACAATAATTAATCATTTTACCCGCAATGGCTCATTTTGTACCATTAAAAGACTCCCTTCTGCATCAGAATTAGCACAAATATTTACTATTAATGTTATTCGATTACATGGAATCCCTTCCATTGTTGTTTCTGATCGCAGACCCTCAGTTTATTTCCCATTTTTGGCAAGCTTTGAGTAAGTCGTTAAACATGGAGGTGCGCACATCATCTAGTTATCATCCTCAAACCAATGGTTTAACAGAACATACCAATCAGACCATTGAACAATATTTACAATGTATGTTGACAGAGTGTGATCAAGAATGGGTAGACATTTATGGGCCATGGAATTTGCTTATAATAATGCTAAGCATTCCTCCATTGGTATGTCCCCATTTGTTTGTGCTCAAGGTTCTCACCCAAAAGATATTCCTTGGAATATGCATACAAATGTAATGATCCCGTCTGTTCATGACTATTTGGAAAAATTAAGCTTTGCTCAACAACAAGCACAATACCAGTTAGCAAAAGCCAAAGAAAATCAGAAACGTCTGACTGATTTACATCGCTCTCCTCAACCGCCATATAAGATAGGTGAAAAAGTATGGTTATCCACAAAGAATGTAGGCCTCAAAGGTAATAAAAATTCCATCCCCGTTTTATAGGACAATTCCCCATTCAAAAGATTCTAAATCGAGTAGCTGTAAAGTTAACTTTACCCCCAAAATACCAAATTCACCCTGTTTTCCATGTTTCTCTTCTAAAACCATAAGCTCCCATGACCAGAAAAACATCCCCACCACCTCCGGTAGATGTGGAAGGTGTACCAGAATATGAAGTGAGAACATTGTTAGATGCTAAACGAGTCCATGGTAAATGATATTACCTAGTGGATTGGAAAGGTTATGGACCCGATGAACGTTCATGGGAACCTTTGGCTCATCTAAAAAACACACCAAGACTTGTTATATCCTTTCATAGACGTTGTCCTGATAAACCAAGCCCGATTCCATTAGTGTTGGGAGGGATTTTACAGGGGGGGTACTGTCATGACCCCAATGCGGGCCCATAGAGACCTGTCTGAACTTGCTAATGTAGGGCCAAATATAGACCCAGGAAGGTTTATTTACCCAGCAAGAAACCCACTCCTGTCCCGTGCAACCAGCACTACCGAGGATTGTGTGTTGATATTTGTGATAGTGTGAGTTTCATGTTAAAGGTTGTTCTGAATATTCATTGTAACTGTTGATTGCATTATGCATGCGAACATTTTTGGCTGACAATTAATGGATACTCACGGTTATATTATGAGTGTATTCTACATATAAACAGTTTGTCTGACACGTAATGAAGACTCATTGCCACGCTGCAAATAGACACGGAATACAAGTACAGCCGCAGAATTGTAAAAAGGAAGGCTTACTAAGTTCAGGCTTCCTCTCCGTGCGCCTCGTGTCTGCCGCAGCATTCTGAACAAATGCATTACGGCGAGATGTAACGTGTACGTCTATTGCGTGGCAGCCATCTTGGGTGTGGCATCAGTATTTAATGCCACACCCTCTTCCAGAAGGTGCTTAGCCTTCCAGACTTTCAACGGTTGCCACCTGGTATCCAAGGACTCTTACCTGTTCAACGATGCGTTGTTCTCTCCTTCGATTTCCTGATGTTCAGAGCAGCGCGTCATCCTCATCAAGGTTGGAACCTGTAGAAAAAACAAAAGAAGAAGACAGGTTACTTTGAAAGCTCGGTGCCCTCTGCAAGTAAGATCTTCTAGCTTACGATAATTTTTGGACAAACTTGCAATAATTTTTGAGACTCACTCTTTGGAACAAATAGCACGATCTGAAGAGACTTAAAACTTGATTGTTGTTATACCTTGAACTCGGACAATCTTTTCATGTGCACTTGTGCAATGTTTTATTTTCTTTTACATAATCTTTGTTTTTAGTTAAAGCTTGTAAAGACTTCCATACCGTGGATGTGATATTGTGTAAGTACACTTTATTGTTTTGTACATATCTAAAGTGAAACTCATGGGAACAAACAACTCATAGTATGTTAAAATCGTTCATCACAGTATAAATTAAGCCTGGGCGGAGATCAGACTCCGCTGCGCTACGTGGAGCTCCGCGATCAGCGGAGTGCGTTAGATAAATGCTGTTCGCAGTGATTTTCAGTGTCAGGTGCTTGTCCGCACTGTGCAATCATCGCAAACAGCACCATGCACAGCGCAAGCGGGCGCTGCTTCCTTTTTGCCACTCGAGCAGATTTTTACTCGAGCAGCAGCTTTCTCAATGCGAACGGACGGTTTCTCAACGCGAGCGGTCGCGAGCATACGCAACCACTCGCTATGAGAAAATCTGGCCTCCCGCGTTGAGAAATCTCGCTGGGAGGTTGATTTTCCACGCTCGCGCTCGCCCACATGACGGTGACGAACGTGAGTGAGGAAAAAAACTCTGCTCTGCAACGCAAAGTGGAGTTTTTCGGAACTTCACGAGCTCCGCGTAACGCGGTGTGCAGAAAACTCCGCGAGCGATCCATCTTGTTCTCTAAGAATAGTGATGTAAACCACGCCTTCAATCTTGAAGCTCCACGGTCGTTTAGCAGTTACAACTACAAGCTCCAAGGACGCTTAACAGACACAACCTTGATCGGAGGTAGGAATTCTATAAAACTTTATATAGGCAATCATTGGGGAGACACAAAAAAGAGGATAGGAAGTTATTTAAATAAGACACATCATAGAATGTTCTTCGTTGCCTCGCAGGTCGGCAACAAGGATTTCTCGAGCGTCCATCATCCTGCCCTCCTCCTTGAACCCTACTGTTTTCCTAGTGATATACATACAACACAGGTTATAAGGTAGGGTGCTGGGAAGTTGGTCCATAACGTCTCTGCGAAACACAACATTGCGGACTTCAGGTAAGAACGCATTGGTATCTTGACAATGGGCTTCTGTCTGATAGCTTCTACTTAAACATACTAACTAAAAGGGCCTGAGATTTAGGAAGGGTAGGCTGTGCAGATTGTCAAGTGGGACATCTGGATTTGAATACACATTTCTTGAAGCTTTCACATTCATAAAAGAGGCTAATCCACACTCAGGAGAAAAACTCCAGAGGAAATGAAGTATAACAATTTGCTGCAAAACTAAAAGTTGACAACATTTGAATTTGATTAGCATTGGCTTGGTCTTAGGGATTTGTATTTTTCTCTCTTTTAAATCATCAAGTTGTCCGGACTCATTCAAGCTGCATTCAACCTGATTTCCAACCAACAAGCTAGAATAGACCAGTGGCCATAAAAGGTACTTGCAATCAGTCTGAGAAAATAAACAGCATCAACTGGATCCCAGCTACTTTGAGCCACCAGAACCCAGATATAACCCGACTCAACCAGCCATCTCTGCATTGTTAAACCTGTGTTTGATAGCACACTGATGTAGCCTCAATGCATATGAAATGTCTGAGTGGGATTTAATATCTCTTTATGGTTACCTCAAAGTGACTTTACACCTTTGATCTAGATATTGGTCCAGCCAATTGGACTTCTACGGGCCTGAACTCTAACAATACCCAACTTGCTTTTTTAAATTTTCTAACCGGTTCACCATGAACTTAGCAAGACTTTATTTATTTGAATTCAGACTGAGTTTCAAACTGATTCAATCGTTAGCTTAATTGAGATTATGTTTGTCTCATTTTCTATTCTGGTTTGTTTTTGATATTTTTACAATATCCTTTTGAAATAATTTTTATCTATTTGTTTGCTTGAAAAAAGTAGATCTTTTTTTTAATTGTTGCTTTCTATTTAATTTGTGGTGGAACATGATATTAGTTGCAACTGAACGGTATTGTTGTTTGGCCACTTGCTGCACACATACAGCTTGCAATTCCTATGGGAAAAGCTGCGCTACTGAACCAGTTTAACTCTGTGGATCAAATTTTGTGATATAATATGGGCACTGTGGGAGCTGAACCATCCAACACATGAAGATTGAGGCTTCTCACTTGCATAGCCTAACTTTCTAAATTCCTGCTCTAGGTGACGCTTGGCTAGCAAGCCAAGAAAGGTCCACATTTACCAAATTATGTGTGTCAATTTTATCAAGGAAGTAGGCTGCTCTGTAGCCTGAAGAATTTACAGCATAACTGGTACAAACTGAAAAAAAGTCATCTCTATTGCAACATGGCTATAGCTATCAATGACTTGGTACATTTTAAAAATGGTACAAGGAACCTACATGATAACTTGATTTTGCTGCACTGATACACATTGATTAAAGGGTTGCCATTGTAGCCAGACACAATTTATTTTTAACATATACACATAGACAGGATTTTTTGACTCAGTAATGGCCACAACATCACCCTGTGAAGAATACAATAGTTAGATGTGCCAGTATAATAGGATGGACCAGAGATCCTGGTTGAAGCAAGGACAGCAACAGGAGGTAGCTTATGGGGCATTATTCACTTTCTGGCCTAGAATCATTGAAGGGCACACCAATGATGAGAAGCAGCAGAAGGCTGTCAAATATACCCATGACCTTTAACTGGTTTAGAATTGTAAGCTGTCCATAACTATTTGCTGAAAAGGAAGGTAAGGGAATGGCAACACAAATGATGAGAAGCCCCAGAAGGCTGTCAAAGATATCCAAGACCTTACCTTGGTGTGAAATTGTAAGGTGTTGATAACTATTTGCTAAAAAGGAAGAGAATGACACCCAAGTTGGTGTCAAGTTTAGTGCAGTGAGCAACCACCATCTGACTTCAGTGATGATGTGTATCCACAGTATCAATTGACAGTCGGAACTGATCAGTACACTCTGAAACCATGTGCTTGGGCCTCTTGACATGCAGAGGTCTCTTATATATGAGTTGTGCCTTGATAGAAAAGGACTGTATTCACAGAGAAAGTGCTGCTTGAGGATTCCATTTCTTGTTGGCAAAAGGGTTCTCAACTAAGGGCTTTGGGGTGAGCGCAGATGGGTGGTGAAATGCAATTGATGGTGCAGTTCAAGGCAAATCATCTACATGCAACTCTAACTGCACCAAGTTAGATGTATTTGGTGTCAAGGACTGTAGCATATACAGGCTGCCAGCTTCCATGAAATATCAACAGTGAGACCACTCACAGGACTTCTCACAGTAAGTAGTAAGCCACAGCATGGAGAACCAAGATGTAATTTCTGCATGATAACAGGTGCACACCCTTCCTCACAGGTGTTATACAATTCAAAGCTGTATGTCTCCAAGAACTGCTGGATTAAATTATATCTTAACTCACTGCTATGAGGGTCATAATATCAACTAACTTCACATTGTAATAATTGTTTGGGCTTTTGATTCAAGGACTGTCGTGTAGTTCCTATATTACCTATACAGGATCTGCGCATTTGGATAACATAAACTGTGGGTTTGGTGGCGGACGGATTCCGTGCACCCCCACCGAATATGTTAGCCTGTCTGTATTAGCTAGCTCTAAGTGCCACTAGAGTCTCCTCTTATTGGGGAGAGAATAGTTTCTGGCAACCTCAGAACATGACAACCCTGATCCCCCAGGATCGTGGAAACAATATACTACCTTTTGCTCAGTCACTCGTGCTCACTTAGTTTGTCTCAGAGAGATACACAGAATAAACAGTCTGGGCGTTTCAATAAGTATTTATTGAACAGTTGTTATTCTAGTGTAAAATATATGAGCTGCAACAACCATTAGACAGTAGCAGAGATATATGGTTAGCAATATTATGAAAGTAAAAGGATGGTATAGCTCTACCATCTTGCAGGAATCATGAATATATACATGTATATAAAACACATGATAAAAATGCGTACTCCTACGATGTCTCCCTAACTAGATGTACCTAAATGTACCTAGCATCTATGTAGGTGTTATGCCAAGAATCCCTCTAGGATCTAGTCCACCCCATTACCTGAGAGTTAAAGAATGTGGGACCCCATCCTGGTCTCGAGTTGGACACCCCGCGAGGGATGTTAGACCACTGCTAGCTGGAGCGTCTGCATGCAGGAACCTCAGCGTCTCTGGTCAGTGTGTCAGCCGGGAAGTCACGGTCTCCTCTGTCTGTCTAAGCAAGACATGATGTATATATACCCATAGGTCTCCCCAGGGGTCCTACCTTGCTGCGTTACTGTGTCGGCCTAAAGGATGACGTCAGCCTGAACTTTAACATAAATATTATACAGGAGATGTTCGTCCTGCTGTACTTCCAAGAAGCCTCATGCATAATGTATGAGTATTGAACCAGGGAAAAACCTGCGTTCTGAATGCAGTGTCATATCTAGGTAAAGGTCAGTCCCTATGAACCGTTATGTACGAAATGTAGGGAAGGATATAGGTGAAAGGTTGCAGTGTTACCTGCACCTATATAGGGTACCTATATGGAATATAACACCCACTCCTCTTCCGACTGGACGACATATGTAACTTATAAGTGTATTACCATTCTAACTAGACATTGGTACGCACTAAAGTAAAAACATTTCTTTTGCTAAAATGTTAAAAAAACGTCTAAAAAAAGTCTAAAAAAACCTTAAAATGTGTAACGAGAAAAATGCTTGCAAAACTATAGCTCTAAAAGTGTCCGTAGTTATAGTCCAAAACACTATAAGCCTTAGAAAGCCATTCATGCCCAAATAAATGAAAAGGAATGTCAATTTTGTATCTGAGTTCCAAATTGAGCTTGTTATTAAAAAGGACGAATTTTTATCCAGCACACGACGAGCCAAAATGAGTCAAAATGTTTATGTGTCCTGGCTGGTAGACGCAACATTTCCGTTGCTTGCTTCCGCAGTAGACGGCCCCTGTAACACCTCGCAAAGAATGTCAATTGAGCACAGATGATCTGCGATGTCCGCAGCCGGCGCTGGGGCAGCCTGTACGCTGTCCGAAGCCTGGGTGCCATTGGAGGAGCCGGTGTTCATACCAACAGGTGTAGTTACAACCTGTGGTGGCTCAAGGAATGCCGCCAACAACATTGGAATGCGCTGAGGACACTGCAGTACATGGACCGTTATCGGGTCCAGTAGAGCATTCACGTCCGGTTGCGCACATGATGGGAGTGTCAAACAAAGGTCTAACACGCATTCTTCTCCGCAAAAAGAGGGATCGGAGGACAGGTAAGATGCAGTCCATCCAGACTGATCGAAATGACAGGAACCAATTAGTTCTTTCAGGCGAGGCGTGCCTCGGTGTTGTACCATTCAGTCACGGTATTTCCACTCCAGGAGCGCTCTTTCCATCTGCTTGGTGACTGGGACGTCCATTGCGTAGCAGAAAAATAACAATCAGGATACCTGCTATTAGAAACAGGATCAGCGGAAGTCCTCCAAAGATGCTTCCGAATACGGAGTGTATGAAGTTTGGTATAACTCCAAGTACTGTCTGAAAGGTGCTTAGAAGTCCAGAACCTATGGTCTTAAATAGGTGGACAATGCCAGTCGTATCAGACATGTTAAAGATACGATTCATCATTTCTACGAAATGGAAAGGGCAGTTAGTATTAATAAGCGCCTGTATCTCAGCTGAAGACCTTGCAATCTGGAGATCAAAAGTCTCTCGAGCGGAAGTTAAGGGCACAGACTTCTGTAGAAGCATGGCTTTCATTCTGCTTAGATATCAAACCGTATCAAGGAAACATTCAGTGAAGGCCATAATGGCGCCTCCCTGACTGTATGGGTCGGTGGAAACAATACTTGCATACAACAAGAAACCCTGGCGCTCACGGTTACCAGATATGCTATGCCCGGGAGCATGCCACAGCAGCCTTGACTGTTCAGCATCAAGTAACTCCCATTTGAAAGTAGCCTGAATGCTGGAGTAATCACTGCAGCTGGAGCACCTTCAAATGACAGGACAGGTTTGCTACAGAACCATTACAAGCTCTGTGCAACATTATATCCTGGCATATGAGTGATCCACTTAAAGCGCTCTCACAGTTTGTACCACTGAAAAACACTTCTCGATCCCCACTCCGGCATCGAAATCTGTATGGTAATTCCCAAGATTCCTTAATGTACTCCTTACCCATTTTTTCATATTTTCCTGCCTGCTTTTGTCCAAGGCAATATTGAAATTGAAAAGTAGTGACCGGTAGAGTTATGTGGCCATGGATTAGCCATTCTATAGCTGGCGATTCCGCCACTGTGAATGGAAATCTATCCAGTTTTTTGATATGCAGCATTGTATATTTTGCTCCCGTTTGTGCCATTTCTATCTGTTTATCTGTTAGATTGTATTCAGAAAACTGAGACGTACTGTTGATAAAACGCCAAGGCATGTAGCCTGCACGCAAAGATTGCAGCGTCCAGCTTAACAACATTATAGAATGTAACTGAGATTGCCCGTGTTGTAATATGGCCAAATCTTGTTCTAGAATGTCTATCGCAGAAGATACAATGTTGCCTAAGGAATATATCCTGGAGGTCAATGTTGTTAACACATTGTCAACCACTGCTAAAGATTTCTCTAAGTTAATACGGTCTATTTCCTGTATTCTTTCTGCGTCCTCTTGTTGGGATATTTTCCAATTTTCATTGTAGGCAGCATAAATGCCAGCATATATGAAGCGTTTTTGCGTGGTTTCCTGGGACCTAGTAAAAATCCCTAAGATCTATGTCTTGTGTGAGTAAGGATAAGTGTTGTTTCACCTCTGTGAGTGTTGAGGTTTCTAGCCAATTAAGGCACAACTTCCCAACACTGTATGGCGTCACTACCCCTGGATGTTGTCTCTGTACATAGTGCAGATCTGGCCTATGGCTTGTGAACCCTTCGGTTTTACCCATGAATCTTTCCTGACAACCATTTGTGTCTGTGGGCCAAATCAACCATTTCTTCCAATCGGGGTCTGATCTATTGTATTGTATGATGTCATCTAATGTAATCCCTGTTTGTGATGTTTCATTTCCCTCGGTGTTTGATGGAGTCGGCACTCGAGGTGTGTTCAAGTCTTTGGTCTTGGCTAGTCCAAGGCAAGATGTCTGTTGCACTCTCTCGTTCAAAAACATGATCTGCTGTGGTATGAGACATGCTCTAAACAAAGCTTCTAACCCCTGCATCTGCCATTCTTTAGTACCCCAGACTGATTTTGAGTCTATGGTGTCTTTCCATAAGTCGTAACCTTGTTCGGACAACTGGGCAATAAAGGATGCAGAGTAAATCTGTTTGGTGTTTGTTAACATATTTTTCTGTGCTGATGTTGGTGCAAGCTTATAATAATATGAGGGTGGGTCAGACATATTAAACCCTGAAAAATATGGAAACTTCTGTGCAAACGTTTTTGAACTGCCTTTTGGCGGTGTTGGACAATGTTTCCAATGGTGGTATGTGAACACATTTCTAGGATTTGTAGATTTATGCAGAAAATGATGACCATAATGCTGATAACAATACATTGATTCATAGTCTGATGTATCTTCCAATGTTTCACTATTGGAAAACCCTGCAGATTTTTCCAAATCAGACAACATGTTATTAACAGTTTCAAAATCCCAATCATCGGAAAATGTACTTGAGGTAATGATATCACTTAATGATATTTTAAATAAATGTGGAATTTTTAAAATTTTAGTCAGACCAAATATATCGAAATCAACCTTGTCCCACACTATACCATCAGGTATAGGAACTGCTGTAATGTTCACTGATGACAAGTCTCTTTGTTCTCGATGAGATGATTGGTGTGGTTTTAAAAGTAAGTTCACTTCTTGGGCAGCAGAGCTTTGCCAAATGTATTTCCCATTAATAAGCATACTAAAAACTATTACCAAGCCTACCCAGAAAAGAAAGAAAAGTATCCCGGTGCTTATCCATAGTTCTACCCAGGGTGACACCAGGTAAGTCTTTTTAAGAAAGTTCATAAAGTCTTTTATTTGCTGTTTGCGTGATTTTTGGGCTGGTGTCGTTTCAGGTTCACTTGGATCCAAAGAAAACGTATCAAAGTTCATGAAGTAGCCAGAAGCAGTTCGATCAATTGTTGGAATTGCATCAGGATTTGTAGAAATCGTGGTTTGCTCTTGTCGAGGCATGTTGATGTAGACATCTGTATTTAGTCGAATAGCAACTTGTGCGTTATTTTGAGTTTGATTTTGAATTTGAACTTCAGGTTCAAGAGGAACGAGTTCCATAGCATTGTTGCTTAGTCCTTCATTCCATGTTGGAGGCTCTTCGAACGTGATGAGTCTTTCCGTTTGAACTTCTTGGATTGTAGCGAGAGGAGGGCGTCTGCTACTTTGGAGTCCACGTGGCCTACTGCTTAGTATCGGCCACATAGTGTGGTTTGATTAGGTCAATTGAAACAAATCTTTTCTCCTTTTTTCCGACAAGAGGCGGTAGAAGTACAGTTCTTGTTCCTTCAATTGCTAGGACCGGTACAGGTTTTCTGTAGGATGGCCCAAATTCTTTCTTGTCCGCTATTTTTTCTCTGACCAGATCCCCTACTTTAGGGATACAGACAGGTCTTGCCGTAACGGATTTGACTTCCCAAGTGGCGGTCTGTTTCAGGTGGACGTTACTTTGTTGTGTCCTGGATTCATTTAGATCCTGTAAAACAGCCAAACGATCATGGATGTCAAAAGGTTTTTCATCCGCCACTGCGCCTTCACAATCAAGAGCAGGTACCCACATTCTTGTCCCAAATTGGACCTCATATGGAGTGACATCCCCTAGAGAACTTCTTGGCATATTTTTAAGGGCACGCTGAACTCCATACAGATGTTTTACCCATCTTTCACCCGTGCCTAATACTCTAGCTGTTAAAGATTGCTTTAAGTCTCGGTTTTTTCTCTCCACTACCGAATTTCCGTTGGGATGGTACGGAGATGAGTACCGCAATGCTGCACCCAAACTTCCCATTGCCTCCTTGTAAGCCCGAGAACTAAACACTGGGCCCTGGTCAGAATGTAGTGTGCCAATTGCGTATGTTCCTATGAAGACTCGCAAATCTTTTATAACAGTTCGAGCGTCAGCCGAGCGCTGGGGCCACACCCATAGGAATCTCGAGCAGGAATCCACTGCAACCATGATATATCTTTTAGCCCCATCTCTTTTAAGGGTCTGCAGTGGTCCAGGTAGACACACGCTAGTGGTTTGTCAGCTATTAACAATGGTGTCTGCGCAGGACGTGTAACGGTGGAACCCTTCATCTGCTGACAGATGTCGCATTTCAAGACATAGGGGTCGATTCCGATTCGGGCCAGAAAAAGCACTGACCGACTCGGATCCGGAAAAAATACCGACCGACACGTACCCGTGGCGCACGACACGCCAAGTACGATGCAAGGCGCGAAAAATCCGACCAACACGTACCGAAACCAAGTCGACCGACCGAGCCGCACGGAAAACAGCAATCCGGCCGGAAAAACACGCGAATCCAACCGACCGACACGCACCCGGAACAAATCCGACCGAAACGTACACGCTAACTCCAAACCGCAAAGTACGATGCAAGGCGCGAAACCACGAGCGAGTCGGACGGAGGACAAGCCGTACGACCGACACGCATACAAAACCGAGCCGAAGCAACACAATACACCGCGACCGACGCGTATGCAGCATAGAAAACTGCACAAACACAGCGTGAACGAAACGGAGAACACCGTACGAGACCAATGCAGGGTCCGACTCGGTCACAAGAACGTTTCCAACATACACAAACAGCACAAAGGAAAAATCACCCAAAAAAGGCCAAACAAGCAATTACCAAGCCAATAAATACTGGGGGGTGGGGACAGAGAACAAAGACACACCCACAACTCCACCTATATAAAGGACACAAATCACTACCATGAGCCTTTGCAAATGCCATTCCACTGCCAGCACCCAAGAGAAAGCAACCACACACCCACAGCTCATCCCTCACACAAGCCACACACCATCAGCACACCAACAAATACCTACCTCACATACACCCAGCAAAACACACACTCACACACCCTCACCTGCACACCAACACACACATCACCCACCATCACCACCCATCACCATGCCCCCCAAGAAGAATCCCAAGTTCCTAGATAGTGAATTGGAAGTCATGGTAGACGAGATCCTCAGGGTGGAGCCACAGCTGTTTGGCACACTGGTCCAACAGACCCCCATGTCGCAGAAAACCAAGATGTGGGAGAGGATCATCAACAGGGTGAACGCCCAATCACCATGTCGGCGCACAAAGACGGACATCCAGAACAGGTGGTATGACGTGCGCAGGAGGGTACGGGACATGCTGAAGAAAGACTACATCAACAGCCAACACACCGGCAGTGGCCCTCCTGCCAAGCCAATATACCTCAGGCCCTGGGAGGAGAAGGTGCGGGCCATCCTTCCGCCAGTGAGCGTATATGGACTAGAGGACATCCCAGAGCCTGGTGAGTACACAACAAATGTACACAATATACTGCCACAAAACACACACATCACTGTCAAGGGGAGAGTCAAACCATGCACTCATAGCAATTACACAGCAACTAGAACAGAATCATCCCAAAATGTGTATGTCAGTCAGATAAACACAACACATGCCATCAAAAAGTCACATCCAACTGTGCCAACACATGTACAAACACAACCACAACTACAGCCAGGCAGTGGCACAAATAGAACTAACAAACACATCCACACATGTAGCCACCACAACAACACCAACACACAGTGAAGACCACTCAAAGGAAGGAATTCTGTGTATGCTGGCCAAGTCAGTGTAGCCAATAGCATCATGGGAGTCGCAGTCACACATATTGCCCCCCACAACTGTCCCATCAACACCACCATGAACCATGCGCACATCACAGGGAGTGGAGAAGGACTCACAAGATGGCTGACACTGGCTACTGCTGTGGGAAGCACAAGGCCCTGCTGGCAACTGTGCACCAACAAACAGCAGGACACCACTGACTGACATCCTGAGAGACAACTTACACTCCCTGCAATGCAAGCACGTTCCATGGTGGGAAATCTGGCTAGCTGGGTGGGAAGGGGGACTTGCAGCACTGACCATAGTCACAAGCACCGCCCCTCACACACCCCCCAACACAAACTCCACAGAACCCACCTGGTAGAATGCAATGCCCCCCATCCTAACACAAGATCCCACAAAGAACCACCACCCTGGGTTATGTTGTGTGAAGCACAGGGACACTCTTGGGACTCTTAGCCAAACAACTGCCAGGACAACACTCCCAGCCATCCTGTCAGCACAGCCAGCCCACCCCACAGGGAAGCAGATTCAAAAGGAAGGAAGCATGGGCATGCTGGGAAGGGGGTGGAGGCAATAGCATGATGGGAGTCGTAGTCACTGATATTGGTCACCCCCACAACTGTCCCATCAACACCACCATGAACCATGCTCACATCACAGGGAGTGGAGAAGGACTCACAAGATGGCTGACACTGGCTACTGCTGTGGGGAGCACAAGGCCCTGCTGGGAACTGTGCACCAACAAACAGCAGGACACCACTGACTGACATCCTGAGAGACAACTTACACTCCCTGCAATGCAAGCACGTTCCATGGTGGGATATCTGGCTGGCTGGGTGGGAAGGGGGACTTGCAGCACTGACTATAGTCACAAGCACCTCCCCTCACACACCCCCCAACACAAACTCCACAGTACCCACCTGGTAGAATGCAATGCCCTCCATCCTAACACAAGATCCCACAAAGAACCACCACCCTGGGTTATGTTGTGTGAAGCACAGGGACACTCTTGGGACTCTTAGCCAAACAACTGCCAGGACAACACTCCCAGCCATCCTGTCAGCACAGCCAGCCCACCCCACAGGGAAGCAGAGTCAAAAGGAAGGAAGCATGGGCATGCTGGGAAGGGGGAGGAGGCAATAGCATGATGGGAGTCGTAGTCACAGCTCTACATCCCCCACCACATGGCCCAGCAAGCTCACACTCACGCATGCACATCCCACAGAGAGTGGAAAGGCCCATCAAAGATGTCTGACACTGTTGCTGTGTCGTGGGGAGCACAAGGGCATGCTGGGTACTGCACACCAACCAACAGCAGGACACCACTGTCAGCCATCTTGCCATTGCTCTCACACCCACACACACTGAACTCCACACAAAAGCAAGTAAGTATGGGAATGCTGGGAAGTGGGGTGGAGGCAATGGCATGATGGGAGTCGTAGTCACAGACATAGCTCACCCCCACAACTGTCCCATCAACACCACCCTGAACCATGCTCACATCACAGGGAGTGGAGAAGGACTCACAAGATGGCTGACACTGGCTACTGCTGTGGGGAGCACAAGGCCCTGCTGGCAAATGTGCACCAACAAACAGCAGGACACCACTGACTGACATCCTGAGAGACAACTTACACTCCCTGCAATGCAAGCACGTTCCATGGTGGGATAACTGGCTGGCTGGCTGGGTGGGAAGGAGGACTTGCAGCACTAACCATAGTCACAAGCACCTCCCCTCACACACACCCCAACACAAACTCCACAGTACCCACCTGGTAGAATGCAATGCCCCCCATCCTAACACAAGATCCCACAAAGAACCACCACCCTGGGTTATGTTGTGTGAAGCACAGGGACACTCTTGGGACTCTTAGCCAAACAACTGCCAGGACAACACTCCCAGCCATCCTGTCAGCACAGCCAGCCCACCCCACAGGGAAGCAGATTCAAAAGGAAGGAAGCATGGGCATGCTGGGCAGGGGGGTGGAGGCAATAGCATGATGGGAGTCGTAGTCACTGATATTGGTCACCCCCACAACTGTCCCATCAACACCACCGTGACCATGCTCACATCACAGGGAGTGGAGAAGGACTCACAAGATGGCTGACACTGGCTACTGCTGTGGGGAGCACAAGGCCCTGCTGGCAACTGTGCACCAACAAACAGCAGGACACCACTGACTGACATCCTGAGAGACAACTTCCACTCCCTGCAATGCAAGCACGTTCCATGGTGGGATATCTGGCTAGCTGGGTGGGAAGGGGGACTTGCAGCACTGACCATAGTCACAAGCACCTCCCCTCACACACACCCCAACACAAACTCCACAGAACCCACCTGGTAGAATGCAATGCCCCCCATCCTAACACAAGATCCCACAAAGCACCACCACCCTGGGTTATGTTGTGTGAAGCACAGGGACACTCTTGGGACTCTTAGCCAAACAACTGCCAGGACAACACTCCCAGCCATCCTGTCAGCACAGCCAGCCCACCCCACAGGGAAGCAGAGTCAAAAGGAAGGAAGCATGGGCATGCTGGGAAGGGGGTGGAGGCAATAGCATGATGGGAGTCGCAGTCACAGACATTGCTCAGCCTCACAACTGGCCCATCAACACCACCCTGAACCATGCTCACATCACAGGGAGTGGAGAAGGACTCACAAGATGGCTGACACTGGCTACTGCTGTGGGGAGCACAAGGCCCTGCTGCCAACTGTGCACCAACAAACAGCAGGACACCACTGACTGACATCCTGAGAGACAACTTACACTCCCTGCAACGCAAGCACGTTCCATGGTGGGATAACTGACTGGCTGGGTGGGTGGGAAGGAGGGCCGGCTGTCAACCAAACACAACCAATGCAGACCATGTTCACACCCCAGAAAATACATAGAAATGCCCAAATAATGCAGGACAATGTGCCACACCAATATCAACCCCTGACTGTGACGACTTAGGACAATGCAATGTACAGGCCCGCACCCAGAGGCACAGTCACAACTGTCATGTGTGTCAACCATTGATGCCTGCAGAAACATGACATACATTGTTTGTGTCTCCCAAAAACAGGTGATGATGGGGACACAGCAGCAGACGCTGAGGAGTCCCAGTCCCAGGCTCAAGAGGATGCCGAGCTCACTGGCGTCGTACAGCCTCTGTCCTCCTCGGACGATGAAGAACAACCTGGCACATCCGGTGCAAGTCAACATGCAGCACCAGCAGGACCACCAGCTGCAGCACCAGCAGGACCACCAGCTGCACCCCCTGCACCCACCCCTACAACGACTGTCACCACGAATACCATCCCTGCCGACATGGACAGAATAAGGAGCAACACCAGCACAGTGACCCTGGACCAACCTGGGGCCATGGACACCACCACCACCACCAACCCCCAAGGTGGACCAGGGTTATCTGTGCGTGCCACTGCACACACTGCACATGTCAGCAGGGGTGGTGGGAGGGGTGGGAGACAGAGGTCGCTGCTTGCAGACGTTGCTGGTGTGCATGACGACCCACAACTGGTACGCATAGCTGATGCGTACCAGTCCAGCACCGGAGAGCTCAGCCAGGTAGTGGGGCTCCTCAGAGACATTAAACAGCAGCAGGCTGCCCATCATGCCCGCTTGGACTCCCACATGTCCCACGTGGAGTCACACATGTCCCGTGTGGACTCACACATGTCCCGCGTGGAGTCCAAGTGGGATGCACTGCATGAGATGACGGCGGTGCACAGGGACATTTTACAATGCCTCCGCCAGATGAACAGCAACCAGTCCACACCTCCCTGCGTGCCAACAACATCTGGTGCCGAACAAACTGCAACTGCCACAGGGAAGGAGGAGGACTCTGGCGGAGAGTCCCCTGCACCGCAGCAGCCTGCACTTGAGGGCCCCCCCCAAGAAGAGGGGTCGTCCGAGGAGGGAAAAGTGAGAGGCCGATGGCCAAGCGCAACTCCCAGGAAGCCTGAACCTGTTCTGGATGTTCGCCTTTGTGCACAGACTGTTCACCCTGTTGACAGCAACACTACTCCCACACATTGCATGGGGAGTACAAGTTGGACCAATGTGTCAGACAACTGTGGCCCCGATACTGGGGATCCTGTCTACCCGGACTTTCAATTCACCTAGGAACTTGGGATTGCAAGATTCATGTACAGCACAACCCATCCTATGCACTATTAACACAAATGTATCACAATAAACACACTAATACACCATACTTGCCTCTGTCGTGATTCCAACGTGGGTGCTGTTATGGGGATGATGAACTGCAAAATTACACTGTGTATGCGAACAGCAACAGCAAGGACAACACAGGCATGTGAGTACAGGCAACGTGACACACATGAGGGAGACACACCACCAGGGCTACACGACACATACACACCTAGGCCATCTGACTCATTGCCTACACTGATGTTGCCAGGGAAGACGGTGCAATGCACAGACACCACACCCATTCCCAGTTGTAGTCAAGTAGCCCACAGGTGCAGTAAGCAAATGGCAGTCAAATGTGTGACCACAGACAACGCACATCACAAAGTGAAGCACAGGTTTATTACACAGTTGCAACATGCCGTAACCACTACAGATGCAAGGTAACCCCACCTGGCAGCGGGCACACAGTCAACAACTGTAGACGGAAGGAAGTCCATGGGTGTGGCGCACATCACCTGTAGGGACACAACAGCTACCAGCCTGGATGTGCAATCACGTCGTCGGTGGACACAGTTGACCAAACGAATCTGAAAGTACCCTGTGAAGGACAGAAATGACACACAGTCAAAAGCAATGGAGTACAGGACAGAACAGCAAAACTCATGCACAATACATGTTACAAGATACCCACCCAGAACCAAGTTAGCATGTCAACACTGTTGGGGAGTACATCCCACCTGTCACCACACATCGCAACACACATCCAGTCAAGTAGCCCATGGACACACTCCAACAGCACCAGAGCACCACCCACACATCATGCCAACTCACATCATTGACATGACACCTCAGGATACTCACATTCAGCTAAAGAAGTTGGTGATGAGCTGTGTGCGGACATCACCATCACCACCATCATCATCATCATCGTCACTGGCATCATGGTCCAGGCCAGGATCCTCCACAGGTGGCGGATGTTGGTCATTGTCATCCTGGATGAGAGGCAACTCCTTCCGCACTGCCAGGTTGTGGAGCATGCAGCAGACGATGATAATCTTGCACACTTTCGCAGGGGCATATGGGAGGGACCCTCCGGTCTTGTCCAGGCAGCGGAAGCGGCTCTTCAGGAGACCAAAGGTCCGCTCAATCACTCTCCTGGTCCGACCATGTGCCTCATTGTAGCGCATCTGGGCAGGTGTCACAGGGTTCCTGAGGGGTGTCAGCAACCACGGCATGTTGGGGTATCCCGAGTCACCTATGGACAGACAAGTGCACATTAGCTGACTTGGAAAAGTGGGCGGAATACTACAGATCAGATCACACACAATGGCACAAAGTCAGTACACACCGACAAGCCAGGCACGCTGGTTCTGCATCTGTGCCATCATCCTGGGGATGCGACTACTCCTCATCACAAAGGCATCGTGTGCTGAACCAGGGAAACGGGCACACACGTGTGTGATGGTCATGTCTGCAAGACACACCACCAGTGCATTGACCGAGTGGTAGTGCTTGCGGTTCCTGTAGGCCTGCTCCTGGGCCTGTGGTGGTACCAAAGCCACATGTGTCCCATCAATGGAGCCAATGACATGCGGCATCCTCCCCAGGGCATAAAAGTCACTCTTCACGTCAGTGAGTCGTCGCAGTCTAGGGAAATAGATGTACCGGTTCAGGAAGAGCAACATTGCCGCCAAAACATCGCGGAGCACACGGCTGAACATGGTCTGTGACATCCCACCAGCAGTCGCCACAGTATGTTGGAAGGTACCAGTGGCAAAGAAGTGTAGGGCTGCCATCACCTTCACCTTGGGGGTCAGCGCTGTAGGATACGGCCGGCCAGGCTGCAAATGTGGGGACAACTGCACTGCCAAATCCTCAATCAGCTGCCTGGTGAAGCGGTACCGTCGGATGCTGTCCCGTTCCACCATCGTTGCCAGGTCTGGGAATGGCCGATGGACAGCAGGAGCCCTGCAGTGCAGAGGAGAAGTAAGCAAGATTGTCAGTCACCCCACATATGCGGCATTGAACACACTCAAGATCCCAACATACATCATTATGAGGCACAACTACATGAAGTGTGCAGTACCGGAAGGACATGTATGGTACATACCTGGCCAACATCTGTCAACACGGTCCTACAGGTGGCATCAATTTGTCCCAGGTTGGCCCATTGGATATCATGAGGCCATGTCACAGTTCCCATCTCCTGCTGCCGTGTCACAATAACCCCCACAGTGACATGTGAGGACAGATGTGCCCCAGGCACCACAGCTCAACGACAGGTACATTCCCAGGGACCCTGTAATGCCACATGGACACTGGCATTACATGGAGTATCATGTATACACCACAGCAAAACAACCATGAACCCCACAGGTAGTGGCCCCACTTGCCACGGCAGGACAGACATGGACGTCTGTGACACACACGCACAACATCAGAGTCCATGCACACACAACGTGGATGTGGAGACTGTCTCCCATTGTGCACATGAAATCAGAGACATTGTAAACACTACATGCACAAAGACTGTGGAGGACCATCACTATTGTGCCACTGGGACACCCTGGCTCAAACATACCATCCCACATGGGACTCACGGGGTATGTGACATGACATACACATACACCACTGTGAAATGTGACCATGGCACATGCACAGATATGAACAGTTGCACATCACAGTGGTCACGTACACGTAACACCCATGATCCTGTCCCCATGAACACGTGCACAGCCTGGGGGTGGCTGCCCACAGGTGACACCCACAGGACAACATGTACACCAACATACACACAATAGGAAATGCAGCCTTACATGCCTTATGATAAGGTTTGGACAGGCTGTCGTGATGTAGGTGTGCCCCTCACTCCCTGGGAGCTATCTGTGGCTGGCATATGTCCATCTGAGACAGGCATGCTGACATATGCCAGTCACATGTACAGTGATGCGTTGAACAGCAATAGACCGATCGGTGCCTCCGGCCGGCCCATTGCTTTCAATGTGTGCGGGTACGCGTTGTACCCCTGTGCGCGTTGAACTGCAATGGACCGATCGGTGCCTCCGGCCGGCCCATTGCTTTCAATGTGTGCGGGTACGCGTTGTACCCCTGTGCGCGTTGAACAGCAATGGACCGATCGGTGCGCACTCCATTGACAATGGGCTTGCCTGGCAACGGACGCGTTTCGAATTTCGAACGAGTCGGTTGCTGGAAAATCAGTTGGTCACCCACAACAATGTTGCAAAATCATGTATGTCATGAAGTTGAAGATTTGAAGGATGCTGTGGGTGTGTTTTGGTGCTGCTATTCCATGGATTGGCCAGATTCAGAAGATGCAAACGACTTGGACCTATCACTTTGGACACAAGGGACAGTATCTGCCTCTCCAGCACATATATATTGCTGGCTGTTCCCCTGAGAGCCCACTTGCCTGCACTACATGCTCCAAGACGACATCTGCCACTGCACTGCTGCTGTCTCTGCCCCTCTGGACCCTGCAATGGCACGTACTGTGGAGAGAGCCCCAGCCTTCAGCCTTGAAGAGAACCAGGCCCTGCTGGACAGCCTACTTCCACAGTACAGCAAGCTGTATGGGACACCAGGGGAGCAGGTGAGTGTTCTGTGCACTGCCTTTCTGAATGTGCATTTTGTGTGACTAGCAAGGCTGAGAGTCTGCACGCCACTGGCTAGCAGGCTCACTGAGTAGTTGTCACCCCCCATAGTGTGTAGTGACTTGCACTGGACAGGTATGGTGCAGTGACAGTGCATTTGAACATGGTTTTACTTCCCATGCAATGATACCATGTAGTGACGTCTGGCAAACTGTCCATGGTCAGCTTTGCACTGCCTGTGTACATCATGTGCCCCTGTGTTTGAGACATGTATATACGACTGTGTCATGCACGGATATGTTGCATGTGTGGTAATGGCCTTTTCACTTTGTCATCCTCACAGGTTAATGCCCATCGGAAGCAGGAAATCTGGAAGGACATCGTCCGGGCTGTCCGGTCCGTGGGGGTCTACAAGCGCCGGATCCGCAACTGCCAGAAGAGGTGGCAGGACCTTCGGGGCTGGACCCGGAGGATTGCACGGGTCCAGCTGAAGCTGTCGCCTCCTCGCAGGAGGGGCGGAACACGGACCCTGACCCCCACATGCTCCAGATCCTGGCGGTGGTCTTTCCAGACCTGGATGGGCAGCTGAAGGCCAGACAGCAGCAAGGAGGGGGTGAGTCAAAGACTGCACTGTGAACTCTGTATTACATGCTTTGTGCCCTCCTCTGGCCTGGTTCAACTGCCACAGTGCAGCAGTCATGTTGTCCAGGAGCCATGTCCCTCTATTGTGCACTGCCCACTGCTCATCTGATACCCAGGTGTGGCCCTTACAGTCAGGGAATTGTGTCACTTGGGACTGTGTCCTTGCAGTTTGCTTCACTAAAGGTGGGGGACAGCATCTGTTTCCCTGACTCTGTTGTGGGCATCATGGGTGGGTCCATTGTTCACACAACGCCTGGGTTTGGACATGTGATCTGCGTGTTGCTTTGATATGTGGTCCACTTGCTGAGCTGAGCCACCACATGTGCCTGGGGTATGTGGCACACGCCCATGCAGCGGGTGGGAACAATGTTTGTGCCCCAGGAGTGTGCAGATTACGTGTGTCACACATACATAGCCAGCTATCCACTGTCCAGGGCACATCCCTCATTCATGTGGAGCAGGACAGTCATGCCTACTCCAGGCCATGCAATGCACTCTGTACTCCCACTCCCGTGTATCAGCTGACACATTGTGCACAGTGATTTGACCCCTCCGGTGTCTGCCTCTGTGTCAGTGTGCTGTGGATTAGTTGCCAGGACTGCTGTGGTGTTTCTTGGTAGGGGCTCAGCATGCCCCTGGAGATGTGACCATAGGAGACGATACTTGTGTGTCACATAGGTGTTTGATCAGCTGCCCGTGCAGACTGGGGTATGCGAATGTGATGTTCAGGCAGCTGTTCCCCATTCACAGCAAATTGTGAGGGGCTCAGGTTCAGAGGGTAGTGTCACAGGTCTCCCATATGTCCAATAGGTGTGACCTGGACAGATGAGGGTTGAGATGATGTGTTGTGTGGGGGATGTACATGTGCACTTGTGCAGCTCCAGGACTTGCATTCCCCATGACCTACTATTGTGACACAGTGCATAGTGTTGTTGTCTGGCTGCCAAGTCATACATCACTGAGACAGTGATGTATGACTTAACAGTCATGCCTCTGCCATGGCATGTGTCAACTTATTTGTGGTCCTGCAGGGGAGTGACATGTGCTACATGCACACCATAGTGGCGCTGGCTATCAGGACATGGGTGCATCATGGTGTCTGTCGCTGGTATGCATCACATGCATTTCCTATTTGACTCTGGGCATCCCTTTCATCCGGAAACCTGTACTGACTCAGTGGCAAGAGCTGTGATGTGTCCACACCGTGTCCTCTGCACTGTCCAACTACTGTGTACTTGGTGCATGTGTCCACACTGGGGTGTTGCAATCCAACAGACACCAGACAGATGGGTGCAAGGCCATGTGGGATGTGAGTGCCATGCTTGGCATCAGACTGACAATTGGCTTCTCCTGTTCAGTTAGGGCACTTTTAGCAATGTACAACTAATGATGCCAGGGCTTGCTCTGTGATGTGCTGTGCTCACAGTGGTGTGTGCGTTTGGTGCAGGTGACTGATGTCTGTCTGTTTCCCCATTGTTTGCAGATACATCCACGGCCACGGAAGGGGACAGCTCCACGGACCAGGAGGAGCCAGAGAGCCAGACTGGGTCAGCAGCCGAGGAGTGGTCGGAGGGACCCAGTGGCACGGAGGGCGAGGGGAGCCACACCGAGGAATCCTCAGCACCATCCACCTCAGCTGAGGACCAGAGCAACTCGGAGGATGACTCCCTTGTGGAGGCGGGTGTCAGCAGCCACCACACCCCAGCTAGTGTTGCTGTCCCCGCCACCACCAGCACCACCACCGCCCTCCCATCGGCTCCCATTCCCCAGGTCCGTGGAGGCTCCCATGTTCGGGAGCGTGTCTCCTTTGGCCCAGGCACCGCACCCCCTGCCCCTGTGTCCCCTGCTGCCCTGAGTGAGGAGTCTGTGTACCTCCTTCGCCAGCTCCATGTAGGGCAGACAGCCATGCTGAGTGTCCTCCATGCGCACACCGCACTGTTGACTCAGCTGGTGTCGTTCATGGAGGGCATCTCATCGGGCATGTCTGACCTACAGAGGGGCAACAGGTCCATGGACTCCTCCCTGACGGCAGCAGTGTCCCTCCTCAGACAGTCCCTCACCCCTCCTGCCTCTGCTCCATCCACACTCCCCAGCACCTTGCCCGTCCCAAGCACACACACACCGGCACAGGCACACACCAGCACACACACATCCAGCACACAGACACACACGCCACAAACTAAACGCACACGCACGCACAGTCAGGGGACTGAAACCAGACTCACAGGGGATGGGGCCCTGGTACACACACACGCATCCACGGGCACTGCGCAGTCCTCAGTTGCCTCTCCCTCCAAAGCACCCTCCCTTGCCTCACCTGCAACCCCAAAGACCCAGCGCCTCTTCCTCAGTGACCTCGGCCTCTTCCCTCCGATCCAGCTGCCCCAGCATCCAGGGGGAAGAGGAAGCCCCCCACACGGAGCAGAGTGCCCCTCGCCCCCGGACACCCTCCCCAGGCGCAGACAGACTGAGGCCCCCACCCGCAAGTCCCCCCGGAGTGGTAAGAGCAAGACCCCGCCACCGCCCTGCAGCTCAAGCACCAGGTCACCTTCCTCCATCCCTCAGGCCCCCACTCCACAGGTGCCCCCGCCACACCCTGCCCCAGGTTCCCCCACCCACAGATATACCATCCCCAAGAGGCTCCGGCCTTCTCCCCCTGCCACTTGCTTTCCCGGCACCACACCCCCGCTGCGCTTGTCTGTGCCACTGATGTGGTGAGGGTGTCCTCCCCTCTGTCCAGCCCACCTTGCCTGTTCCCCATTCTCCTCCCCTGGTGGTAGGCACTGCAGTGGAGTCCACTACCACCCTGTCTGACTTGGGCACTGCAGTGGCGGACCTGTCCACTCCATCTGCAGGGTCCACTGCAGTCGTGCCGGCACCCACAACATCTGAGCCATGCCCCCAGTTGTGCCGGCACACACCATGTCAGACACCTCCACTGCAGTTGTCAGTGGCTCTCCAGCACCCACCACCCCTTCCCTGCTTCCTCCTGGTGAGCCCTGATCCTGTCCCTGTGGTGCCTGGCCTACTCCCCTGGTTGCCCCTCCTAGTGGATTGTCCCTGGTTTTGTGCAGGCATGTGTAGGGTGGCATCTGCCACTGTCACCCACTTGTGACTTTGTTGATGGACTGGCCATTGGCCTTTGTTTATGTTCTACCGGACTTCTACTTTTAATGCCACATATGCTGAATAAAGCAACTTTCTGTTCTCTAGTGCTTTTGCTTCTGATGTGCATGATATTGATGATGCTAACAATGCCCTTGCTGCAGTGATGGTGATATTTGGTCTCATGATAATGAAGTGTTACTGTGCAGGAACCCATGTGGTCCAGGGGTTATGTGTCCTATCCTGTGGTGTATCCATGTCATCCATAGCAGCATCTGAGGGTGTCATGTGTTCAGTATTTGGCAATGAGATTTCCTACTTAGATTGGCAACTTCACATCTGTGGCTTCCACCCCTGCACATCTGTTGTGCCTGCCATTGTTCTATTCGTCTACTTCCCTGACCGTGTGGCCATCTCCAGTGAACATGCAGGTTTGGGCATCAATGGGGAAGGACTCATCTGTGTTGTCAGTGCAACATTGCTATACAAGTGTGTTGGATCTGTGCTGATGATTCCGTTGGCACTTCCATGACCAGGCTGATGGGACGGGAGCCCTCATTTGTTGCTAATTGTTGATTGTGTGTCCCATTGCTGCCATGGTATGGTATCTGTTCGCCTCACATCTGCAGTCTCCACAGGGTATCTGCATGTGTGTGCCCATTGGTGCAAATATGTGGGTCTGCATTCGGATGGTCACTTCTGTCATTGTGTCATTGATGATTGTTGACGGTGTCAGCCCCCATGGGTGTTGTTTGTCTGCACATGGCCAAAGTTATGTCTTATTTGCACTGCAGGATTTGGCTCCCCCAATTTATGTTGCAATGGGACACATACACTACTTTGCCACTGATGTGTTTGTTGTTCTGTGACCAGGAATCATCCATGCAGTTTGGCAGTTGCACCTCTTACTTTGTCAACACTTGCCTTTTGGTCACTGTGATGATGGGGGTTTGGACCCCATTGCCACAATGTTCAAAATGTGCTTCAGCTATGGACCCCACACTTACATTTTGGTCACTGTGATGATGGGGGTTTGGACCCCATTGCCACAATGTTCAAAATGTGCTTCAGCTATGGACCCCACACTTACATTTTGGTCACTGTGATGATGGGGGTTTGGACCCCATTGCCACAATGTTCAAAATGTGCTTCTGCTATGGACCCCACACTTACATTTTGGTCACTGTGATGATGGGGGTTTGGACCCCATTGCCACAATGTTCAAAATGTGCTTCAGCTATGGACCCCACACTTACATTTTGGTCACTGTGATGATGGGGGTTTGGACCCCATTGCCACAATGTTCAAAATGTGCTTCAGCTATGGACCCCACACTTACATTTTGGTCACTGTGATGATGGGGGTTTGAACCCCATTGCCACAATGTTCAAAATGTGCTTCAGCTATGGACCCCACACTTACATTTTGGTCACTGTGATGATGGGGGTTTGGACCCCATTGCCACAATGTTCAAAATGTGCTTCTGCTATGGACCCCACACTTACATTTTGGTCACTGTGATGATCGGGGTTTGGACCCCATTGCCACAATGTTCAAAATGTGCTTCTAGCTATGGACCCCACACTTACATTTTGGTCACTGTGATGATGGGGGTTTGGACCCCATTGCCACAATGGTCATGGTCTGCTTGCATTGTGTGGGCCACACACATTTATGTGTGACACATGTGATAGGGGGTCACATTGTATGTTCAAAGTCATGTTCAGTGTTGTAGGCATTTGACACAGTCTACACACGCTTGTCATGGTGTTGGGGGATGTCTTTTTGTTGCATTCCTTATGTTGGTGTGTGCTTGTTGTGTCATGCATTACCCATCCTATGAGTGGGGGTAGTTGTTGGTGGTAGGCATCCAGCCCCCCATGGGTAGAGGTGGTAGTAGTGACAGGCATCCAGCACCCCTGGGTAGGGGTGGTAGTAGTGGCAGGCATCTAGCACCCCTGGGTAGGGGTGGTGGTAGTGGTAGGCATCTGGCACCCCTGGGTAGGGTGGTGGTAGTGGTAGGCATCTGGCACCCCCTGGGCAGGGGTGGTAGTAGTGACAGGCATCTAGCACCCCCTGGGTAGGGGTGGTAGTGGTGGTAAGGCATCCAGCCCCCCATGGGTAGAGGTGGTAGTAGTGACAGGCATCCTGCCCCCCATGGGTAGGGGTGGTAGTAGTGGTAGGCATCTAGCACCCCTGGGTAGGGGTGGTAGTGGTGGTAGGCATCTGGCACCCCTGGGTAGGGGTGGTGGTAGGGGTAGGCATCTAGCACCCCTGGGTAGGGGTGGTGGTAGGCATCCAGCCCCCATGGGTAGAGGTGGTAGTAGTGACAGGGCATCCTGCCCCCATGGGTAGGGGTGGTAGTAGTGATAGGCATCTAGCACCCCTGGGTAGGGGTGGTGGTAGTGGTAGGCATCTGGCACCCCTGGGGAGGGTGGTGGTAGTGACAGGCATCCTGCCCCCCATGGGTAGGGGTGGTAGTAGTGACAGGCATCTAGCACCCCTGGGTAGGGGTGGTAGTGGTGGTAGGCATCTGGCACCCCTGGGTAGGGGTGGTGGTAGTGACAGGGCATCCTGCCCCCCATGGGTAGGGGTGGTAGTAGTGACAGGCATCTAGCACCCCCTGGGTAGGGGTGGTAGTGGTGGTAGGCATCTGGCACCCCTGGGTAGAGGTGGTGATAGGGGTAGGCATCTAGCACCCCCTGGGTAGGGGTGGTAGTGGTGGTAGGCATCCAGCCCCCCATGGGTAGAGGTGGTGGTAGTGACAGGCATCCTGCCCCCCATGGGTAGGGGTGGTAGTAGTGACAGGCATCTAGCACCCCCTGGGTAGGGGTGGTAGTGGTGGTAGGCATCTGGCACCTCCCTGGGTAGGGGTGGTGGTAGTGACAGGCATCCTGCCTCCCATGGGTAGGGGTGGTAGTAGTGACAGGCATCTAGCACCCCCTGGGTAGGGGTGGTAGTGGTGGTAGGCATCTGGCACCCCTGGGTAGGGTGGTGGTAGTGACAGGCATCCTGCCCCCCCATGGGTAGGGGTGGTAGTAGTGACAGGCATCTAGCACCCCTGGGTAGGGGTGGTAGTGGTGGTAGGCATCTGGCACCCCCTGGGTAGGGGTTGGTGGTAGGGGTAGGCATCTAGCACCCCCTGGGTAGGGGTGGTAGTGGTGGTAGGGCATCCAGTCCCCATGGGTAGAGGTGGTAGTAGTGACAGGGCATCCTGCCCCCATGGGTAGGGGTGGTAGTAGTGGTAGGCATCTAGCACCCCTGGGTAGGGGTGGTAGTGGTGGTAGGCATCTGGCACCCCCTGGGTAGGGGTGGTGGTAGTGACAGGCATCCTGCCCTCCATGGGTAGGGGTGGTAGTAGTGACAGGCATCTAGCACCCCCTGGGTGAGGTGGTAGTGGTGGTAGACATCTGGCACCCCCTGGGTAGGGGTGGTAGTGTGGTAGGCATCTAGCACCCCCTGGGTAGGGGTGGTGGTAGTGGTAGGCATCTGGCACCCCTGGGTAGGGGGTGGTAGTAGTGGTAGGCATCTAGCACTCCTGGGTAGGGGTGGTGGTAGTGGTAGGCATCTGGCACCCCTGGGTAGGGGTGGTAGTGGTGGTAGGCATCCAGCCCCCATGGGTACGGGTGGTATTGGTGGTGGGCATCCATCCCCCATGAGTGGGGATGGTAGTAGTGACAGACATCCAGCCCCTTGGGTAGAGGTGGTAGTAGTGACAGGCATCCTGCCCCCCATGGGTAGGGGTGGTAGTAGTGGTAGGCATCTGGCACCCCTGGGTAGGGGTGGTGGTAGTGACAGGCATCCTGCCCCCCATGGGTAGGGGTGGTAGTAGTGACAGGCATCTAGCTTACCCCTGGGTAGGGGGTGGTAGTGGTGGTAGGCATCTGGCACCCCTGGGTAGGGTGGTGGTAGTGACAGGCATCCTGCCCCCATGGGTAGGGGTGGTAGTAGTGACAGGCATCTAGCACCCCTGGGTAGGGGTGGTAGTGGTGGTAGGCATCTGGCACCCCTGGGTAGGGTGGTGGTAGTGACAGGCATCCTGCCCCCATGGGTAGGGGTGGTAGTAGTGACAGGCATCTAGCACCCCTGGGTAGGGGTGGTAGTGGTGGTAGGCATCTGGCACCCCTGGGTAGGGGTTGGTGGTAGGGGTAGGCATCTAGCACCCCCTGGGTAGGGGTGGTAGTGGTGGTAGGCATCCAGCCCCCATGGGTAGAGGTGGTAGTAGTGACAGGCATCCTGCCCCCATGGGTAGGGGTAGTAGTAGTGGTAGGTGCATCTAGCACCCCCTGGGTAGGGGTGGTAGTGGTGGTAGGCATCTGGCACCCCCTGGGTAGGGGTGGTGGTAGTGACAGGCATCCTGCCCCCATGGGTAGGGGTGGTAGTAGTGACAGGCATCTAGCACCCCTGGGTAGGGGTGGTAGTGGTGGTAGACATCTGGCACCCCCTGGGTAGGGGTGGTAGTGGTAGGCATCTAGCACCCCTGGGTAGGGGTGGTGGTAGTGGTAGGCATCTGGCACCCCCTGGGTAGGGGTGGTAGTAGTGGTAGGCATCTAGCACTCCCTGGGTAGGGGTGGTGGTAGTGGTAGGCATCTGGCACCCCCTGGGTAGGGGTGGTAGTGGTGGTAGGCATCCAGCCCCCCATGGGTACGGGTGGTATTGGTGGTAGGCATCCATCCCCCTATGAGTGGGGATGGTAGTAGTGACAGACATCCAGCCCCCCATGGGTAGAGGTGGTAGTAGTGATAGGCATCCTGCCCCCCATGGGTAGGGGTGGTAGTAGTGGTGGGCATCTGGCACCCCTGGGTAGGGGTGGTGGTAGTGACAGGCATCCTGCCCCCATGGGTAGGGGTGGTAGTAGTGACAGGCATCTAGCACCCCTGGGTAGGGGTAGGTAGTGGTGGTAGGCATCTGGCACCCCCTGGGTAGGGGTGGTGGTAGTGACAGGCATCCTGCCCCCCATGGGTAGGGGTGGTAGTAGTGACAGGCATCCTGCCCCCCATGGGTAGGGGTGGTAGTAGTGACAGGCATCTAGCACCCCCTGGGTAGGGGTGGTGGTAGTGGTAGGCATCTGGCACCCCTGGGTAGGGGTGGTGGTAGTGACAGGCATCCTGCCCCCATGGGTAGGGGTGGTAGTAGTGACAGGCATCTAGCACCCCTGGGTAGGGGTGGTAGTGGTGGTAGGCATCTGGCACCCCTGGGTGGGTGGTGGTAGTGACAGGCATCCTGCCCCCATGGGTAGGGGTGGTAGTAGTGACAGGCATCTAGCACCCCTGGGTAGGGGTGGTAGTGGTGGTAGGCATCTGGCACCCCTGGGTAGGGGTGGTGGTAGGGTAGGCATCTAGCACCCCTGGGTAGGGGTGGTAGTGGTGGTAGGCATCCAGCCCCCATGGGTAGAGGTGGTAGTAGTGACAGGCATCCTGCCCCCCATGGGTAGGGGTGGTAGTAGTGGTAGGCATCTAGCACCCCTGGGTAGGGGTGGTAGTGGGGGTAGGCATCTGGCACCCCTGGGTAGGGGTGGTGGTAGTGACAGGCATCCTGCCCCCATGGGTAGGGGTGGTAGTAGTGACAGGCATCTAGCACCCCTGAGTAGGGTGGTAGTGGTGGTAGACATCTGGCACCCCCTGGGTAGGGGTGGTAGTAGTGGTAGGCATCTAGCACCCCCTGGGTAGGGGTGGTGGTAGTGGTAGGCATCTGGCACCCCTGGGTAGGGGTGGTAGTAGTGGTAGGCATCTAGCACTCCTGGGTAGGGGTGGTGGTAGTGGTAGGCATCTGGCACCCCTGGGTAGGGGTGGTAGTGGTGGTAGGCATCCAGCCCCCATGGGTACGTGGGTGGTGTGATAGGTAGGCATCCATCCCCCTATGAGTGGGGATGGTAGTAGTGACAGACATCCAGCCCCCCATGGGTAGAGGTGGTAGTAGTGACAGGCATCCTGCCCCCCATGGGTAGGGGTGGTAGTAGTGGTAGAGCATCTGGCACCCCCTGGGTAGGGTGGTGGTAGTGACAGGCATCCTGCCCCCCATGGGTAGGGGTGGTAGTAGTGACAGGCATCTAGCACCCCTGGGTAGGGGTGGTAGTGGTGGTAGGCATCTGGCACCCCTGGGTAGGGGTGGTGGTAGTGACAGGCATCCTGCCCCCATGGGTAGGGGTGGTAGTAGTGACAGGCATCCTGCTCCCCATGGGTAGGGGTGGTAGTAGTGACAGGCATCTAGCACCCCTGGGTAGGGGTGGTAGTGGTGGTAGGCATCTGGCACCCCCTGGGTAGGGGTGGTGGTAGTGACAGGCATCATGCCCCCATGGGTAGGGGTGGTAGTAGTGACAGGCATCTAGCACCCCCTGGGTAGGGGTGGTAGTGGTGGTAGGCATCTGGCACCCCTGGGTAGGGGTGGTAGTAGTGGTAGGCATCTAGCACCCCTGGGTAGGGGTGGTGGTAGTGGTAGGGCATCTAGCACCCCCTGGGTAGGGGTGGTAGTGGTGGTAGGCATCCAGCCCCCCCATGGGTAGAGGTGGTAGTAGTGACAGGCATCCTGCCCCTATGGGTAGGGGTGGTAGTAGTGGTAGGCATCTAGCACCCCCTGGGTAGGGGTGGTGGTAGTGGTAGGCATCTGGCACCCCTGAGTAGGGGTGGTGGTAGTGGTAGGCATCTGGCACCCCTGGATAGGGGTGGTGGTAGTGGTAGGCATCTGGCACCCCTGAGTAGGGGTGGTGGTAGTGGTAGGCATCTGGCACCCCTGGGTAGGGGTGGTAGTGGTGGTAGGCATCCAGCCCCCATGGGTAGAGGTGGTAGTAGTGACAGGCATCTAGCACCCCTGGGTAGGGGTGGTGTTAGTGGCTGGCATCCAGGCCCCTATGTGTATATGTGGCATTGGTGATAGCCATCCCGCCCCTATGGTGCTGCTGTTGCTGGTGTAAGTAATTTCTGCATCCCTATGTGTGTGTGTGATTTGTCGGGTACCTGTGGTTTGTTTGTGTGGTGGGTGTCTGACTTACCTTCTATGCGTCGTACGCGTCCGTGCCAGTTCCGGTAATAGATGTGAGAATATTGGTAGGATCGGCACGATGGGATTCATGGTTGGTCTGCGCTCTCGTTCGTCTTTCTCTTTGCTTCGCCTCGTCCTCGTCGCTGGCGTGTTCGCCTCCGTAGCCGTGGATCGTCTTGTGGCGCGCATCGGAGCTTATGTGCGCCTCTCCTGGATGCTGACGTGCCGTGCGTAGCAGACGGGTTCGCGCGTACGGATGGCGCATCGTACTTGTCCGGCCGGACGGGGCTGCATTTTGGCTTCCGTGCGACTCGAGTTCTGCGTTTCCAGATCCGCCTCGGTCGGAGAACAGGACCTGTATTGGGGGAGTACGACTGGGTCGGGATTTGGGCAGTTGTGCGCATCGTACTTGCTCGTTCGGACGTATGTGCGACTCGGTCGGGAAACAGGCATTCGCCTGGCTTTTTCCCCGGCCGAATGGTATTAGGTGCGCCTCTGACCGGGATCGGAATCAACCCCTTATTGTTGTGTATTGTTAGACACCAAAATTAAAAAGATCTATCGGAGGATTCCGGAGATATAGATTTTACAAGGCACAGCAAATATACACTTTTTGTATTTAACTGCAAGCAAGCATTGGAAAATCCAACAAATTCAATACTCTGGGCCTGATTACGAATATGGCAGTCCAGGAACCCTAGTGCCCGCAGTGCCCGCAGTGGCGGTCCCACTGCCGTATTGTGAGACTTGAAGTTACATGAAAGAAACACTGGCTTTTGGTCTTGCTGACACCACCAGCCAAATCCGAGCATGGCGGCCGCGGATTAGGCCAATAAGTCAATGGAAGGCTCGGACCGCCAGTGAAACCAGTGGCCAAATTATGAGTTGCTTTACAGCTGGCGTGACCGTGGTGGTCCAACCACCACATCTGACACGCACAAAGGGAGGGATATAAGTGCCCATCTCACCTCTACTCACATCTACACGTCTTGTGCCACCATGGAACCGATCATACATGTGCTGCCACTGCTGTACTTGCTTGTTCATGTTTAAAACCCACTCCATTGCAGACAAAATCAGCAGTAAGTCATACAACTACCAGTTTCCGTAGACTCCTCAGAAAAACGATGCCCCGCCATAGACCAACCAAGGGTGTTGGGGTCCCTAAGTAAAACATATTTACTGGGATCCTGTCTGGGATTGCTTCATATGTATATCAAAAATACATCTGTAGAATGCCCTCCTAGGCCAAAACACTGATACTGCAAGGCACACTGTGCACAAATGGACATGTGTTTACAAATCATATTCAGTGATAGTGATGTGTGCATTCATTTGTGTTCCACAACAGCACCTCCTCATCAATATTACACCTATTAATGTCTGTGACACACTTCTTTTGCCCCTTCTCACTTGTCTGCCATGTCACAACTGATGTCCATTTATCATGAAGGTTACCATTTGTCAAGTCCTGGTAAGTCTACATAGAAATCACTCTAACTACCATGAGGACCTGTGACTATAACCCTAATCAAGATGCTATACTCCTTTTGCCCCTTCTCACTTGTCTGCCATGTCACTACTGATGGTCCTTTTTCATGCAGGTTACCATTTGTCAAGTCTTGGTAAGTCCACATAGAAATCACTATAACTACCATGAGGCCCTGTGACTGCAACTCAAACCAAGAGGCAATAGTAAATGTGACACCCTCACATTGCACACATCCCAGGTCCGGTTTTGATGTCAAAGAAACATCTCTATGGCTATGTAATTAAAGTGAAACACACCTTCTCTGCTACAACTATGTATTGGACTCTCATCCATCACCCACATGAAAAGGCAATGTCAGTCAATGGGGTTACATAGAATCAGTATGAGAAGCATTCTAATGGCACAATGGAAACACTCTCTGCAGGATAGGTATGCCTCTATCAGAGGGAACCTTGAAAGGCTGGGGCCCTGGGGCACAGTACATTTTGCACATACCTTACAAACTCAATGTGCTCTGGACCTGTGAATTGAAGTATATCAGGGACAACCAAAAGCATAATCATGTGCCATGCATGTGTAGGTAATGTGTATGTGCAATTCGTGAAAGCAAGTACAGCACTAACAGCATGTGTCACACATCTAGATAAAGTAGGTGTAAGTACACACAGGAAAATGGACACGTGTCCATGCAGAACTCCACAACGGTATGACAAGTTAACACCCTCCATTAGTGGATGAACAAATATCTAACTTGAATACATGTAACACATATCCCACATACATCATAGGGAAAACTGCAACTTAAATGATGTGGATAGTGGCTAGGACAAGCTGTAATACTCACCATATCATATAACACCCAATGCAATGTCTGCACCAATCGGAGTTCATCCCACATATACCTCCATCCAACATTACTCCTTGTCCTGTGTAAGTCCAGCACTGGCCCCAAAGTCACATCATACTAACCACTTCAAATAGATCAGCAATCAGGGATCAAACAAACACAACTGTAGTCACACATCACTAACAATACAAGAACATCAAATAGTTAGAATAGTAATGGCAGGACATATGTCTTCCAAAATATAAAAAGTTTTATTCCAACTTGAACAACCCATTAAGGAAAACAAAGGCCAATGGCCAGTCAATTGCTATGTCATGTGCCACAGCACAATGTTGTGCCACCAACCCTGCCCTTACTTACACTGTCAGGGAACCTCCTCACAAAGGGGCCTCCATTGGACACAGCAGGCACCTTGAAAATAGTACTTGGGGGGGGGCAGAGGTTTAGGAAGGGGTGAGTTTCATTTTGGGAGGGGTTTTCTTTGGGTTTGCAGGGTTTTGGGCTGGGGTCAGTGGTGTTGTGATCTAGTTTCTCGGGGGTGGATTAGGATGTGGAAGGTATGGGTTTCTCTTTGGGAGGGTTTTTTTTTTTTTTTGTTGGTTTTTGGGCTGGATTCAGGGGGGTGGGGATCCTGTTTCTCAGGGGTGGAGTGGGAAGTGGAAGGGATGTGTTTGTCTTTGGGAGTGTTTACTTATTTGTTTTTGTTTTGGGGCTGGGTTCAGGGGGGTGGGGATCCTGTTTGTCAGGGGTGGAGTGGGAAGTGGAATGTATGGGTTTGTCTTTGGGAGGGTTTTTTTGTTTTTTTGTCTTTGGACTGGGTTCAGGGGTTGGGGATGCTGTTTCTCAGGAGTGGAGTGGAAAGTGAAAGTCATAGGTTTGGGTGTGGGAGAGGTTTTTAGGACTGTGGGAGCGTGGGTCAGGTTTCACTGGGGAAAGTGCAAGGGCAAACAAGACATCTTCACGGGGAAAATGGGTAGGATGTTCGGGAGGGAGTTCTGTTTGGGAGGAAGAGGGAGTGGAAGTGTGAGCTGTGTCTTCTGTCTGCACTGTGTGTTGTGTTGGTGTCTGTTGTCTGGGTGACTGTAGGCATTTGCGTTTTGTGCCTTTGTGTGCTGTGGACATGCTGGGTGTTGTGGAGGGGTCTGTGTGTGTTGCTGTGTTGTCGGCGGGTATGGTTCTGGAGGGGTCTGTGTGTGTTGCTTTGTTGTCTGTGGGTATGGTTGTGGCTGTGGAGGGGTCTGTGTCTGTTGCGGTGTTGTTTGCGGGTACGGTTGTGGCTGTAGAGGGGTCTGTGTCTAATGCTGTGTTGTCTGCTGGCATGGCTGTGGCTGTGGAGGGGTCTGTGTGTGTTGCTGTTTTGTCTGCGGGTATGGGTGTGGCTGTAGAGGGGTCTGTGTCTAATGCTGTGTTGTCTGCGGGTATGGTTGTGGCTTTGGAGGGGTCTGTGTGTGTTGCTGTATTGTCTGTGGGTAGGGTTGTGGCTGTGGAGGGGGTCTGTGTGTGTTGCTGGGTTGTCTGTGGGTATGGGTGTGGCTGTGGAGGGGTCTGGGTCTATTGCTGTATTATCGGCGGGTGTGGTTGTGGCTCTGGAGGGGTCTGCGTGTGTTGCTGTGTTGTCTGTGGGTATGGTTGTGGCTGTGGAGGGGTTTGTGTGTGTTGCTGTGATGTCTGTGGGTATGGTTGTGGCTGTGGAGGGGTCTGTGTGTGTTGCTGGGTTGTCTGTGGGTATGGGTGTGTCTGTAGAGGGGTCTGTGTGTATTGCTGTGTTGTGTGTGGGTATGGGTGTGGCTGTGGAGGGTCTGTGTGTGTTGCTGTGGTGCCTGCAGGTATGCTGGGGTGGTGAGTGTCTGCTGTGTGCATGCATGTTTGAGTTTTTTTGGGATGTTTGTGTTTGTGTGTGGTGCTTGTGTCTGATGAAGTGTATGCTTGCTTTGGCATGCGTATGCTTGTGATAGGAATGGGAATAGGGAATTTGGATGGAGAAGGGGCAGGAGGTAGTGTGGAAGATTGGGATGGGTGGAGGGCTGCCATGAGGGAGGAGGCCAGAGCCTGAAAAGATCTCTGTAGGCCAGACATTGCAGTGTGGTTGCCTTCCAGGTAGGCCACCATCTGGGTCAGCTAGTTGCCTTGACCCTGGATGGCATTCATGACTCAATCTGACCCACAGAGATGGTCCTCCGGAGGTCAATAGCCTCCTCCCTCAGGGCAGCGGGGGTAACAGGTGCAGGGGCTGCAGTGCCTGGAGTGAAGGAGATTGCTCCCCTCTTAGGGGAGCAGGCCCGGCCAACTTGTTGGGGGACAAAAGGGAGGGTGTCGATAGAACTGGGGGTGGCGAACAAGGATGAAGGTGGTAATGATCCTATGGGGTCTGCCAACACTCAGGAGTGTCCTCCGGAGGATGACTCAGAAGTTGAGGAGCTAGAGCTGCTGTCCTCCGTGCCACTTCCCACACCCGCCTGGTCACTGGGTCCCTCCGTGTCTAAAGTCTCACATTGAAACTGCTTAAACCAGCTGCGTCCCCACCGATGTTGGCCCCTTCTCCTTTGGGTGCCCTGGATGTATCTGAAATAACATGTAACATGGGTTTATTGCAACTGCATTTCCACACCTGAGCACCACAAATCAACAGAAAACATTGATGAAGCGCACATATCACACCAACCTCATGAATCACTCTAGGCTTCAAATTTGGCATGAGCACATGCATGCATGCTACATAACCTGCAAACAGTTGGTTCCACTCACGTCATAACCCCAGACAGGCCGAAATGCATTGATAGAGTTGTCTACACTCCATCCTTATGTCCATACTAGGATAGTGGATCACCTTGCATACTTTGGCACTTGTATTATACTATTGTAAAATGATGTAACCAAATAGGAGGGATACAAGTTTGAGATTTACACAATGCTCATACAAGGCCCAGAGTTAAACACATCTACCTATTACTCATAACACATTATGATGTGCTGAAGGTTACGTTCAACACCAATGTACCACCAATTAGTGTTGTGGCAGATATCACGTCACATGCAAATGCTCATTGCACACTGATGACACTTTAAACTCCAAAATACATCATATATCCAGTACCTGAAAAGTCAAATGAAAGCTGTACACATATAGATTAGCTATGTATCACATTGAGCATATAACGTTCCCTGAAAACATTGAGGTCCAAACATTTGGGAGATAGATACTCAGAATTCACACAGCATAAACTCCATATAGCCATATGAACATCCCCAATCCTGCTTGGTACAAGTGATAACACCAGTCATAGATGTATATCCACAGCCAATACACCTTTGAAGGTTTGGGTGTCCCTGATTATCTATGACATAAAGATGTGGGATCACTAGAGTCCCAATGGGCAGGCACATCACACCACTCTTTGGTATTGCATACTCAGATTGCCTTGCAAGGATCAGTGTAGATACTCACATATGATCCCTACAGTTCTACATCTCACTCGCTTATGCATGTCACCAGCCAGTGAATGAGTGTTTTGAAACACTATTGCAGATGAACAATCAACTGGTAATGCACACTGACCAACATGTAGGAACTAATGCTGATGGCACCAGTGATGTTTGCACTCTCATTTACTCTATAACCAATACTTACCAATGGGAACTGTTGTACAGTCACTGCATGTACTGTGCACTCTATGTCATCTCACATGTAATAGGGCCACCATCACATAAGCGCCAGTAGTGAGGGAACATTACTCCTCATACAAGGAAGACAAGTTGCCTGTGTGTTACAATTGTCACCCAGATTTACTAAGAACATGAGTTGATTACTCACTTCACTCAGCCAGGTGTTTCCTCAAAAGGAGAAAATTGGACGTGGACAGGACTCTGCTGAGTTCCAGGTCAGAAAGACAATAGGCACAGCACAGCAGCATGTACCCACTACCAGACCTACACTGGCAATGACTCACCTTGTGTGTGGCACAAGGGCCGCCACCAATATGGTTGGTGAAATGCCTGTCTGTAACACTCAAAGCTGGCAACATAACACGTATGACATTGGCCAGGATTCACCCCCATGTAGCTGCTGGTGGGGCCTCAACTGCCCATCAAGCTCCAGATAGGCCATGGCCAGCATGCAGGCAATCAGGGGGGTCAGGGTCCGGCGCGCGTCCCTTCCACATTGGGTGGATTTCCCCAGCTGGACCTCCACGATCTTCCGGGTCCATTGCCACAGGTCCTTCCACCTCTTTCTGCAGTGGACGCTACGCTGGTTAAAGACCCCCAGGGTCCACACCTTCTAGGCGATGGCTCTTCGAATGGCCTTCCTCTGATGGGCGTTGACAAGTATGGATGCAATAGATGTAGAAACAGATTGTAACAGGAAGTTTCAGGATAACTATATGGTTGATACACATTTTGTTGACATCTAGCACAAATATTCATCAAGAGTTGACATAATATATGTGTGCATGTCATATGCTAAGAATAACTAAAGCATGGATACACACTTTTGTGGTCATCTGATGACTAACCTCAGCTCTTGTCATGACCTACACTGACTGAGGCAGCCCACTAACAACATGTAGGCCAGGGCCATCCTACATGGAATGTGATGTGAGGTACCATGACAAACAGCACACCATTTGGACCTTCTGAAGGGTAAACTACCTGTGCAGGACTGTCCAGACACCTTTACTGCCAGGCCTATTGCATTGATGCATATGGTCCATAAAGGCGCGTACCATAGTATACACAACATCCTAAGACTAAGGTCCCAATGTAAGGGCTGCTATATGTGTCACTGAGAGCTACCTCTCTGGGGGATGTGTGTACATGTGGACTACTTAATGGGATATAGTACGTCAGAATACGTTTGTGTGGTATGTACTGCCATCACAGGACACATCTTTTGCATATGTGTTGTGTGATAGGGAATATGGCAGCCAAGCAGATGATTCACATTTCTAAATCGATTCAAAAGTATCCCACTATCTACACTGTTCATGTCTCAGATGTGCAATAGGCCTGTACAGTGGAAGCAACACCATTGAAAAAGTGTCAACAGACCTGTGTGAGTAAAGGGACTGTCATTAGTGACAGACACACATTGACACTGTGGGTCAATGGAAAGAAGTGTCAGGTCAGGGGGGCACCTCAGTCACTATTCCTTTTATTATCCATGTAACAGCTATCAGGGCTACTAGTGGTACAGAAAACTCTTTCTGGGGGTATCCATGGATCAGCAGGTCTACAGGGACATTACTCAGTACATCAGTGCTCCTGCCACAGTAACTCTGGCCCAGGCTGGGCCATGGCCCAGACTGCCCACAACCCATTGTTCAGGCCTTGCCCTCTGCAGGCTAAGCCTACTGATTCCACATGAACCTCACATTTCCACCAATTCAATACATAAAAGTGAATACTCTGCCCATCTCATATGTGAGCATACAGTTGTGTGGCACTCCGAAGCTACCTTCCAGACAACTGTTTTACAAAGCCATATGTGGGCTGAGTGATCTGTGGGATGGTGCACATGGCTAACATCATCCTCAAATGAAGCTGATGACTAAAGCAGCTGCTTCTTCATTGACATCGCTACATTTTTCCTCCACCTTTTGCAAATGTTCCTATAGTAGATGCAACAACGGAATTGCTTGTCTCATGGCACTGCCTTCCTTGCTAACTTTTCTTATAAAAATCTTAAAAGGCAGTAGCATTTAGATCGTGCACCTCACTAGCCTGCATTTGTCCACCTCATGGCTTTGTCAGTTTCATGCCCTCCCATTTGTACCACGTAATCATTTATAAGCCTGTTCTGCTCAAAAAGGCATTGCAGGATTTAGTAGATGGAGTTCCAACTTGTTCACATCTCCTGCATGATGGCTTTTAAAGGGACTCTACTAGCATGCTGAATGTTCCTCCACTGCTTCAGGGCAACTGAAATTAGTGCAAATCTGCGACAGGTCACCACAATGTTGTTGTTGACTACTACTTCTTTTTTGAGGAAGTCCTACACAATACAGTTGATACAATGTGTTAAACTTAAAATTTTGAAGTATAAAACAATAGTCATTGCTTTGACAATATTACTGCCATTGTCAGTGGCAATGAATCCAATGCTGAGTCCTCTGGGTCTAAGCCATTCATAGACTTTGGTGCTAAATTCTTCCAAGAGGTTGGCAGCAGTATGTGATTTCTCCATGGCGAACATCACAACTGTTGCATGCCGCCAAATGACTTGAAAAGCATGATCAACAGTGAGACCAGCAGCTAGCCCTTGCTTTACTCCTTTGTAGGAGATCCAGTGTGCAGTAATGCACATGTAATTAGTTGCTTCATGTCAGAAAGTGGATTATTTGTTGGGGTGGACTGTAGTCCACCATGAGTAATGATGGCACTACTCTTTGTAGGTCCAGTAAAGGTTTCAATAATTTAAACCTGAGCTCATTCTCTGGTAGCTCTGGCACAGAGTAGGCAGGCTTAATTTAAGAAAATTTGTAAAGCTTTTAGAATTTCCAAAACAGCTAAAAGGTTGAAAACAAAACACAATAAAAATTCCATTCCAATTTATAAAAATAGAGAATATCCTAATGAACAAAAGTTCACAAAAATGGCAAAAATTCAATAAGGGAAAGCAGTGATATGAGTTTTTAAAATTGAATTAAATGTTGCCAACCAGGGGCAACTTGTCACGCTAGACCAGGACAAGAGTAAGATTTGAGGCCAACCTCATTTCAGTGCTGGTTGGATACGAGGCCCAGAGTTACCTTTGGTCTTAGAAACTTTTCAGGAGAAAATGTAGTTGTTGACGAGTTGGGGTTTGTTGACAGCAGGTTGCTGGAGAGCGGATGCCTAGTGCGGTCGTCGATGAAGGAGGGAAAGCTCAGAGCCGATGAAGTCCAGCATCCATGCCCAGGAAAGTCTCCACATCGATCAGCATTGACTTGCTAATGCTCTTGTGAAGCCCTCTATGTTCAGACGTAGAAACTTTTCTAGAAGTTAGATCATCTTCGGCGGGGCAGACCAGTAAGTTGGATCCGACCAGTGGTTCGTGGTCAGCAGCTTCAGCTCTATGGCGGTCTCAGTCTTTTGCCAGATGTCCAGAAGAAAAGATAACAAAATGTTGTTAAGTCCCAGCTTTTGCGTTTGGGCAGGAGGAGTACACTCTAACTCCAGCCAAGGCTTACAGGACCTCAGGGACAGCATTTGGAGTTCAGTACTCACTCCAACAGAAGCCACCAGCAGGGTCTAGGGCAGGTCCAGTTAGGACTGGCCAGCTGAGCTCTGCAGGAAAGTGGGCTTCTTGTAAGGAAAATAAAAAAAAGTTGGAAATTAGTGAGACATGGACAGTTTAATCAATGTAATACAAGTCATCATCATCGCAAATTCTTAAAAATAGTGTACCCTTGCATAAACTAACTCTTTTTGCTAGACATTACACAGTAAAAGCTAACTTGGTGTCCCTACAAAACTGATGTGACCCTCAGGGGAGGCATGACAAAAAAACAAATGAGTTGATTAAATAGTAGCTAGTGTTCTTCCAGGCCCATTGAGACCTGTATGGGAGGCAGGTCAAAATTAACTAGCAAATGTAATTAATAGCTGGTGCCCTTATGAGCCCATGGGAGACAGGGGAAGGTAGGCAAACATCAAATAAATGAATTAAATATTAGCTGGTGTCTTTCCCAGGCCCATGGGATCCCTATGAAGGCAGTGGTGGCTGTAAAAGATTGAATACATTAATTTAATAAAAGCTAAGTCCCTCCAGGGCCCATGGGCCCCTTTCAAAGGCAGGAAACAATCGAATAAATTAATGAAAAATAATACTTTTTACCTTCCAGGGCATGTTGGAGGCAAGTAAAAATCAAATAAATCAATTAAAAACAACAGCAATCAGCCACTAACACAAATAAATATATCAGGACAAAACAAAAAATGAACAAAAAATACATGGGCTTCTTCTATAAATGTTCCTAGAAGATGGCTTTTAAAAGTGTAATAAAATGACTGAAATATACACTGGCTCCACAAATTGATGGACGCTCATCACCAGATTTCCAGCAAACAAGGCATTAGGCACCATATAATGGTGGTCAATAAATACCCAGCAAAGAAGACACAAAGAACAAAGAATAAGGTTGCCATATCCTGCTTGTGGTACTTTTGCCCCCCCCCCCCCCCCAAAAAAAAAAATCTTGTAGTGTTCCAGGGGCAGAATTTCACAATATATATACCTAAATTACTCATAATTTGTGCGGGCCCACACATGAGACTGCCCTTCCCCCACCACAAGTAAATCACTATATCAGAAAAGAAAATATACTTAAAAAATGCCCCAACCACAAAAAGCCCAAAGCAGCATCAATGCCCCTTCAGCCGTGCAGCCAAAGCGATGCGTCGGTTCCGAGATGCAGCGAGGCTGCGATGCGAGGTCCTGCGCTGTTATCGAGGATCCCATTGATGAGGACTTGCGATGCGAAGTCCAGAGTTGAAGATGTGGCGCACAGTCAGAGTGATGTGTTGGTTCTGAAGAGCTGTGAGGCTACGATGAAGAGTCCAGCATTGTCGTGGAGGCTGCTATCGATGGAAGATGCGAGGGTCCACATCAAAGTTGCGACGCGCAGTTGGAGTGATGCGTCGGTTCCGAGGACTATGGCAGAGATGCTGGTCTTTGCGACGGGTCCAAACCACGCAGCGACAGCACTGTGTCGGTTCTGCTCAGGATTGCGCCAGGCAGCAGAGGAGATGCGTCGGTTCCACTGGATCCACAGAGGCTGGTAAGCACCTGAGGCCAACTTCCAAGGGTCGAGGACTGGGATGGCACCACTTGGCAGGGTAGACTCGCAGATGGCAGAGTCCATGTGCAGGTGTAAGGTTGTTGGAAGCCTGTTATAACCCTGAGGCTTCAGATAAGGAGGTCAGCCAGCTAGCCCTTGGAGTCACTCTGGGTTCTGGGTACAAGAGATGCAGGCACAGTTGCAAGAGGGCATTAGGAAGCACAGCAGGGTAGCAATTCCTTCAGAGCAGCAGTCCAGCAGAATGGCAGTCCTTTCAGCAGCAGAACAGTCCTTCTTCCTGGCAGAGTATCCCCAGGTCCAGAAGTGTACTGAAGAATTGGTGTCTGAGGTCCCCTTTTAATACCCTGGTTCCCTGGATCTGGAAGGTGGGAGAAGCTTCTAGACAGTGTCTTTGAAGTGCACAGAATTCTGTACCTCCCCTGTCCTGGCTCCAAGCTGGCTGAAGTGACAAAGTTGGGTTGTTAGACTCTTTGTGTGGAGACAGGACACAGCCTATCCAAGTGTAAGTGGGGCTGATCCCAGCTCCTCCTTCCCATCGTGCCAGTGATGGCCCATCCAATCACAGTTAAGCTCCCATTGTGTGTGGCTCTCTAGGATGAATACACAAAGCCCAACTGCCAACTACACCTAGTCATGTGACCCAAGCAGGCTTCAGGCTCCAAATGGCTAAGGAAAGAAAAGCCAACTTTCAAAAAGTGGCATTATCAGAATTGCAATATAAAATCCGACTTCACCATAAATTAGGATTTTAAATTAGGATTCCAGGGACACCAAACATGAACCCGTTATCTCTTCCCATTTGGAAATTAAGCTTATAAAATGTAATAATGCAACTCCGATATTATCCTATTGGAGAGATAGGCCTTGCAGTAGTGAAATGGGAATTTGAGAGTTTTTCACTACCAGGACATGTAAAACTTCAAAGTACATGTACATTGCACCCTGCCCTCTGGGCTTTCCAGGCCTACTTTAGGGGTGACATATGTATTAAAAAGGAAGGTTTGGGCCTGGCAAAAGGTTCATTTTGCCAGGTCGAAATGGCAGTTTAAAACTGCACACACTGGCTGCAATGGAGACATGTTTAAAAGTCTATTTAAGTGGATAGCACAATCAGTGCTGAAAGCCCACTAGTAGCATTTATTTTACAGGCTCTGGGTACAAGTACTGCCACTTTACTAGGGATTCACAAGTAAATTAAATATGCCAATTGGGTGTAAACCAATTTTACCATGATTTAAGGAAAGAGCACAAGTACTTTAGCACTTTAGTAGTGGTGCACAGAGTCCTAAAAGCCAACAAAAATGGGTTCAGAAAACAAGAGGGTGAAGGCAAGGTTTGGGGATGACCCTGCAGAAAGGGCCAGGCCCATCATCTAGCCTTTATGACACTCCCTGTAACCAAGTACATAAATAAACGGAAAAATGCAATTCTGCAAAAACAAATTACCTGAACAGTTCGATGGGTTCAATATTTCACTTGAAAATCTATGTTTGAGTTGATTTTTGGGCGCTTCTGTTAAAGAACTGCCGATTGTATTTGGAACTCCAGTTTTGCGCTCAAAAGATTACCTCAAATGTCCACTTGGGAACAAAATCGATCTGAAATGTATGTTCGAGTTGATTATCAGCACTTGCCTTGAAGAATCGCCACTCACGTACGGAAAATGCAGCTTGTAATTATGCTGAAACTAAAAATCAGTTGCTGTTTTAATGCTCTCAGGTTAGGATTTTCACAGAATAGAATTCTTGTTAAGCGACATGGTATAATGGCATAATTTCAGGCAATACACGTATATTTTATTACACTAAGGGGCTTATGTACAAGGACTTAACGCCACCAGAACATCCCTTTTTAAGAAGTTCTGGTGGCGTTAAGTCCATCGCCTTATTTACAAGGTGGTGTTAAGCCACTTAACGCCTCACTTAGCGTGAAAGGGGCGGGCAATGGATGTGGCAGTGGGCATTCCGCCGCAACACCCATTGATTTTGATGCTGTCCCCTATTTACAAGGGTGGCGTAAATATGAGGCAACCCGAAAATTAAGACCAAAAAAAACTGGTCTTAACATTGCGAAACGAGGAGAAATGTTTAATTTCTCCTCCTTTTTGCTGTTTTTATGTGTGCTACATTGTGCAGCACACATAGGGCCTGATTCACAGAACTAACTTACGTCAAAAACGTAAACGTAAACGTAAACGTAAAGTTAGTACTATTCTGTGAATACCAAAATGAGTAAGTGTATTCTGTGAATACCTAAAAAGTACTAACTTTACGTTTACGTTTACGTTTTTGACGTAAGTTAGTTCTGTGAATCAGGCCCATAGAAGCAGCAAATCGCCATGAATGATTGTTTATGTGCAGGAAGGTGTGCCTTCCTGCACATAAAAAATCATTAAAAAATGATGATTTGCAACTTCTACGTGTGTTGCACAATGCAGCACACATAGGAGTTACAAATCGCCATTCTGGATTGTTTATGTGCAGGAAGGGACACCTTCCTGCACATAAACAATCATTCTCCCCAACGCAGGCACCCTTGCACTATGGTGCAAGGGTGCCTGCGTTGGTGCTAGGCAGCCTAATTTAGCACCAGTGCTAGGGGAAACGCAGGGGTGCCCCGTATCATTGTAAATACTGCGCATCCCTGCGTTTTTCAACTGATGGAGCACGGCGTTAGCAATTTTTGAGCTAACCCGCGCTCCGCCGGTTCATTGTACATATGCCCCTCAACGCCTGAAATCATGCAAAATTTCAGTAGTGTAACAGACATTATGCCCACCCATATTTTTCACCATCTGTCTTGGAAATTCAAAGTGAAAAACATGAATAGGTGCATATGTTAATATAAATGATTCATGGTGGTTTGAGCAACAGTGGATACATAACCAAACACTGAGAAAGCCAGTGTGTGTGACTTTTGTTTAGTGTATACACAAAGATACACACCACCTATCTTGATTTGAGAATAACATGTTGACTATAATGTTTTTCCCTTAAATGCATCTCTCTCACAGCGCCATGTTCGGTCTGCATAAGTTGTTTTTGTCCATTAAAACTCTTTCTCTTGACTTTTGAAGCTTCCGCCTTTATTCAGTGTCGTTTGAGCCCCATTTCTATTTATGCATTTATTTGCAGTTTTATATAGTGTGGACTAGACTCAAATTTGTGTCAGAACAGCTGCATAGCACAACAATTATGGGGCATATTTACAATAGAAGTGACGGAGCGCGACGTTAGCCTCCTTGGCTTAACGCCGCGCTCCGCCACTTCTGAAACGCAGGACTGCACCATATTTATAACAATATAGTGCAGCCCTGTGTTTCCCCCTGCGCTGGCGCTAAATTTAGCTGCTTAGCGCCAACTCAGGCACCATTGCACCATAGTGCAAGGGTGTCTGCGTAGCAAGGGAAGATTGTTTATGTGCAGGAAGTTGTCCCTTCCTGCACATAAACAATCTTTAAATGGCGTTTTTTAACTTCTACGTGTGCTGCTTAATGCAGCACACATAGAAGTTGCAAAACGTCATTTTTTTAAATGATTGTTTATGTGCAGGAAGGGACACCTTTCTACACATAAACAATCAATGGCGTTTTGCTGTTTCCATGTGTGCTGCACAACGCAGCACACATGGAAACAGTAAAAACGAGGAGAAATTAAACATTTCTTGTCATTGCATCAGGGTAAGACCAGGTTTTCCCTGGTCTTAATTTTGGCGCTGCCCCCTATTTACGTCACCCTTGTAAATATGGGGTAGTGTCAAAATCAATGGGTGTTTCGGTGGAACGCCCACGTCAACACCCATTGCCCCCCCCCCTTTCACGCTAAGTATAGCGTGAAAGGGTGTTTTATTTACAAGGCAGCGTTAAACCACATTAAGTGGCTTAACGCTGCCTTGTAAATAAGGTGAAGCCCCTATCGCTACCACAACGTCGTGAAAAGTGAAGTTGTGGTGGCGATAGGGACTTGTAAATATGCCCCTATGTTTTGTTACATTTCATAACATTTTCCTTTTGTTTCAAATACATGCCAAGGGCAAAAATTCACAGTTACAAGTTGAATAAAAGAGTATCCACCTCATTGGGGCTGTGATTGTACATTTCATGCAAATTCCGTGTTTCTTCTGCCTCTCTGTATAATGCAAAAAGGAAGGGCCACCAAAGATGCTTGCCCATAGTCTTCTGAGCATAGAAGTGAGTTTTAGTTAAATAAACTTTTTTACTTTTCCCTATAATTTACCATAGAGAGACTTCACAATCAAGGTGGCGATCTCCCTATGTTAAAGAATAGGGACAATTTTAAAAGTTTGTTAAACTTTATAATAAATGAGTAAAAATATTTTTATGTTAAATATTCATGTAAATTAGTTTTGTATATTTATTTTAAATGCAGAACCAAATAAAAAGTTCTACAGCACTATTAAGTGAATTGTAATAATTAATTTAAATATATTTAATTAAATAAAAATGATATTTTTCCAAGTTTAAATTAGAAAATGTGTTCCCCACCTAAATTGAAAAAAAATATTCTTTTATCATGCATGAACAATTAATGAAAGTGATGTAAAGGACAAATTAATTATATTTTAATAAAAAATATAATATTACATTAATTTATAAATTCAAGAAAGGTTGTTGGACAAAACTGAACTCTAACATCAGACAACTGCTGTTCTGCCTGTCTAGGCATGTTTTCCTAGGTCTCAGTTTGCATTGCTGCAAGCTGAACAGCATGCCTACCAGTGCAGTGGGATTTCATTCAATGCAGTAGTACCCAACTACAAAGATTCAAATTGGACTTACAATGAGATATGGCTACTATTCGCAGCCCTCCTTGTGCTTTGTGCCTATGTTATCATGAAGCTACCACAGCATGATTCAATGACAACTTCAACAGGTCCCTTCACTGATAGAGCTGTGCAACCACTGCCAAGTCCATACAGCCCTGTCTTACCCTGGATTTTCTGTGCCCACTGCATAGTCCACCAGCGCTCTAGACCAGGAACTGTCCAAACTGCCACCCGTTGACCAAAAATGCAAAGCAATATTGGTTAACTCCAACAACTATAGGACCTTGGAACTTCTTCCCTCTGACAAGTGGCACTCAAAGTAAAACTTTGCTGAATACTGTTTGCGGTTAGTATGTGAAAAAATCACTTTGCTACAAAAGCATTCCAAATAAAAAGAGCTTGTCATAGACATGGCAACCTACCCTCCCCATACATCAACATAGGGATTCATTAAAAGAATATCCCTCAATGACAGAGTAAGATACCTCTTGGATAGGTAATTCTGCAGAATCTATTACTTGAAATCGCCCTTCAGGGATCACGCACAACCCCCCTTATTACTGACTGTATAACTCTTGCCCGTTCGCACTCTTATAGTGGTTTACCCCAATAAAGTCCCAGAAGTTTAAATATATCATCAATCAAAAACAGGAATCTTTCTCCTTGTTAAACTTCCTCTGATTGTACACTGGATGTAAGACAAATGAACATCAAAAAAGTGTTTGCCAGATATCAGCGATATACATTTTTTTTGGTTTGAAGGTGCTTTTAGATGACGTAGTTAACTTAGGCCTGGGCAAAATTCATGGAATTTCCTTTGTGGAAATTAAGCGAAATGCTCAAAGAAATGTACAAAATTACGTCTTACTATGCGAAAAGCTGGGGAGGTTTTTTGCGCTATTTTTTAGTGCAAAACGCACCCTCATGTCCACTTTGGATGCGAGGATGCATTATACATCATAAATATAGCACCAAAGCGTACACAGTGCCACTCATGTTGTCAAACAATTTACAAAAGTGGCTAGGCCAAGAAATACAACACATCCAAATCCGTCCTACTGTTTCTATAGGTGCAACCCTGAAAAGTACCAGCTGCGAAAGATACTACTGTCCAGACACATAAAAGCATCAATATCAATCACGTAGCTTTCAATTAATTATTAATTGAATATTAAATTCATTAGGTCCAGGAAGACCAGCTTGATATAGTATAAAAATCTTCTTTATTGAAATGCAGTTTTAAAATAAATAGAGTCAGTTAACATGTTTCATTCAGATGAACTTCTTCAAGGCTGTAAGTAACAACACATGTATAAATACATACATACAAAAACAATATGTTACAATTTTGAATCAGAATTCTAAAACCAAATTAATGACAATGTTGAATTCATCATGCAACATACCAAAAGATAAAGTTACACCATGTCGTCTAGTCATTGAAGATGCTAATCAAATCATTAGTCTAACAAACTGTTAATGTGATTGATGTATTTATTAACATCCTGAAACTAATCAATACAAACTTAAGTAGAGAGAAAAGGATAAGCAAGAAAAAACAAAGAAAATAACAGAGGGGCTTATTTATGAGCTCTTTTTGCTGCCGTTGGGTCACTTTTTGTGACGCTTCGTCGGCATAAAAAATGAACCATGTTGCGCCATAGTTACAAAGTGACGCATCTAAGCAGATGCATCACTTTGTGAAGCCCTGCGCTACATTATACCTGCGTTGGGTATAATGTATGCAGGGTGGGCATTCCCCTCAAGAAAGGGCCGTAGAAGTGGTGCCTTGAAATCTATGAGATTTTACTGCGACACTTCTAGAACGCCACTGCGTCAAAATCTAACGCCTGCCTCACAGCAGGCATAAGACTGATGCAGGCCCTTTCACATGGGGCTTGTCCCATGTAAAAGGACACATTGCTGGAGTTGCGTCTGTTTTCAGACACACTGAAGCAATGCGGCAATTTTGTGCCTACAGATAAGATGCGTCATGAATACTGATGTACTTGTAAATCGTTGCAACATGGAGCGCCGTACAGTAAATATGGCGCATCCATGGTGTCGCAAGGAGGGCGCACTGAAAAGTGTTGCATCCCTGTTTTCACTCAAATGAGGTCCACAATATTTAATATGTGTAATGAACTCACTAATTCAACCCAAAATTATAACATAAAATTAAGTTATGAACACATGCACTATAGTCAATGAAAATGCAAAACAATATTGTACACCATAAATCATATTGCCTAATTTTATTAGTTTAGGTCCATCCAAACACTAATTCATTAAGGATTCACAGTTCACCAATTTCACCCTCGTTATTCAATTCACAATGGTAAAAGCAGGTGTTATCACATAATCAGGAATCAAAGACCACAATGATTTTCTAATCAACAATCCTACCCCAACTCATTAATATTGGTGGCTTGTTCAAAAACAAAACGAGTTACAGTCTGTTAAAACCCCTTATAAATAGCCACCATTTTGATCAGATTTGGCCAAAGTTACATCCAACAAGAGAAAAGATTAGTCCCACAGTCACCCCTATACAAATAACATCAGGACAATCACGACCCATCGATAATCCAACATGACACATCATCCCATCGAATAGCATCTGGAATCTTTAATCCTAGTAATGGAAACCAAATATGCAGTCATATATGCAGTATGCAAAAGCAATAAACTGTGTCTGCGCATGCCATCTTGAACTATTTTAGAGAGATAACTTGTAATAAAGGTTGAGAAGGACAGTACACAAAAAGCAATCAATGATCTCTACACCCGCAATCCTAACCTATTTTGGAGAGCTAACTTATAATAAGGGTTGAGAAAGAAGGGACCCTTAGGGGCATATCATCAATGAGGCGATAAAAAATTATCACCGCTTTTGCGTCCGTTTTCAGACGAAAAGCGGTGATAATTTTATCGCCTAATCAGCAAGGTCACGCTATCGCGTGAAACCTTGCATTAGCGCCTGTTCTCTGAACGCCCAGCTTTGCATCTCTAATGAGATGCAAAGTGGGCGTTCCTGCCCTGACATAACTGGAGAAATGTCGCTAAGCGACATTTCTCCAATTATCAATGGGCACGCTAACCTGCAGAGCGACAAGCAAAGTAGCGATAACCTCTGTTATCGCTACTTTCCTTACGCCTGCTTCAAGACTGACTTAGCCTTGATATCCTATGTAAGGTGGATATCATGGCTAAGTATGCCTTGCCCTATCATCAAGCTATCGCCAAACTTTGTGAGATTATCGCTGGATTTCCAGCGATAATCTCACATTTGGAATTTAGCGCATGGAATTTTATCGCTTTTGAGATAAGCGTTGGTAATAGCACGCTATCTCAGCGATAAAATTCCACGTTACCCGGCGATAATTATCCTAGCGCTAAGTCCTTGATAATATGCCCCTTAGCCTTCAACAACCCAAATCAAAAAGGAAGATCTTCCTGGGCTCTTTCTGAAATCATCCAATGACTTCAACTGGGCTATTCCTGCAATGATCCGGTGAAGTCATCTGAAACCATCCTGAAGTATGTTTATTGGGAGAAATATTTAAATGAGATGATTCCAGAGTGTTAGAAATGGGGGTCTCTAGTTGACAGTGGTATATGTACCCTTCCTTCTAGTCAGGATAAGGGGATTACACAGCTAAAATAACTAACTACTGCTCATCCCCTAGGTAGCTTGGCACAAGCAGTCAGGCCTATCTCAGAGGCAATGTGTAAAGTATTTGTACATAACACACACAGTAACACAGTGAAAATACTACAAATGGACACCACACCAATTTAGAGTATCCTTATCTAAACCACACAAGACCAAAACAACAATAATCCAACATACACAATTCAAAATATGACTTTTAAAAGGTACCAAGAAATTCTCTCCATAGAAAACTATGGATGTGTGATTTTTACACAAAGTACCTCAAATGCATCAAAATCCACAAGGCAAAACAGCTGCAGAGAAGGGAAGCGTTGAAAAACAAAGCAATGTGTTAGTTCCTGAGTTTTTGGCAAGGCGATGCGACAGTTCTGCTGCACGCAGAACAAGTGATACGTCGAATCCGGACTGTAGGGGGAAGTGATGCGTTGATTACCCAGGCGATTCTGATCTGCAAAAGTGCCAGTAGTCCCACAGTAGAAACAGAAAATGAGCCACCTATCCCCTGTTTAGGTAGTAAATCAGAGCTGTAATTAGGGTACAGAGGGCTGCTCACACCCCTAGGCCCGTGTTGTCACTGTTCCTGCCGCACCTATGAGTTAAAATGCCCCTGCTCATGTCGGGTGAAGGAGCAACTGGAGAGTGGAGAGAACATACAGTGATCACAAATGGAGGGTGGACAGCAGAAATACAGGGTGGAGAGCATGGGTAAACAGTGCTTGAATATGATGGAGAGCATATGTGGAGCAGAGATAGTGGAAAGAGGATGAAGAGGATAGAAAGCAAATGCACAATGTATGAGGTGGTTTGAGTACAGATATGAAGAGTGGATGAAGGGCGTAGTATGTGGATGTGGACCGAGGGGTGCCAGTGCACAGGGTAAAGAATGGATACAGTCTGTGCAGCAGATGTGGTGAAGTGAATTGAGAACATATATGAAGTGGGTGTAGACCATGGAGTGTGTAAAGTTGACGTATAGGGTAGAGAGCATGTAGAACATACATCGAAGGGGTTTCACAGCATGTGTGTCAGGGAGAGTCATCTGAAGGGCGGCGATCAGATATACAGGGTGAAAACCGCAGGTGGAGAGAAGGATGCAGAGGGTAAAAAGCATTTATGGAGGATGGAGAAAAAGAGTATGTTAGAGAGGATAAACAGGTTGGAGTGCGCAAATAGAGGATGGAGAGCATGTGGGGCATATAAATTGGATGTCTGGGGTGGAGAATGATGCTCAGGGCATACAGAAGATGTAGAGAATGTGGATTGTGGAGAATGGATGTGAAGAGTTGAGTGTGTAAAAATGTTGTGGAGATAAGAAGTAGAGTAAATATGGTGCATTTACACAATGGTGAATGTATTTTCAGAGTGTAGAGCATACATGGAAGATGGAGAACAGATTTGGAGAGCTGAGAGTGCATGTGGAGTGTGGATAGCCTCTAGAGGGTGGAGATGGGACAGCAGATATACAGTACAGTTTGTACAGCATATCTGACAGTGTAAAACTCGTGTACAGAATAAAGAGCAGATGGAGTTGAAAAACTTGTGTACGAAGTGAATAAACCAAGTGAGTGGAGGGTGTATGTGGAAGCTTGAAAGCAAATGTAGAGATCGAACTGTGGATGTTGAAGGATGCATAGAACGGGTGTGCAGAGTGGAGACGTGTGGACGTAGGGTAGAAATCAAATGCAGTTTTTAGATCAGATGTAGAGTGGATCTCAGGGTAAAAGTGCAAGAGGAATGTAGAACAAGGTGTAAAGTCTAGATATGGAAAGTGGCTAGAAAGGTACCATGCAGAAGCGAGATGTGGAACCAAAAAAACTAAATGTTTTGATAGGAGAGAAATGAAACATGCTAAAAGGCTGAGAGTGAGAGTCGTTCCTATACCCTCCTATTTAAAAAATAAGACACTGGTGTAGTTCTCACCTAGGGGGTGGGTACGTTCTTGCCTCACTCTCCTCGGTCACCTCGTCTCTCCTTGCTATCTCTCCTACACCCTTTCCCCTCCTGCCAGAGCACTGTACCAGCCAGTGAGGTATACACATACCTTATTGGCTGGTAACCGGGAGGCAATTTTAATTCACTTTATCTTCACTTGAGAAACACCCCCCAAAAAATGCCCTGCTGTAATCAGGCAATGTGGCACACCCTTGATGCATTAGGTATCTTAGGTGGGACCCCGTTTGTGAGCAGCAACAAGAGGGATGTCAGTCCCCATCCATGGACCCTCACCTTTTGAAGAATCTTATGCGGTCACTACCTATGTGCAGTGCTATACAAACAATACATAAATGTGCACCTTTCAGGGTCACCCCTTCCCCTCCCAAAAATGTATATTAAAGGAGAGAAAGTGTAAAAGTAGTGGATTGACTACGCCAGGCCTTCTACGCAGACATGCAAGGGGAAGTACCCACTGTAAACTCTAGTGTTAACTGGCAACGAAATACACCAAGTGACATATAAAGCACAGATCATAGTTTTATAAGAGTAAGATAACGATGGGCAAGCCGCTGGGTGATGTGATTAATGCCCATACAGCTGTTGTAAGTTAATACTATGCGCTGAATGGAAAACTGGCTGTGACATATGTCTGATTCCTTAAAGCTAAGCTGGGTGTGCCCGAGGTGGGGAAAAAAGCATGGACTCAACTTTATATGTGTTCTTTGTGTGCATTTGTGACCGAGGGTGCATTGAAGCAATTTAGAATCAGAACCCTGAACCGAGATATTCATGTTAATTCGCTTAGCCACCCACTCATTTACTCCACCACTCACCATCTCATCATCCTACCCACCCACTACTTATTCAACTATCCATCCATCCCTCTAGCCTCCATCCATCCATGAGTCTGCCTACTCTTCCATCCATCCACCCAACTCACACTTCTACCTATTCATCCATCCATTCATTCATCTCTGCAGTGTTTCCTGCGCTGCTTGCCTATATCGCGTTGATTGTGATGTTGAAACCTAGCGCGTCTTCCATGCCATTGATTTTCGGTTGGAAATGTTGATATGATTGCAGGATGTTCAGCTTCTCTACCCATAAAGAGAGATGGAATGACATGATGAAAGCCTCTTTCCTATAACTGTCTGTACGCCTCTACTAAATTTTAGAGCTGAAGTGTGATCCATTGGCCAATCGGCTCTCTGTAATACCAAAACTGCTGGCGTGGCTTCCTCACATCCAAACTATACAAATTATATTATCTCTATCTGCCTCGGCCCCCTTACCTGCAAAAGCCTGAGAGATCGGCTCGTATTTAGCATGAAATATATTAAAATCTCTTGAATATGAAGGAGATGAGTCAGAATTGAAGTTGTTTTGGTAATGGCTATGTTAGGAAGTGGGGTCGGCTTCTGAGTTGGAGGGGAACGTGAAAATGACGTTCAAAAGTTGCAGCCTTAGCAAATCATAACTCCAGACAATTAACAGGACTGATAATTAGGGTGTGGCTGGCCATTCAGAAAAGTGTGGTGGGGCAGTCCTACCTCTCCCATCCTCTGGCATCTTATCCTTGCAGACCTCCCACTGAACACTTCCTAAATGCCAAACAGCAGAATGGCAACCCCTTAAACACAGGCGTTGCCCACTCTAGCCCCCACAGCTTCGGTCTAGCGAACATAGGCAATTTTCTTGAACTAGAAGCAGTAGTACCTTCTCAATAGCATTGCACAGCTCACAGGTACTTTAATTGGCATTCCCACATGGCAGGCAGGCTCTAGGCCCAACCAAGAAAGAGTGTTAAGGAGAGCCCAAACAAGGGGCATATCAACAAGGGCCTTATCTCCGCTTTTTTGGCTTTAAAAGCCAAAAAAGCGGAGATAAAACTATCGCCCTATTTACAAGTGGGTGGTAACATGCATTAGCGCATGTTAGCACCCGTTTTCCCGACGCCTCGCTTCGCATCTCTAATGAGATGCAAAGTGGGCGTCACTGGGCAGTACTGCTTGTAAATTATCGCTGATGTGCACATCGCGATATTTACAAGCAGGCCCACGCATTTTAGCAGATGTTAGTTTTTGTCGAAAACCGCGGTTTTCGCCAAAAACTAACGTCTGCTAAAATGCTGACTTACCTATTCTTTACATTGGGGTGGATTATGCTGATACGACCACATGGTCGTATCAGCAAGGTTATCGCCGTTTTCCATGGAACATCGCTGAAAAACTAGCGATGTTCCATGGAAAACACCGCTACCGCTGGAATAATTATCGCCATTGCGCTATGCGTTGTTAATACAGCGCTAGCATGGCGATAATTTCCAGCGATAGCCGGCGATAAACAATCCCACGCTAAGCGCGGCCAGCGATAATTATCGCTGCCGCTTGATGATATGCCCCCAAGTGTCTTGAATAGCTCTAAGAGCCCGTGCATGCACCGAGCCATGAATATGTTTTGATATGTAAATCGTGCAAGAAATATCATGCACAAAGGGCCAGATGTGCGACTCGCAAATTGGGATGTACAACAGTGTCTCAGACACTGTTTGCGATTCCTAATGGGGTCGCAAATTGCATGCCTCATTAATATTAATGAGGCAGGCGTAATTTGCGACCCCATTAGGAATAGCTAGCACTCACAGGGATGGTGGGCTGCTGGGGTCAGCAGTCCACCATGTCTGCGACTGCTTTTAAATAAAGAAGGTTTTTTTGTTTTTAATGCAGCCCGTTTTCCTTAAAGGAATACGGGATGCATTTAAAAAAAAAAAAAAAATGAAAGTATTCAGTTTCATTTTTTAAGGGCAGGCAGTGGTCCCTGGGACCACTGCCTGCCCTTAAAAAATATTTTTTGACCCATTCACAAAGAGGAAGGGGTCTCCTGGGGACCTCATTCCGTTTGCGAATGGTTTACCACCTACTTGAAGTAGGTGGTAAATTGTGAGTGTTTTGCGACCCCAATTGCGGTTGCAAAACATTTATACATACAAATGCAAGTCGCTATTAGGAAGGGACGCCCTTGGCACACCCCTTCCTAATAGCAAATCCCAAACCTCATTTTGCCAATCAGTAAAATTTACTGATTTGGAAAATGAGGTTTGTACATGGCCATGCCCTGAATTGAGGTCACAAACGGGCCGATTGCCCGTTTGCGACCGCAATTTAGGGTCATACATCTGGCCCAAAAAGTCTTGTCAATTTGCAAAACAGTGTTACTGTAAGTCCACGATCAACCTTTCTGTGACTGGAGCATATGAATGCAAGATACATATAGGTTGGCGCAGGTTACATATAAGCACTAAGCTCACTGAGCTATTTTGCTGAGATGGACTTGTAACCTGCATGTTACAAGAAGATCTCTGAAGAAAATGTATTCTCTCCTCCCAAGTGAGTTGTTGCATCTGATTGATACCTGTGAATAGCATATTCACACAGATTTCAACAGCACTTTTACAAAACAGCTCCTATTGTGAAGTATTTTGAAATTATAATTAAAAATGTTCAGCACAAGTTCGATGCTGCTAACAGGCGCCTAACCAAAATGGGTGCTATGCTTGTGAAGCAATCATTAAAGTATTGTTTACTCATCTGGAAATATGTCAAATGAAGCCAAAATGTTAGTGCTCATGAAGTAATCAACAAATAATTTTCAAATCATCCTCCAGGAACAATCTAATCTTGTGACGTAATCATCAAGAACAGTCTCATTTTGTGAAGTAATCAGGTACTCATTTTCAAATCATCCTCAAGTCATCAGGCACAAGTTTCTAAGCTTTGCTGATGGCTTCAAGAGCTTGATGATTTTGTATAATGAGCAAATGACTTCTAAGGCAGATCGATGACAATCAGATGACCCTTGGATGGCTTCTAGGAAATTATGTTTGATATGGGAATGCAATCATAGATCACACACTAATCTCCATCCACCTGATTAGCCAACTACATTCAATACTTAAAAGAGGATAGTTTCTGTCATAATCTATTATGAACTAATAGAAACTCAAAATATTTTACCAAAGTAAATTGCATTTAGTTACTCGAATATAATATGGTCCCAAATAATTTAATAACGATACAGCAACAGATACAATACATAGTGGCTTACCCAGGTCCCTGTCAACACACCACGTGTCAATGTCAGCGGCCTCCAAGGTGTCGTCTTTCTTTTCTCTCCCTAATAAAACTCCAGAGCAAAGAGTTCAACACACAACACCTGAGTACCACAAGAAAGTGTGGAGTTAATTGGCCTCCAACAACCTGAGAATAGACCTCCATTTTGGTTTAGTTCTGGACGCATAATCAAAATATGCTAATAACAACAACACTATGAATCTAACCCGAATCCTATCAAAATATTGCCAACCAAAGGGCACCAATTCCGCCCTTTCAGTAGTAACTAAACTCAACAAGTCAATGTTGTTTTTTTACAAACAGAAGACGTAATGGATGACTGCCAATAATTCAAACTACGGTCGCCATCTTGGCCTGGTTATCCACCTATTTAGGTGCAAAGTAAACATAGCTGACATTGCCATGGCAATCTCTATGTGGCCTGACAGTAACCCTAGTCTCATTGACATCTTGCACATCAAAAGATACCGATAGTACCCTGCCAATTGTATCTCCATTTATCTGATTAAATGGTTCCATAACCGAAGCTATGCTTACTCTCTAGCCTGGTTATCAGCCATATTGTGAACCATAGTCCAAATTAATTTATCAGTCATAATGTGACCACTTGCGTTGTCTTCATTCGTGTAGCCCCCGAAGGAAATCTTAATTATGCTACATAGCATAACGGTGTAATCTTGGGCATTTCGTGTAAAGACCTGAAGAAGAGCAGTTCTCGGTTTATGTTGAGCCTTATTGAAAAGGGTGCATAAAACGCATGGGAACAGACGCAGCACAAAGATGTCAACGACTGACAGCCATGTTTTCGAAAGAATGTTGGCTGCCCGTGGTCCACAAAGGGGACCCTCATAAGAGGGCGGCTGCCTTAGTGCCACATGAGGGCACACGAGACAGTCCAATGTTGTGGGACCCCCTAGGGGTCCGCGTGCAGCTTCACTTCCGGTAGGGGGTGGGCGGGGGATGAGGTGTAAGTGCCTCTCCCCGCCCACCTCGCTGCCCTTGACGCCGTTTGTCGTGGTGCTGGTCTCCCAGGATCGTCGCCGTTAGAGCTCGTCGTGAGGCTGGTAAGTGGAGGCTCTGCCCCCACCCCCCCCCACCAGGTCCCTACCTTTTGCTGCCCGGGTAGCTGGGGGTGGCCCGTTTCGGGTCGGGGGGCAGTATGGAGGGATAATTTTCCTGGCCTCCGTCGAGCAGGCGGTCCTTACCCGCTACCCCCAAGCAGGGGGGGCGTCCAGCATCTGGCGTCATCGGGGGACGCACGTAGTCGTTCGCAGCGCCTGAGGCCATACGGGGGCCTCTGCCACATGGGAAGGGGTCCGAGGCCCGAAGGGTCCAGTCGAGAGGAGCCGGGGGTGGGGGGGAGCAGCTAGTGCTGGAGGCTCCCTCCCTCGCATGGGACATCAGGTGCCGGTGGGATTGGGACCGGGTCCCACTCAGCGCTCTCCTGATCGGCTTGTGTCCCCAGGCCTCAGCAGCACGCCTTTCCACGGGCGTAGGACCGGGCGAGGGGCGCTAGGCCCTGGCCCGTGGGGGTACCTAGGAGGACTGCGCGTTGTATGGTATGGCCCGGAGGGGTAGGGGGGGAGGCGGGGTGCTGAGCAGACTCCAGCGTCCCCCTTCTTTGGTTGCTGGTCCCTGAGGGGCATAGGCCTGGGGCTTGCGGGGGGAATTGCGGAGGGTGCCGCTGCACGATCCCCCTCCCCCTCCACGTGCGTCTCTCCGCCGCGGGCGGGGAGAGCCGCCGGTAGCCTCACCTGGTTTCCCCCGCGGCATGAGGCGCTTGTAGCCTGCTTCGCTCCTCCCCGGCACGCCGCTTTAACGTGTCTCGTCGTGGGGAGCCACCTGCTGGGCTTGAAATGTGATTTGCGGGTATCTCGCCTATTGATGTTGAATGGGCGCTGGCAAATAAGCCAAAATACAGCAAAGCAGATGATGCTTATTTCAGGCGGCAATGGAGGTGTTCTAAAAGAACTGTCTGCTCCTATAAAAACGAGGTAAACGTTTGTTTTGCGGTTTTCAGAGGGCCCAGCCACCAGTTTTGTGGGCCTCTAGCGCTGACTGGCCTGCACGGGCGCGAGTTACCGCTGCGAGGCTCCGCCTCCCCCTACGGGGTGCGCGAGGCCACGGGCCCTGGCCAGATAGCGAGCACATGGCGCGGGGAGGGTCGGGGGAAAGCTTTGGAAACCCAGGAGGTTTTCCTGCCCGTGGGATCGTGTACATACCGCGCTGGGGGGGGTCGTCTGCGGTATCTAGCTGCTTCCCCCCCTCAGCAGCAGAGACAGGAGGTGGGCAATAGGCCCTCACGCTGCTGAGCTCGGCAGCCTCACGGAGCGCTCGGTCACCTTGCCGTAGCTGCTTGCTTGGGAATAGGGGAGGAGGGGGCCACCTGGTCCCGGGGTGCAGCATCACTCAGGAGGAAGCCTGCTTTAATGCATTATTTGTGTTCCCAGCTTCCAACAGGGAGACCGAACGCCCGCCGCCAGCTTCCTCGAGCGACACGCTGCGCACGAATCCATAAACAGGTACGGGGTTAGGGGTCACACCCAGAGGCGCGAGCAGCAGCGTAACCAGGGTTCCCAGAATGCAGGGCCATGTCCTTGGAATTGTGTGTAACTTTCATCTTTTTCAGGGGCAGCCCAGGTCTCTCAGAGCAATCACGAGTCCGCACCGCACGAAGGGTGGATTTCAGGTATGGGCTACGCTCGCAGGGGTGGGGTGGAGGCGATCGGGCCGATCACCGGACCCCAGGAGGGTCTCACAGGAGCGCATGGGGCAGTGCGTCCAGGGGAAAGGACACGGGCTTGCGTTTGGGGTCACAACTAACCTTCTTTCTTCGTCTCCGCACGCAGAGTCCCTCCGAAGCGTCAACAGAGTGTACGTCAGCCTAAGGCCTACTAGTCAACCAACCGAATAAGTAAGTACAGAGGCAGGGTGGAGGGGGCGGAGCGTCGGTGGGCACCAGGAACACAGTGTGGTTCGTGCCAAGAGTTTGAGGAGAGGGGCAGTGATGTCTTACACTTATAATTTTTCTCCCCAGATTGGGTCAGTGGCCGCGGGCGCGAAGAGCGCCATGGATAGCCAGGGCTCCCCCCCCCTAGTCTCGCAGAGGTCCCAGGTGGAGGAAACTCAACCAAGCACCTCCCAGGACGCACAATGGACAGCCTTCATCCAGATGGCCAAGACCAAGGGATTGGCATGGGCCACGGAACTCTTGAAGGCTAACGATCCTGAGGACTCTGGCATCGTCAGCGAGGCCCCTACCCCAGAGCAGGAGCCCAGTTCACAGGCAGGCCCCGCTAGGCCCAAGCGAGTACGCAGACCCACCATTAAGGACTTTCCTACAGATCCGCTGCCGCCCAGGAGTAGAGCGGTGGCTACCCCCGAGAAGTCGCTCCTCCGTTGACCTCCCCCCCGGCACTGGGGCCGGCAACCCCGCTGGACAGCAATGCGGCCCCAGGGAACTATGCCACAAGGGAGGACTTGGGAAAGCTCATGGACACGTTGAGGACCTTTATGGCAGAAGTCAGAGCAGGTCCACCAGGGACTAGCTCCCCGCACCTGGGCATCAGCACAAACACAGGGAGGGAGGGGCGCTTGCGGCTGCTAGTGTGTGGGCACTCCAGGAGAACGAGCCGCAGGGACAACGGGCGGCACCCGCTGCGGCAGCTCCAGAGGTATCATGGGAGGGGGCAGGTACACCTGGAACCAGTAAGTCAGCAGGAACTTCAGGGGGGATACCAGTACAGCAGTGCTCGCCAGCCCTCCCACCACCACAACTAGCCCGGGATCAGCGGTGAGCACGCTAGCCACCATGGGAGGGGCACCCCTCGCCACCAGCGCTGTTACCGCCAGCCCCCCGGCCGTCCCGGGGGTCCCCCCGACAGTTCCCCCTCTACCTCCAGTAACCCAGCTGCCCATAATTGTCCCCCCCGGAGCTGAACATGCCGCCAGCACCCCCCCCCGTCCTGCCACCAACGCCCCGCTGCTCTCAGGACGCTGCTCCCTATCGTGGGAGGTGCCGCAGGCAGTCAAGGAAGTAATCTGGAAGCGCGAATTCTTAGACATCTTTTCCCTGCTCATGCTAGGCCAGGAGGGCCTGGACGCCAGAAAAGTTGGGGGAAAATAGGATGACAAGAAGGTCAAGTATCAGGCATGGCCGGAAAAGAGCATTGATAACTGGCTCGAGGCCTTCTCTATCATGTCCTCTGTAATTATGGAAAAGTTCCCAGAGTTGGGTCCAGGGCTGGTGCAATACTCCAGGTTGATCCACAATGAAGCTAAGAAGTGGGGGGGAGTTGGTTGGTTGCATTACGACTGGGACTTCCGGAAGAAAATGTCCAGGTGCCCTGAGATGGGGTGGGACCAGAAAGAGGTTCAGCTTATGGATGGACCATATGGGATCCCGCACACTGCAGAGCGTAGTTTCACAGCCTAAAGCACATGTGGGGCCCGATACAGGCAAGGGTTCCTTTCAGTCAGGCACACGCGGCTTCAAGCAGCCTTTTCAGGGAGCGCACAGGGGGGGCCAGAGGGGGGGCTTCAGAAGGTCGCCCCCGGGGACTTGTCGCCTGTTCAACACCGGTTCATGCACCTGGGGAAAAACGTGCAAGTTTTTGCACGCCTGCAGCAAATGTGGTGGGCCCCACCCCGCGGTATCTTGTTACTCAAAGCAGGAGTGTCAGCCCGCCGGCAACAGCAGGCAAGACAGCTGAGGTGTCCAGGGATGTATCAAAAACTCAAGCCTCCCCCCCCTGACCTCCATGCACAGTGCCCCCCCTGTCCCTGTGACCACACCAGTCAGGGTCAGCAGTCCCCCCCTAATGCTCAGTGCCTCTGCTTCCATGTGCGCAGTCAAGGGCCCGTCTCCAGTGAACCTGACCAACATCACGCCCCTCCTCAGGCGGTACCCCAACAAAGAGGATAGTCTGTTGCTGCTGGTTGGTTTTAGTGAAGGTTTCAAGATCCCTTATGTGGGCCCCCTGGTAAGCAGGGAGGCCGACAACCTTAAATCTGCAAGGGAACAACCGGCAGTGGTTCAAGCCAAGGTAGCTAAGGAGAGGGCTCTAGGGAGGGTGGCGGGCCCTTTTTGGTGACCCCCTTTGGACAATTTTGTAGTCTCTCCCCTGGGGGTGGTGCCCAAGAAGGAACCAGAGTCTTTTCGGCTGATTCACCACCTGTCTTACCCGGAGGGGAAATCGGTTAACCATGGGCTGAAGGAGGGCTCATGCTCGGTGATGTATTGTACCTTGGACGTGGCATTGGACTTAGTCAGGAGGGCAGGCAAGGGGGCCTGGTTAGCGAAAGCAGACATTGAATCTGCTTCCCGCTTGCTACCGGTCCACCCGAGCAGCCAACACCTGCTAGGTTTCAGGCTGGAGGGCAGGTACTTTTACGACAGATGCATGCCTATGGGATGCACGGTCTCCTGTGCCTATTTTGAGGCTTTCAGTTGCTTCCTGCAGTGGGCCCTCCAGGAAACCTGTGGGGTGGGAGGGGTGACCCATTACCTAGACGACTTCCTTTTCATCGGGCAGGAGGGCACGCAGGATTGCAAGAAGGCTCTCACGGACTTTGAGAAGCTGGCCAGTCATCTGGGGGTCCCACTTGCACCAGGGAAGACGGAGGGTCCGGCACAAGTCTTAACTTTCCTGGGGATTGAGCTGGACACCATTGCCGGAGAGTCCAGGCTGCCACAGGACAAGGTCCGGGACTTGCACAGCAGATCCAGTTAGCGTTAGGTCAGGACAAGGCCTCACTTGGGTTCATCCAGAGCCTCCTGGGTAAGCTGAATTTTGCTGCCAGGGTCATACCTTCGGGGAGGGTCTTTGCGCGAAGGTTAGCCAGGGCCACTGCCAAAGTAAGGAGGAAGCACCACATGGTGAGATTGAGCAAGGGGATGAGGAAGGACCTGAGCATGTGGGCGGACTTCTTGGCTAATTTCAACGGCTCTGTCATTTGGAGGGCCCCCTGGGCGAGCAGTCCTGAACTAGCACTCTTCACAGATGCGGCAGGCAGAGAGGGTTTCGGGGCAATCTTAGACGGAGAATGGTGTGCTTGGTACAAAAAGAAGATCACATCCAACATAACGGTGTTAGAATTGTTCCCAATAGTGGTAGCCTTCCACCTGTGGCCTACAGTGCTGGCAGCAAAGAGAGTCCTTTTCTGGTCCGACAACCTGGCAGTAGTTCAGGCCATCAACTCCCAGTCGGCTAGTTGTCCCCTTGTTTTGTGCCTTTTGAGGGAACTGGTGCGGGCTTGCCTGTTTAACAATGTAGAATGCAGGGCTCGTCACATTCAAGGGGTGCAGAACACAGCAGCTGGCGCTCTCTCTCGTTTTCAGTGGCGCCGGTTCCGGGAGGCGTGGCCGAGAGCGAGAGAGGAGATGACCCCTTTCCCACCACACCTCTGGTTCCTTCTGAAGTGGACCAGCGATTGAGGGGGCTGGGTGAGCTGTCCCTAGCATCCAGGACCAGTAAGCGCTATAGGGCTTGTGTGGCCAGGTTTTGTGCGGTGGTGGGAGCCTGGGAAGAAGTGAGGTCACCATTGGAGCTCAGGGTACAGACTTTTATAGTATGGGCCAGGGATAATGGGAAGAGCCACTCCTGGATTTCTGGCCACCTGTCGGCTATCAGTCACCACGCTAGATTGAGGGGCCATAACGATCCCACTAAATCCTTCCTGATCAGGGTGGCGCTCAAGGGCTGGGCTAGGATCGAGCCGCGGGCACCGGACAATAGGTCCCCCATCGACTTCAAGACTCGGCAGGGGATGCTGGACTGTGTGCCCAAGGCTACCCATTCAGCGTTTGAAGCGGCCCTCTTTGCAGCCACCTTTAGCCTGGCTTTCTTCGGGGCCTTCAGGATTGGGGAGTTAGGGGCCAGGTCCAAGCATGACACATCAGGGGTGGCATTGAATGGGAAGGATGCAATACTCTCGGAGGCCTCACTCAAAATCTTAGTAAGGCGGTTAAAAACAGACCAGGCGGGGGAGGGGAGAGTGGTCTTGTTGCAACGACTTGGCGATGCTAGGTATTGTCCAGTGGCCCTGGTTGCCGCCTACCTGGCCCTGCGCCCGGCAGCGGAAGGGTATCTACTCATGCACGCAGACGGAACGCCCGTCACAAAGTTTCAGGTGGAGCACATAATGCAGACATGCTTGAAGTTGTCAGGCAAGATGGGGCTGGGCAAGCCGTTCTGCAGCCATTCTTTTCGGATAGGGGCAGCGACGACAGCCTTCAGGGAAGGCATGTCTGCAGAACGTATTATGCAGGTGGGGCGGTGGGAGTCTCAATGCTTTAAGAGATACATCCGTTCATGAGCTAAACAAGGAAGGGGCCTGAGGACATGGGTAGTCTTGTAAATTCAGACAATTGTTTAAATGTACACGGGGGAACCCATTGTGGCACCAGATGCCGTGTGACTTGCAGTGATGTGTGTACTGACGTGCAATGTAGTGTTTTAGCGTTTGGTGTGTCGTGACGCAATAAAAGGTTTTGCAACCTCACATTTCTTTATTTACCAGGAACAAAGGTCTGGGTGATTGGCCATTCGGGCGTCGTGAGAGTGGCACGGTGGGCAGAGAGCAGGAAATGGAGGCATGGCTTCTCCGCCACCGAGATAATTTGGCTGGGATACCCGGGTATACGCTGGAACTGCTTGCTGAAGAAGCTGCAGCAGAGACTGGGGGGGGGGTATCTCTCCGCCCAACGTCCTGGTCATACACTTGGGAGGGAATGATCTGACTCTTCTGGGGAGGAAGGTACTGCTGCAAGAAATGAAGGACACAATGTGTAAGTTAAGCAATCAGTTGGGGACATGTGAACTATGGTGGCCTGATATAACCCCCCGCCTGGTGTGGCAAGGAGCTCGGTCAGGGGAGGCCGTAGAGCCCTCGTGCAGGAGGGTTAACAGCGCTATGCGTAAATTCACCGAGCAAAGGGGTTTCGGCTTTATCAGACATGGGCTACTGCACGCCAAATCCACAGGATGTTTTGAAGAAGATGGGGTACACCTGTCCAGAGTGGGCATGGACCTATTGTTGCTGGACCTGGGGGATGCCCTGGAATCAGCAGGATGTAGGTAGGAATGCCGGCCGTGGTGGGGGGCCCTGGTTGTGACGGTGGCCACACCCAGAGCTGAGGCGGAGTTACAGGGCGATCCAGAGGCGGAAAGGTACTCGGGGTACCCTCTTCAGGAGCACAAAGGGTGCTAAGGCCAAATTCCCCAGCAAGTCCTCGCGCTGGACCCAGGAGGAGCGACGGCGCCCCGTTAGTCCTATGGGCGGTTGTAAGCCGGAGCAACAGGGGGTTGCCTGGAACGCTCCACCCCTTCGAAGGCGTGAGTAAGGGGGTGGACTGGCAGTCCACCGGTGGGAGGGGTTAGCCCCTCCCCCAAAATTGGTAAGCACCGATTGGCGACGGCCATGGTGTAATTTGGCTCATCTGGCGGGCAGGCGGCGGAGGGGCTGCCTGCCCTTGGATCGCCCGTAAGATAACCCACCATATTGGCATATTTGGTATGCAAATAAACCTGCAGCAATTTTCTCCACAAACAAGGTGTCGTGTGGTTTATTTCCTAATAATATTGCTGTATGGGGGATGGGGAGTGTTGCTGATATTGGCACTATGTCTGTTACTGATTTTACAGTTACATGCAAAACAATGATTTTTATTTTTTAATACAGAATAAACGGAAAATGGGTTTTCTTTTGAGGGATTCACATTGCTGCCAGTCATGACTCCCAGGCCATAGCAATGCAGACTGACAGAAAGGGAGCGATGAAAAACAGAGAGTAGGTTACCTAGTGAAAGAAAACCAGCAGCAGATGTGCATATATGTTTGCACTACCCTGCTGTTTCATATGTGTGCACTGATATAGTTCACACATATATATATATTCACTGAAAAAACCATAGGTTTTAGGGACAGTTATAGTTACTTGGACATTGCACTCGTACAAAACCCGTGAAATTCCCCCGTTATAGTTAGTTCAGCTAACTATAACTCGCGCCCCGCAATGCACTGCTGATGACGTCACATATTACATCACTCATGACATGGTCAGTGACATCACTGATGACATCACTGATGACATCTCAAATGACATCACTGATGACATCATCCAGTGACTGTGTGTTTCTGTAAAGTTTAAATATTTTTAAAATATATAGGAAAAGACGTATTGAAGAATGAGTGGGTGTCTAAGTGTCTGTATGGATGATTTAGTAGGTGCGTGACTGACTCTATAAGTGAGTGATTTAACGTATCTTACTGAATGCATGGGTTAGTGACTAAACTGGGTGTATGTCTGTATCCGTCTGTCTGTTGCTGTGTAAGTGGCTGCATGTGTTTGTGAATAGCTAAATGATTTTCTATATGAGTTATTGAATGCTTGTCTGAGTATCTGTATGGGTGCCTGAGTGTTTGTGTGGGAGGGGTGTGTGCAACTCTGTGCAGAGATGTGTGAGTGGGTGATTCACTGGGTGGATGGTTTCAAGAGTGCATCTGTGATAGACTGTATGGGTGGGTAAGTGTGTGTAAGAGTGTGTTAGTGAGTGAATGTATGTCCCAGTGGTACATGTGTGAGTAACTACATATGTGAAAGGCAGTATATATGTGTGTTGGAGTATATAAATAGCTATAAGCAAGAGTGAGTGATTGTGATAGTGGCTGTATGGATGATTGTGTGCTTGTATCAGTGATTGTATAAGAGCGTAACAATGTGCTACTATTTGTATGAGTAAGTGAGCTGGTGTGTGTATAACTGTATAGGTGAGTAAATGGCAGTGTGTTTAATTATTTGCATGACTGACTAGGTGTGTGAGTATCTCTATGGATGAGTGGCGTTGTTTGAGTGTCTATATAGGAGTAAGAGTGCATATGATAGTCCTGTACTGAGTGACCGTAAGTATGAGTGACTGTACGGGTGAGTGAGTGGATGTGTGTGTGTAGACCTAAGAATCAGTGAGTGGGTATGTAGTTATTGGTGTTGGAGTGTCTATGGTTTTGCGAATGGCAGTCTGTAATTTAGAGTGGGTGTATCAAAGATTATATTAGGGTGTGAGGAGGTGCATCAGATTATCACGTGGATGATGTCATCAGTGATGTCATTTGAGATGTCATCAGTGATGTCATCAGTGATGTCACTGACCATGTCATGAGTGATGTAATATGTGACGTCATCAGCAGTGCATTGCGGGGCGCGAGTTATAGTTAGCTGAACTAACTATAACGGGGAATTTCACGGGTTTTGTACGAGTGCAATGTCCAAGTAACTATAACTGTCCCTAAAACCTATGGTTTTTTCAGTGAATTTCAAAGGTTTTTTAAATGCTAATTTGTAACTATAACGTGTCTGAAACCTATGGTTTTTTCAGTGAATTTCAAAGGTTTTTTAAATGCTAATTTGTAACTATAACGTGTCTGAAACCTATGGTTTTTTCAGTGAATTTCAAAGGTTTTTTAAATGCTAATTTCTAACTATAACGTGCCTGAAACCTACGGTTTTTTCAGTGAATTTCAAAGGTTTTGTAAATGACAATTTTTAAATGTATTAATTGTTATATTAATTTTTTTCATACTGATTTACTACATTTTTAGAAACAATTTTTTTTTACATATTTTATTTGTCAAATTACATTGTAATTACATTATACATTACATTACAAAAATACTTTCTCAGAATGAATTACTTTAGTTTAAATACTTTGCAGATAGGCAATAGACTTTTAAGTACAGTAGTTACAGTTGTTGCAATGGGCAACACATTTTCAAACACAATGCAACATTCAGCTCAATGTGAATTTCTAGTTAAATGCAATTAGTTACTTTATGGATTACTTTTGTAACCACAGGACTGGATCCTAGATTCAGTCCTGGTACATCTCCTGTAAACAGTTGAGTAAAAGCGTTTTGGTTACAGTCGTGATTTTTAAGGAATATTATTGTATTTTAAAAGTTGACACTTTGAAACTTTTTCTCATAGAATCACCAATGTTATCCTATGGAAGGAAATTCACTTAGCAGGTAAAAACTGTTATCGTTACTTTTTCTTACTCAGTGTTGGATCCTGGATCCAGCACTGGTGCATCTCCTGTAAACAGTTGAAAGAATGCGTTTAAGTCATACAGGCGATTTTTAAGGAATATTTGTAGTTTGTGAAAATCAACACTTTGAAACTTTTTGCTGAAAACCAGTCAATGTTAGCCTATGAAGGAAATTCAAGTTACCGGTAAGTACGGTTAAAATTACTTTTGAGGATCAGTACTGGGCTGAAACATGCAGCACTGAGGTCTCTCCTGATAACAGGTGAGTAAATCGGAATTCGTATTTCGGCTGATTTTAGAGGAATATTTTAAAGTTCCAAAACTCCACACTTAGAAGAATTTCCAAGTGAAACCAGTCAATGTTAGCCAATGAAGGAAATTCAAGTTACCGGTAAGTACGGTTAAAATTACTTTTCAGGATCAGTACTGGGCTGAAAGATGCAGCACTGAGGTCTCTCCTGATAACAGGTGAGTAAATCGGAATTCGTATTTCGGCTGATTTTAGAGGAATATTTTAAAGTTCCAAAACTCCACACTTAGAAGAATTTCCAAGTGAAACCAGTCAATGTTAGCCTATGAAGGAAATTCAAATTACCGGTAAGTACGGTTAAAATTACTTTTGAGGATCAGTACTGGGCTGAAAGATGCAGCACTGAGGTCTCTCCTGATAACAGGTGAGTAAATCGGAATTCGTATTTCGGCTGATTTTAGAGGAATATTTTAAAGTTCCAAAACTCCACACTTAGAAGAATTTCCAAGTGAAACCAGTCAATGTTAGCCTATGAAGGAAATTCAAGTTACCGGTAAGTACGGTTAAAATTACTTTTCAGGACCAGTACTGGGCTGAAAGATACAGCACTGAGGTCTCTCCTTATAACAGGTGAGTAAATCGGAATTCCTATTTCGGCTGATTTTAGAGGAATATTTGCACAATGGTGAAGGGAGGGGCGGGGCCTGAGGTGACATCTTTGCAAACGCGCCCCGTGGCGCGTTTTAAGTTGGGGGATTAAGTTCCCTTGAATCCTGAGGGTCCCTAGGGGCCAACTAGACCACCAGGAACCTCCAATATGCGCCAGGGGCTGCGTTGCAGAGACGTGTAGAGAGGCCACACCCTTTTACACCTCTCTGCAACGCAGCTCTGTGGCGCTTTCTGGATGTACCTGTTGGGCTAGTTGGCCCCCAGGGACCCTCAGGATTGAAGGGGATTTAATTCCCCATCTTAAAACGCGCCAGGGGGCCTGTTTGCACACATGTCACCTCAAGCCCCGCCCCTCCCTTCACCACTGTGCAAACGCGCCCCGTGGCGCGTTTTAAGTTGGGGGATTAAGTCCCCTTGAATCCTGAGGGTCCCCGGAGTCCAACTAGCCCACCATATACCTCCAAAAGCGCCATAGAGCTGCGTTGCAGAGAGGTGTAAAAGGGGCGTGGCCTCTGTACACCTCTCTGCAAGGCAGCCCCTGGCGCATACTGGAGGTTCCTGGTGGGCTAGTTGGCCCCCAGGGACCCCCAGTATTCAAGGGGAATTCGTTCCCCTCTGCAAAACGCGCCAGGGGCGCGTTTGCAGAGTGGTGAAGGAAGGGGCGGGGCCTGCGGGCCCGATCGTTTTTGTTTTGTTTTTTTAAATTTTTTTTTTTTTGGGGAGGGGGGCCGCGTGGCCCCCCTTCCGGGCCACTACTTGCCCCGGGGACCCCATCCCCCGGGGCTGGCCCTCTCGTTGGGGACTGTGGGGGGGTCCCCAATCCCCCCACAGTTTCGCCGGCTCCCCGCGTCCCTAGGGTGCCGGCATTGCTTTTACACATGGGGAGCAGCTAACATGCTGCTCCCCATGTGTAAAGCAATCGGCTTTGGATATTGGAAGAGAGAGCAGGTTTCCTGCTCTCTCTTCCAATATCCAAAGCAAGTTTGCAATGACAGGACGGGAGCCACGAGGCTCCCGTCCTGTCATTGCAAACAGCAGTGTCCCGGGGGTAGGCACCCCGGGACACTGCAGGAGCCGGCCCTGGGGGGTGGTGGTCCCCAGGGCCATCAAGGGCTCCAGGAGGGGGCCGCGCGGCCCCCTCCCATTCAGTGCACAGCCCCGGGAGGTGGTGGTCCCGGGGCTCTGGGGTCCAAAACGGACCCCCATTGTAATTTTTCTTAGTGCCCCGGGGAGGTGGTGGTCCCGGGGCGTGTGGGGGCTGGAGCCCCCACACAGGTTTTTAATTAAAAAAGAAGCCCCGGGGCTGCGGGAGGGCTCAGAGCCCTCCCGCACCATTGTACATAAAGCCCCGGGGGTGGTGGTCCCCGGGGCTTGGGGGGCCCTTAGAGGCCCCCACACATAAAATTAACCCCCCCCAGCAGGCCCCGGGACTTGGGCCACCCAGGGGCCAATTAACATCGAGCGCGGGAGACCGCGCTTCGATTTTCTCGGCAGGGTTCGCGCTCCTGAGCGCATCCTGCCGATTTTTTTAAAAAAATTATTTTTTTTTGCCCAGGGGGTCCTTGTGGGACCCCCTGAGCAAACCTAGGGGTCAGGGTGTTTCTACCCTCCCCCATTTGTGCGCTTTGCGCACTTGTTTCTGTCCTCGGTTCTACCGAGGGACAAAATGGCTGCCAACATTTCCTGAATCGGAATGTTGACAGCCAGTTGACAGCCAATTAACATGCAGCTCGTGATCGGGAGGGTGCGCGAATCCTCCGTGCCCATAGATATATATGTACTTTTACTTTTTGATTTTCTCAGCAACTACTGAACGGATTTACACCATTTAACAAAAAGGGTTCTTTCTGAACCAAGAACTACCTCTTTGCCAAATTTGGTGTAATTCCGTTCAGCAGTTCGGGCTGTAGCCGTGTCTAAAGTTTCCTATGGGAAAATGCATGGGGAAAACGCGTTTTGGGACCCCCCTTTTTTCTCGGCCCCCGCTTGACGTATCACCCCGAGACTTTCAGGGTAGGAGCGGACCGGAGCGCCCCACGAAGTTTGAAAATTTCGCGAAGATACGTCAACCGGCAAGAGAGTTATTTCAAATAGAATGTCGCGGATTTCCTATGGATAATAGGTTGTAACTATAACTATCTACTGGCGACCGCCAGTAGATAATATATATATATATGCTCATAGTGCTAACAGCCTGCATTTGCCCAATTGTGGTTCTACTTTTATCGGTCAAAAAATTTGGAAATATACTAATAGCAGCTCTATTTTTTCAAGGAACATAAAATAAATATATATAAATGCAGATCGAAATGTCACAAAAATAGCATAAAACCAGGAGGCCTACTTGCAATATTTTTTTCATGATTCATTCCAGAGACTCCATCTGTTTCCTTGATAATGCAGCAGTGAAAAGGTGCTTGGTGCATAGTCAGGCCAGGAGCTGTGTCACTGCCCTGCTAACACGGAGCTGCAGCACTTTCAGTAGCAAAGAGGCCCGTCGAGGTACTCAACTCAATAAAGGTTGTCAGTCGGCAGATCATGGTTGAGAGATTTCAGCAGTGTGTGTTTGTAGTGTAACGAGCAGCGCTTTCCTCCACTTTACCAGTTAACTGGGTGCACTGTCTTCTACACCTCCTACTCTGTTCTATTCGAAGTGGTCCAGGCAATCAACTGTGTTAATAATGATGATCATGTGGTATCTTTCAAAGCACCGAATTAAAAACAAAGCACAATAATATAACAAAATTCACAAAGAGCAAAGCATAGAAAGTAAAGCATCAAAAAGTGATTTGGGTTGAGGTGTAGAGTTTTAAATATTAAATTAAATGGAGGTTAAGATTAGGATTACAATTAGGGGTAACATTAAGGGTTCTGATAGAATTGGGGCAGGATTAGGTTTAGAGTTGAGATTACGGTTTAAAGTTAGGGTGTGAGGGAGGACGCGCGCGACGCGACCCAAGATGGCCGCCTAGCTGCGGAGCTCCGCATCGCGCCAGAAACTGCTGATGTGATTCCGGCGTTTCTAACAGGTTTTTCGGCTACCTGCGGGCATATTCGGCTGTCAGAGTGCCCACCCTTTATGATGTTGCCTCCAGCGCTCTTCTATTCCCTGGATAGGCTGTTTTACTACAGGTGATGATTCTCTTCATATAACGGCCGCCATTTTGTAGCTGTTGGTGCATTTTCACCTCAGGAACTTCCTATTTCCTTCAGAAATGCCGCTTTTTACAATTTTTTTATGCCTCAACTCCTGTTCATCTTTTCTCCCTTCATATTGCTGAATAACTTTTTACTGTTTATTGGGAACTACTTTAATCTGCATGGGACTTTGCTACTGGTGTGCTTTAACTCATTATTATGAGGTGATTTTTTGAATTAAGAGAGGCTTTTATCTGTGGAACTTTTGCCTTTTTTGACCCAGCATCTTTCACTATTTGCCATAAACTGCGACACAAAGTATCTCGGTCAGTTTACTGCGCTGGCTCATGGGAAGAAGCAAAGGTCTGCTGCGTTCTGCCAAAGACCACTCTCCCAACAAACTAGCTTCTCGCTTCACTCCGAGTTCACCTTTGTATAGTTCCTCACAGTCAATTGAGGAGATGGCGCAATCGGTGTCTTCTCGCTCTGCGACTCTGCCTATTTCTGCCTCTAAGGCGCAACTACCTTCATCTGCAAATAAAAGAGTCAAGCAAGACCCGCCGTCTCCCCCTAAATCAATGTCCCCTATCTCGTTGGAAACTGTATTGGAAGAGATACAGGCATTGCGACCTTTTGTTGAGGACACTAATTCTCGCTTACAGACTTTGAATAATAAGTGGTCAGAAATGGACTCTCGTATATCTTCTGTGGAGCAACAGATAAGCGACATACAGGATTCATCGACTAGAATTTCCCTTTTGGAGAAGGAGGTGTCGCAACTTAAAAAATCGTCTGAGGATCTTGAAAACAGAAATCGACGCAATAATCTTCGTTTGTATGGTCTCCCTGAAGGTCTTGAAGGTGATGACCCTGTTGCCTTTTTCACCACTTTTTTACCACAGCTCCTTGATCTTTCCACATCAACCAAGCTGAATATCCAACGCGCACATCGATTAGGTCCACGTTTGTCCTCTTCCTCTGCTCCTTCGAAACCTTGTGGAGTAATTCTACTATTTTTGGAATTCACAGATGTTTTAAAAGTCCTAAATGCGGCTAAACTAAAAAAACAGCTTTCCTGGACTGGTACCAAACTGTTTATCTCTCAAGACGTCTAGTCAGCCACCGACAAATGTCGTAAGGAATTTTTGGATCTTCGCCCTGCTCTTCGTTCTCTTGGTGCACGATATGGATTATTTCACCCTTGCCTGTTTAAGGTCACATACTTAAATAAGACTTCTTCGTTTGAAAGTCCAGCTGATCTCAGAAAATTCATTCACTTTCATTCTCCATCTTCTATGGAGATTGCTGGCCCTTCATCTTCAAATTGATTTTCGTTATCTTGTTTATTGTATTTGTTCCTTTCTGTCTTTATTGTAACATGATTCTTGGTTAAAAGGTTCTCTCTTGTTATTTTGTGTTTCTCATTATGTTGTGTTATCTTTGCCTTTTTACAGATTTCATGGACTTTGGAATATATTCGCCTCATGTTCCTGATCCTATTGATGTTACGTATGGCGTTCTGGTGTGGTGCGTTGCCCTCTCTGTTGGGTGTGCTGTCTTTGTTTTGTCCGTTGCCACCCCTCATTTGATCCTTATCCCTCTGTAAAGGTATGTATTGCAGTCGTCAGTTTTCTGGCTTGTACTGTCTCTTCTTGTTTCTTCTTTTTTCTCCTCTTTTCCTCTTTCCTTGCAGTGATTTTTTCCTTTCCCTCTCCCTTATGTTTTTTCATTTTTTCTCTATTCTATTTCTCTCTTTTAACGATTATGCTAATTTTCTATCATGTTCTTTTCTTGTTCTTTTTCTAAACGATTATGCTATTTTCTTAACATCTCTTCTATTTCTCTTTCTCAACGATTATGCTCTCTTCTTAGCATGTTCTTTAAGATCATATATTATTGTTAACTTGGCTGTTTTATATTTAATATTATCTCTTTCCATTCAGAGTTGTTACATGGAATGTAAAAGGTTTCAATAATCCTATAAAAAGGCAGAGAATTATTTCCCATTTGGCCTCTTACAACCCTGATTTAGTTTTGTTACACGAGACGCATTTAACGGAAATTGAGGCCCTTAAGCTTAAACGTAATTGGGTGGGTTCAGTTTTTGTTTCTCCCACTAATACAAAAAAGAATGGTGTCATTATTTTATGTCATAAAAAGTTAAAATGCTCTCTTATTACACAAGACATAGATACTGAAGGTAGATGGATTTTGGTTAAATTACTTGTTGATAATATTCCTTTAACTGTTTTTAATGTTTATGGTCCAACACAACCGGATTATACTTTCTGGCCCACTATTACAAGCAAATGTATTCAACATAAAGATGACTTTTTTATCCTTGGAGGCGATTGCAACCAGATTATAGACCCCTTCATAGACCGTAAATCACAGGTACGTTTTCTCCCTCATAAGACTCATAAGCAATTTCACAATACAATTACACAGACACACCTCGTTGATGCTTGGAGACTCTGTAACCCTGATCAGACAGAGTTTTCTTTTTTTCCCCTCCACATGGCTCCCTTACTCGTCTAGATTATATTTTTCTATCTAAATCTTTAGTTCAAAATCTTATTTCTTCTTCGATTGAACCCATCTTGATTTCTGATCATGCTCCAGTGATTGCTGACTTTGATCTGCTCCATTCGCAATCCAAATCTTCTAGATGGAGATTTAACAATTTCCTTCTGCAGGACCCAGCTTTTTCCTCCTCCTTCACCTCCTTTGCCGAAGAATTCTTTTCTCTTAATGAATCCCCGTCAATTTCTCCGGACGTGGTATGGGATAGTTTTAAAGCTACTGCTCGTGGGTATATCATTGATTTTGTCTCCAGGAAAAGGAAGCACAATCTTAGCCAACACAAAGCCCTGTTGACCAATATAAAACGTTTGGAGCATCAATTTTATACTTCTTCCTCGGATTCAACGCTGCAACAACTTGTTCGTGCTAAGCTACACTTTAATAAAATCTCTACCGATAATGCTTCTTCTACTCTACTTAGGAGTAGCGCCCGGTACTATGGTGGACGGAATAAGGTTGGTTCACTTCTTGCTAATTATCTTAAATCTAGGAAGGAAAGGTTGTTGATAGACTCTATCCAATCAGTTGATGGTAGGCATCTTTTAAGGATCGAGACATTTTGGATGAATTTAAAAACTTTTATGAGACTCTATATACTCCAGAAATGCCAGCCTCGGATGCTTCTATTGATATGTACCTTAGCAATATTCCCCCTCCTTCTTCCGCGGATCTTGATTTCTCTTCCCTTGACATTGACATATCTCTTCAGGAAGTTACTACTTCCCTCAGTTCTCTAAAGAAGAATAAATCCCTGGCCCAGATGGGTTTTCGGTCGAGTTCTACCAACATTTTTCTAATTTGCTACTCCCTAAGCTTTTTAATCTTCTCCAATATTTTTGTAAAACTGGTAAGGCGAGTGGTACCTTCTTAGATGCCTCTATATGTCTTATTCACAAAGAAGGGAAAGACCCCAAATTTTGCAAGAATTATCGCCCTATATCTTTAATAAATGTTGATTATAAAATTTTTGCTAAACTTTTGGCTTTACGTCTTGAGTCCTTCTTTCCACATTTAATTGGTCCTGAGCAGTGCGGTTTTGTCAAAGGTAGATTGACTACTGATAATTCCAGTCTATTCTTTAATGTTTTGAACAAAGCCTCTTAACTATCTTATCCCTTAGCTGCGATATCTATAGGCGCGGAGAAGGCCTTTGATAGGGTTGATTGGTCTTTTCTTTTTAAATCTCTTCATTGGCATGGCCTTAGCCCTAAGTTCATCTCTCTTGTTTCCTTACTTTACTCCGCACCTATGGCTTCCACTATAGTTAATGGTCTAGTCTCTAATCGTTTTTCACTCCATCGCGGTGTACGTCAGGGATGTCCCCTATCTCCCCTTTTATTCATTTTATCTCTTGAACCATTCCTATCCCGGATTCGTCACAACACTTCTATTTCTGGATTTCTTTATGGGGATCATCATTTAAAACTTTCTGCTTATGCAGATGATATTCTATTTTTATTTCAAACCCATAGACTTCTCTTCCCCGTTACTGCAAGAAATCTCGGATTTCTCTATGGTGTCAGGATACAAAATAAATTCAGACAAAACGGAGATTCTACCTCTTTCTAAGTTCTGCCTTAAAGAGCAATTTGATATAACCGATTTTCGATGGAATAGTTCCAAAATTAAATACCTTGGTATATGGTTTACGAATTCCATTTTCGATTCAGTTAAAATAAATATGAAAGATGCTCTTGACCGCATTTCTAAACTTCTTTCTTATTGGATTCCTCTCTTTCTTTCTTGGTGGGGTCGTCTTGATTCTATTAAAATGATGATTACTCCAATTTTACTATATCTCTTTTCTATGATTCCAGTTCATGTTCCCTCTATTTATATTAAGAAAATTGATTCTTTAGTGTCTAAGTTTTTATGGAATAACAAAAAACCTAGAATCTCCCTATCTCATCTTAAAAATCTAAAGCTTCTGGTGGTGTAAACTTCCCAGATTTTCATCTTTACCATAAAGCCTTCTGCCTTAAAGAAGCTTCTTTTTGGCTCCTTGCAGAAACCCCTTCTACTGCTCCTTTATGGGTTAATATTGAAAAGTGTTTGTTAACCCCTTTTTCATTTAAAGAGATTCTCGTATTTACTACTAAAGTTACTCTCACATCTCTTCCATTATTCAATCATACATGTTCGTTATTAAGACCTCATTATCAGCAAAAATTCTTATCTAGAAACATGTTCTTACGCTCCCCTATTTGGTACAATCGTCTCATTACCATCAATAATAGACCCTTGTTTTGGAGTTCCTGGAGAAATAGAAACATTATTTGGGTTCAGGACATGTTTGATGGCATTTCCCCTTGTTCCTTTTCTCAATTCCAAGCTACCTTTAATTGCCCCGTTCATTTTTACAGAAATTCTCGAACCTTATGGAAGTGATCTTAGATGTTTTTTATTCCCTTCCTTCCGAAGATCCTATGTCTACACAAGATCCACTTCTTAAAATTTTGCGAGTACTTCCAAAGGCTTCCCTGATTTATAAATATTTTTCTTCCGCTCACCCAGAGAGATCTAAGACTAAGATGGAACTTGCTTGGGAGACGGATTTGTGTTGTGAATGGAGCATTGATTTATGGAATAAGATTTGGGTTAGATCTTTAAGAATGTCTAGATCAGCTTCTACCACCCAATCTATGTTTTATCTCTATCATAGATTATTTTATACTCCCATCTCCATAGCTCACTTTACACATACTAGCAATAAGACTTGTTGGTCTTGTGCCTCTCCTCTTGCTGATTTATTCCACCTTTTGTTTTTATGCCCTCATGTAGCTTCCTTCTGGTCACAAATCTGGTCCCGCATGTCAATCATTTTTAACTTAAATATTCCTGTATCAAACATTCTTCTTTTTATGGGAAGCTTATCAGATTCCTTGAACTTACCATCTCATGAAAAAGGATTGTTTGATTTGATGTTAGCTTTAGCTTTTCAGCATATTACAATGAACTGGAAGTGTTCAACAAAACTCTCCATCAAAGCCTGGTGGAACATCGTTTGTCACTATCACAGGTTGGATACTGCTTTTGCCTCCCATTGTAATCCACATGTAAATAGAGACCTATTTTGGTTACCACTAACTACTTATTTGAATAAGTTTTCAATTTGTCAAATTTCTCGTAATTGTTCTGAAAATTTCCTACCTCCATGATTTTATTTTTCCTCTCTGCTTTTTTTTTTTTTTCTCTCTCTATTTTGCTTACCTTTAAGATTGTTGTACTAGTTTATTTACCTTTAAGAGTGTTGTATTAGTATACAAATAAGATATTATACTTGTTTTGATTCCTTAGAGCATTATTATTCTTCGTTCTCTTGCCGCAAAGTTTTCTTTCCCTCTCCTTCTTTCCCTCCCTGCCCTTATATAATCTTTAAAATGTAAACAGCTTTCTACTATATTTCATTGCCTATTTTGTATCTCATATGTTCATTATTCAGTTGTTGGCTTATGGCCTATATCTTTGTATAACTTTTATTCAAATAAAGCTTGTTAAACATAAAGTTAGGGTGTGAGGCCAAATTAGGGTTAGGTTTAGAATCAGGGTCATGATGAGGGTTCGGTTTATGGTCTGGGCTTTGGCTCTAAAAATAGGGCTAAGGTTTAGGTTTAAAATTATTAATTTAGTTTGAATAAATTGAGTTGCTTTAGAACATAGTGCTTTTTGATTGCTAGATGGAATGATATATATGATAATGGATCTATAGGTGCCAGGGAAGATGCCCAGGAGCTCTTAGAGGAGATACTACAAGACCGCCGCTGTCTGCCACCTCTGCCAGAGAGCCATTCTTTGCTGACCCTTCGTTTGTGTTCTCTGTTAACCCTGCATTTTTGTCCAGCATCCAGAACAGCAAGGCTCCAAGAGTCCATTAAATATTTCTTCACTCTTTTTTTCCAACTCTTGGCCTATTGTCACTCTGTTCTTAGTCCTCCTCCTCAACTGTGATGGCGATAGTTGGCCTTCTTGCTAGACTGGTTGCAGGACCTGTGGATAAGTCAGATTTTTATTGTCTTCTATGTCACAATACCTTGAGATGGATCGTCTTGTGTGATATTATGAACACACTTTCCCTAATTCTATTTTGTGTTCTAGGGGTGCAAGTACTCTGATTCTGTTCCTGGTTCCAGCTGTTGTGAGAGATAGAGTGACTGTACCTTAAGATTACCTTGTCACTACAGGGCAGAATCCTGAATCTTTACATGGCGCTAATAATGTATCAGATCTGGGGTATGCAGCCTCGGTACATCTTTGCGCCCTACCTCCTCAAATTCAGATTAATAAATGATGATGCTTACAGGGCGGCCAGTGCCATCTGCTGCCAGCAGGTGTGAATGGTGTACATTGTAGGTGCTTTTTATGAGACATCAAGCATGTGGATATGTTGTGGTCCTCCTGCTGTGGTCTGAAAGCACCTCTTCCTCTGGCAAGGGGATCCAGGACCCAAATTCAAGTACTGGTTGCTGGGCTCCCCTGGCTCATTATTACCATCACCAGTACAACAGAACCGGCTCAGCTGCTCTCCTTGTATTTAAATCTTCTGCAAATAGTGTCCCTTTAATTAGGCTGCAACTACTTGTTCTCATCATTGTTAGAATTATGATCATCAGCCTCTCTCTTTGTTCTCTTTCTTGTTGTTGATGGGATGGTGCCTTTGAAAAATACAAGAATATTCATCGAGGAAACATAAGCCTTTATGAAAGTGGTGGGGGTGGTTCCCATTGCTTTAACATTTATCTCTTCAAGACCTTTGTATCTTTATTTCTTTGCTGCTCCTGCACTGTGAGCATTTTCATCAGAAGCCTTGAATTGCCAGCTTGCTAAACTCCTCCTAGCCCCTGCCCCAGTAACTTCTCTGGTGATGTTGCAGCTCCCACGTCACACTTTTGTGAAGAGGAAAAGTTAAAGATGAGATTGAGTTTGAATGCTTGTCACTAGGGACACCGTTAAATAAGGGCATAGTAATTGTGTCGGTCTGTGAGGCATGAGGTGATATCAACACTTCTGTGTAGCAAACAGTGAGAGTCCCAGTACTGCCAGTTTTACCTATATTGGACAGCGTAGGATGGCAATGATAGAATAGAACAGAATAGAATAGAATAGACTAGACTAGAATAGAATAGAATGGAATAGAATAGTGTAAAGAACAAAGCTGCAACACCAAAGGCTCCTAGAGAAAAAGAGTTCTACATGAAAAAATCTAAAAACTTACGTTAGAAAAAAACAGCCAGAGGACGTGCAGCCTGACAGTGAGTAATGGCAGACACATAAATGAAGTGCTCCCACTCCACTGACACAATGCTGTCTTTACAGAATGCTGCAGGCCGCTGATCGTGGTCACTTCGGGAGCCACTGACCTGGTACGAGACTGGGAGCCCCTCGGAGGCTCCTGAACTCCTACGACTGGAGAGAACCAGTCACTGTGTCACCTCTCACCCTACATTGACTCCTTCAGGCCAAGACAGTGGCTCTCACGTGACAACCATCGGGACGTACACTGCAATGTGGACACTCCAGCAAGGCCCAGGAGGGCGGAAGAAGGGATCCCCCTTTACGCCGGCACTGCAGTGTGCAGATGTGGGCAAGGGAGGGAGGTGAGCCCCAAACTTAGTGGCTATGAAGAAGGGCAAGTCTACCCATAAGAATACGTTACCCAGGGGGTGCTGGATGGATCACGAGAAGTGCAGTAGAAGGAAGTGCTCATGGCTCCTGTGCTATTGCCACTTATTACTCAGGGTGGCACCACCAGTGGTGATAAATCCGACACTGTCCTCCTGGCCATATAGGACTCACGCCTGGACCTGGAACACAAAATTGGCGTGATTGACGTCAGCTTGCTGAGAGCTGACCACAGAAAACTAACTGACAGGGTAAAGGAAACTGAATCAACAACTGCTACCCTGCAACAGTCAGTCTCTACTACAATCCCAGATGAATGAAATGCGCTGTGAACTGCAGCTCTTGCAGAACAGAGTGGAAGACATGGAGGGACGATCCCGTTACAATAAAATCCGAATGGTAGGTCTACCAGAGCGCATTGAAGGCCACTCCACACAGTTGTTTCTGGAAGACTGGCTACTCAAGACATGACTCCAGAACTCTCAGTTTAAATATTTTACTGTGGAATGAGCACACAAGGTACCCACTAAATCACCCCCCAGCTCCCCTCCGAGACCACTGATCACCAGATTACTCAATTATCGCGACAGAGATGCTATCATTCAAAGAGCCAGAGCACATGGCCCATGGGAGGTGGGAGGCCACAAGATCAATATCTTCCCAAATTACAATGGCTCTGGTGCAGAAGAGAAGATAGAGCTTCCTGAAGGTCAAGCAGGTGCTGTAAGACCCTGGAGATCCAATATGGCCTGATTTAACCGGTGAGGCTGAGAATTACCTCTCAGAATAAATCATACTTCTTCTCTACACCAGAGGAGATTAGGAAACGAAGGTCATGATGTCTCCCGGATGCACTATGACAAGCCTAACACCACCCGATGAGAATGACTGCAGAGGCGCAACTGGGACACCCAGAAAGGAATGAGCAATGGTGGAACGGGCGTCCCTGATCTTGGATACCTGCACAAGATATGAAACAAACACCATAACAGGATCAAGCGATGGAGAAATCAGTGGGGAGACTCAGAAACCACATTATTTGGTGGCCAGATTTCCCCGATGATGGGCCTAGGCATCACCCCCCAGATTGGCAGATGATTTGGTATAAGCACTCTCTTGCAGAACTCGGACCATTGAATACCCCATGCAAACTTTGCCTGGACATGATAGATAACGGCACACAGCCATGGCTCATTATCCCACAGTGGAGGTGACACGCTATTATGATGTCCTATTCAAGGACACCCCCCACAGGACACTGCAGATGTGCAAGTACACCTGAACTAATGTTGAGTGCTTGGTTTTGCTTTGGATTTTGATATTTGTAGTTTAGATGGTCAAAGCCCTTTTGGCTCTGACCGGCACACAAGGGGATACTCGTAGTTATGCACAACGTTATTCATGCAGTCCTAGATACGCAACACACTTGAGACATTTAATATGGGATGCACAGCCTGTGCATCATTCCTGGAGACAGCATGTCCCATAGATACAAATTCCTCATGTGGAATGTACAAGTTCTGGGCTACCCCAGCGATACTCCATAGGCTTTACTACTGCCTCCGCAGGCGAAAAGTACAGTTTGATTGCCTGCAGGACACACATATGACAGCGACTGCACTGGAAAACTAGGGAATTGATGGAGGGGCCAAATACATGGCACTGTGTTTTCTGCCTTTGCGAAAAGTATACTGATATTGGTCCCCCCAGGGGTCCCCCTTGTGATACAGTGGGTCACAATAGATTCCGACAATAGATTCAGCATAATAGATAGGGTTCTATGTGGAACAAATATCTTGATAGTGAGCACAAATGTGCCCAATGCTAGACAACTACACTTTCTCAAATCACTTACCACGCATCTTGTTCGTTCCTGCAAAATTATACTGGCTATGGGGGGGAGACCTCAATATGGTGCTGGATTGTACCCTCGACACTCAACACCAGCCCTCTCATCAGGTACTCGTGAACCGCTAGCATGGTGATTCCGACTATGGGCAACAAGATGGGAACTGGCAGATTTGTGGAGAGAAACATGCCTCACACACTGAGAGTACACCTATTATTCCAGAGTACATGACTTGCACACACGACTAGACAGATTTATGGAATGTATTTTGTTGATCCCTCATGCCCACAATGCGGAATACTTGTGCAAAAAGAGCAATTGATGGACGGAATGCTGAACGATGCAAACATTCACCCCCAGTCACAAAGACCTGGGTTTAATCCATCGTTTTTTTGCTCACCACGCCACCACAGTTTGGACCCAGCCAAATGCAAATCAGTCTTGACCCTGCTCCCCATAGGAACAGTCGAACCCGAACTGCCAGGCCACGTCCTCCCTGGACCGGAAACAAGCATCCTAGGGAGCAGTGTCAAGGCTGGTTTGCACATGGCTGGGTCCAAACTGGGGTGGCATGTTGAGCAAAAAAACTAAGGATTAAACACAGATCTGTGACTGGGGGTTGAATGTTTGATTTGTTCATCATTCCGTCCATCATCTGTTCTTTTTGCTAATGGCCTGAGCATGGCCATGGAGAAAGATGTCAATTATTGTAGAACAACAGTCTTTCAATCAAGATGTCATGAGACACCACAATGAAGGTGGTGGAGCAGGTGAAGAGAATGAAGGCCTCCCCATCACTTCAAGTGAGACCAGCTTGTACAAGGTCAACAAGAGCATGAGCTTCCAGAAAAGAGAAAGCTCTTTTTTAAAATCCTCCTTGCAATATCTTGGAAGTAACAGGGTTCAGAAACATTGTGCGATCAACAGGCGGTTGTGTTAGAAACAGAATCACTGTGGCTTGCTTTTAAAGCTAAGGCACCATGATAGACTTCGAACACTAGTTACAAAGAGCAGTAAGAACCGACAAATTTCAATAACGATTGAAATCTTTGCTCAATGAAGATGTTTTCTTTCTTATTCAGGCTCCAATACCATTAGCATCTCAGAAACTTGGCTCACTACAGACAGCCTCAATCTTACACAACCGCGTACCCTCCAACCACAAACACAGCACTAAAAATCCAGTTGGTTGTATGCCCATATTTCCTAAACCGCCCCATGCCTCCAAACTGTGTGTGCCAGATAGTCCTATATATAAGCACATCACAATCAAATGTGACTCAGCTGTTCATAGACTTCTGATGATTACAAAACTATTCTACCCTCCTGGTCACAACCCAGGCTTCATGAAGGATTTAGCAGCCTTCTTGACGATATGACTCCCATCTCCAAGAACAACCTTATCGTCTGTGATTGTAACATGTGGAGTGATTCCCAAGTCTATAACACCACCTCAGAAGCTGATCAAGTGTTTCCGGTTCACTCAGCATATCATAGTGTCATCAGGTGACCTTTGACACGTTCTGGACAGAGCTCTAACCTAAAACCTTTCGGGGTCAAAAGGTTCCCTGTGTTGCACTGGCCTTTCAGGCAGTCTAGAACAGCCAGATGGGCCAGCTTGAAAGGGCATGTGTGTGGACTATATTTTTGGTCCCGCCACGGCCCACAGAGCCAAAAGATGGCCCACACACTGGCCCTCTCAAGGTGGCCCATCTGGCCGTGCTAGGCTGCCATACTACCCAACAGGCCAATCCAACACTGAATGCTTCCTGTGATTTTTACAATAAATCACGAATCAAGGTTTAAAGAACTAAAAGAAGTAAAAGTGAATAAATTCAATAAAACGTGATGCAATGTTTGGAATTTTTTTTCTTTTCACCATGAACTTCGTTTTTATTCTCTTCATGTTTTGTGGCACAAGCTCTCTCTTTGCCTCACCTATCACCATGCTTTGTCTTACTGCACTGCGACCTTTGAGTCACATTCTTTGCACATGTCCGACATTCTTGTCGTTTTTGCTGTAACTATAGTTGCTATTGAAAAACCGTTTTACAGAAAAGCAAGAAATGTTTCTTACATCATTCTTCATTCATTCATTCATCCCTTGCATCGTTCACCTTTGCAAGTGTGACACATTAAGGTAGTCCGCCTCAGAATCTATTTTACCAGGCGGTTCCTGGAGGTGCATCTATTGGTACTGGGGAATGGTTGCATGTTACTTTGTGCAGTTTGAATGGCTCTAAGTGTCTTGGGTGTCCGTGTGTCAGCCCCTTCCTCTCACTAACTGCTGCCTGGTGTCCATCTGCCTCACTTCTAGGTTTCTGAATGTGTGTTGACTGTTCCACATCTGTCTCTATGGGGCCACATGTACGACCATTTCATTTTGCGATTCGCAAATTGCTATTTTTAGTCGCAAAATGAAATGTAGTAATGTGTCTCGGGCACATATAACGATTCCCAATGGGGTCGCTAATGACCTACCTCATTAATATTCATCAGGTAGGCCGCAATTTGCGACCCATTGGGAATGGCCTGTAATCACAGGGATTGTGGCCAGCTGGGGTCAGCAGACCGCCATATCTGTGATTGCTTTTTAAATAAAGATTTTTTTTTTTAATGCAGCCCGTTTTTCGGGATGCATTTAAAAAAGAAAAATGAAAAGTTTCCTTTTCATTTTTCAAGAGTAGGCAGTGGTCCGTGGAACCACTGCCTGCTCTTAAAAATATTTTTGCTACCATTCACAAAGGGAAAGGGGTCCCATGGGGACCCCTTCTCATTTGCGACTGGCTTACCACCTACTTGAAGTAGGTAAACTGCGAATGTTTTGCGACCACATTCCGGTCACAAAACAATCGCAAATCCACGTGAAACACGCTGTTAGGAACAGACGCCCTTGGTAAGCCCCTTCCTAAAAGTGACTCGCAAATCCTATTTTGCGAGTCGGTAATAGGTTACCGACTCGCAAATCAGTGTTGGTACAGGGCAAAAGCCGTATTAGCGGTCGCAAATGGGCCAAATCTACGTTAGCAACCGCTAAAAATGGTCGTACATGTGCCCCCTAGTCTCTTGGTGTTATAGGTTCCTGTCTGTCCTTCCTATTGACTCCCTCTGTTAGATTCTTTAGTGTCAGGTTTCCTGTTCATTTGCTCACCCTCACCCTACCAAGGCCAGACTGGGAACACAGACCAGCCCTGGAGCTGGACCAGCCCCTGGGGGGTGCTAGTGAGATGCACTTCTGACGCTTTAGCACTGCTGCCAGCCGCTATAGCGCTGCTGCTGCTTTTGTAACTGGGGGCCGATATTGCAGCGCTGCTGCAAAGCGCCCCTCAGTAACTAAACCTGCCCCCACTGCTCGAAAACTGAACCCCACCCTTCCGCCCCACAGGAAAAACGCCCTGTGCCCGCTTCGGCCAGTCCAGCTCTGACCTCTACTTTGTTGCCTGTCTCCCTTTTGTGCTCCCTGCCTTTTTTTGGTTTTCTGTCACTCTCGACCTACAGTTTCTCAGTGGGCCTCTGTATGTCTCATCTTGACTCTTTGCACTCCCCTTTAATGCCTTTATCCCTGTAGATCACCCACCTCCCCTATAGTTTATATGTTTCAAAGCACTTCAAACATTTTGCAGGTTTGTTTTCTAGTCATGTCCATGGCATAATTCTTGAAGGGGCAGGGCTGACAATAGCCTTTGTTTGAAGCTGTATATCTAAGTATGCAACCATGTTTGACCAAGCTTGCAATCCGTTTACCGAACTGGCACACTTCACACTTATTTACTGAGGCAGTGGCGGCTCCTCCAATAAGGTGGAGGAGCGTCACCCCACTGCTCACAGAGCAGTGTAAAAGAAAAAAGAAAATGATAATAAATGAAGTTATCATTTTATTTTTAGTATCATCAGGTTAGGGCGGGCGGGGCTTGCCTCCCCTGACGTCGGGGAGGAGGAGTGGTTGCTGCATTCTAAAGTGTGTATGATGCTTTGGCCGGCCCTCTTGGCCTGGCCAAATCATTATGCACACTTTGCATGCTCTCCACTCAGGCTACATTACATTACAGCCTGGGTGGAGAACAGGCCCAGGCTCCCTGTCCTTAGCTGAGTGCTAAACCATGGCGCTCAGACCAGTCACAGCGCTGCAATGCAGCGTTGTGATTGGCTCAGGGGAGCCTGGGGGCTTCCTCGAAGACACGCGGAGGAGACACAGCATGGGAGAGACGGAGGAGAGATACGGCGATCAGGAAAGTGAATTATTTTTGGGGGACCTCTCCTCCCCTCCTCCACCCCACCCCTTCACCCCCATACCACACCGGGCACCACTGTCCTGAGGTAGCATCATCATTCATTGAGCATGAGGTAGAATCATGACTCTCTGAGCATGAATCCATATTTATTTCACCCACCACCTCCATAAATCCAAAGATGAATGCTCATTTTACAGACCTTGAACTCTTATTTTTATAAACAGGGTTATACGTTCTCTGTGAATAATGGGAACTAAAAATTATGTTAGGAATAAAAGACAAGGCATAGAATATGCACCGCCCTCCTTCTGACCGACTTCTTCACCACATGAGTAGTGTGATGGGGAGGATCACAATGCTGAATAAAAAATGCAAAGAACATACATAATATATGAAGCATTGGGGATCTATTGACAAGTATAATATATAATTGATTTCATATATAAATGACTATGGGCCTGATTATGAGCTTGGTGGACAGGGTTACTCTGTCACAAACTTGACGGATATCCTGTCTACTAAATTACAATTCCATTATATCCTATGGAACTTGTAATATAGCGGATAGGATTCCATCATGTTTATCACGGAGTATCCCATCCGCCAAACTCGTAATATGGTCCTATGTTTTAAGGATCTCACAAACCCCTTATTCATATATGAACTGACTGAATAAACAAAAAATGCGCCATATGTTCACCAAGAAAATGAGAGGGTGAGAGGCAGTGGTTGTGGAAGTTACTGCGGATCTTTGGAAACTTTTGCAGACATTTTAAAATGCAAACTGTAAACTTTTAAAATATTAATTAGCTCATATATAGGTCTGAAAATTTATGTGAAAGAATAGAATGCTCAAATGCTTCTTTGGGCTACCAGATATTGGAAGTGTTAGACCTTGCATCTTTTGGCGTGGTTTCCCCTGTCTTTTTGCTGCTGACCTCCTGTTTTTGACTGTGTACTGAGCGTAGTTTTTGCTGGTTTTAGGACTCGGGCACTTTACCAATGCAGACTAGTGCTATGGTGCATGTGCTCTGTGTCTAAAATGTAATGGCATTTGGTTTCTCAATGATTGGCATATTTGATTTACTGGTAAGACCCTAGTACAGTGCACTACATGCGTCCAGGGCCTGTAAATCAAATGCTACTAGAGGGCCTGCAGCCCTGATTGTGCTACCCACATAAATAGCCCTGAAAACATGTCTCAGGCCTGCCACTGGAGAGCCTGTGTGTACAGTTTTAAACTGCCATGTCGACCTGGAAGTTCACCTACTTGCCAGTCCCAAACATTCCCTTTTATTACATGTTAGGCACCCCTCAGGTAGGCCCTCGGTAGACCCATGAGCAGGGCGAGGTATTCAAAAAGTAGGACATGTGCTTCAAAGTTTTACATGTCCTGGTAGTGAAACACTGCTACATTCATTTTGACTACAGCAAGGCCTATCTCTCTCAAAGGTTAGCATTGAAGCTGCATTGTAACATTTTACAAGCGTAACTTCCAATTGGGAGCAGATAGAAACTCGGAGTTTGGTGTATCTGGACTAAAGAATTCAAAAACATCTTTTAGTCAAGCTAGTTTTTAAGTTATAGGTCTGAAAATGCCACTTTTAGAAAGTTGCCATTTTCTTACTTTAACCATTCTGTGCCTCTGCCTGTCCCTAGAATACACATCTGGGTTGGCTGGATGACAGCTGGGCTTGTGAATTCCCTCTAGACAATCACACACAAAGGGAGCTGAGGTGTGCCCTGCATGTCCTGATGACCCATTACCAGGCTGATGGGTCTTCCTGAGCTAGAGTTGAGGGAGGAGTTGGCACTTGCACCTGAATAAGGCTGTACCTGTTCCCACACAAATAGCTGCATACCCCCCTCTAGTGTGTCTGGAGCCAGGGCCAGGAAGTGCAGGGTCCTGTGCACTACAAAGACCTTTCTTTGAAGTCTCCTTACTTCAAAGGCCAAAATGGGTATATGTACTGGACCTCTAACACTACGTACTCAGAACACATCTGGACTGAGGACATTCTGCCAGGAAGAAGAGCTGTTGTGCTGTCAGGAGGGACTAACACTTTGCTGCTTGCTTTTCTGTGTTGGCCTACTGCTTCTTGCTTGGAAGTGAGAAGACTGGACTTTACTCTCTGCATCCTGATTTCTAAGGTTCTCCAAGGGCTTGACTGAGCTTACTTCCTGTTGTTGAAGTCTCAGTGACATCAAAGACTTCACCTGCATTTTGCTACCAGCACATGGGCTCCTCTGTTGCGAGTACTATCTTGCCAAGTGGTGTCAATTCCAGTCCTGGTCCTGAATTTGGAGCTGCAACCAAGAAATCAACTCATTGACTCTAAAGTGACAGTTCAGAACAGGCGCACCCCTGCAAAATCGATGTATAGTCACTGCCTGCACCTAAGCCGTGGTCCCCACTCGCCGAGTGCACGACTCATTGACCGCAACTTACAATGCAGCCCCAACTTCGCTGCAGCCACTGCATGAGTCTTGAGCACCACCTCACCGAAGTCTGTGACGCACCGCTCTGACTCCGACGCAACCCCAGTCCTGCGTGGCTTTCGACCGACACATCACCTTTAGCCCAGTGGTTCGACTATGATTCCGTAGAATTGACGCATCACGCTGTTGACATGGACACATCATCGATGCCATGTCGCCTTCATGAACCGAGGCCTTGCACCACCAACCAACGCATCACCTCCTCTGCACAATGCATCGTCCCTGGGCATTAAAACTTCAACAACCTTGCACCGCCTTCAGGAAACGACGCATCACCTGCATCTGCGACACCTCACCTCCTCTGCGCCACGCATTGTCTTCGATTTCCGATGCATCTAAGGTGCGATTTTTCTAAACTGGTGTGAGCACTTTTGTGGTCTTTTCACTGTGTTACTGTGTGTTTGTGCACAAATACTTTACACATGCCTGTTTAGTTTAGCCTGACTGTTTTATGCTAAGCTACCAGGGGGTGAGCACAGGTAAACTTTTAGGGCCTCATTTCTGAGGCCTCCTGAGCCACCGGAACGTCACTTTTTGTGACGTTCCGTGGCGCAGGAGCCTGCTCCATATTTACGAGGCAGCACTAAGACACCTTTTTTGGCTTAATGCTGCCTCATAATATCCTTCCCTTTAATGCAGTTTTCTGTGTTAAAGGGGTATGCAATGGGTGTTGATGGGGGTGTTCTCAGCAGCATCCATGGCTTTTTGACACTGCCACAGATTTATGAGAAATCGTAACTCTGAGGCAGCGCCAAAAACGTACACCTCCCCAGAGGAGGCGTAAGGGAGGCACGAAGAGAAATATCTTTATTTCTCCTCGTTTTTCCTTTTTCTATGTGTGCTGCATTCTGCAACACACATAGAAAGAGGAAAAAGCCTCTTGTGATTGTTTTTGTGCAGGAAGATTTCCCTTCCTGCACAAAAACAATCATCTCCTCAACGTTTGGCACCTTTGCACGTTGGTGCAAAGGTGCCTGCATTGGCGCACTGCAGCCCACTGTTTGCCGGCGTAGGGGAAAAGGAAAGGAATGCGCCGTATATGATAGATACAGTGCATTCCTGCCCTTTTCTTTTGCCGTAGGACAGCTCAGCAGAAAGGCCTGTGGCGATGCCCTATGTCAAAACCTCATTAATGCGGCCCTTAGTGTATACTACATTTACCCTGACTGGAGTGTAAGTCCCTACTTGGACAGGGTGCATACCTTTGCCAACTAGAGACCCCATTTCTAACAGGAAGGAAGGGGTTTTATTTTGGGCACTACCAAATTGAAATGATTTAAGAAACTGACAGACTCTAGGTCACTGCAAATGCTATACTTATGACTTATGTTGAATTCATCCATACATGAAACTTCGCTTTCAAGGACAAACGTTATATGCTGATTATTGGACTAGACATGGCTCCATAATGTGCAAATCCATTTATGAGTGACCTAATGGTGGAGTTCCTAAAACAATAAAAAAGAAACCACTTTCATATTTTTGCTAAAAGATTATTTTTTCATCATCTGCTCTAGAACACAATTCTTGTGCCATCTTCTGCATATTGTAGTACTTTACCACCCCCCGCCGACTCCCGCCGTTTCCCGCTCCCCTCTTTCCCACCTCCTGGACAACCCCACCCACCTCCCAGGGCTGCTTATGGAGGCAACTACGCGGCTCCAGTGAATAACCCTTGACCCCTGGTCCTGTGCACCACTCCCCTTGCGCTGTTGCCTTGCTTGAAGAGGAAGGACTTCACCCCCAGCTCTGGAGGCCTCCTGTTCGGTCCCCGCTGTCGGGTGGGCACTTGCGGCCACATCCCTTCTAGCCCCTGTCTATTTTACCCTCTAGTGCGGTAAAAAGACTTTTGTTTTGTTTTATGGCTTCCGGTTTTGTTATTGTGTTGACTTGGGCACTTTACTTTATTTCTTGTGTCATCTTCTGCGTGTTGAAGTGCTGTACTACCCCCCACCACTTGCGTCGTTTTCAAGCCTCCTGGACAGCCCCACCCACCTCCCAGGACTACTTATGGAGGCTGCTGCGCGGTTGCGCTATGGGCACGACTGTTTGCACCTGTCAGTGCCTGGACCGCGCCCAGCACCAGGAACCCTGGCCCCACACATTCCCAAAAATCCTCCACTGAAGATATCTGTGCCCTGGACACAACAACAATGGCTGCCTTGCATCACCTCGCTCCACAGAGGGTCCTTTTTACTGCACCCCTGCCGGTCTACCACCACCCTAGGACCAACTGCCATCACAGCAACTAGCGCCACGCCACCCACTCTCGCCACGACCCCCCCTGGAACAACTAAGCTGCCTCCTGATCAATTCCAGGTCACTGAAAAAATGCCACCGAAGTCTGGAACACAATCTCCACCCTCGATCCCAATACGACCTTCATCGCAGAGACCTGGCTCACCCCCGCATCTGCCCCAGACACCGCCACCGCAACACCCATCGGCTACAAGATGAAACACCGTGACAGCGCCAACCGACATGGAGGTGGCATCGTCATCATACACAAAGAATCGATTGTCTGCACCACCACCGACGATGAGACTATGCCAATCATGGAACACATGAATTTCCAGCTCCGCACTGACAACAAAACCACCATCAAAGGTACCCTCGTCTACAGACCCCCAGGACCAGGAACCGACCTCAGTGATACCATTGCAGGATTCATCATCCCGCTCACTATCAAATCTGAACACTTTGTATTCCTGGAAGACCTCAACTTTCACCTGGACGATCCCACAGACACCAACTCCAACAACCTCTTGGAGCGAATAAACATCGGCCTCAAGCAACTGGTCAAAGACCCCATGCACAAAGCAGGACACATGCTGGACCCCATCTCCACACCCAGTAACAGAATCAGGTACAGCTACACCACGGAACTCACCTGGTCAGACCACTCCATAATACAATTCACTATCGCGGACCTCCCCGCACCATCCCCAACTGCCACACCACCCCCTTCCTCAGCTGGACCAAGGTCACTTAGCAGCAATGGACTTATGCCCTCTGCAGCACCCAGCTAAACATCACCACAGACCTGAACCAGGCAGTAGAGAACTTCAATGCCTGAATCACTAACGCCGCCGACCGAGTTGCTCCCACCAAACCGGCCAGAATGCAGTTCCACCAAACAAGCTAGCTGGTACACCCTGGAACTTAGCACGTCTAAGCACAGATGCAAACAACTGGAAAGAAAGTGGTGAACCAGCAGGAACAACACTGACCAAGCCACCTTCAAGTCGGCCCTCAACAACTACCACCGCCAGCTCAAAGCCACCAGAAAAGAAGCCCTGACACACCGGATCGAGACCAGCGCCAACCACACCAAGGAACTCTTTACCATCATCAGAGAGTTCACCTGCCAGTCAGCCACCAAAAACGTGATCCAGTCCTCACAAGAACTCTGCAACGCCCTCGCTGACCACTTCCACAGCAAGATAGTAATCATCTACAGAAACTTTGATCCCCAACCCACCGACCTCCTCAGCATCACATCGACCACTGCCGTCAACCACCCGCTCACCACATGGGAACAGTCAGCACACTAAACACAAATATGCTAATGAACTCCATCCACTCGGGAGCACCCACCGACCCATGCCCCCACCAAGGAAGAGACTAAATCAGCAGTCAACTCACCACCATCCTCAGCACCTCCATCGCCACAGCCACCTTTCCCGACACCTGGAAACACTCAGAACTCAGACCCCTCCTCAAGAAACCTTCCGCAGACCCCAGCGATCTCCAGAACTACGGTCCCATCTCACTGCTCGCATTTCCTGCCTGGAGCAGGCCATCAACCTCCAACTCACCAAACACCTGGAGATAAACAACCTGCTGGAACCTTCCCAATCAGGATTCAGAGCTAATCAGAGCACCCAGATGGCCCTGAATGCTGCAACAGACGACATCCACACCCTACTTGACAGAGGAAAATCAGCCGCCCTGATCCTGCTCGACCTCTCCACAGCCTTCGACTCCTTCTCCCACCACACTCATCGGCCAACTGTGCCAAATTGGAATCACAGACGCGTGCTCAAATGGATTGCATCCTTTCTCACGGGTGCACCCAAAGAATCTGTCTCCCTCCCTTCACCTCTCAACCCCAGCGCACCATCTGCGGCGTCCCTCAAGGCTCATCTCTCGGTCCAACCCTCTTCCACATCTACATGACACCACCTGTGGACATCATCAGAACTCAACATCGTCTCCTACGCCAATTACACCTAGCTCGTCCTCTCGCTCTCAGTGGACCCCACAACAACGAAGACCAACTTTCACAACTGTATGAAGAAACCCTGGATGAAGAACAACTGCCTGAAGCTCAACACGGACAAAATGAAAGTACTGATCTTTGATAGACACACATCCCTCTGGAACGACTCCTGGTGGCCATTGTAACTCAGACCCACCCCCACTCCAAAAGACCACGCCCGCAGTCTCAGTATCATTCTAGACAGCGAACTCTCCATGAAACGTCAGATCAACGCTGTCTCCTCAGTCTGCTTCCACACTTTCCACATGCTCTGCAAGGTCTTGAAGTGACTCCCCATCAGCTCCAGGAAAACCGTGACGCAGGCCCTCATCACCAGCCGGCTGGACTATGGCAGCGCACTCTATGCAGGCACAGCCGCGGCCCATGCAGGTAAGAGCGGTGGGGCGGTCGGGCTGGGTGGGGGGATTTCGGCAGACGACGACAAGGAAACATTATTTATTTATTTAATTTTCCCTTGTGGTTGCCTGTTGAATCCCCCCGCCCAATCCGGCCCCATCGCTATTACCTGCACGGGCCACGGCTGTGCAGGCACTGCCACCGAACTCATGAGAAGACTGCAGATGATCCAGAATGCAGCTACCAGACTGATCCTCAACCTGCCTAAGAGGACCCACATCACTCACCAACTAAAAGACCTCCACTGGCTCCCCATCCAATAAAGATGCTAATTCGAGCTCCTGACCCACACCTACAAATCCCTCCACGACCACGGACCCGCCAACATTAGCCACCACCTGAACTTCCACCTACCTCCCAGGAACCTCCACTCACCTCGCCCTCCGGCAGATACCACGCATCTGCCGCTGCTGCACTGGAGGACGCTTCTTCTCCCACCCCGCTGCCAAGTCCTGGAACACCCTCCACCTCCGTACTTCACCCTCGCTGACCCACTTCAGGACGGGACGGAAAACCTTACTCTTCGACTGACAACGCAGCACAGCACCTGGATACCTTTTCGGATGATTAACAGTACTTTAGTAAGGACTGATTGATTGATTGATGATTTACTAGGTACATTCCATGCTTATTTTAACAGCGATTTTTCTTCAATAAAATGCATCTTTGGGATTCAATGAATGCAATAAACCTGCTGTACACAACAACAGTTTTCAACTCACACTAAATGTTCTGCCATCTTCAAAAATGTCATCAGACACTGCAGAATATTTTTAAGAAACAAACATGAACAATCAACATCTCTCTTCCCCATTAAAATAATTTAGTTATCAAGGTTACTTTGACAGGTACATAGACTAGGCCATGTAAATACCCACAGAAGATCTACTTTGATAAAGAGAAAAGAAAACAAACTGTTGTGTGCCCTGTGTCAGTGCATGCCATACAGAAGTAAGCCTAACAAAACAATAGCATAATGGTATGCATCTCTTGCAAGTACAAGAATAGAGCCTAGGTAAAATATTCACAATGTCATCTATCACAGCAAGTAAAGAACTTCTCAACCTTCTTTGTTAATAACTAATAACCAACAACAACACTAAAAGCAGAAATGAGCAGAAAATGTAGAAATAAGAAATGCATGTGTCTGATTGCGCGCGCATCGCGACCCAAAATGGCTGCCCGCCGCTAGAGCTTCGCTTCGCGCCGGACTTTTACCGCGTTTTTAAAGCGGTTCTACTGCTCGTTTTTCAACAAGGATGGCAGATTTATAAATCGGAGGATGGGCGCTTTCAGGAACTATGCTTTTTCCACTGGGGTCGGAAAATGTCTGGGTTGACTCCATACAGGTGACTCTTTCATATTGGTGACGGCCGCCATTTTGTATAATCCTTTCTCTTGACTTTTTTCCTCACATGTCACTACATGTTGCCTTTCTTGCCAGTTTATTTATATTTTCTGCGCAGTATATGCATTTTCTCCCCCTGACTCTTGCTTTTTAAGGGAGAATTTTCATTTGTATAGCACTTCTGAGGTACTGTGATTTCTCTTCTCCGTAATACCATATCTTCTCCTCACTATTTTTACCACGCTTCAAGGGTAGAAGTAGACGCCTACTCCATCATAACAAAGCAGTGGAGGTACATCTTTCTGCTCCTGCCACCGGTGGAGCAAACGTTCCGACTTTCAACAAATTCTCCTGCTTATCTGGTCTTTTGCCACAAGAGAGCTGCTCCTCCCTTGCAGAAAATCCTATCACCATGGCATCCAAAATGTCGTTACCCTCAACTACCAGCAAAAGACCTAAGCAGGATTCTCCATCTCCACCTAAGTCTTCCTCTCCGGTCTCTTTAGACATGGTCTGGGAGGAGTTGCGCTCCCTTCGCCCATTTATTGAGGAAACAAACTCCCGGCTGCAATTGTTGGATGACAAGTGGTCTTCTATGGAGTCCCGTATCAGTGTGGTGGAACAACATCTTGACGACGTGCGGACCTCATCTTCAAAAATGTCCTTGCTGGAGAAGGAAGTTTCACAACTAAAGAGAGTCACTGAGGATTTGGAAAATAGAAATCGGCGCAATAACTTACGCATTTATGGCCTTCCTGAAGGCCTTGAGGGTGATGATCCTGTTGCGTACTTTGCATCTTTTCTACCACAGTTTTTGGATCTCCCTTCTATGACTAAATTGAACATCCAGCGTGCTCATAGATTGGGCCCTCGTCTCTCCTTGGCATCTGCTCCTTCAAATCCTCGTGGAATTATAATCTTGTTTCTACAGTTCACTGACCTTCTGTTGGTACTTAATGCTGCCAAAGCCAAAAAGAACCTCTCCTGGCTAGGTACCAAAGTATTTATTTCCCAAGATGTCTCTACACTGACTGCCAAACGCTGGAAGGAATTTCTGGATCTTCGTCCTGCTCTTCGCTCCTTGGGTGCACGTTATGGCCTATTTCACCCTTGCCTCTTTAAAGTTACTTATCTCAATAAAACTTTTGAGGATCCTGCCGACCTTCGCAGATTTATCCAGTCATGTTCTGCTACGTCGATGGAAACTGCTCCTTCCTCCTCTGGAACTTGAGTTTTGTTTTCCTTTTATAGTCCTAATGCATTGAAGTTATTACTCTAACCTCCTTTCTTTTACAGGTCATCGTAATTTCTTCATATTGTATGTGTCTTCCTTTGTTTTTCTACAAGACTATGTTTTATGTTCTATTCTATGCTTCCCTTTGCCACTAAATACTTCTCTATCAGTTTTTTTCCCTCATTGTTCGTCTTACCTTTCTCTATTTATCTATCAGCGTCTCATTTTCTACTTTGCCTTCTCTCCTTTTTGTTTATTACTATTCTTTTTTCCTTCTTATTCTATATCTGGTTATATAGCTCTATTACGTCAATGTATGGAATTGTCTGTTCCCCTATTTCTCACATATTTCTTTGTCTCCATTTGCAGGTATAATCTATTTTGTTAGATGTTATTCCTCCTCTACATGCCCGCTCCTGTTTGTATTTTATCATATAGATGTCCTGGTGTGTTGTGTTGCTCCCCGTTGGGTGTGCTGTTTCCATTGTCCCTTGCCGCCTTTCGTTTTATCTTTTACCCCTTAAGGTACGTATTGCAGTCGTCATTTTATTTTGACATGTACTGTCTTCTCTTACTTTCCTCCCTTTTTCCCTCTTTTTTATTTCTCCTTCTTGCTTTTACTCTCCGTTCTACTCTCTTCTATCTACCCCGCTGGTTTTTCTATCTACTTTTTTACCTCCCCTTTTGTCTTTTACTCCATTTGTTTATCGTTGCATATTTTGTTCTTTATATACTTCAAATGATTTTACATTCAGAGTTATTTCCTGGAATGTGAAAGGTTTCCTTAATCCAATCAAAAGACAGAGAATTTTATCCCATCTTGCCTCTTATAACCCTGATTTAGTTCTTTTGCAAGAGACCCCCCATACCGAAGCTGAGGCGTTAAAATTAAAGAAAGGCTGGGTGGGCTCAGTTTTAGTCTCCCCTACTTCTAACAAGAAAAACTGTGTTGTAATTTTATGCCACAAAAAACTGAATTGTAAAGTTTTATCACAGGAAACCGATTCAGAAGGGAGATGGTTGTTGGCTAAATTGTTAATTAATAATATTTCGTTGACGGTTTTTAATATATATGGCCCTACCCACCCTGATTGTTCCTTTTGGCCTTTAATTACACAGAAATGTATTCAATTCAGAGATGATCTCTTTATCTTAGGAAGCGATTGCAATCAAGTCATTGATCCTTTTCTTGACCGTCAATCCCAGGTACGCTTCACTCCTCATAAAACTCATAAACATTTTCTCGACACTATCTCCCAAACACACCACGTTGACTCTTGGAGACTTTCCCATCCTGACACTCTTGACTTTTCCTTTTTCTCTCCTCCTCATAATTCTCTTTCCCGTCTGGACTATATTTTTCTCTCTCAATCTTTATCTCAGAACTTGCTCTCTTCCTCTATCGAACCTATTGTCATCTCTGATCATGCCCCAATTGTAACCGACCTTGATCTACTCCCTCCACATCCCAGGTCTTCCCGCTGGCGTTTTAATAACTCCCTCCTTCTTGACCCTCTTTTCTCTTCCGCTTTCACTATCTTTACCAATGAATTTTTTGCCCTAAATAAAGACTCTGTTTCCTCACCTCATACATTATGGGACTCCTTTAAGGCGACCGCCAGAGGTTTTATTATAGATTTTGTCTCGAAAAAGAAGAAGCGCTTTCTCCATCAACGTAAAACCACACTGGCGCATATTAAAGCTCTAGAACATAAGTTCTATACTTCACCCGCAGACTCGGTCTTGCCGGCTCTGATCCGCGCTAAATTGGCTTTTAATAAAACTACGACTGACAATGCATCTTCAATTCTTCTGCGTAGTAGTGCTCGCTATTACGGGGGTAGAAATAAAGTAGGAAAACTTTTGGCAAACTACCTCAAGGCCCGTAAAGAACGTACTTTGATTGATTCCATTTATTCTTCAAATGGCTCACTTGTTCATAAAGATCAAGACATTCTTAACGAATTTAAAATCTTCTATAAAGACCTCTATATCCCAGAATCTCCTCCTCCCAGTTCTCTTATTCAGTCTTATCTTGATAAACTTCCAACCCCGTCTAATTCTCATCTTAACCTTTCTGACCTTGAAGCTCATCTATCCCTTAATGAACTATCCACTGCTTTACGCACTTTAAAGAAAGGGAAAACTCCCGGTCCGGATGGCTTCTCAGTCGAATTTTACTTGCATTTTTCTAACCTATTACTTCCTAAACTATTAACCCTTTTTCACTCATTCTACCTTGCCGGCAAGACGGAAGGTACTTTTCAAGAAGCCACAATTTACCTGATACATAAAGAGGGTCGAGATCCTATGTTCTGTAAAAACTACCGCCCAATTTCCCTGGTCAATGTAGACTATAAGCTTTTTGCCAAAACACTTGCCTTACGTTTAGACCCGCTTATGCCTCATCTAGTGGGTAAAGAACAATGTGGCTTCGTCAAGGGTAGATTGACATCAGATAACTCCCGACTTTTTCTTAACATCTTAAACAAAATCCCTTCTCTCTCTACATCCTTGGCGGCCATTTCTGTCGATGCGGAAAAGGCATTTGATAGAGTTGACTGGTCCTTTTTATTCGTATCCTTAAAATGGCATGGTTTTGGCCCCCAATTCATTTCACTTATCTCTTTATTATACTCAGCCCCCAGAGCCTCTGTATTAGTTAATGGCTGTATCTCATCCTATTTTCCTCTCCAGCGCGGAGTCCGTCAAGGCTGTCCTCTTTCTCCTCTTCTCTTTATCTTAGCTCTTGAACCCTTATCCTCAATACGCAATAATGACTCTATATCTGGCTTCTCTTACGGTGACCAACATCTAAAACTTTCAGCTTACGCAGATGACATCCTACTTTTTGTTTCCGCTCCCGAAATCTCTATTCCTCCTCTATTACACGAGTTCACTTCCTTCTCTCTTGTCTCTGGTTATAAAATTAATTCAGATAAAACAGAAATTCTCCCTCTCACCAAATTTTGTCTTCCTCATTCTTTTTCTACCACTGGATTTGCATGGAACAGCTCTAAAATCAAATATTTAGGTGTATGGTTCTCCAACTCCATTACCTCTTCTGTTAAATTAAATATGAATGCGGTCTTCTCTCGCATTGATAAATTACTTTCCTCTTGGAATCCTCTGTTTCTTTCATGGTGGGGTCGATTGGATTCCATTAAGATGATGATCTCCCCTATTTTAATTTACACTCTTTCCATGCTTCCCGTCCATATTCCTGTCTCCTATTTTAAACGAATAGACTCTTGCCTTTCTAAATTCCTCTGGAACAATAAAAAAGCCAGGATCTCCTTATCCTTTCTTCGTAAGACAAAATCTAATGGGGGGGTGAACTTTCCTGATTTTCGCCTCTACCATAAATCATTTTGTCTCCGTCAGGCTTCGAGATGGCTCCTTTCCAACCCCTCTTCTTTCACTCCCCTTTGGCTTACAATTGAGCGTGCTCTATTATTACCCTTCACCTTAAAGGAAGTTTTGGCCTTCTCTGCTAAATCTCCCCATACTTTTCTTCCCTTGTTCAAACACACTTGTACCTTACTAAGACCTTTGACACAACCGGAACATATTTCAAGAGAATCCTTTTTAGACTCTCCAATTTGGCATAATTCCATTATTACCATTAATAACACATCCATCTTTTGGAAATCCTGGAGATCAAAGGGTATAATTTGGGTTAAACATCTTTTTGATGGTTTGTCTCCGTGCTCTTTTCCCCAATTTCAAGCTTCATTTCATTGTCCCCGCTCCTTCCTACAGAAATTCACCACTCTAATGTCGGTCATTCTCGACACTTTCTACTCTCTCCCCTCTTCCCCTCCTCCCTCTACTCAAAACTCTCTTCATACGATCCTTCTATCTCTACCTAAAGCTTCTCTCATCTATAAATATTATTCAGCTCCTAATCCAGAACGTACTAAAACTAAATTGGAACTTTCATGGGAATCTGACCTGGGATGTGAATGGTCTATCATCTTCTGGGACAAACTTTGGTCCCGCTCTCTCAAAATCTCTCGCTCTGCTTCTCTCACTCAATCTATGTTTTTCCTCTATCATAGACTCTATCTTACCCCTATATCTATTGCTAGATTTTCCCACTCTACTGATACAAACTGCTGGACCTGTGGTACTTCTACTGCTGATCTTATACATCTTCTTTTTCTTTGCCCTTCGGTCTCTCTCTTTTGGGATAAAGTCTAGTCCTATATTTCCCGTATTTTCACCATTTCCATCCCTTATTCTCTCCCTCTTCTTTTCTCTGGTAGTCTGTATGATTCCTTAAATCTTCCCTCTTACACACATGGTCTTTTCGACCTTATGCTTGCGCTAGCTTTCCAACACATCACTCTCAACTGGAAAACCCTTACAAAACTTTCTCTTCAACACTGGTGGAATAGTCTCTGCCACTTTCATCGTCTTGATATTGCTTTCGCCTCCTCCTGCAGACCAAAGGTTAATAGAGATCTTTTTTGGTTACCTCTTACTATATACTTGGACAATCTAGTATTAGCAGATAACTCTCGTTCCAATTCTGAAAATTTTAAACCTCCCTGAATGTATATTTTCTCTGCTCATTGTTCCTTACCTTTCTTGGTTTATTGTATTTATTAAGTATACTAGAAATACTACTCACATTCTTATGTACATATGCATTATTTAATTTAATTTTGTCAAGTTGTAAGAACCTTCTCTTCCCCCCTTTTTTCCTTCCTCTCCCTCCCCCTCCCTTTCCCTTATTCCTTGTAAAACCTAAAACAGCTTTCTCCTTTGTTTTTAAACTAGCCATTTTTTTGATATATTTCTTCTTTCAATATGCTTTACTCTGTATTGTTGGTCTTCTGCATTTCTTATAATTCTTTAATAAAGCTTTTAAACACAAAAAAGAAATGCATGTGTCTGCTGTTAGACATTCATGAGAGGAGAGCGCCTGTCAATGTTATTATCCTGTCTAAAGGGTCCTTCATTTGCAAATCTAAATGTGTTCTCTGCTTGATCCTGGACAGGTAATGCTCTTCTAGGAATTTCTTAGGGAAAACTAAACAGCCTTTACATATAAGGAGGAACACTTGGGGGCAGATTTACAAGGACTGGCGCATCTCTGCATATTAGCAGGGATGCGCCAGTAAAGATGCGACACGCAAAAATACCCTTGCACCACCACGGATGCGTCGCATTTACAATGCGGCGCACCGTGGCGCAAGGATAGACAGATGCGTGTCGCATCTTTTGTCGTAAGGGCAGCGCATTGCTGGAGTCGCGTCGCAAGCGCGACGCAACTCCAGCAATGCTCAGGGGCGGCCTTTACTTATTGTGCTGCGTCATTCCTTACGCCTGCTTCAAGCAGGCGTAAGGTTTTGACACAGCAGCGTCGTAAAAGTGACTCCGTGAAATCTTGTAGATTTCACTGCATCACTTTTACGAGGCTTTCTTGCGACGGAACGCCCACCCTGCATACATTATACCTGACGCAGGTATAATGTAGCGCAGGGCTTTACAACGTGACGCATCTCCCTAGATGCGTCACGTTGTAAATATGTTGCAACGTGGCGCATTGTTTACGACGCCGCTGCGCTGCCATTTGCACTGCCATTTGCGACGCAATGGCGGCGCCAATGTGTCGCAAGGGGCTTGTAAATCTGCCCCTTGTTGTTTTACAGTACAGACAGTCCATAGCACAACTTCAGTGTAAACTCTCTTCTCGAATGGAGGACAAAGACTTATCAGGCCTGATCCTACATGGTGATTGTAAAAGCAGCTTAGTTCGTAAAACAGAAAATGGAAGGTGATTGACACTTTTTAACTCCAGAACTGCTGGATTTCATTTAGTCTATGGCTTCATGACATATAATGCACAGAACTTAATCTTCAACCAGCCAACAACAACATATCGGCGTTCCCATATTATTTAATGCCATAAAGAATATTTAGGCTGAAACTTCCTGAAGAGCGTGTACCTGTTAAATGGGAGAGCATAATAAAATGTCATTAATTTCTCTAAGACTTTTGTGTTTTTCAGATTAATGAAAGGCATGTGTCTGCGAATTGCCTGTAAATCTTTGCAAATCGCATCCACCACTCCTGAGTACACCCCCCCCCCCTTTGCATCCTTTTGGTGATGTAAACTGTGTGGACCTACTAATCCTGTGCCACTATATACAAGGAGCTATTCTGTATGGTCATGAACGCCTGCACAAATATCTGGGACATCAGGGCTTTAATTGGACTGGGTCCCTTTGGGTCTCAGACCCAGCAATAATTGAAAAGAGAGACTGATGCGCTTCCTTATCGGGCTTTATGTTCATGTCTTTAACTTGACAGGCAAATTATCATGAAATTAGTTAAGGGAATCCATGTCAGAGTTGCAGTCCCTATTTCTATTTCACTTAATTTACTTACTGACGCATGCATCAAGCTAAGCAATTGTGATTCCTTAATAGCGATTATGAAGGAATCGCTATTAAGGAATCGCAATTGCCTGTGTATGTAGGTTTCGCTAAAAAAATTGCAATTCCTACACATTTCCTAATAGCGAATCGCAAATTGTGATTCGCTATTAGGGAATGCTTTCCCATTAGGCCCATAGGAATGAATGGGAAACCATTCGCAATTTGCGATTACAAAATAGGTAATTGCAAATTGCGGATGCAATTTCAAGGGTGCCAGGGGGCCAAAAGGCCACCCTGATGCAACCCCAAAATTGACATGTGTGCACATGTGGCCACACACATGCTGTGCGCCACATGACACTTAGAAAAATGCAATTTTGTGGTAATTTGCAATTCCTTAATGCAAAGTTGCATTCTCAGAATGCTTCTTGCATTGCATTTAGGGAATCGCAAATTGCGATTCCCTAACTGCATTCGCAAAATAGGTAATCGCAAATTTTGCGATTACCTATTTTGAGAATGGCTTTGGGCTTGATGCATCCCAAAAGGCTAATTACCGGTCGCAAAGGGGCCGATTCTGTGAATCGCCCCGTTTGCGACCGGTAATTAGCTTGATGCATGTGCCCCTTAATCTTGTTTCTTTTAGAAAGTTTGTCGGGATGCTGTGCTTCTATAAATTTTTTTCAGCATTTTACTCTTGTTCAGTGCATACTGTGAACTTAGTTAGCTTTTAGCTGTCAGGGTGAATTCAGGTTGTAAATGGGTGTTTAGGACAGTGCTCCATTGTTCATTCAGGAGCTGAGCTAAATACAATGTGAGTTTCTCTCAGTGGGTCATATAAGTATTCAGAATACATGTTCATCCAATCTTTGGCCTCTCAGCAGAGCGCACAGAGCAATGGTCACATGTACTAATTGTAATTGTGATTCTATGTGAAGGTGTGTGAAAGAGGTATACAGCTCTAAATATATTGGCAAGGCGAAAGGCAAAGTAAAGGAAGTGCTTTCAGGTGAGTGGGTGTATGTACAGGGGGATGGTAAAGTTAATTGAGATGCAAGGAAGTACATGCAGGAGAGAGTGAAAAGAGGTTACTAAAGAGGAAGGAGATGTGGAGAGATGTGCAAATGGAGGAGTTCAAAAATATGTGAGGAGAAAAAGTTCAAAAGTGTCTAACATAGAGAGACTTTGAGGAAAGTGTTGTGAAGGGAAGAACGGAAGTGAATGAGACTCGGATGACCAGTATCCATTCCACAGGCCTAAGTAAGGCTTATTTCACAGTCTCATAATTTCATAATTGAAACATATTTTCAATATAACAAAATCATTGTTACTCTTTTATCTTATACAGCTAAAAGCTTTGGCAGACACAATAGTTCTGGCTGGTTTTAGGTGTATGTCTGTCGTGGTATGTCTGAATACGATAACAGAAAGCTCACACAGAGGCAAGAAAATAGTACTGATGGAGTGACAGCCTATGAGAAGCACAGGATTTTAGTTTACATGTTTTAAAGCATGCCCTTAATGGCATAGACCGCGCCTCTTGGAAAGCTTTCCAAGTTACGTTTATTAGTCCACGCCCTATTTAGAGACCCCCTTTCTTTTTTTATCTCCCTTAAACCCTATGTAATATCCATTTATTATTTCCATTGGTCAAACAAAATGTGCTGTCTGCTCCATAGATAGATTATAGATAAGACTTTATTGCACAATTAATTAAAATCAATACAAAACAAGGTCCCCAAAGCCTCGGAGACAATACACAGTGAAATAGTGCTTTGAGCGGGTAAAAAACTGTTATGAAGAGCATGAAAAAAACAAGTAAAAATCGGAGCTCTAAAAAGATTAAGGGGCATATTAGCAAGACCCACGTTAAAATTATCGCCGTTTTAGCGGCAGGAAACTGCCGCTAAAACGGCGATAATGGGCATGCTAATATGCGTTATGGAATTCCAATAGAAGCCCAGGTTAGACGTCCTGCACATCTAACCTGGGCTTCTATTGGAATTCTATAACGCATATTAGCAAGCCCATTATCGCCGTTTTAGCGGCAGTTTCCTGCCGCTAAAACGGCGATAATTTTAACGTGGGTCTTGCTAATATGCCCCTAAAAGATTAAGGGGCATATTAGCAAGAACGGCGTTAAAATTATCGCCGCTTTAGCGGCAGGAAACTGCCGCTAAAGCGGCGATAATGGGCTTGATAATATGCCCTTGAGAATACCAATAGAAGCCCATGTTCTGCTGTGATCCTGGGCTTCTATTGGAATTCTCAAGGGCATATTATCAAGCCCATTATCGCCGCTTTAGCGGCAGTTTCCTGCCGCTAATGCGGCGATAATTTTAGCACCGTTCTTGCTAATATGCCCCTAAGAGCCCCTACCACCACCGTCTGATAGGCTCCGCTTCATCCCCCATCAGCAGCTCGTTCTCAGTCCGACTTGGAGCAAGATTGGAAGAGAGGCTTTCCTAGGCCCGAAGGGGCGAGTCCTGTTGTGGGCGAACGATTCAGGGCTCATCACCTTGCGAGGCTCATGGCGTTAGGGAACCATCCCTTTCTTCAAGGCTGCATAAAGCGCATATCACTAAGGTGGCTTCAAGAGCAAATTTAATCTTGAGTGAAGTTGCCAGGGATGCGAGGAGAGAGTGTCCAGGGTGAAAGTTTTTATTGACAGACGTTGGTACTCAAGCTTCGTTCAAATCGGGGTCTCACTGTAGCAGAAGCTATTACTTGCAAGTCTGTGCCCCACGCGGGGCACCAATGATACATGCTATGCAGGGTGAGTTGAAAACGGGACTCAACCGCAAGAAATGATCTCAGGGGCCTGGGGGGAGATGGGTAGTGCAACTGCAGATTTAATAAATTTCACAAATCGGGCTGCTAGCTGTGCTGATTACCGTCTTAGACAAGCTTCTACGGTGCCTCAGCAGCACTTGAAGTTTCGGGTGCTCCATACTGGTCGAAGCTAAAATTTCCTTACTGTAGCAGCTTTTTCGCAAATGCAAAAACGTGTACCTACGACTCCTCTCCTTTTTGCACAGAAGCGGCATTGTCTGTCGCGTCATCGAGATTCCTTCCCCCATACCAATAAGATTTTAAAGGAATTCATCCAAATCGCAGGCCCATTAGCTGTCATTTCATGCTTGAACTGAGGGGCAGAGATAGATAAGCTGGGCGGGCCCCTGGTTCATATAGGGATGAGGCCCAGCCCCCGTATGCCAACTTCTATACAGCTTGTGCATCATGTTCCGTTGATATAAGCCTTGCTTGCTTGGTCAGTAATTTAGCGGCCAAAGGCACCTGCTGGCCACTTGCCCAAATTTCTCTTGCCTCTAGGGCCTGTAGGGCATGATTTAGATACTTGTGCCAATTTGTCTCTAGGTTTTGTATAATTTCCCAGATTGTGTTTTAAAAAAAAAAATGTTCTCTGCCTGCTTGGCTTTAGGGCTATAGGCAACAAACCTTGCCTTTAATATCCAATGCTGTGAGGACAGCCCGAATTCGTATCAAATTTGGGCATGCAAAATGCAATTTGGGAGCGAAAATACTCTTCGGTAGCAGGAGGACTGTGCCCTATCCAGCCAGTTGGCCATTTTATCTCAGAATTTCATTGCCCCGAAGGCGATGGTAGAGAAGAACTTGCATCCAATTGCCTTTAGAAGGGGGAGAAGACTAGGGTTCACCATTGGTTATTTCAGCTTGCAGAAAGCCCATTCCAGAGAATTTGCTGCCCCCTGTTTGGCGTCAATATGTGGTGCCAGGCGGCCCATATGATCTAATCACACTCCCAGATATTTATATGAATCAACCACTTCAATGGCCTACTCATCAATAAACCAAGTCCCCCTTTTTTTTCAATTTACGGGAGATTATTATAAACTTTTATTTTGTTACATTTATCTTCAAGTTGTTAATCATGTAATAACTGGCAAGCATGTTGAAGAATCTCTGGAGGCCAATCAGTGCTTGGTCGAAGAGGATTGAGTCATCTGCATACTCGAGCGATTGATTTGTGAAGCCAGCCATTTTCGGTGGAAATGCCCTAGTCGTCTCAAGTTGTCCTGGTAGGTCGGCCAGGTACAGGTTGAATAAAAGTGGCCCCAGTATGCAACCTTGCTTAAGCTTAAGGCCTTTGTTTGCCAGGATTTTTTCCGTGGTGGACCATCCCGCGCTAATTCTTAATTTCACATAAGTGTCAGTATATAATAGGGCAATGATGGCTTTCAACAGGTTTTGGGGAATGCCCCAAGAATTTAGTTTTGACCAGAGTGTTGATCTTGAGATGCTATCAAACACCGCTTGAAAGTCGATAAACCCTAAATAGAGGGTTTTGCCCTTGGCAGCTAAAGTTGCTTCACTCAAGTGAGAAATGTAGATGAGATTATCCTCAATGTGGCAGCATTTTTTAAAGCCAGTTTGGGTCCGGGGATCAGCTGTTTTTACACGGCCCAGGTTTGGAGCTCTCTGTTTAGGATGCTGGCAAAGCACTTCCATATCGAGGAATGCAATTTGGCAGTAGTTTCCTGGGCATGATGAGGAGCCTTGGTTATGTATAGGGACCAAAAGTGAACCCCTCCATGATTCTGGGATGGTGGCCCCAATAATAATTCTTGGACTAGGGGAGCCATTACTGAGGCCTATCGGGTAGGAGCCAATTTGTATACTGCAGCTGAAATGCCACTCGAGCCTGGGGTGCCCCCTGAGCTCAACGACTTTATAGCTATCAATACTTGGTTCAGGCTTATTGATGACATGTCTGCTATTGCCAGGGTTAGTGATGGCATTGACCTGGGCTCTTAAGCTTACTGGAGATGGGCCAATCATCTACATACAGGTCTTTCATGTAAGCTTCCCATTCTGAGGGGGCGATGTCAGCAGCAGGCGTTTGACGTTTTTGATTGGAGCATTTATTAATCCATAGCCAGAATTTCATTTGATCCTTAGATTTTATGATCTCGTGTGATTCGGCCCATCTTTGGGTTCCTCTTCCCTCCTTTGCGCATAGAGAGCTTTCCTATATTCTGTTCGGATCGAGGATACCTGGGTTCGCAGCCGCTCATTCGACCCCCTGTCGCAATATAGTGTTTTCAAGATTTTGTTTAGACTCTGTTTTAGAGCAGCTATTTGATTTTTACTGCTTGCTGCTGATTTAATGGGCCCAGAGGCCTCACCTCTTCTGTGCCTTCCTGATTCTCCAAGATGCTCTCTTAGAAGGGCAGCCAGGATGCCCCAAAGGTCTGAGTTGATATTTTCACAATTTGCTTTCCAGGTCATGACTAGAAATCGATCCACAATTGCTCCTTGCTCATCATGATTCTCCGTGGACAACATTATTTTTCTAATAGGGTTAAGGTCTTCTTGGCTGTCAGTGGGTGTTGCTTTAGGGTGGTTGAAATGCAATACCTGTGCTTCGCATGTGAGAATTGCATCAACACTGGTCAAGGATGAAATAACATCAAATTGGCTTATATATTGGAAATGTGCCAAACACACCCAGGTATAATCAAGGTTAGCCATCGGAAAGCAGGACGATTGTGTGTAGGCAACTGGTTAATCTGACAGGACTCTACCATTTAAGATGTGCAGGCCCAACTGGTTTAGAAAGTTAGCTAAAATATTGCCTTGGTTATCGCACCTTTGAAATTGTTTCGCAATCGTGGGTATGGGCCAAGTTTGATCATCAAGAGCCATGAATGTGCTGTTCAAGTGTGTGCACATTAAGTTTGCATCAAAGTCTCCCATCATGACCCACATATCATCAGACTATGAAGCTGCTAGATCCTTCGGAATCTGGAGCAACGAAGCCAAGGTTGCCTCCTTTCTTATTTTAGCAGGATGAAGGTAGATGTTCCCTATAATGAGCGAGAGCATATGCTTTACTTTATTGGGCTCAACCAAAGATACCTTAAGGAAAATATAGTAACCCTTCCCAAAGTGAAGCACTGTTGAGGTTACTGCCAGTTTATTTTTCACCTAAATCGAGACACCGCTGGAAGCGTGGTACCCTACCTGCAAGGCCGTTGCTGGAGCTCCATAAGCTGTGAAGCCATGCCAGGGGGATGAGTGGAGTGCCCAGGTTTCCTGCAGAGCGATGATGTCATGTTTCTTCAGCTCATTGATGGCCGCCTTCTTGATTTCGGAGTCAATTAGTCCTCTTGTGTTCCATGAGGTCATTTACCGATGGGGTCTTGTTACATATTCAACAATGCCTGCTGGCGTAACGAAACTTGAGGGGGCCCCCTGCAAGGCACGTGGAGGGACCCCCTCCGGACTCTATCTGGAGTTCTTCAGCCAGAGTACTGTGCTGAGGGGGGCCCTTGGAGCTTGGAGGGCCCCCGCAGGCGCTGCGGGGGCCTGTGTTACGCCACTGACAATGCCTGCTGGCCGTAAACTAGGGATGGGATTTAAGGGCATTTGGTAGTCCGGCCAAATCCATAGGTTTTGTCTGTTGTGCTGTGCAAAGGCTGCCATCTCCTCTTTTGTTTGCTGTTATTATTAAAACTACCCCTCTGCAATTGGAGGGGGTCTAATTCCCTTTTCATCAGGGGCGTAACTCAGGCCCCGGCAGCCCCCGCAGTGCGGGAGGGGCCCCAAGCTTCAGGGGGCCCCCTCAGCACAATACTCTGGCTAGAGAGCTCCTTATTGAGCCTGGAGGGGGCCCCTCCACGTACCTTGCAGGGGGGACCCCTTCCAGTTTCGTTATGCCACTGCTTTTCATACCCCTTAAGACGGAGCCCGTGGAGGGTCTTAATTTATTGATACCTTCCAGCCTCTGGCCCAGTGTTCTGCCGGCAGTTGCGACTTCCCTTATTATAAATGCAGGTTATTTCTTCACTGAGGGGGATGTTATATTTATTCCCCATTTTTCCAGGTGCATCTTATTTTTTCTCAAGGCATTCACTGGGCACGGCGCAGGTGAAGGTAATCTCGGTGCGCTCATTTGTATCTTCCATCTCTGGAGTGCGGAAGGCCATTCCATCAATATCTGAGGAGGTGATTTCTTCCAGGCCTGGGATATTGGCACAGGGTTTCATGATGTTCCCTCTGTTGAGAATGCCCCACTTTCCTCTTGAGGCGTACTCTGGGTATAGAACAATTTTCAAATCTGAGTCGTTTTTGTAGGTCTGGCCACTGTTTTGCACCTTAGCCCTGTTATTTTCTGGGCTGTTGTTTGCCCTAGAGTCACCCTCACCATGATTCCAATCCATGGTGATTAGTCTCTTGAGATCCTGGGCAAGTGCCCTTGGGGGGGCCAAGCCATGGTGTTTGGGTCATTAGGTTGCCTGAGTTCTCTGTCCTGGTGCTACGTCCTTTCTGCTGTTCTTCCATTATCTGTATAGTGACTGCCTGTGTCAGCTGCTTCTCCCAGTTCTAAATAATTCCGTTGTCTGTGTCCACGATGTGAAGCTGGCAGGGGATTTGGGTGTGTTTTTGCTTGATCATGTGAGACCTGCAGTAGGGGGCATATCATCCATATATGGGCGTGTTTCCTCTTCTGTGGTTGAATCTTGGATTGACACATCTTTTTTGTTAGCTTCCATTTCCCCACTGGCTGATTCTTTTTGGCTGCAGTTAAGGAGCCCATTCGGGTCTGTGGTGGGTGTATTAATTGTTCTCTCATGCTCTGGGCTATCAGGCTGGAGCCAACACAGAAGATTCGAGCGTCTGTTTTTGTTGCCCTTGTTCAGTTTTTTCAATCTTTTCTTTATTTTCCTTGATAGATGGGCACCTGTGGGAGCTGGTGCATTAGGCTAATGGCTTGGGGGTTGTTTCACATCGTGGTGGTCTCTTGTTCTTCCTCTGAGACCCTCTGATGCTGGCCCTGGCTGCAGTGACCAGATCAAGAGGATGGTTTGTGGGATCAGCGCCTAGTGGTGTAATTACAGTCCCCTTAATTTCCAGTGACGGGACGACCCTCAAGTTTGGATCTGCTATTGGGTGTGAGTCGTTCTCTAGGGTGTAGGGGAGCACTTGAATTTGATTGCTTTGGAATCCATTCTTTCCAATGGTTGGTCCCCTGGCTTCCCTTTTCAGTTCCTCAATCAGAGAGCTCATTATTACAGGCATGGTTATCAGCTTTTCTAAGATTGGACCACAAGTGCAAGAGTCTTGCTTCATTTCTAGTTGCACTGATTCCTGAGCCCTAACTACTAGGCTATTCAGGGGATCCAATTTGTCGATTTTTCTGTTGAGGGTGGAGATGGTCTGGAGAATAGAGATTTGCACATCTAGTTTATCAGCAACAAATAGTGCTGAGTTGGCCATGGTATTCAGTGAGATTTATTAACACTTCTGTTTGGAGCGGTGTGGCAGGATATTTCTCCTCCTGGACTGGTTTTGGGCTTAAGTCTAAGACATGTTGATGCATAAGACATGAGCTGGAGAAGCTCGAGCACCAGCTAGCCAATGAGCACCTTTCTTCTTGAACACCTTGTTGGGCTATAGCATTGTCCTTCTATAGCACCTCTGGTGCCTCTGTGGGGAGCAACAAACCCAGCAGTACTTCTGGGAATGTTGAGCGCCCCACCTGGGCCCAACCTTCAGCCCATTCATTATCATTTGAGTGTCGGCTAACCACAGGTTGACTAGTCGTGGAGCACTTATCTTGCCCTCATGGTTCATCATTAGCCTCTGCTGCATCTTTCATGTAACCTTGGTTTGGCTTTCTTATTTGTAGGGCGGAGGATGTGGCCACTAGGGGTGCCTGGAGAGTTAGCAGAGAGCGTTTAGCTTCATCATCCATGAAGGTCACTCTTTCGGAGAGAATTTTTTAATGCATTGACTGCAGTTGCCAACTCTTTCCCCATTATCCCAATCTTCGAGCTAGTTGATTGGCCCAAGGTTACATCAGAGGGCTCCGCATGTTGCTTTCTGCAGGCAGTGAGCTCTGTGCATGATGTTTCCTGTGTTCGTATGCTAGGGTCAGCCTTAGCGTTCAATGCTACGTATCCTCTGATGTCATTCTTTTAGAGTGCGGCCATCCTCTTTGTGGGCCTAAATCTGATAGGGGGCACCTATTGCTGAAGCCTGACTGTGGTCCGGCCCCGTTCCCCTTGCTGGGGTATAACAGTTTGTCTTTTTGCCTTTTCCTTGACTTGTGGAGCCGCTGACGGGCTTCTAAATGTGCTCCGAGTTCTCATTTTTTTACTGTGAATCCCTGTAGCCAGGGCCAGCGCTAGACATTGGCAGTGTGAGCAGCTGCCCAGGGCCTCGCACTCTGCCTACCAGCATGGGGCCCCGCACAATTGCAACACCTCACCAGTCCTCGTGCACCCCTACTGATCAAATTGAAAGAAAGGTGTCTCTTTACATTTGGGCCAATGGGAGGGGGCCCTCTCCCTGGGCCTCTAAGGGATGGTGTGGGAAGGCCTAGGGGAGGGGGACACCTCTCGGGCTGCCCATTCAGAGACTCCGCAAGACGCCCATTGTCAGCACTTTAGCCCACACAGGTTTAACTCTCAGCCCCCAAGCAATTCTCACACCTTCAGTCCGAAATGGGCTGTAAAAGAGGTGCTTGAGGGTAGCTGAGAGGAGGAGCTGCGGCCCAGGTGGAGTCTGCACAAAGCAGCTTCCCGAGCCCAGAAGGTGTAACTTATGTAAATTTCAGGGGCCTCACACATTCCCTTTTGCCCAGGGCCCCGAAAATCCTAGAACCGGCCCTGCCTGCAGTGATCCTTATTTTTGCTGCTGCTTCAATGGAGTCCTTTATCGCTGCTATGCTCCTTGGAGTAAACAGATATACTGTGGGAGCGATCTTCCTTGCCAGCAGAATCAGGGGCTTTGATTGTGATCTGCTGATTGTCAGCATATATTGTGGAGAGGATGCCAGCAGATGGATGGCTCCAAGCCCGGCAGCAGTACACCAGTTATCTGCCGCCTTTCCGTAACAGAAAGTAGGTTGTAGGTGTCGGGCTTAAAACTTGGCTCTGAAAATCTGCGCCGCCACGCCACTCCTAGCGGACAGTTGCCTGGTTGCGTTGGGTGGGGGGCACAAGCAAGCAGGCAGGCTTGGATGGTGTCTGTCTGTGGTGGTGGTTGGGGGCTGCGAGAATTAAGTGGGCGGGAGATGTTTGTTGAGATCACTTGTTTTTTTAAGCACTTTGCTGGGTTCAGGTTAAGCGGGGTCGCGAAGTCGTTGAACCAGGAGCCCTTCAGGCTGAGTGTCCTGAGTGAATCCTGGGGCGTCTGAGTGGCCAGGGGCTCTGTGCGCGCGCATCCCCCACGACGATAACGCTGCAGAGGGCCTGCTCGGCCCGCACGCTCGCTTACTCACTCAGCAGCCTCACCAGTTTCCCTGCGTGGGCAGATTACAGGGCTGACTGCGGACAGGTTTGCGGACCGATTACGGGCAGATGGCCAAAGGCGTTTTCCCAATCCAAACTTCTGCTCTATAGCCCTTATTATAAACCTCGGGTCGGGTGGCACTGAATTTTTACTAACTTATTAGTATTTCCGAGAAGGGCAAGCTGAAAAAAACATAAAAACAAACGTGTCGCGTTATTTCGCAAATGGGGCAGGGAAACCTATACGTCATTTTTTTTTTAAATGGTATGCGAGTGGGAGATCGTCAAAGAAATTGCAATTTTGATCTGGCGACCACCATCACCTCCTCACTTTTTAGGTCGAGCCTATAACGGCAGCGCGCAAGCTCTGCTCGCTCTGCGAGGCATGCAGTATTGGAGTATGGAGTGGAAGCTCCGCCCACTCCCCCGCCCATCTTTTTCATTGGCTTGTATCTTTGTCCTTTCTAAATGCTGCCTTCCGATTGGTTTATAGGCTGTTAGTCCCTCCTTATGACGGCCATGTCGTCATTTGTATCCTTCCATGGCTACTGGCCCCTTTACTTCGAGTGTTGCATGGTATGTGTTATTTAGATTATGAGCACTATTTTCTTCCCATGCCTTCCCGCCCCCCCACCGCCCGCACTCCCGTTGTTCGTGCCTTCTCGCCCTCCTGCCCCCCGCCAGCCCGCACTCCAGTTTGCAATGCAATAGGTCTTGTGTAAATGCGAGTCCTATTGCATTGCAAATGCTTGTTTCTCTTTCGTTCTCTTTTGCAATCTGCTGAGCTGAGATCCAGAAGGGCTGAGCTGGGCCCCTTCCTTCCTCTGTCAGGCCCTTAAAGTGTTGTGCCTGCCTCCTCTCTGCCATTTCAGGGCCTTTGCAACATTGTTTAACCTCGGCTGCAACAGAACAGCAAGGCCCCCACAGCCACGGGTACAAAGACGCACTAAGAAAACGAGGGGAAAAAGCCTGAATCCCACAGAACAGCTATTTTAATCATTGGTGAAAACGGCGGACCCACGGAGGGGAAATACAAACAATCTTTATAGCAGGTGCGCCGGGAAAGCAAGATCCTTTATTTAAATGAAATAAACATCCGATCCAGGGGCTTAAGTGTTATTTTATTTGAAGTGCCCATGCATTGACCGTACACTCTTTTACCAGGTGTCCTATTTTTTCATGTGTTTCTACTTGTTCGTCTTCCAGGCCGTATCTGCATTATGTCCAGTCTCTCCTCCACCCCACCCCACCCACTATTCTTCCCCCCACCCGTTTCTCCTCAGCTCCTTCCTCATCTTCACGCCCATCATCCCTCTTGCAGTCCTCTAGGTAGCCCCCGCCCTCCTTTCTGGTGTACACAGTACAATTACCCGAAAAGGCAGAAAACAGATTGGACCGGAAAGCGCAATTGCAAGATGAAAGTTACCTTTCAGCGTGGGAGGCAGAGTCAAGGGAGCTGTGACACTGGGACGGGGGGCGCGGGAAGCATCAGGAGCTATACTCGGGTGGATGAGTCAACCAAGAAAAAAAGGATTCCGAACAACGGTGAATCTGGCAAGACGTATTAAGAAATCTCGAGTGCTTCTCCCACACCTCAAGAACGCGCTTATGCGGTTCAATTTTAAACCAATAGATATAGCCCTGACTTTCCTTTACAAATCTGTGTTCTCATTTGCCGTAAGTTCAATTTGATCTACTGAAGTGAACCAGGACTACATCTCCCAGAATGCATTGGTTGTCAGACTAAACCCCCGGAGTGGCACACTGCACTCTTTATGACATTCAGTTGTGCGGTAATTTTAGCAAGCAGTGGAAGAGTAAAGGTGGGACAGGAATAGGCGTGAGCAGATCAGTGATGGTTGTACCGAGAGACTGTCTGCCCTCTTTTCACTTAAAGGAACAGGCCTCTGCTTCATTTGTTTGACGCCTCGTCAGGAGTAGTAAGCGCTATATAAATGCAATTTAAAGCAGATGTTTAATCGGGGTGACAAGCTCACCCTAAGCTATGTCAGTAAAGTTTGTGATCACCAGTAGAAAGAGACCTCCTGAGGTAATGTGCACTATGTGAAAAATGACAGACTATCTGTATCAAAGGGTTGCATCAAGGAATTTGTGCATCACTGGGTGAGTCAACAGCAGGGCCTGCGTTCACGGCAGATATTTGTAAACTGTGGAATGGCCTGGGAGCATAGGGCTAGTTCTTTTCCTTTCACCACTCCTTGTTTTAATTTTAGGTGTGGGATTAGCCAAGACCTTTCGGTTCTACTAAAATATGCATAATATACATACTTAAAGGGACTTTCAGCCTGTTGTTATTTCACAGCATATCAGATAGTCTGTCCATTTGAAACTGTTCTGTTTTAAGGTATCCTCTTTTTACTTTTTTCTTTCCCCTTTATTTCTTTCTTCCCTAATTTCTTTCTTTCCTTCTTGCCTTCTTTCATTCTTGCTTTCTTACATCTTTCCTTCTCTTTCTTTTTCTTTCTTTCATTCTTTTTTCTTCCCCTTTTCTCTATTTTTTCCTTCTCTCTTTCCTTCATTCTTTCTTTCCTTCTTCTATTGCCTTCTTTCATTCTTTCTCTCTTCACTATTTCTTTCCTTCCCTTTCCTTTACTCATTTCCTTCACTCTTTCTTATGCCTTTCTCTTTCCTTCTCTTTTTCCATCTCTCATTCTTTGTTTCTCTTTCCTCATTCTTTCTTTTCTCCATCCTTCTTTCATTCCTTCTTTTGCCTTCTTTCACTCATTCTTTCTCTTTCCTTCTTTCTTTTGTCTTTCTTTCTCATTCCTTCTCTTTTTTCCTTCCTTCCTGCTCTTTTTCCTTTTTTTTTTCTTGCCTTCTGTCTTTCCTTTCTTCTTTAATTCTTTCCTGTATTATTTCATTCTTTAAGGCAAAAGGTTTGCAGCCAATGCCTTTTTTAGGTCTGTGTCAGCCAAGACCTTTTGATTTAACTAAAATTATGAGTAGAACGTAGTTGCCTACAGGGGTTTCAGCCAGACTTCAACCATTAATCTGTAGCTGGCGTCATTCACATTTTTCTTCCACCTACTCAAGCATGCACTACGGGGCAATGTTACAGGACAAGGTATCAGCTCACTTCAGCCATCCGCAGACTTCAGTGCCAACAGCACTTTGAATTGAGATACTGCATTCCACCATTTCACAAGGAACACATCCACACACAAAGCAGTTCCTTTCAGTGCCAAGGAGTACTATAGTAATGTGTGTTTTTGGACACCCAAAAACGATATAGTCTTTTGCAAATTATTTTTCTTTTTTTACATTGATGAGTGTACGGCGTATAGCAAAACAATAAAGTTTTTCAAAAACCACGACAAAACAAAACAGGAATTGCCAGAAGGCTGGGGGCTTATGCCAGACCTACTGGCTTTGCCAATGCTTGTTATGAAACATATATATTCTTAATATCACTTACAGAAAAGCATTAATCCTCCCTGGGGGCTGCAAAGCCCTGTTTTAACCCATGCATTGATGTCTGGCACCCTCTACTGACATAAGAAGATGGCAAACTGTGCCAACGACATTTTCCCTAGAAAGCAGGTGGTACCCACAAGTGTACAAATGGAGCAATACTGCAATGGCAGGGATGTCTTGTGCACAGTTGTGTACACCATGAACAAACATACACATGAGTGCAAAGGGGAGGATTCATTTACTGAGAGGAGGAAGCAACAGTACAGATGGTGCAATCTCCTCCTCTGCAAGGATATTCAGAGCTCCATATACATGTCCTGAGGTGAAGAAATTTGTTCTGCACTACCCTACTTTGAACAGTCCTCTATAGAAAGGAAGCTTGCACTGTTTCTACCCTACCTGCATTGGTCCTCTATAGAAAGGAAGCTTGCACTGTTTCTGCCCTACCTGTACCTGTCCTCTATAGAAAGGAATCTTACACAGTTTCTGCCCTATCTCTCTGGTCCTCTATAGAAAGGAAGCTTGCACTGTTTCTGCCCTACCTGTACCGGTCCTCTATAGACAGGAAGCTTGTACTGTTTCTGCCCTCCCTGTACCAGTCCTCTGTAGAAAGGAAGCATGCACTCTTTCTGCCCTACCTGTACCGGTCCTCTAAAGGAAGGAAGCTTGCACTCTCTCTGTCCCTCTTTCACGCTCTCTGCCCGCCTCTGTCATATTGGTTCACTTCAGGTCTTCGAGAACAGTTTCTTTCCTATGCCTTTTCAAAATTTCCGACCCTCAAACTCACGCTCTCCTCCTCTTCTTTGGGTGTCTTCTGCGTGCACAGGGGCTCCATCTTTATGCGACTGTGGCCTGCTCTCCCCATCTTTCTCTCTTTCTCACACTCATTCTGCTCATCTGTCTGGAGTTCATTCCCCTCTTCGTGCACAAACTACCTATCCCTCGCTATCTTTCTTTCTGTCTATTATGTGCATCTCTCACTCCTATCTATTCACCATACCACATAATTCCACTACACAAATACACAACACACCACACAGTTCCAACCCACACAATTCCACAGCTAACAATTCCAGGTCAACCCGCAAAAATTCACTCCAAACCATATACATCCACTCTACTCCAAACCAAAACACATTGGTAAAAGTAGTCCTTTACAATGCCAATAGCTCTAACTCTGACAAATGCGAGACCGATGCATTGCAAATGCTTGTTTATAAAGTAATTTCTTTCCTTCATTTATTAAATTTAAAAAATACTTAGCAACCTTAGCCCTCGTCTGAATTCCTGGAGCTTTGGAAGAATAGCAGTGTTTTTTCAGTGTGGTCTCTGTCACTCAGAGAAGTACCAGGCATACATTATATAGAGCTGTGCAGATGTGGGTGAAGGGAGAAGGGAGGCTTGGGCCTCGGGACTACAGGTGCATTTCAATAAGGCGGCGTTTGTCTGCGTGCTTCCGCTAGAGGGGGGTGTGGGACAGAGAGTGGAGCATCCTCTCCACAGTCTCGCATAGTCATACGTTCTAATACTCGTAGACAGGGGGAGAGGGCACGTCCTGCCCAGAAAATCACACCTGACAGGAGCTCTACCTAGCTGTGCACTGTGAAAGGATGCCTGGATCCCAGCGGGAGAGGCGGGATAGGTGCCTGCTTCTGTAATCCAAGAAGCAGGCGCTGATGCGCAATTTATTTCACTCTCTGAAGAGACGGAGAGGATCAAACGGACGAGTGGATATTTCATTTTTATTTTACAGGATTTTTATTTGCTGGAGTGTTGCTTGTTTTTTTTTGTTCTCGCTCGCTTATTGCTTCGAGGTGTGAATCTCTGGTGATTGGTCTTACCTTATTTATCCGTTTTGCGTTGAGAATTCAGATTACACCAGGGATAAAAACAATGGGCAAAAACTGCGTGCCGTGAATTGAAAGCAGGAGTGAGAGGAGAAGGCAGGGGAGGAGCGGCAGCAAGAAGGAGCCGCACTCCAGGGGGCACGCGCGGGGCAGAGGAGCAGCCCTCCCTGGAGCCTGTGCTATTTCCGCCTAGCGCCGTGCCAGGTACACACCAGCCTCACTCCAGGCGGCATCACGCGGCATGGCGACCACCGACAGCTTCACCGAGAAGTACCAGTTCTTCTTGGCATCTGGAAAGTAAGGAGGCTACCAGATATCCCTCCCTGAGTGGGGTGGGGGGAGGGAGGGGGGCTTGCCCATTCCATTCTTGATACACACATGCTTGTCCATCAGCTTTCCCATATTTCCCTTTCCGCGGAATCCTGTCACTCGTCCTTCCACTGGGGGGGGGTGGGGGGGGGGGGTTGCAGTGTCACCCATTTCTTCCAAAGATATATTTGTGCGCGTCACCTTTCAATAGAGAGGCCTGCTTACCCCGTTCCCCCGCCACCCACCCCTCCCCTTCTGACTCGTGTATATCACAATAGGTGGTACTACGGGAAACCCCTGCAGGAAAAAGGTCGTGAGGAGGAAATCGGGGAAGAGTGCCACTAGGCGAAGAGCGGAAGCTTCCCTGTCCCCTCTCCTGTACACCTGCAGCCTTAGAGAGGGGGTGCTGGTGCATCGCAGTTACTCTCTGCTCACCCGCACCCTCTTCCCTGGCTGCAGTGCTTTAAGAGCGCGTTGCAGCCTGCCCTCCTTGTTATCCCCCCACCCCTCATCTACACTGCTGGAAGCCTTTACTAGGAATGCTTAGTAACCCCGAGGGGGTAGACGGCCCACCTGGTCTATAAACGGATAACTGCGTTGTGTGTTATCACTACCCCCCCAATTTGCATGTCATGCGAGTTGTAATAATGCACCGCAGTTCCACGATGGAGCCAGAGAACGGAGGGCTGACTTGTCCCCTCCTCTCATTGCTCTGACGAGCCCATGTCACCTGTGATCTCTGAGGAGGGCTTTTGAGGGGATGGAACTCGTTGTGTGGGGGAGGGGTGCTGTTGTGGGCATACCTTTGGAATTCATGCGCTGTGGCTGGATCTCCTACGCATGCCTGTTGGCTGCTTGTGTATTGGGGTCCGGCTTCAGCCACTGTCTCTGTTAGAATAAATCTTTTCCGCTGTTTGCATCGTAGAACGAGTTGCTAGTCTGTTAGATTGTAAATTATGAGAACTGGCTTGATAAAACATAACACTGTGCTGTGAAGAAATTTGCAGAAAACGTACGCACATATAATGCACGCGCATACCCGTGCACAAATTCAGTATTCAAAGTGAAATTGCGTGCATGCGCGTATTTAGCGATTCTCACTAATCAATGAACATAATTTTGCAGAACACCTGTGCACTGATTTCACCAAGGGCTTTGAATCAGCCTCCTCCAACTTCTCTCTTTCGCCGCCCTGAAATTTGAAGGGGTATTGAGAAAAGAATGACCACCCTGTAGTAGCAAAACACTGGCCCCTGATTGCCTTATTGTTACTATTACTTTTTTATAGTAGCACTAGTTCTTGCTGTTCAGTTTTGTAGGTGCACTAGTCGTTCTGTTTCCTGCTGCCCCGAATCTGCTCTGGAGGGCCAGATGGCAGACCAGTGGGTTCACGCGCCTGATGCGGGAATCTGTGTGCGCAGGGCACCTATACTTGATTTCACAAATAGCTGTCTCAGCCTCTCACATTTCTACTCTTTGTACGAAGAGGCCATTTGGTTTGGTAATGGGGACACTTGTTGTGTAAGGTCACGTGCCATGCAACTGAGGTAGCAACACGTCGCGTAATAAACCCGGATTCCAAATATTCACTCGTGTACAAAGTACCTTACATGAGCATTTACCTTCTTTAAGCAGTCTTAATTTTGGCAGATGCATTTAATTTTGGCAGGTGCATTTAATTAAGCACAAGGAAAATAAGCAATTTGCCCAGGCTCACACAACGAGTCCCTGAAGTGCCTTTTGCCTCTGCAGTCCACCAGCAGCCTGTGACTGATCTTCACCCCTAGGCTTCCCTCTCATATCCTTAAGAGTAGCACCATTCCCCTAACACCATCACTGCTGGAGTCAATATTTTAACTCATTTACAGTACTGGTGCCGCCTTTCCCTTACACAAAGAGTGTTGGCCGCCTCAGGTTTACCAATGTGCTCTGTTACTATTTCTTTCCTCATAGAGCTCTCACACCCTTGGAGCTTCTCCTTGCCCAAGGCATTTCTACAATCCTTCCCTTTCCTGGACCCTTTGTCACCATTTTCTTCTAAAATGTGTATGCTCAATCACGAACTGTTGGACCACGCCCCCTCTGAATGGAAATACAAGCTACCACGGCCATATAGGGCCTTTTTAGGCCGCATCAGTGAATAGCAGCTTGAGGCCTATTGAGGGGCAAGAATTTTGGTTTTGGCACTCTCCATGGTAACTCAGTGAGCAAAACAAAAATGGAAGGGGGAGCCACCCTGAATATTTACCAGTGACTATGGTTATTTAAAGCGTTCCACCCCACACTTTTGGGTGCATATGTGCAAGGAAATGTCTGAGCGCGGAGCTGCGCCAAATTTGGCAGCGCCGCGCTCAGACATTTCCAAAACACAGGCATGCGCCATATTTAAAACAATATGGCACACCCGTGTTCTCCCTAGCGCTGGCACCAAAATTAGCTACCTAGTGCCAATACAGGCACACTTGCACCATAGTGGAAGGGTGCACGGGTTGCAGGCAATGATTGTTTATGTGCAGGAAGGTGTCCCTTCCTGTACATAAACAATCAATGATGACAATTTGTTACTTCTATGTGTGCTGCATTCTGCAGCACACACAGAAGTACCAAATCCTCATTATTTAATGTTTGTTTATGTGCAAGAAGGGACACCTTCCTGCACATAAACAATCATTAATGGCTTTTTGCTCCTTCTATGTGTGCTGCAAAAACATAGAAAAAGCAAAAACGAGGAGAAATAAAAGTATTTCTCCTCGTTTTGCCATTCTGACGCCTGCTATTGCATGGCGTTAGTTTTTGGTGCTGCCTAAGATTTACAGATCCATTTAAATCTGGGGCAGCATAAAAAAGTAATGGGTGTTGTTGTGGAATGCCCACAGCAACACCTATTGCATGCCCCTTTCACGCAAAGTGTTGCGTGTAAAGGGGCCATATTTACAAGGCGGCGTTAAGCCACAAAATTGGCTTAACGGCGCTTTGTAAATATGGAGAAGGGCATACCACCACCCGAACATCGCTAAATTGGATGTTCTAGTGGTGCTGTCCCCTCGTAAATATACCCCTTGGTTTTTCTCTGTAAGTCACTTCGAGTGAGACCAATATGTTGAGTGAGGACATTGTCCTGTGCCCTCTATGTCACAGGGCTTAAACTGCCATTCACTGATTAGGCCATACAAGGCTGAAACAGGATTGCCATTGCTTGTGTCCCCATACAGAAGTATTATAGCTTGGCAGTTGGGCCTAACCTGGCACTTTGGAGCAGAATTATTATTGATTTTGCATTTGGTTGGTCCTTGTTTGCTCTGCGACAGTGCAAAATAACAGTGGACTGCTATGGGGCTCAGATGCTGAGCTTACTTCGAACATTCCATCCATCAGTTTTTAGGACTTGCCTAGGCAGTGCATGCAATGTCTCTTTGAGACATGAGGTATCTAGGATATGGACCTTAAAAACCGCCCATATTTTTTATTGGGTCCTGTTGCTGTCCTTTAGAAATGCTGGCTTTTTATTGGTGAATACACTTAGTAGTCCCTTTTTTGGGATTTTGTATCCTCCCATAAGGACTGGCTCTCTTACATGTGCTCTTACAGTTCAGGTTATTTATACTTAGAACTCTTTTTTTAGTTAAACTTCTGTCATTTCATTTGCTTGCCATGTGCCTCCCCCTCACCCCTTCCATAACACTGCTTCATTCTCTTATCTCCTGTGCCTCCCCCTCATCCCTCCCACAACACTGCTCAAAGGCCCCAACACTCTTCTGAGGCAACTGCTGTCTTGCTCGCTTGGTTAATTTATGTAGTCTACCCCTGCCCCAAGTTTGCTGCTTTGAATTCTTAGTCGATTTATTTATATAGCACACCTATCCATGCTGCTCAACATTGAGCAGACATCAGACTCGAACATGGATCTCCAACTTCCCAGTCGGCAGCTCTCACCTTTGAGCCATATCCTTTCCCTAGCCATGTTGCAGGGTGCAGTAACATATGTGGCCAAGAGAGGTCCCAATGAACTCCTAGTGACAGCCTATGGTTCCGCACCCTCACAACACTGCTTGTACATCTTGGCGGGCTCTTTCTTTGCTTCTGCTCTTTTCATTACATTTCCCAAGATTTTTTATAGTGGAGAGGATGTGGCATTACTGCCAGCGTTGCCGACCTTGGAACTCGGGAACAAGGTTTGAGTCATGGCACCAGCTCAACATCCTGTGATTCTGGGCAAATCACTTAATCTGGGATCCTTTTTTGCTTTAATATTGTTGAAACACACCAAAGAAAAATGAAACCGAGGTGTGAAGCCATAGCAAAATAGGGAAAAAACTAAGAAAAACCTTTCCTGGGCACAGTGGGTGAGCCGCTGCTATAAAATTCACTGCACCACTGAGACTCACCCCATAATGCTTTGCAGGGCTTTTGATTTAAAAAATCACTATGCCCATATTTTCGCCTGTGGTGGTCCTAGGATGATGGGACCACCACCAAACTGTTCAGCACCATATACTCTTGTTTTCCAGACCATCGTCTGGGTCCTCACACTAGGTTGGGGGGTACCCCAAAATAATCACCTCTCCAGCTTTTTTTTAGGCATTTAAATTCTTCCATGGTTGTAGCTTTCCTTATGCAGTTGGGAGGGTGATTTCCTTTAGGGTCAATATGTATTGAAGAATATTGTTGATGCTGTTCTTATTTTTCTTTAGAAAGAAATGTGAATCATGCATCCAATAGATGTATTTCACAAAATTTTCCTAGTCAGTGTTACCCTACACCTTGCTAAACATAATGGTTTGTGTTGTTTAAAATTCCAACTGTATTAATTGAAGAGATATTTTTCGTAGCAACAGTTATTTTTGAAAACTTTCTATAGAGTATTCATGAAATGCAAGGCTCAAGTCAAGCCACGCTCCCTACAGGCAATTAGAATGGTTTAATTTGTATTTTTTTTTTCAGCCAGCATATTACTCTTGTCTCTTCTCCCTCATAACTTATTTCCCCTTTTCTGTTCCTCCAGCGCCGCAAGGTCATATGAATGGCAATAGGGCTATGCAAATATCATCATGCCACTGAATAAAAAATAAAAAAAAGTAAAAACTTTGTGATTTCAACGCCAAGAGGGCTAACTTTCACAAATGCGAGACCGATTGCATTGCAAATGCTTGTTTTTCTCAGCGAGTCACCCTAAATCCCGGGCATGCCAATTTGTGGGTCCCACAACTCGCTGTGCTCCATTTGGCTGAAGCTCCACATGGCTGAAATCTGTCTGAATCGCTGGGGTTTCGGAGCTGAATGCATGTGTGTTGGTGGTTCAGGGTGAACTGTCATTTTTGGGGCAGGACCAAGAATGCATTGCATGTAGTTGGTGCCTGTGTGTTGTGACACTGTGAGTGAAAAATGAAGGAGCAGAGCGCAGCCCATAGCAATTATCAGTGGCTGAAACTAATTCAAACATTCCAGCCATAATCTTTTCATTTTTTCCTTTTCTTCATTGACAGAAAAAAACATAATAGTCCATCGACGAGAACAAAGTTAAAACTCATCATACAAATTTGTTTCCATTTCCTTCTCTGTCAGTTAATTCTGTTTTGCATAAGCAAAACTAATTATTTTGCCAGTATGTCATTTTTGATCTCAATGTATCCTGTCTACATTGGCAATCTTCTCTCAGTTGAATGCTACATTTATGTAAACCACTCTGACCTCTGAAAGGGCTTAGTTTGCACCGTTCAAAACTACAGATCATTATATTATTTTGTATTGCTTTAGACAAAATGTACTTATTTGCTTTTGCTACCGCAAAAATTCACAAATTGACAGGAATGGAAATGGACCAAAATTAAAAGGTTCCAATGCGCAATTATCTGGGTTTAATAGGGTTCTATTTAATTTCTTTTGTGTTTTTTTATAAGGCAGTGTAAATCAATTTTTGTATTTTGTGTACATGAGAGCATTCGTTTTGCTGCTACATTGCAACACTTACCACTGCAAGAACATCTTCAGCAAAGCTAAACACTCTTCCCAGTTATAAGGTGGTGCTAAATAGCATCCTGTTGCACATTTCTTATTTATTTATTCAGGTGTTTTATAAATTGACAGCATGTCATCTTGTGGTCACTTCACATACGGTTTTGCCTAGTAACAGAGAATGGCTTCCTAGGAATTAGGCGTAAAAGGTCAACAGATCAGTTCTTTGGATGAGGTTGTACTACTGAATATCGAGCCCAAGAATATTGACATACAAAAATATTGCGGACAGAATATCGATGGAGAAAATATTGAATGGTAAGTGCATATAGGGAAGTATAGATTTACTATTTCCAGCTCCACATGTCCATTCTTTGAAGATATAAATGAATATATATCACCAAGGTACATATATGTGGATTTAGGTAAATCTATACTTGTTTACCTTTCATTATATTGCAATCAATATTTTGTCCTCAATATGTGCATACCTCTATACAAGGGATTCAATATTCAGGGTGCACATATTCGGGCGATGGGTTACATGACATCAAGAGTGAGGTAGTTGGATGGGTCCAATGCATTTGTACAGAGGGTATAGGGAGGCCCACACATAATCTTGCTAGTCAGAGAACACTTCCTTAAAGAGGCACGTCTTTAAGGTTTTCTTAAGGCCTGTGAGAGGATTGGTTACTCAGGTGTAGGTTCAAGACCTCCAGAGATAGTGGCTCTGTTATCTGTGGTTCTTTCTGTTTCCTTTTTTGTTTGAATGTGAATTGGGTACCAGATTCGGATTTCCACACCTGAGGTTGTAATCAGAGGTGTAATGGATTTACCGTTATCGGCAGATATTTTAGACCGTGGCAAAAGAGACAGGAAGACCTCCTCTTCCAGTGGGAATCAAACACCTGTAATAGAGAGGATGCCTGCGTTTCCTGACAGGATCGTTTCATTCCCATTTCCAGCTTCAAAGAAATAAACAATATGCTTTTTTAAAAGGACTCTCTCCTACACACTAACGTGAGGCATGCTTTATCAGTGAATCCGCACCCAGTGCAGCCAGCAGCACTGGGTGGGTTCAATACCATTCTTTGGGAGAGCACTTTGATTTTTACTAAAATGCAGAGGGATATTACCAAGGAATTGCGATAATTATCGCAAAGCGCGCTTAGCGCTGTTTTTTTTATCGCCGGCTATCGCTGGATTTCATCGCGTAGATAGCGCATTATTATCAACGCTTATCTCCAAGGCGATAAAAAATCCAGCGATAGCGGCGAAACCCAGCAATAGCGCGAGAAATCGAGCGATAAATTCAACGCGCTAATGAAAAGCTTGCTAATAGGCAGGTGAGGACTTAACCTTACAATCCACCTCCCATTGACTAGAATGGTTAAGTCAGGTTTTTAGCAGGTGTTAGATTCTAGCGATAATCGCGGGTAGCGCGAGTTTTTTTATCGCTTCGCGGGCATTGCTAATAGGGGGAAGTTGTGTTTGCGACTGTTTTCAGTCGCTTTTAGTTGGGAACGCCTACTTTGCATGTCATTAGCGATATATATCGCTGACATGCAAAGCAGCACCAAAACGGTCGCTTTTGCCATAAAGCTGTCGCTAACAGCTGTCAGCGACAGCTTGCTAATAGGGCGATAGAAATATCGCCGCTTTAGTGGCAAAAAGTGCCGCTAAAGCGGCGATAAGGCCCTTGCTAATATGCCCCGCAGTTTTTATGGGACCCTGGGAAAAGTTAAAAATGTCTGCTGGTGATATTCTTGTTTGTTTACTATTCTAAAGGCACCCATAGCAGATTGAAAACAACAGGGATGTTAATTGGAGCATATTTGTACTCCTATATCCATCTGCTCTAAATGTTTCAGCCGGGTATGAACTACCTGATAGGTTACCCGGCTGTGATCGGGGCCAGCTAAATCCCAGATCAATGCCTTAATCAATAAGTTTAGATTCTTTTAACTATACTCAGATGTGTAGAGCATGCTCTCACTCCATGCACACATTCACATGTTACTCTTCCAGAATTTCCGGATAGTTATGTTGCTAAGCGCTCCAGAAGGACTCTGCATGTTCACGTATTTAGCGAGAGAACATTTTATCCCATAAGACGTTTCAGGCTGGCTGGAACATGCAGACCTCTGCACCTATTTTCTGGTTTCCATAACATTCTGAAGTTATGGAAATTGGAAAATAGGTGCAGAGTCCGGGTGGAACCCTTATAGTAAGTGTGACGCTGCCACCAATTTATAGTTATGACAAGAACAACTGTACCTCGGCACTCATAAAATTTATATGTCACTATTTTAAATAGTGTAAGCGTTTACAATTAATCGACAGTTTGGCTACTCACAGGAAAACAATTCAAGAGATAGCTTATTTGCAAAATTCCTAATTGCTTGTTGGATAGGGGACATCACCGCATGAACACGGCCACTGCGCCGGGATTAGAGGGGTTTATCACAGCCCTCGTTTTTCTACATGTATGACACTGACAGAGAACAGACTACTTTCATTCTCCACTAAATACTATCGACTATTTGATTGACCGGTGACTACTGCGAAATATATGGTCCCCCATTTCCGATTAAGATTATAACAGGGTTTTTTCCGCACTTCGGACATTCCATAATCACTCGGAACAACTACCTCAGACGGACAAGCCTTGAGAAAGTTACTTATGTAACGAAACACGTGTCGGCTGTTTTCATCAGGTTGTTTCCATCATTTACAACAGGGAGGCTGTATGAACAGGACCTCCGTGGGACTATTAGTGAAAATAACACTTTTGTAAAAATGATATATGTCCTTGCTTTTGGATTGCACCTTTTATTTTGGGTTTTATGATTGAAATATTTAGCTGCTATTAAATGGAATTTTGCAAATAAGCTATCTCTTGAATTGTTTTCCTGTGAGTAGCCAAACTGTTGATTAATTGTAAACGCTTACACTATTTAAAATAGTGACATATAAATTTTAAGAGTGCCGAGGTACAGTTGTTCTTGTCAAGACTAGCACGGGAGTCCTTTGGTACTTCTGTGTGGTGACATCCATGGTAGTGGGGTGTTTTGTGTTTTGTTACCTCGAGTGGCACCAATACTGATATTGGGTTATAGATAAGTTTGGATAATACATTGCTTGAGATTGATGTGCTACCCTGTATACCACCACTACCCCCCTTTTGTTTTTTTGCAACTTATAGTTATAGCTAACTAATAACTTTGGTGCCATTTCACTAATCTTCACAAAACTTTCCCCAAAAAAGTTCATTCACCTCAGCTCCATCTTGGAAAGTTTTGTGCTGATCCACCAGAGGCCAAGAAAAGTGGGGTCCCAAAAGTGCAATTTCCCATGTTAATTCCAGTAGGAAAACTTGCTCTCCGATATAGAAAAAATGGCTGAAGGGAATTACACCAAATTTTGCAGTAAGTTAGATCTTTGTGTAGAAAGTGTGCTTTTTTATAATTTAGCGTTAATCCCCTCAGCCGTTTTGTGGAAATTAGCCTTTAAAGAGGGGTTCAGGTTGGGCTTGAAGGGGTTAAAAAGTTAGGTATATCAGGCAGTTTGTGTCCAGAATTCTCATTGGTTGGGCACAACATGAACAATATGTTGTGGTAGCCATTACAGGTTTTGAGAGAAAACTTTTCTCTCATTATTTTCCCATGAAGGATATGGAAGGTGCTTAACAAACTAAAATTTCACACTATCTTTTTCAGCCATGTGAGAATAAAGTCTGGCATTCTGAGTAAAACATGCACTTCCAACTGCAGCAGCAGCTAGTAAGGTGGTTGCCCAGTGTTCTGCAGCTTCCCACAGTAGTCTAATGAACAAATAGGGTGCTAACTAACTTTCTGTATTTATGACAACAGTATGGCACACCTGAAGGTCATCTTGATGGAATCAAAGTAATAAAACAGAAATAATGTTCTATAGAGGATACTGCAGTAAATAAAGAAACAAGCATTTGCAATGCAATCGGTCTCGCCGTTGGTACCTTATATGTATTTAGCTATGCAGGATATTATCCTGGGTGCTGAAACATCTACTGTTCTTTAACATGAAGGCGTTGATACTAATAGGTACCTTATCACACTATACATTATCACATATTACTGCAGCGCAGCCTCGCTCACATGTATCTTCAGCACAATGACATACCCAGCTCATGGTAATCACAACGACACAGGGAAGATCCAACGACTTCCGGTGATTATTATATATTTTTTTCAAATCACAAAAGCACGAGTAAAAGCAGGCACTGAGTATCTCTACTTGCCTTTCAGTGTGGTGATGCGGGAACATGCAGTGGAATACGTTTTTTTAACCCACTATGCCGTGGCGATTCGCCTGTAGAAAAGTGCCTGAATGTTCCCCCTCTTTGAAATAACAACACATATGATCATATCACCACAGTTGTTTTTAGTAGACATAGAAGTGAAGAGTCCAACTCGATCATTTTGGGATGGTTCCAGAACATGACACATTGTGGCCTGTTGAATTTTCTGTTTCTGAACAATATTGGTGAAAAGGCACCAAAAAGCAAAGCCTGTTGGCACCTCTGCCAATGCTTGTTTTTATGTAGTAAATGCTACTGTCGATTTACCATTTATTAGTCCTGTAAACATGAGGTAGTACAATAACCAAACATAGCTATACTTTTTTAATGAGTTCAGAAGGCTAAAGTTGCTTTATCAGCATTCAAACCTGAGACTCTGAAGATTGCAAGCTGAGTCAGTCTTGGTAGGAGTTGAACCCATGATCTCCAGAACACCGCATGTGTCAGCGGCGAGAGTTCATATCTGATATTCAGTATTCCTTGCGATTCTAAGCAATCTGGAGCTTGTAGGAACACCTGTCATATGATTTACAGTTTACACAGGCACAACTTGTGTTAGGGTAAGTGAAATTTGCATGTAACGTGGTTTGACAGCACACGTTTTCAGGAGGTGATTTGATGATTGATAATTTCAGGAAATTGCCATGGTCTCTCACATAAAAAGTGTATGGGAGGGTGGGGTGAGAGATGATATCAGACTGTGTGGCCTTGTGGCAGACCATGTGAAGCTGTGAGGGTGTTGACTGCGATAGCAGGTGGCAGAGACTTGCTGTGCATGAGAGCGAGATGCTGAGCTCTAAACCAGGGGCATAACACAGGTCCCTGCACCCTCTGCAGTGCAGGGCTTCCCCCAACTCTTCAGGGGGCCTCAATCATCCAAGGCCAACATATATCTGTGATATATGAGAGACTCACCTCTTCAAATTTAGAGGGGGGGTCATTTTGCATTACGCCACAGCTCTAAACACGACGGAGATGGCAGAAGGTGTCACACAGAGGCTGAGTATGACATTAGTTATGGGTCAGAGAGAAAGGAAGCACCAAACTGTGGAACACGCCAGGTATGGGAACACATGGAGAGAAATACTGCCTATCAGTGGGGAATGGTATTGTCCAAAGCTCTGTTTTTTATATAAAATCTGGGTCTTCGGTGGTGATATCACTGAAAATACAACATTTGAAAAAAATATTATTGTCTATGGGTGCTCGTGGAAGACAAGTTTCTATGGCCTGGAATCTAGGGAATGCTACAGTGATTCTGGTATTTTACTGACCTCTGCTGGTCATTTTCTATCAAGAAAGTTAAATAGAGGCAGTTGCCAGAAAAATAAGAAAAGAAAGTCCCTAAGCAGAAAGCAATTCTGGTATTTTACTGACCTCTACTGGTCGTTTTCTATCAAGACAGTTAAATAGAGGCAGTTGCTAGAAAAAAAAGCAGAAGCAGACAAGTCCTGGGGCTAATCTCCAGAGCCCACAAAGTACATACAACAGATCTTCCGGACAGCACATGCGCTGTCTAGGCGCGACCTAAAAAGGGGTTCTTTTTGTTGTAGAAATTATGGTTAGTGCTCTAGAAAGCTAAAATGAGGACACATTTTCTATAAGCTCTCAAATATCTACTTCAACCATGTTAGACTCTGACATGCAGACTGAAACATACTTTCAACACCAGCAGTAGTCTGTCAGTTTACTCCCTAGTGACCAATCGCAGCACCACCACAGAGTTCAAATGAACAACTAGAGTGCTAACATTCTGTATTATGACTAAAGGTGGCACGCCTGAACATCATCTTGATATAACCAAAGCTGTAAAACTGAAAGGAATTTGCTGCAGAGACAACAGCATTAAATAAACAAAATGAGGAGGTTCATTTTGTCGTAGAAATTATGGTTAGTGCTCTAGCATTCTAAAAAAAATGTTTTATCAGTTCTCAAATATTTTCTTCATCCATTTCAGTAATACATTCTGACATGCCTAGTGAAACATGTACTTCCAACACCAGTGGCAGTCTGTCAGTTAACTTTCCAGTAATCAACTGCTGTAGCGACACAGAGTTCAAATGAACAACAAGAGCACTAACATGTTGTATTTAAGACAAAAGTGAGTTACTCCTGATCACCATTTTGCTGGAGTAAGATTTGCTGAATTTAAAGCCTTTCCTGAGTAGCCGGCTGAAGCAAATGAACACTGGGATATTAATGCAAGTATTAAACCAGAGGGTTAAAAATGTGAGAGGATGTATGGGCTTTTAGTAATTTGGGGCGCAATGTATTTGTAAAGAGGCTAAAAATAGTTAAAAAGAAACTTGTCTGCACAATTATAATATCCCCTTTCCATATCTGTTTACTCCGCCAAACCAGCTTCCCAGTAGTCAAGGAGCTCCCTAATTTTAAAAATAGTAACATTTCATCCAAACACTGCATCCATCCACATCGGCACTTAAACTCAGTACCTAGGCTCCAGTAAAGCTCACACCCAACCCATCAAACCTCCAGCCATCCTTAGAACAAATTTGACCCAGGGCTTACCTGTGGCCAGGGTCTGCAGCCACTCCTCCACAAGTAGCCAACCCCCCACTATGCAAAGACTTTGGCCATAGGTTTGAACCTTGCTAGTTTCATTCAGAATTTCATCCTTCCGAGGTTTGTAAAATGAGTATAATTGAGTTGAGTAACCACAAACATCTAGCAATTGGGTGAAAAGACCTCCTTTAGGGTGAACATTTTGCTCTTCAAATGCACATTATTTTGTTATTTTACACACACTGGCACGTCAGTTGGCGTGTTTCAGCCCTCAGTTTGATAACAGGCTTGCTGGGGGTGTTTGCAGCTCATTTCGTTTCAATTATATTAATGGTCCCCAAAGAACAGAGCAGCAGCCTCCTCTCAAGCGAGTCTGCACCTGAGGGACCCTCTACTCGCTGCTCAGGAGGGAATAACGTGACAAATGTACATACCTTTAGTACACTGATTTCCAAATAGTGTTTTTTTCCAAATCGCTATTTCCTAATCGCTATTCTAAATGTATGGAACATTTCTATTTTAAATTAGCATTTCCTAGTGGGTCACACATAGACCTCCTCATGAATATTCATGAGATAGGTCGCACCTCGGAGTCCCTGCCATCACAGAGATGGTGGCCTGCTTGAGCCAACAAACCACCATGTTTGTGAATGCTTTTTAATATAGCGATTTCTTTTTTTTTTTTTCTTTAATGCAGGCCGTTTCCCTTAAAGGGAACTGGACTATGTTTCAAAAGAAAAGGTTTTTGTTTGTTTGTTTAAGAAGACTAAGTGGTGCCGTGGACCAGTGCCCTCTCGGATGCTACTATAAAGCAAAACACTGTGCTAATGTATGAGTAACCATTTATAATGTATCTTGTTTTCTTCAATGCATGCTCAAGGAAGCACAAAAAGGCCACTTGCAGACATGCTGTGTGGGTTTTCTGCAGATGCACTATCCTTTTTTTGCCTTTTTCTAATGAAACAGTTATGTAGACAGTGGCAATAGATAATAGTTTGTATTTGTATTGATAGCTCTTTCTGTAGACATCAGAAACAATTCATAGTATGTATTTTATTTATAGCTCTTTATATCACACTTAAATCCCTTTAAATAATATACACCATTACACAAATGTCACTTTGCCAACATGGGAAGGATGAAAAGTCAAATCTGCTCTACCAGGTTTCATACTTTTCACCTGTAGACTGCTTCCGCATTATTACATTCTCTTAATGTACCACTGAATGAAATATTTTGTAATAGAATTTTTAACTTTTATGTGTTTTTTAAAGTTGTATTAAGATGTATTAGTGTGTACACCATAGAGGTTGATAGTGCTTCCTACATAATTCTTAACATTTGCACTGATGGTACAAATAACTTTGCACATTTCCTTTGAATAATAGATTCCTGCTAGTTTTTTAGAGCTTTGGATATCCTTTATGATTGTTGGATATTTTGTTGGGGCGGTCTGTATTTATTATGTGAATACAATTGTAAATCAGAACTTTATCACATTTTTATGTATGTAATTTTGAGATTTTATGTGGACCTCCTCGGAGTTCCGTAACATAAATAAAGATAAACTTGAAACTTGACAGTGGCAATAAATAATAGTTTGTATTTTTAATGCTAGCTCTTTTTATAGACATCAGCAATAATTCATAGTATGTATTTTATTATAGCTCTTTATATCACACTTAAACCCCTTTACATAATATATACCATTACACAAATGTGACTTTACCAACATGAGAAGTCAAATCTGCCCCACCAGGATTCATACTTTCACCCATAGACCGTTGACTGTTTCAGCATGGTGCTTTCATCTCGCTGTGATATCCAATTACTCTCCTCAGATACTGACAATTAGAATAGCTGTAAACCAGATGTCTGTCTGTGGAAATATAAATACAGTCTATTATACTTTAACCAATAACACCAGTCACTGGGCTGTAGTTACCACACCTTTGACCCTGCCCCCACACTCACTGACCCCGCCATTATTGCATATAGCAACGCAGTTCCCATACTTTTTTTAATGCACTTTGTCCACTGCCCCAAACCCTTCAGAGGGGGCCCCATTCCGCCCTAGGCCAATATACATCTGTGAGAAATGGAAGACTCAGGAGCCCATCTTCACATTCTGGGGGGAGCCAGGGCATCCATTTTAATTTACTCCACTGTGCCTTGCCACTCCCTTCCTTCCGGTAGTAAATAAGCACTGGTACAGAGCAACATCCCTTATGTGAGTCTGCTGAAATTCTTTGCTCTACTTTTCATTCTCAAATACTAATTGCCATGGCAACCATGATGTCTGACAGTCAGCACTTATTGCTACTACTATGTGTTCTGTTCGTGGAGGAGATAGACGAGAGCTCACCACAACAGACGGCATAGATGCATTCCACGCCTCATCACTGTTCAACGCTGTGTGATGGTGGCCGAGAGCCTGTTGATATCGACATCATTTTTCTATGCAGGATTTGGGAGGGTGTGTGTGGGGGCGGGGGGGGGGGGACGAGTTTCTACTGACTGGCTGAACCAAGAGCGGCCTAGAAAGCCGAGGCATTCGTAAACATTAATCAAAAGCAAGAAGGCTTGAAATATACATTTTCCAGTTGCTAATAAATTGGAACTGTTTCCTTCAGTGTTCTTGAACGTTCACCTGACATCCTTAGAATGCCATGTTAGGCAGCCATTTTCTTTTTGCCACCAATTTGTCGACATGTGTGGGTGATGGCGGTCGAAAGCCTGGTGATCTCGGCAACATTTTTATAAGCAGAATTTTGTGTGTGGGAGAAGGAGAGCTTGGAGTAATGTCTGGTTTTCACTGACTGGCTGAACCAGAAGAGGCATGGTAAGTCGAGAATTCGTGAAAAATTAATCAAAAGCAAGAAGCCTTGAAATATATATATTTCAAGTTGTAAATAACGTGGAGCTGTTTTTTGCAGTGTCCTTGAAGATTCGCTTCACATCCTTAGAATGCCATGTCAGGCAGCCATGTTTTTTTGCCATAGATTTTTCGGAATGTGGTGTTCGCAAGTTGTCAGCATGTGTTGTTGGCAAGTTATGTTGGAATGAGGGCAGACCATTGGTCAGACCAGGAGGATTTCAAATGTGTTCCCCTAACCCCCCACCTTGCCTGCATTTTAGTCCAACAACATTCTTAAAAAGATTAGCAAAGTGCAAATAATTAACTGCATTGACTTTTCAAATAAATACATGTTTTCTTTGCATCCTGGTACATGTAAAATTTTGCAAACATTATTCGACCTGAAAGATAGAACTTTTTTCACATTTAGAAAACAATTAGGAGGTAAGGTTCAGCTGCTCCAGACTGAGACCTTCACTGCCTGGCTCAGCAGCTGTCCTGTCCTATCTCATGCACCCCCACCCCCACCCCCACTGCTGCTAAGTAAAATGTGACAACAGGCAGGGCTTTAAGTGGGATGAAAAAACTGGGGGTCTCTCAAAGGCGCGTGGCCAATGTAATTAAGGGTCTGGCTTAAAAACACGTAAGCTAAAAATCTGTGCTTAGCATAGTGTGCCGCCCGACTTGTATTTTGCTGTTTCTGTCATTGCATCCAGATATATGATACAACAAGTAACATCATACCTACAAGTCAGGACTATTGGCTTTGTCAATGGTTGTTAGTTGCATAAGATAAATAAGCAGCAACTATGGCTTGTATATAATATTGAAACAGCTTCCACTTAAAGCCCTGGTGACACCACGACAATGTTGCTGCTCCTGAGTTTCAAAAAGAGAAGGGAAATACAGAGAGAAAATTACTCTCTTTAAAGGATTTCTCTTCCTCTACAACGCTCACCTGGCATGACGTCATGCCGTAACTTCTCCACTAGTGAGAAGTGAGCAATGTATGCTCACTTCGATGTGCCTGCTGTCACTGCCACCGGAAAAAACGGACCACTTGTGCCAGGGCACAAAACAGAGTCCGATAGAGACCCGTTACGAGCCCCCCTTTAAAAAACTGCCGGTGCTCAGCACCGATGAGACCCGGCCCACTTAAAGCCCTGACAACAGGGATCGTTTTGTGGGCCTTTCCTATTCTTTGCTCAGGCTCTGGCTGATTAGACAAATTTCCCCACTCCTCCCACACCTGAATCACCCATAACCCCGCTCACTAAAGCCAGCATCAAATTCTGGGAGGTGTAAAGGAAATGGGAGGGGGAGAGAGTGCTAAACAGGGCACCTGCAGCATGTTAAAGGAAAAAAAGAATGATTAATTGCAGTGTGGGCTGAATCTCTGGAGCACTGCTGCCTGATGATCTGTATGCCCGGTGAAGGCCGGTGCCCTGGGCGTGGGTCTAGTTTACCCATGCTAAAAGTTGGCCCTGGTAGGAATCTAGCAGAAAGCATGGCACTCCAATCCATAATGCATTAGTTCTTCTGCTCCAAACGTACGTAAATGCACTGTGTTTGGAACCGGAACAAGGAGCATATGACCTTTTCCTGCTGCAGTGCTTACCTTATAATTTACCTCATTGTTTGCGATGTACCTATTGGAAATTTCTAGAACAATAAAGCAATCAACCTGTTTTAAAATTAATTTATATTACCAAAATGCACCTATTTAAAACTAGGATGGGGGCATTGTTTGGACTTGGTTTGTCCAACAGTCTCCAAGTCCCAAGGAGCAAACTTCAGTAACTCTCTGAGGCGGCCACAGGGTTGACTCCAGGAGGGCTGGACTAAGATACAAAATAGGCCAGGACACCAAAATAAAAGTGCCCCCCATTAGTGAATTAGATAGCTATAAAAGTGACCCATGTTTGTAAAGTGAGGCAGTTTTGAGCATGTAAAGACGCGCTGTATAAGTGTTTAGCAAGGTGTGGAAGACTGCATGGATTTGAGCTTGCTGCAGGCAAAGTTTGTGGTAATATCAGGAAAATCAACAGTAAAGTCAGGCCCACTGACCATAAAACATGCCCACAAACAGCCAAAAAACTGCAACACACTGACCAGTCAGTCCAGCCCATCAGGTACTTTCTGGCTGCCCTATAAGCCAGTCCAACGCTAGACTCTGGAGGATGCCAGGAGTGTAGTTATAGATAGTGCCGCAGGTGCAGTAATACCAGGACCCTGGGAGCTCTCTGCACCCCAATTGTGGCTGAATTTCAGGACTTCAACAGAGGGGTAAGAGGCCTATTTTCCGTGCTTGCATTAAGATTCCAAGCACCCTAGCTATGTTTCATAGAAAAAGCATCATTGTGTTACTATCAAACTGTAGCTATAGAATGCCATGCTAAAGTCAAATATGCAAGCAAATAGATGGCCAGCAGCCCCTTTTCATATGTAAAAATACTCCTGCACTATTCGCTTGTTAAGTAATAATAGGGTGACTGCAGGAATGACAAAACAAATCGCTACCGCACTTCATCATGCAGTGTTTATTTTGACCTCAAACATGGACCTATTTGTTTAAGGATCGGTTTTTTTGAGTTGCTGAGGTGGGACAGCAATAAATGATACAGTGGACACAAGTGATAAAAACAGGCCTCAACATCTACTTCTAAAGGTTTGGGAGAGTGGACCGGCCTAACAACCAGTATCCAAAGGTTGGTCATCTCTAATCTGCTGTCAGCCCCCTTCAGTTCAAAAAAGTGGAAACCTGGACCTCATGGGCAGGCCCATAACCCCTTGCAAAATGAGAGGTGAAGATAATAATCAGCAAAAGGTGTATGTACATTACCTGCCCTTTTCAGCATCCTCCTTGCCACCTCTAGGGTAACCAACACCTTCCACGTTATTACTGATACATTAGGTTTTTATTTTTTATTTCTTTACAGCACTAACTTAGCACAAGGGCATTTGCGCACTTTACCTGAGCACCAAATTACTTTATACAAGGTCAGATCCTTTTTAGGTCTCGCCTAGCGTTGCTGCGCACATGCGCAGCTCGCTCGGCGAGATTTATTGCTAATGAGGACTTTCAGAAGAGGTCTTTAAGCCCCGCCCCTTATTTCCATTGGCTGGCATCACCGTTTATGCTAAACGGTGGCCTGCCATTGGAAATGAGCTTTCTGGGTTGCCTCCCTTTCGCTTTTTGGGCCGGCCCACTCGGACTGGCTCGCCTGCTTTACGGCTGTTGTGAAGACTTTTCTTATCTGCTTGTTTATTTAACAAGCAGATAAGAAAAGTCTTCACGACAGCTGTGAAGCACGCGAGCCAGTGCTCCGGGCTTCCTGCAACCACGCTGCCTTCACGCCTGGAGCATGCACCAGTCGGCTCTGTGATTGGTTGGCGGCAGGCAGGCACAGAGCTCAGAGACGCAAGGGGTCACGGGGAGGACAGGGGTATTCCGGCAGACTGTGGGGCTAGTATCTCTGAATACAGGAATGTCTTTACCTTTGAGCATGTGTTATTGCTTCTAGTTAATCTCCCCGTGCCTAACAAAATCAATGTTCCGTCTGTAACGCCACTGGTGCTCATGTAAAGCGCTCAGATACTTTCGGTCGAGTCCGCGCTATATAAAAAACTCTGGAAAAAAATGTAATAAACACCAGTGACATTATTACTTATTTGCATCGTCCCCAGTCTCATTTGGAAATTTGAATGTAGAATTCACTGGTAAAGTCACACGGAATCAAGCACACGCTCTCCGCACCCTCCCTCTGCATTGGGAGCTCGGAGAGCGAAGCTCGTGCAACTGTGAGAATCGCCAAGAGGGCAGCCTTTGGGCGCTAACACGCGCCACCATTTTTAAAGCCCCTGTCCCGGCGTTTACTTGTTTTTCAATTGCAGGCTGCCAGCGCCTGTTTTTTCACTACAGCCTCTCAATATAACGTACTGTGCACAACGATGCGCCTCTGATTCGTGTCCGGGTGTTATTTGTTCTCGGGGTGCACGTGAAGCACACTCTCTCCGCACCCTGTAGAAACCCTCAACATCCTGTGGTCCTGGGCAAAATAGTTAATCTCCCCGTGCCTAACAAAATCAATGTTCCGTCTGTAACGCCACTGGTGCTCATGTAAAGCGCTCACATACTTTCGGTCGAGTCCGCGCTATATAAAAAACTCCTAAAAAAAATTAATAAACACCAGTGACATTATTACTTATTTGCATCGTCCCCAGTGTCATTTGGAAATTTGATTGTAAAATTCACTGGTAAAGTCACACGGAATCAAGCACACGCTCTCCGCACCCTCCCTCTGCATTGGGAGCTCGGAGAGCGAAGCTCGTGTGACTGTGAGAATCGCCAAGAGGGCAGCCTTTGGGCGCTTTGCTGACTGCACACCAAGCGGGGAAGAATGGGGCAGGTTTTTAACACGGTGCTTCTTACTGCGGATTCCACTGGAAAATGTTTTAATGAGATCTTGTAAAAACACCAGATGCCCAGCACAGCTTCGTAGCGCTATAGTTTATACATTACAAAGACCTTGTTGTGGTTTAGGATGGATATATACAGCATGAGCTCTTGTGATTAACGTGTCCTGCTGGGCCTACCCACAGCAATAGGATGTGGCCTAACGGCTAGAGCAGTGGACCATGAAGTTGGGGGACCGGGTTCCAGTCTCGGTAGAAACCCTCAACATCCTGTGGTCCTGGGCAAATTAGTTAATCTCCCCGTGCCTAACAAAATCAATGTTCCGTCTATGACGCCACTGGTGCTCATGAAAAGCGCTCAGATACTTTTGGTCAAATCCGCGCTATATAAAAAACTCCCAAAAAATAATTAATAAACACCAGTGACATTATTACTTATTTGCATCGTCCCCAGTCTCATTTGGAAATTTCAATGTAGAATTCACTGGTAAAGTCACACGGAATCAAGCACACCCTCTCCGCACCCTCCCTCTGCATTGGGAGCTCAGAGAGCGAAGCTCGTGCGACTGTGAGAATCACCAAGAGGGCAGCCTTTGGGCGCTTTGCTGACTGCACACCAAGCGGGGAACAATGGGGCAGGTTTTTAACACGGTGCTTCTTACTGCGGATTCCACTGGAAAATGTTTTAATAAGATCTTGTAAAAACACCAGATGCCCAGCACAGCTTCGTAGCGCTATAGTTCATACATTACAAAGACCTTGTTGTGGTTTAGGATGGATATATACAGCATGAGCTCTTGTGATTAACGTGTCCTGCTGGGCCTACCCACAGCAATAGGATATGGCCTAACGGCTAAAGCGGTGGACCTTGAAGTTGGGGGACCGGGTTCTAGTCTCGGTAGAAACCCTCAACATCATGTGGTCGTGAATGGCGTGTTTTTATAACTTTCTAGTAAAAGCCCCAATTCTGAGGCGTTATGATTTACTATGTACAAAACTCTTCACTCTTATAAAAGTTCGCCTTTTCCATGTACGGCCGATAAGTGCTGCTTCTAGGCGCTACCATATACTTTATCTGTGACAGACCGGGGTGTCTCTTCTCCCCCACCACAGGCCCCTGCTCCTAATCTCTCGTTCCACTCTGCCCCGGGCTGCAGTGCATTGTGGGTTTATCTACCCCCACTGCTCCCTCCCAAACTGCCTATTTAAAATTAAAATGCCACAACAATGGGCAGTGACCACACCTCGCTGAGCAAATGCATTCAGCAGCAGTAAAAGAAAGGGTCTGGTGCCAGCCGCGGCGAGTTGGGGGCATGGTGGCTCACTGCAGGGCGGGAGGGGACGCGGGGATTTGAAGTCTGGAGCTAAAGGGATAGGAAAGAAGTGACAACTGCGCATTTGTTTAGTGTACACAGTAAATCAATCGCGTCTCAGAAGCTACAGAGGAGAGGCGGCCAAGGCTGAAGATTGAAGTTTAGGATAGAGGTGCATTGAGAGAGATCTGGTGCCCGTAAAGCCATAGTGTAATGGACAACGTTGGGCGCGAGGGCATCGCTCAGTGTGGTCTCAGTACTGGAACATGGGAAGCTGCTTCTGAGCACTACTGAGGCTCCATGGCAGAGCTGTTTGGGGGTCTCTGTACTGGAAGAGCAGGAGGCACACACTTCGGGACTGAGGAGCATTACAGCTTTACTTTGTCAAACTTTAACAACAGAATAGCAGGCTTTGCAGGTCCGGATTGCCGCACTTCAAACCTCGCTCAATCAATGTGAGATACATACCATTGTGTAGGTTGAACCAACCTGCTGGAAGAACCAATCGGAAGCGGAATTCTAATGATGACTGCTAACCTTTAACAAGCATTTCCAATGCAATAGGTCTCGCATTTTCGCGAGTTTGAGCTATTGACATTGCAAATAACAATGCCTTTTATTTTTGTTTTCATTTTTAAAACATAAATGAAAGGCATTCTCATTTACAATGCCAATAGCTGAAACTTGTTTTAAAAGGCATTGCCATTTACAATGCCAATAGCTCCAAAACTCGCAGTTGCGAGACCTATTGCATTGTAAATGCTTGTTTCTTCAGCAGGGGAGATGAAGTGATTTGCCCAGAATCACAGTATGTTGTGCTGACACTGAGACTTGAACCTGGTTCCCTAGTTCCAAAGTTGGCAGTTTTGGCCCTTATGCTACATCTCCTCCCTCTTTCCAGTCATAGACCTTTGTGTGATAACAATGCATTATGGGTATTGTGACCTTGTTATGCTTCCATTGAACTAATTAAACTAACACTGGGGACACTGGAATTATGGATTTGGCACATTTTCCACATAAACCATCATCTGTTCCAAAATCTGCTGATTTTATCAAACATAAAATTAGTTTCTAGCTCAGATAAAAAGTTACTAAAAACGCAGCGAGACACATTGTCGCACAGTGGGAGGCCGTGTGCAAAGGTTGATTATTAACAGTTCTGTCGATTAGTGCTGTTTTTGGGGTATTAAAATGGCACTAATGTAGAAAAACTTTGTCCAGACACTGCTAAAAAGTGAAAAAATTCAAAAGTAATGATCACAAAATGTGCTGCATTACCCTGAATAATTTGCCTTTTCTTGCTGCATAATTTAGTCAACCCTTCCCCATAATTTGGACCTACTGTGCTCCATAATTCCAGTGGCCCTGACTAACACACCTGGGGCCCTAATACGTATAGGGCTCATTTTCCCATTTTGCGCACCGGGACACCTGCAAATAGGTGTGCTGGGTGCAAGCAGGGAAAGTGCACCCTAATAGGTTGAATGTGCTGCCCTCAGAATAGACGTGAACTTGTGCTGCCCTGGGGGCAGCCCATTCAAGGGAATCATGGAGGCGCTGCTTCAAAGCCACTCTGTGTTTTACTGTGCAGGTGGCACCCGCCTGCTCTTTAAAGAGGGGAGAGAGATCCCCTTGGAGGGGGGTGCAGGTAGTGACTGCACTTGACCCCCTCCAGAGTACTATCATCAAGGGGCACACTGACAGCTTCTTTACCTCTGCGCCCGCATCCATAATTAGGCGCGGGCGCAGAAGTAAAGAGACTCCCTCATTTGCATGGGGCCACACCCCCATGCAAATGAGGGAACACCCTCTTGAGATAGTGCTGGCACAACATATGTGTCAGTGCTATCTATATAACAGAAGGGGCCGCACAAGCATGTGCTGCTTCTCCTGTAACACCAAAGTGCCCTGAGGGAGCAAAAGGTGGACGAAAAAGCCCGTTGGCACTTGGGGCACTTCTGTAATACGGCCCTGGAAACTAGAGGTGGGCGAGATACTGAAAGCTCGTGTCAGGCTCGAGCCTGAAGCCTGGCTCTGGCTCAGCTCAAGGTCTGTTGGAACCTCAAGCCCATAATGAGACGAGCTTTCATGTGGCTTCTGCCTGCCTCCCTTCTTCCACCCAGGATGTGGCCCTACGGCCAATGCAGTTGACTTTGGAACTCGGGGGCCAGGTTTGAGTCTCAGCGTCAGACCAACATCCTGTGATTCTGGGCAAGTCACCTAATCTCCCCATGCCTATAAACAGTGAAGGTAACTGCTGCTCATGTAAAGCACTCTAAGTTCGCACTATATAAAATATGGAGAGAAGTGAAACCAGAGCCTTAACATAAGGAAGGACTAATAGATACACATTTATGGTGAATGTGCACAAAGTTAATTCAGAAAACCTGTATAAATTGCGGCTTCCCCACGTAAATTGTGTGATCTTAGGCAAAATTCTATTTCACAAAAACTCTTTTTTCTTCATCATCACCTATTAAAGCATTTTCAATTATATGAGTTCAGAATATGATCCGTACAAAAACCTATTGTGCTTGCTTCAATTGACTATTATGTTGCTCCATAGTAATCTGTTATGTTATGCTAAGTTATGTTAATTTGTAGAGTGGGTCTAATCACCTGTGAGGTTATCCAGGCTCTGAGTAGGACAGGCATGAGCGGGTAGGAGGAGATCATGCCTATTTCATCTGGAAGAGCCATTTCTTGAGGTTCCTTCAGAAGTCCATGAGGGAGAGGGAGAATCTGAGGTGCTTTGGAAGGTCGTTCCAGGTCTTGGCTGAGAGGTATGAGAAGCAGCGTCCTCCGACTCAGATCTTCTTGATGCAAGGGAGGTGTGCTCTTGCCTGGGACACAGATCAAAGGTATCTGGCTTTGTAGGCGTGGGTGATTAGCTTGGACTTACATCTTTCCTGGACTGGGAGCCAGTGCAGATTGTTGAACTGTGGAGAGATGTGGTTATTTCGTCAGATGTTCAGGATGATTCTGGCTGCAGAGTTCTGGGTGGTTTGAAGTTGCCGTCGGACATGGGCTGGGATTCTGATGTAGAGGGCATTTCTGTAATCAAGTCTACTTGTGATAAGAGCCTGGGTGACTGTTCGTCTGGTGTTCAGTGGGATCTGGGCCATGCACAGGGTTTACATGACAACTATCTTGCCTTATAGTTCACTGAAGATGCTTGTTAAAAACCTATCACTTTCTAACCTAATGGTCAAAGCTGCTGACTTTGGAGCTGGGGAACCAAGTTTGAGCCTCAGCATCGGCTCAACATTCTGTGATTCTGGGCAAATCACCTAATCTCCTTGTGCCTACCAAAAATGAATGTGTCCTTGTATAAGATAACTGGTGCTCATGTAAAGCTCTCTAATACCTTCAGGTCGAGTTCGCGCTATATAAAACCACAAAAAAATAAATATATTTATATGTCCTTCTCAGTATAGTGCGTTAATGTGACTTATTAATGTCAAACTTTGACATGTTAAAGAAATACACATTTCTTAATTTTGAAGGCACTTTATCATATTTTATGTGCTGTTTGTTGTACAATTTACATAGCAAACATATTCACAGGTTGGCTCGGGCTCTGATATCCAAGCCAGACGGCTCTTCTCTGGCCCGGCTCTCACTGTTAATTTGTTGGGTCCCCCATCTCTACTAGAAACACTGATTTGTATGTGGGGAGTTCAGGGCGGGAACCAGTCTCCATAACACCAGTGAGGTGATCACCTACCCATCTCCCTCCCTCTTTCCCTGGCTTTCTCTCCTTGTGGCCTGCTCAGTCCCCTCACCTCGTCGTGCTCTCTAATGCCTTATGGTTCTGTAAGAACGTTGCAAATTCGGGTCAGCATAAAGGCCAAATTTACTGAAGTCAACAGGCAAGCACGTCCCTTCCCGTCGGCTCCTAACAGCAGGCCGCGTGCGCACTTGCTGCCGGTTTGCGCCAGCCGGCGTCCCCGTGGACATGGTGTCGCGAGAACAGAGAGGTTTCATCATATGATTAATCGCCAGCTCGAGTCACCCAGTCGTCCTGGTTTATGCCATGTGTCCGCAGACAATATTTCACTCAGCTCGTGCAGCGCTCCGTGTGTTAACCCTTTTACTCATGTGCTTCAGCTGACCCAATTTATGGTCCAATCAGCACAGGCGCTCGCGGCTTCCTACAGGATCTATATCCCTTTATCATCTCCTGCGGTATCGGCAGGACTCAGCTGGAGATAAAGGAACGTATCAGTTTTATTTGCGTGACTGTGCGATAAACTCACAAAGGCGCCCAGGTAGGGGCATTTTAAGTATATTGTCTTACTGTGAGGGCACCACCGACAAGGAAAACATGTAAACCAATTTTGGCATGAACATCGCCTTAGTGAGGTTGCAAACTCAGCGTCTTGTTGACCTGGTTTCGGGAGAAAGTTCAGCAGGATGCCCGAAGATTGCAAAAATGATGATCACACTGACTGAACACTGCTCGGCTTTAAAAGTAAAAAAAATAACGTGGAATCCAAAAGGCGGTGATTTCGAATCAGACTGTCAAATCCACAAATCAAAGCCTGATGCTGTCAGAAATGATGGATGGTTGCTGTGGTGACGCTGTAAAAGCGATGCATGAGGAATCTCTAATCTACCAGCGGTGAGTCCCTCGTGCAGTATAAAATCAAGGTCAGCCAGCGGATAATGGGAGAGTACAGTGTCACGTGGCTTCCTAATCTGCTTTCATTGGCTAAAGACGGGGCATCGCACAGCAGCCATTGCTTTTCATTGGTGTGCCCGGGGCCACTGAAATTATGTGGCAACGGTAGACCAAATTATGGGACACCATAGACTAAAATATGCTGCAAGAAAAGGCAAAATATGCGACATAACATAACAGTTATTTTGCTATTTTGTCATTTTAACACACTTTAATACTGTTTGTGCAAAGACTTAGTACAGTTTAACACCTGAATATGACTGAAATGTGACCGGAAGTGCCACTTTTATTTTAGAAACTTTTGACCCAGACTAGAAGCATTTTTTTCTGTCTGAAATCTACAAATTATGCAGCAGACGGCAGATGACGGGCCAAGTACGGTAAATCCAAAATTAGGCGGGAAACTCTGTGTCTGATGAATGACATAATTCCAGAAGCACTGGGCATAATATGATCATGGCTGTAGCTTACCTCAGTATCCCACATCAGTATTTGCAATGATCATCGCTGCTGACAGTATAGAGTACTATTTTGTGACTTACAAAATAGTGCACATGGTGCATATGGTCACCACCAGAGTACCTTTGAAGCATGAAGGGCAACTCTTGCCCTTCAGGATTCAAATCAGAGAAGATGTTCAGGATCACAGGCACTGCAGGGGAAGGTTTTAAGGATGAAGCTAGAACTGAATGGACATAAAATGCCATACCAGGTGCCTTGAGTATGTGCATCATACAGTAGAACTCTCAATACCTACCCGCCTGGTCCTTTACAGGCAGCATTGCTCTTCGGCTGAAGAGTCATACTTCCAAGAAAGGCCCCAGAAGTTGGGCGCATGGTTGATGGTTGATGGTCGCTTGATCCTGTGATTGAAAAGTAAGGACTTTGATTCATTGGCTACATCTCAATGGCAAATCAAGTATCCTTTCATTATAGTATCGCTCACTTTGTTTTGTTATGCAACAGCTCACACTCTGGCATCCCCTGGTGGCAAGTGGGTTTCTATGTGTGACATAATATAATATATGCTGCTATTTTTTGTTTAAAAGAGGAGCTCACAGGAGTGTTAGAAGCAATGGGGCAGCTTTGTATTTCTAGAAATTTTAATCACAATGGCACAAATCCAGTCACTCCTTTGGAGGAACTTTGAAAAAGTTAGAACTAATGATCCAAAGCCAGCTAGTTTCTAGGCAATAAATCAAATACATTCACAATTGGGCCTCTATTTTAAGAAAAAGCTATGAGAACAAACCATATGTGCAAGTGAAAAGTATAAAGATCATAGTATTCTAATTGTTACAGAGGAATGTCATCAGTTGAAAGACAATAGTAGGCACTGATTAAAATACTTGATGTGAGGGCGCAGTGCTCATGTGACTCATTTCAGAGGGTAGCAGAAAGTGGTATCTCACTAAAAAACAAAGGATAATGATTTGGCTCTTTTTCTTTTATAGAGGTATGTGGAATCAAGGTTCAATATTATTTGTAAGTTCCCAATCAGATAATGATCACTTTACCATTAGGCCAAAACTATGGTTGTTGACGTTTAGAATCTTTTTCTGACTATTTACTGTGGTCTTTTTTGGGGGAGTTTTATATAGGGTGAACTAGACCCTAAGGTATCAGAGCGCTTTTTTTTTTTTTAAACGTTATTTTTCATTTTTTTCATGGCATTAAAACATCAACATCACAGCATACACAATGTAGGCCCAATGAAAATGAAGATATAATGTTTGAATCCACACAGCGTCTCTTGGGTTACACAAAGGAGCTGATTTACAACAGAGTGTCGGGTAGGGCAACATTTTAAGTTATTTAGTCTTGGGCTTGTACCTGAGAGGCTAGTCTCCTAGACCCCCTCTCTCCTGGTGATCCTTCCTGCCCGAGTCCCTCCCCTCACATCACAGCGCTTTACATGAGCACCAGTTGCTTTACAGACAGACACATTGGGCCCGATTCACAAAAGTAATCTGAGACAAAATCCTAAACTTACTACTTTTGGTATTCACAGAAGGCATTTAGTAGTAGTAAAGTTAGGATTCCTAACTTTACTACTACTAAACTGAGACATAATCCTAACTTTACGACTTTCGGTATTCACAAAAGGCATTTAGTAGTAGTAAAGTTAGGAATTCTAACTTTACTACTACTAAATCGATTTTGTGAATACCGAAAGTCGTAAAGTTAGGATTTTGTCTCAGTTTAGTAGTAGTAAAGTTAGGAATCCTAACTTTACTACTACTAAATGCCTTCTGTGAATACCAAAAGTAGTAAGTTTAGGATTTTGTCTCAGATTAGTTCTGTGAATCGGCCCCATTAATTTTTGTTAGGCACAGGGAGATTAAGTGATTTTCCCAGAATCACAGGATGTTGAGCGTCCCTGCTGAGACTTGAACCCAGTTCTCTCATTTCGAGGTCGACCGCCCTAGCCGTTAGGCCACATCCTCTCCCCATAGTCTTCATCTGGACCACGCCTACAGAAAGTCACAGTAGCGACAAATAAATCATATGTAGCAAAAAGACTGTCCCTTATTTATGTCAAAAGACTAGTCAGAGAATTTGGAACGTGGCAGCCAATGTGAAAAGGCATATCTCAATACCTCAAAGGTAATTAAGGTGCTGCTTGTGGAAAGGTCGCCCTTCAGCAATGAGATACATCCACTCCTGCATAGGCTTACCTGTAGGTTAACGGGCTGATGTGTTTACCACCTCGCGGCCAGTCTTTCGCCTGATGGTCATTTAGGTGATATTAGCTCAACATCAGTGCCCACATGACTTTGCTGGATGAATGCCAAACTCCAAAATTAACATTGAATAATAATATTATGCCTTAGGTGATTGAGTGTAAAGGTTTTATCTAGCGCGACTACGGTTGGGGCTGCTACACTTTGTAGTAGCATTCCCGAGAATGGGTGGGTGGAAGAAGAACTTACCTAAATGTCCTTGCAATGGCATTACCGAATAAACACTTTCTGTTGTTTTGTAAATTTGATCAAGGTTTAAAACAACTATTTATTGAGCAAAAATTGTTTTATTATAAGGATGCTTTTAATTATTTATGCAATCTTAATACATTAGAAATATGTTTTGTTGTTTTTAACAATATTACTCTTGCAATTAAGCAAAGGAAAAAGTATGCCCATCTAGAAAATTTAAATTCTGAACCAGATTAAAAGCTCTCATTGTAAATTTTCACGGGGTATTATACAGATTTTTAACAGATATTTAATGTATACATTTTTTACCATTAACACCAAAAGAATAGCTTCATTATTTGTCTATTACATGTCTATAAGATGTTTAATATAATACTGTTTTTTTGTACCTAATTGGCATGATATTTTATCTATGTGTATCTTTTATGGATTTATTCAGAATAAAGATTATTTGAATTGAATTGAGAGGAAGGTTCGATTTACTGTTCTTTTTGAATGGCCAGCACAGTCAGCGTTTCTACTTTCAGAATAAGAGTTGGTGGTTGGACCTTATCGGATTTCATAGCACCTCTGTGAAGTGGTGTAAGGAAAGAAAATTATCAAAAGTAGGAAATGACGTATAAAAGGGCATGGGGTGGTTGTATGGCCTGGAGAAGAAAAGGCCTTTCACCCAACACAGCCTTCTGGCTAAAGGCTATGTGGAGTGGATCCGGTCTAGATAGTGTCTGGCTTTATGGCCTGTTTACTGTCAGGCCCTCCCACTGCATGTGGACAGAGGCTGTTAGAAGGAGGGTGGCTGGCCACAAGGACTGGTAAAAGGCAGGCCTTGTGCTCAAGCCCGACTGCATTATAGCCAGCCTGAGTAGCATAGAGTGAATACAGCAGCAAAAGGCTGTCTTCTCATAGAAACAGCTACTGCCAAATTCTTTTCCCACTGAAATAATTATACCCCAAGATGTCCACAATCTAACCCCTAAATGTTTCAGTTTCACAGTTCTACACAATTCCATTGGTTAGGTTCATGAGGTGATCATTCTCTAGGCTATGTCATCTGGAACTTTAACAAGACAGTCCATTGTTCGTTTAGGAAGATGTCATCACTCCACGGAAGCAGGAAAGGAAATTGAAACTTCTTCATGTCCTCACGCTCGCTTCCACATCAGCTTGCAACATAGTCGACACAATTATTCATAGAAAGAAATACTCTAAGTGTAGAATGGAAACTCTAGTGATATGCTACGCACAGCTAAACAAATAAATCAGCATTTTGGAAATAACGAAGGACAAAATACATTCTTTTGAGGCATAGTTAACAAAAGACAAAATAATTCTAGCAGGGTTTGAGGCCTTCATAGGAAAAGCATAAATCGTTGTTTTTCTAAAGAATAAAACACACACATTACTATTTAAGAAATGAAGAAAAAATACATAAGGAAACGACAATTAAGGATTCATTATTCTAATTAGACTCACAAGCGTAACCCAATTTCAAAATGTAAGTTATTACTTAATCTAATTCTTTCTTGTTATAAAGAAGAAAACATAATCAGGAAACATTTTACTCTAAGCATTTTCATTATTATTATTATCTAAATTCTACTTATAAGTTTTGCTTAGCACATTTATCAATTTTCTCTCTCATGTCATTTAGTTCCATAAATCTCATATTTCCCATGCTTTCTGCACGTTTATTCCCTGCAGTTTCTGATTACTAAACATGTCGTGTCCTTTCTTGCACATTTTCACGTTGTGCTCTTGAAAGTTTCACATGTTAATAATTTTCACACTGTTAATTATGTTTATTTATAACACACTTATGAGCAGACTTGATCAAACAAGATTATTTTGCAAATAATCATGCTCCATCACTAAGCACTGTAGGTTGTGTCCATTCAAAGACATGCACACACTCCTCACGTCTCACATTATCCTTGATCATACACTGTTGTGATCAGCATCAACAACAATGTCGTCATTGATAAGCACTCATTGCTATTTGCATAGCAATCAGTACATTGTTATTACAGAAGAGGCAGGACTATCCTTTTGTAATAAGGAAACATCAGCATTAATCCAAAATATGTCATCCCAAGGAGGATGTTCCCTGATCTGCCCCATTTCATTGAGGTAAACAGTTTTCTCCTGTGCAGGCTCCTAAAATGGAAGCATGTGCAGGGACCATCATGCCACCGAGAGGCATGCTGAAAATTAGCATAGAGTTGTTGTCGTTTCAGATGCCACAGAGAGGGAAATGGAAACAAACGTGGTGGGTGCTAGTGATCCTTCAACACCCCCCTACGTTTGATAATGTTGTAGACTTCACCCCTATTTGGGGAAAAGTGGAGAGGGTCTGTCTCACTTCCAAAGTGTTGCCAGTGAAATACCAACCCTCTTGGGGCCTTGTGAACAGGACCTTCAAATTCCTGCTGAACTCCGTCTTTGTGAAGGCACTGAATTATAAGGTTGGGCATAATGAGTTCTGTGGCACACCACGACAGAGCAGCAAATAGACAATGCACTGTTTTGATGGTACAACACATGGTCGTTATTTGTAAATGGCACTGGTGTTTATGATACTCAGGGGCGTCGTCAACCCCCAGCTTGATCAACTTCAGCAGGGGTGGGGTTTTTGATGGGCCTCTTCTGTCTGCAACTCGACAGACAAAGGCTCATAATTAACGTGAAAGGGTAGCAGGTGAGTAGAAGGATGGATTGAAGGGGCAGTAATTGCTCGTTACAGAGCGCAAACGCTCGATGAGTTTGCAAACACTCACAAAAGTAGATGTTTGACGGCGTTCAAAATCTTCTCTCGACTCCCTTCCCACCCTGAGATAGGTTGGAGAATTACTCCTACAAGTGGCAGGAGAAAAGCCGTTTTCAGAGGCTGGACTGGCAAATGAACACTCACAAAATTGGTAAGGATTTATGGAAAGTGGTTCTTCATAGGAGAAAATATTTACCCTGTGAAGAACAAAAGAAAACAGTTAATAAGTGTATTTGAACTGCTTCTGCTGTTTATAATACGAAAATATCTGTCTATATTTACGAGTACACAAATAAAATTCACAAGTTTTCCACAAATGCACATCAAAATCTGTGACTGGGCGAGGGTTCCAGGCATACACATGGAAACATTAGCTGCATATTTATGTAGCTTTCACACAGCGCAGCAAGCCACATTGCTGCACTGCGCCACGTGAAAGGGAAAGGGCAGGAATGTGCTGAATTTATCATACTACAATGCATGCCTGTCCTTTCCTTATGCTGGCGCCTTTTTGGCTGCCTAGCGCAAATGCAGGCACCCTTGCACAAAGGTGCAAGGGTGCCTGCGTTGTGAGCAGGATTCGTTTTGTGCAGGAAGGGGCATCTTCCTCCACCAAAAAATCACATAGAAAGAGGAAAAAACGAAGAGAAATAAAAGCATTTCTCCTTCTTATGCCTCTCCTGGGGAGGCTGAGCATTTTGATGCATTGCCAGGTTTACTAGTGTTGGTAAATCTGAGAATGCTTCAAAACACATAAAGAGAGAGGAGGAGGTTAGGCCACCGTATGCCCCCCCACCCCCTGGAAACTGAAACCTACCACATGAGTGAATATGGTGGCATCAATGAGAGTGTGAGAATATCACAGATCTCTCTATCTGGTTGCCTAACTGTTGTAGGAAACAGACTAGAAACCAAAGGCCTTTGCTTGGGCTTATGCTGTGATTGCAAAGAAAGTTATCCTTTATGGAAGAGGAAACCTCACACACATAATAGTGTCATGCTTCAACATCGGTATCCTCGCCCCACCCTGGTAGGTGAATACCACCAGGGTGGACTTGACCTCCTCAAAGTCTTAAATGGTAGGAGGCAGTTCTTGGATATAACTAACTGGATAAAACGGGATCAAGATCTTATTAAAAATTCCTTGATGTTTCCAGGTGATTACCTTTATTCAGAGGTACACTAAGTAGCTCTAAAAAGAAATCTGAAAGGGTATAGTGAGGACAATGTCTCAAACCTGTTCCTCATCTGCCAGCATGTTTCTGGCCGATGATAGTAGCCAAAACGGTCTGGGGGCATTTTTCAGGGCCAAAGGATCCCTATGTGAAGTAAATGTGACTTCTAACAGTCTCTGCATTAAAAAAAAATTTAAATAAGAGGTAAAGGTGTGGACTACCTTTTAACCCAGGTGATTCCTACCTGGTTCAAGGTCAACTGTTCAATAGGCTCCTGTTTCGCAAAATAGGATAACATTAAGCAATTTCTTCATTGCAAACCAAATACATGAAAAGGAGATTTGCTAACACAGTGTATATATGCTAAATATGCAATAGGAATAGAGGACATGCAAATGCAATATCACTGCACACTAAAGCAAACAAAAATGTGCAAGTGATATAGCATGGTAATCATCACAAGTGCACACGCAGGAATTCAATGTTCCTTTTCTTTTTATTCTAACAGCTACAAAACAATAATTAAGAAAAGCATTACTATTCCTTATCCTAGACTTTGGGGGATACCAGCTAACTGGTCTCGAAGGGGGCGGTGTCCTTGTAGTCACACTCTTGATGTATAAGGTAAGAATATTAGTCATGTTGAAATACGACTATACACATGTGTGTGAAGTTATCAGTAGGAGGGGAATAAGAATCCGTCCTATAGATATTTAATGTACTGTGTCTGTCATGATACTATAAAAAACGTGGTGCTTGCCTTTTTTGTTTTTTTTGTTTCAAAACTCATGAATTATGCCATGAGAAGTATTAGTGCAAATGGGTAACCCTCTCACTGTTAAAAGTAGGCTCTGCAAGAGCAAGAACAGAATTAGTGAAGATAGTTCATTGCTTTCGCACTAAGCCATAAGGAATCACCACAAGTTGTTCTGTGGTGATTTCTATTGTTTTTGGTATCTCCTCTGGTAGGAGGCGGGCGGCTGCGCACCGCCGGTAAGTGTGGCCACTGCGGCGGCGTATGTCATCAAAACAACACAAGACCAGTAAAAAGATTGTGACACGCAATGGCTTGTCAAATATGCAGGCGGGGTTAAGGTATGGCTCCACACTCCCGCGATTAGCTGACATTGCTTTCTTTCATACAGGTAGCCATTGTGAGATGTACAAAGTAAAGAGCTCTTTACACTAGCTAGGTGTCGAAGAAAACATCATCACATCAAGTCGCACGTTCACACATCAATTAAATTCCTCTGTGAGACTAGGGTTTTTAGGTCTCGCCTAGGCACCGCTTGCGCTGTCTCTTCGAGACATGCTGTATTCAGGATATGGGCATAAAGCTCTGCCCACTTTCCACCCATCTTTTTAATTGGCTCCTGTCCCTGTCCTTTGTAAATGGTGGCTTTTCATTGGTAAATAGGCTTAGTGGTCCCTCCTTACTACCGCCTTGTCTCTTCTTGTAAACTCCCATGAGAACACCCCCTGTTACATGTGTTGCTTCTCCCTAGGTTTTAATTACAGCCGCAAAGAACTATTTTCTTAAAAAGCTTCAGGCAAGACACACACTTAGTCGTAAGCTAGGCCAGCAGTGGTTACTTCACTCACTAGAACATCTCACATTTATATGAGACCGTCTATAAATTTCCCTTCATCAGCTCCACACAGAGTACAACCTAATCCGAAATTAACGTAATAATTCTTTTGTCACATTTCAAAGCTACTAATTGTATATATGGACATAACTATTTGAATGTACTCGTAGTACTGTCTTGCATGCAATGCATTATGGGTAGGGTGGATTTACCATATCTTCTGCAGGTTGCAGTACCATATGTGACCAAAAGAGGTCCCATTGGCCCTTTTACTTTGGTTGTTACATGTACTATTTTCCTAATTGGCTTTCTTCTGCCTGCTCTTGCAGACAGGACACGCTCGCTCTCTCACAACGCTTTTTTAAAATTTAAGCAGCACGGCCGCCTCAGATGTGATAATGGTGGACGTGCTTTTCTTTTACCTGAACATGGGCGTGCTTGTTTTGTTATAGTGGACTGTCAGCTGTCCATTGATGTCACCACGGCCTTACGACTTTAAACATATAATTGCTCATATTTCAAGCAGCTGTGTACTGTTTCGCTTAGGTAGTTTATGATGCTCACTAGGGACCTCTAGGATCAGCTTGCGGTACTGCACCTAGACATGCAGTGCTGGTGCCTTGCTCACTAGGGACTTCTAGGAGCAGCTTGCCGTATTGCACCGAGACATGCAGTGCTGTTGCCTTGCTCACTGGGGACCTCTACGAGCAGCTTGCTTTACTGCACCCAGACATGCAGTGCTGGTGTCTTGCTCACGGGGGACCTCTAGGAGCAGCTTGCGGTACTGCACCTAGACATACAGTGCTGGTGCCTTGCTCACTAGGGACCTCTAGGAGCAGCTTACGGTATTGCACAGAGACATGCAGTGCTGGTGCCTTGCTCACTGGGGACCTGTAGGAGCAGCTTGCGGTACTGACCTAGACTTGCAGTGCTGGTGCCTTGCTCACTGGAGACCTCTGGGAGCAGCTTGCGGTACTGCACGTAGACATGCAGTGATGGTGCCTTGCTCACTAGGGACCTCTAGGAGCAGCTTGCGGTACTGCACCTAGACATGCAGTGCTGGCACCTTGCTCACTAGGGACCTTTAGGAGCAGCTTGCGGTACTGCACCGAGACATGTAGTGCTGGTGACTTGCTCACTGGGGACCCCTAGGAGCAGCTTGCGGTATTGCACCGAGCCATGCAGTGCTGGTGCCTTGCTCACTGGGGACCTCTAGGAGCAGCTTGCTTTACTGCACCTAGACATGCAGTGCTGGTGCCTTGATCACTAGGGACCTCTAGGAGCAGCTTGCGTTATTGCACCGAGACATGTAGTGCTAGTGCCTTGCTCACTGGGCACCTCTAGGAGCAGCTTGCTGTACTGCACCTAAACACGCAGTGCTGGTATCTTGCTCACTGGGGACCTCTGGGAGCAGCTTGCGGTACTGCACCTAGACATGCAGTGCTGGTGCCTTGCTCACTAGGGACCTCTAGGAGCAGCTTGCGGTACTGCACCTAGACATGCAGTGCTGGTGCCTTGCTCACTAGGGACCTCTAGGAGCAGTTGCGGTACTGCACAGAGACATGCAGTGCTAGTGCCTTGCTCACTAGGGACTTCTAGGAGCAGCTTGCAGTACTGCACCTAGACATGCAGTGCTGGTGCCTTGCTCACTAGGTACCTCTAGGAGCAACTTGCGGTACAACACTGAGACATACAATGCTGGATCTTGGCTCACTACGCAAGCATTTGCAATGCTCTAGGTCTTGCATTACTGAAAGTATGAGCTATCGGCATTGCATTATTATTTGCAACGCCAATACCTCAAACTACCAGTAATTCGACACCTATTGCATTGCAAATGCTTGTTTTGTTATGCCTCCACTCCTCGCGCCGCACTTTTGTAAAATGCAGCTTGCCTTTCTGTGATATATTGGGTGACGGCTCTTCTTTCATATCAAGTTACCGAAACAAGCCGCTCACACACACACAACCCCACTTACTTCATCAAACGGCCCCATTACACCACGTTTGGTTACCTATGTGTATACAGCTCTGGACCACTGGTACGTGGGGCTCGAGTGGCAGAGGTCTATTTAAACAGTGAACCTTCAGTTGTGCTTGATGGTCAATGGAAGGGCGTGGTCGGGAGACCAGAAGGTGACTCGCCCTGTAGGTTGATGGGAAATGTAGTTTTTCCCATGGGCCAATCCCGTGTGGAAGTCAGGACTCATATTTCATCATGGTGCTCATGGGAGATGTAGTTTTTTGTTGATACGAGGTGAAATATTATCGGAGGGTCTCCAAGATTGTAATAGTGATGCAGGGTGTTACATTAGGGCAAAAAATCGGTCTTAATCACTTTACAGTTAAGGATAATTGCTGAAGGTGACAATGGGTAATAATGACATTAGCATATCCCGGGGGGCCAGATGAAAATTAGGTGTGGGGGGGCGGCTGCCTATGATGAAGCGATGTGTTGTTGTTACTACAGGGGTATTACTGTACTCAGTAGTAGATCAGGTGAACATGCCTCAAGGAAGCATTTCTTTTGCAACCCTACACTTGAGACAATGGAAGGGAACTAACATGGGGTGTGAGTTATGAGCTAAATCCATGTAGGAGTTATTTAAGCAAGGACTTTTTGAAGGTTAAATGAGAAAAACGGAAAATGCATATTGATATAATTCAGGCGCTGAGGCATCCCCATGTCATTTCATCATTAAGTCCCCGTAGATCTGTGTGTAACCTGTACACCCAACACTCTTAAAAAATGAGTAGTGGTAATGCCATGTCTGTGTTTGTCTGAATTTCTCTAGAACATACCATTCCATTTCATTTATCATTGTGTCCTTTTTCAATGTGGTGCTGTGTTAGCTTTGTGCCATCCCTGTGACACTGAATGGTATTCCTGTGTCCTGTTATGCGGGTGCATACTTTTCTGGTCATCATCCCAATGTACAGGAGATGACAGGGACACTTGATAACATAAAACGCATTGCTGGTATTGCAATTGGTTAAATGTTTCAGTCTCCAAGGTGTCCTCAAACCCACATCTAGTTCCTTTATTCTTTTTGTCCAATGGCATATGCGGCATTTGCCGCATAGGGAGTGTCCAACTGGAGATGGTAGGCTCCAAGTGTAGACAGATTATCATGGTTTTTACTCTTTCTGGGCCGAGTATACACCAGCAGGTCTTTTATGCTTGTTGCTCTCTTAAAAGAGCATGTGGGTTTTTCTAAATTCAAACCACCCGAAAGAAAAATATTCCAATTCTTGTTGATCACTTTCTGAAAAGTATTGGACATAGTACTGTAGGTAGTGACACAAATCAACCTATCACTGCCTTGTTTTTGGTATTTTGTGAGGAGTTGGTCTCAATTGTTGTTCAACGCTCTTTTTTTCAGCTTTTTTCACACATTTTGTGGGATAATGTTTCCCCGCAAGCTTGTGACTCAGTATTTTTGCATGGTATTTGTAATCATTAACTTGTGAACAGTTACGACGTAATCGTAAGAAGTGTCCCACAGGGAGGTTCTCCCTCAAACCATGGGGATGGAAACTGTCAAACTGTAAGGTTGTTGCGGTCCGTTGGTTTATAGTAAACCTCACTCTCCAACTTCCCATTACTCTCTTTTATCAGAAGGTCAAGGAAAGGGAGTTCAGTCCCAGCCACTGTAATGGTAAACCTCAAAAAGGTGTTCAGGACATTCAGCCAGTTCCCAAAGTTTTGAGCCTCCTCTTTGGTGCCGTTCCAAATTAGCAGGACGTCATCAATGTAACGTTTACAAATTTTTATTTTGTCTTGGAATGGGTTTTGATCATTTAGGACAAAATCTGATTTAATGGAGTGCACATAGAGGCAGGCTAAGCTGGGAGCAAAGGTGCTCCCCATTGATGTTCCGTGCACCTGTAGATAGTGCTCTCCCTCAAACTCGAAGAAATTCCAAGTGAATGCTCAATGTGTTACATCCATTAAAAAATCCCTTGGGGTGATGGAGCTCCATTGTGTTAAGCCAAGAATTCTCTCTACGACTGATACAGTGGTCTTCTGTGGAATATTTGTGTAAAGGATTCCACAACTAGACAGAGTTTGTTGAGTTTGTTGAAGGGTAAGTCCTTAATCAGGTTCAGCTCATCTTTTGTGTCTTGTAGGTCGGTAGGCATCTTTTGGACCAGTGGTCTACAAAAGACCTCGCAGAACTGTGAACGAGACTCCAGAATGGAGCTAATCCTTGAGACAATTGGTCTTCCCAGAGGCGGAATTTTTTTTTTTGTCTATCTTTGGTATTACATAAAAGTACGGTACTCGAGGTTGTTTCTGGATAAGAAAATCCGCTTCATGTTTAGTTATCCAACCCTTCTCCAAACCTTAATTGATTTTGTAGGCTACCTCTTCCTGGATTTCACCTTAGGGATCTTTTGATAGTCGTTTGTAGTAACGAGCCTTGCTGAGTAGTTTTTTACACTCATTTCCGTACATCTCCTTCGGGAGGATTACAACAGCTCCCCCTTTATCTGCAGGTTTGATTGTAATGGAGTCATCTGCTGCCAAGCATTCCGGTGCCATCTTTTCCTCTTTACTCATATTGTTGAACCTCTTATAGTCCGTTGTCCCCTCCCTGTTGACAGCTTGTTCTAAAGCTAAAACCTCCGGTGGCATGGAGGAAGTGGGGGGAGTAAATGTGGATTTTGGTCATAGGCCAGTGTTGACTTCCTGATTGTTGTAAGATCTGTCTTGAAAGAACATCTTAAATCTGATTTTCCATAAGAAATCAGCTGTTTCCAATTTTAATTTAAAGATGTCCTCTTTAGGGGTGGGAACAAAGCCCAACCCTATGTTAAGGACTGCTTTCTCTGTTTCGCTGAGGTCATGGTTACTCAAGTTTATAACTATTTCCAAGGAGAGGCCTAGTGTTTGCTGCTACTCGGTATTTTGTTCTGCGGTTGTTATAGGGATTCTGCACATACACAGAGCTATGCACAGGATAATAGGACCTCGGAATATAGTGGTGAGCCAATCATAAGCCTTAGCACCTAAAACCCCAACCCGACTAGCTGTAGCGTCTCATTAGCAAAAATACTACCAATGATTAGACAACCCAGAACACGGTATCTCTCTCTCAGGACTCGCAGGAGCAAGAACACCCTTTCATAACTCACTCATACCTGTCCACAACGCACGTAAGAAGAGACACTGTATAGTTTAAAATGTTTATTTCAACTAACGTGCTCTAAGATACAGTACACGTGTCAGTACTATCAGCATAATGCATAAAGATAATATAATCAGCATAGTTACAATTCCATAGAATACAAACGGGGAAAGCATTTCATAAAGCAGTGGATATAGAGCTAACTGACTATACCACCCTCCCCGTGCTATTAGCTAGTTTATTATATAAACAGAAAACCTCTGGGCTGTGTTAGGCGGACCCTCATACCTCAATCTCTAGATGCAGGTTTTACATCAGTAGACTAAAACAGCTCTTCTCTCTGGAAAGGTTTTTCTCCAAGTGCCTCTAACATTGTAATCACCATATTAAAAGCACACGAATTTCTCCAGTGCAGCTGCACATAGTGTTATGTCTAGGTGCGAGGGACAGGCCAGATCAGTAAGAACAAGGGACGTTGTTTTTCGACCTTGCAGAAGCAACCCAGAGGGAACAAGAGAAAAGGTGAAAGACAGAAATGCAGACAGTCCTAATATAGCCAGGCACAAGCAGAGGTTTGAAAAACAAAGTCACAAAGGAACGTGTGCAGAAAAGGCATCATGGCAGCCAGGCCGCAGCCAACTTAGCAGGGCAGGCCATGAGGCCACATACCACATGACACCCTCCCCTGGACAGTCCATAGACCTAGACGGAGTTCAAAGTGAAGGAGCAGAACAGAAACATCTGGTTGTGAAAAAGTCCCCAGGAAGGACAACGAATGGGAGAGAAAGAGAAATAAAAATCCGCAGGAAAAATGCAGGGTGAAGCCGAAAGCGGAGGCCCTGATCAATCCATTAAGGTGTAGGTGCAGAAAAATGCCACACCCTCCAAAAGGACATTGTTGGAACCATCATAAAAAAGAGACGCCATCCAGTCCAATAAATCAAAACTGCAGGCATGTTCCTCATAAGAGGGAGCAGTGAAGAGCATTGCGGGACAACTTGCGTGATACTCAATATAACTTTGTTGTAGGAGAGTCTGAGCAGCCGCACAAACATCCCATTGCGCCAATATTCCAAGTGCAGCCGCACGCGCCATATAGCCATCCCCGGAACAGTCCCGCTCATGTGCCTCTAAGGGACCCATCAAGGGGACAAAATCCGGGCGAGACAGAGACGCATTGGAAAGGCAATAATCCAAGGACCAGGAAAAAGGACAGCGGATGCAAGTCATCACAGGTTGCACGCAAGTGAAATACGCAAAGCGAAATGAAAGACTGTAGGACACACTGAGGGTCGCCAATGGCAGGACGCCGAAGCCGGCGAGCATGCATTCACGGAGCATCTGAAGTCGACCGTGGTCGAGAAGGGCCCAATGAAGTGCAGCCATTGCGCAGCAAACAGACCAAAAGCAAAATACCAGCCACCAAAGCAAGGATCAACGGAATGCCGCCGAAGACGCTGGAAAAATGGAATGAATAAAAGCCGGTATTACACCAAAGATAGTTTGAAAGGAGGTCACAAGGCCAGAGCCCACAACTTTAAAAAGTGCACCAGACCCTCGGTGCGCGATGCATTAAAAACGCGGTGAATCAGTTCACCGAAATGTTGTGGGAGGTTAGTGTTCAAAAGGGCCTGTATTTCACTGTGGGTTCTTGCCACCTGGAGAATGAATGTCTCCCGGGCGGATGTGAGCATAACCTCCTGATTCAATAATAGCGCCTTTATTCTGCTCAATTTATTGAAATCCGCCTTCAAGGTAGGAATGGAAGGCCAAATGGAACTATCTATGATGTCGTGCGGGGAGGAAAAAGCACATTTTTGCAGCAGACAACTCTGTGGGAAACTGTTACGATATAGGGTATACCGGCCAGCATGCCACAGCAGTCCTGATTATTCAGAAGCAGATAGCTACCATTTGCAAGCACAGTGAAAGTAGGAGAAATAGCAGGAGCAGGAATACCCTTCAAAACACAAGCAAGATTCGCAGCTGAAACGTTACAAGCGCCGTGCAACTTAATGTGTTTGCAAATAAGGGAATGACCCACAGTAGAATCACAAGTCTCGCCTGTGAGAAACACTTCCTTCCCGTCCCGAAGACATTTAAACATGAAAGGCAGGGACCACAGTTCATGCAAGAAGGCACTGCCCAAAGGCTGAAAACGGCCCACGGGATAATGTTTCATGCAGGAACTGAATTCAAATAAAGAGAAAGGTAAAGCGATAACCCCGTGTACTAGCCACAACGCAGAATCTAATTCCGCAACAGAGAACGGTAATGGCTCTATTTTCTCGATATGTAAAAGGGTGTATGTGGCATCCTTCATGGACATGAACTGCTGCTTGTTAGTCAAATTAAAAGGTAAAAACAAGGCAGTAGTGTTCAGAAAATGCCAAGGAACTTTACCCAACTTAAGTGTCTGCAAAGTCCATGCAAACTGCATAACTGAACGCAATTGATTCTGACCATGATATAACACAGAAACATCATCTTGTACAATATCAACAACAGAGGACACAATATTCTCTAACGTGTAAATGCGGGAAGACAGGGTATTAATACTATTGTCAACAACAGCAAGCACCTTTTCTAAATTTGCCTGATCAATCTCCCGAAGGCGGGAGGAAGCTTCAATTTGCGAAAGCTTCCAGAGTTCATTGTAAGTTTCATAAATGAATCTCTTAGGTCGAGGGCCTCGAGGCCCCAGAACAAAATCGGACAGATCAATGTTGCCTGAAAGGAGGGATAAATGCTGTTTTACAGAATCCAAGGAGGAGTGTTGCAACCACTGTTTACATAATTTTCCAACAGAATACGTTGTAACTGTACGAGAGTCAGAAAACCTCGGGTCTGGCCTATCCTGTGTATAACCAGGAGCTGAGTCATGAAAACGCAGTTGGCAGGCGTTCGCCGCTGTTGGCTAAGCCAACCAGGGTGACTGAACAAAAGTTGAAAAATTAAAGGAATTGTTCTGAAATAAAGCTTGCAAATCAGTAAGTGAAATATTAAAAAGCAAGCTCCCATTAGTGGTGGAAGACAACACAGGAATGGAAGGGGCATTTAATTGTTTGGAAGTAGCCAAACCCCAACACGTTGTTTGATAGATGGAATGATTTAAAAACAGAATTTGGGTAGGGATGAGGCAAGCACGGTGCAAGGCTTCTGTGCCTTGCACCTGCCATGATTTGGAACCCCAAATAGATTTCAGGTCAATGGTGTCCCGCCAGTACTCATAACCACCCACAGATAAGGCGCTCAAAAAGGAACCCGAATATAACAATTTTGTGTGGGTCAACATGATTTTCCGAGTGGATGTAATGTTTAATTTAAAATAATAGGACCCAGGGTTCGATCTATCAAAGTCTGTAAAGTAAGTACATTTTTTTCTAAGGGTTTGGGAGCTACCGGGCAAAGGGGTTGGACAATGCTCCCATTGGGTGTAGTCAAAAGAACCACGAAGTGCACTTGGTTTATGGACAAAGTGGTTGCCCCAATGCTGGTAACAATACAAATCAGCATAACTTGCAGAATTCACGTACAAATCTTCAGCATTAAAAGCAGCATAATATTTCAAATCAGTAAATAATGCTTCTACAGCATGCACATCCCAATCATCAGAGTGAATATTACTTTTTACGACATCACCCATTGAAACACGAAGGACATTTGGTACATTAATAATTTCGGTTGGTCCATGAATTTGGAAGTTTACTGCATCCCAAACGATGCCGTCAGCAACTGGAAAAGCTGAAATGTTCACAAATGTGTGGTCTCGCTTCATGATGTGAGATGAAGAATGTGGAGCCAAAGTTCCAGCGACACAGTTCACTGCAGAGCGTTCTGGCAAATAGTGACCATTGATGAGTAGAAAAAATACCATGACAAAGCCAATGGACATAAACAGAAAAATCAGAAATAGTACCAACCAGATGTATGACCATGGGGGGATCAAAAAATTGTCTCTGAACCAGGATACAAAAATACTGAATCGGGACGGGACAAGTGAGGAGGTTGAATCCGAGTCAAAAGAATAACGTGTTGGGCTCAGTGGCGTTGTTTGTAGGTCTACCACTGACTCGTTGGCGTGGTAGTTACACTCAGTCTCCTCGTTGCAGGGGGAATCCGGGTAGTCGAGTAAGCGATCAGGCAAATCTACCATCTCGATGGCAACATCATTGACCGTTCGGGCCGGAGGGGCACAAACATTTGTCCGGGAAATGACAGGACAAGAGACCGCTGGTGTAACACTATTCAGGATCGGCCAGATGGTGTAGCTTGACATTTTCCACCGAGATGTATCTGTTCTCTTTGCGACCAGGAAGCGGTGGTAAGATGACTGTACGAGTTCCCTTCAAGCCCAGGACTGGAACTGGTGCACGATAAGAGGGGCCGAATTATTTTTGTTCTCCACCTTCTCTCGAACCAGATCTCCAATCTTCGGAAGCCAGCCGGCAACCGGAATCTGCAGCGCAGCGTCTGTGGCTGAAGGTAAATGTGCGATTGCAAGTTTGTCTCGGGCTTCTTGTAAGTCCTGTAACATAGTAGAATGGTTATCTACATCAAAGATGGCGGATTGTGCCGCCATGTCTAGACCATCAAGGTCTGGCACAAACATGCGTATGCCAAAGAGCATTTCGTATGGGGTCCGCCCACCCAGAGGTCTTCTAGGGAGATTATTAAGTGCACGTTGTACGGTATACAAGTGGGCCAGCCAGTTCCTGCCAGTACCTAAGACTCTAGCTGTCAAGGATTGCTTTAAGTCACGGTTCATTCGTTCAACGATCGAGTTGCCCTCAGGCCGATACGGAGACGAAAATTTCACCCGCACCCCCAGGGAACCCATTGCGTCCTTGTAAGCCTTAGAGGCAAACGCTGGACCTTGGTCCGAATGGAAGGTGCCACATGCGAAAACTCCCACAAAGACACGCAAATCCCTTATGACATTTCGAGCGTCAGCACTCCGTTGTGGCCAGACCCAGAGGAACTGTGTGCACGAGTCCACTGCAACCAAGATGTATTTATATGCAGTGTCTGAAGAGAATGGACCGCAGTGATCCAGGTAAACACACGCAAAAGGTCTGTTTGAAATGCAGAGCGATGTTTGTGGTGGACGTGTAACCGTGGAAGGCTTAATCTGCTGACAAACGTCACAAGAAAGCACATAGGTACGGGTTTGTTTGTATAAACCACGCCACCAGTAACGCTGCTGCAAGATGGAAACAGTCGCAGACACGCCTGCATGAGCCGAAGCCATGCCCTCGTGTGCGGCCGTTATCAAGGAAAGCCTGCGGTCCGCGTTGGGAATCAGCCGATCACCAACGTCTGGAATACTTACGACAGGAGCCTGTTCGGGACCTAAATGATAAGTATATTTGGAAGGGAAACCCCAGGGATATTTGGTACCTTCCGTCGTTGCAGCAATAGCTGCCAAGATATCAGTATCTATTTTAGTCATGGATCTTGTAACTGCTGCGACTGAACACGTGGCTACTGCTGATTTGGCAGCTTCGTCTGCCAAACCGTTACCAACAGCGTGTGCGCCCACACTCTGATGGCCAAGGGTGTGAACCACCTGTGTGAGAGGCAGACGTTGTTTCAAATCTGCCACTCGAACCCAAAGCATTTTATGCTTAATGGTGCTACCTTTGGCGTCCCTGTAGTCGTTTTGCGACCAAAAGAACAGATTGTCATTGTAAGATTGAACACAGTAGTAAGAATCACATACAATTAGAGTGGTCACATCAGGATTTGCGAACTCAAGTGCAAGCACCAATGCGCGCAGCTCGGCCAATTGTGCAGTACTGTCTCTGAGTGCCTGGGTGTGCACTACAGTAGATTTGAACTTGCCGTTCACAAAAGAACCTGCAACAATAGCACATGCGGCTGAATAAGCATGCTTGGAACCCGTGGCCGGTTGTGCCGAACCATCGGTATAGATAACACATTCGTAATCCTCAAGCGGTAGCAAAGACAGAGGAGGAGGATGAACGAATTCATACTGTAAAAACTCCTGAGTCTGAAGTGAAGAATCAAAAATAAAAGTGACATCCGGAGATGTCAAAGAGGTTGCCCATTGAATCCAACGGGGTGCAACACTTTAGAGTTCGGTACACTTGCCTTTGTCACTGCCTCCAGGGCAGGACATGGTGTTACCACCAGAATGCGTTTTCCCTGTGCCAGTGCGCGTTCCTTTAGAATCCCCATCTGCACTGCAGTCAAAACTTTTTCCACAGAGGAAAAGCGCATTTCCGCGGAAGTGTAAAGATGTGACTTGTATGCGATCGGTACAGTGTCTCCTTCGTTAAAGGTTAAGTACGTGAAACCCACTGCCCCCGGAATTATTCTAATCACCAGGTTTGTGTGGTTGTCACGGGTCAACAAGAATTTAGAGGCTAGTAGGTCTGTCTGCAAAGACTGCAGAATGGAGGAATGCTCCGGAAGCCAGCATGACTTCGAAAAGTTAGGTTGTATCAAGGTATACAGTGGCTTGATACGCTGGGCATATTCGGGAATGTAAGTACGCCCGAAGTTCAGAAAACCCAGTAAAGACTGAAGTTTTTTCAGAGTAGTAGGAGGGCACAAAAGTACACATTTCTCTAGGAAATGGGGGGCTAACCCCTTACCTTCATTGTTGAGCTCATAGCCCAAAAACAAAACGGTAAATTCAGCAATGTGAGATTTGGCAAAGTTAAACTTGTAACCTAAAACCGCAAATTCTAGAATAATGCGGTCCACTCGGGTAAGATGCTGGAATAATTCGTCGTCTGTCAGACAAATGTCATCGACATACGAACATGCATCTGTGTCTATGCCGTCTAACAAAGAGACAACACGGGCAGCGAATACGCCTGGACTGTTCAAATGTCGTTTTATATTTTTTACGAACGAGACTGTCTACAAGCGCAGAACTGTGTGTGTTTTGCACCGCAAAGGTCCGACAATGAGAGTTCAAATGTCGGTATTCCAAAACTAAGCGGTACGATCCATCGGGTTTAGAAACCGCGAAAAGGGGATTGTTCATAGGTGACACGCAGGTTTCAATTACTCCCTGATATTCTAACTGAGTCAGAATTTCGGAAACGGGACCTTTAGCTTTCCGTTTGATGGGATATTGGGGTTGTGGCTGTGGAAGCGACCGCAAAGGTATTTCATGGGGGGGAGAATCCTCATCCCATCCCACGTAGTTGCGGTATAACGCTGGAGCCAGGGACACAGCCCACTCAGCTGCTAGAGCCTCCGCTTTGTCCTTTGGGACATGACGAGAAAAGCTCGGAAGGATTACCTCCTCCCCTTTACGTGCAGCAAGTACGAATGGGGGCGGCCAATCCGCCTCTGCTAACAAAATGTCATACGAAGAGGTCAGATTTTCCCAAAAAATCCCTTTTATAACGCGCTGTATATCACCTTCGATCTGAATTACAATATTATATAATCTGTCAGGGGGTGCCACTCGGGTGTCTGCTGTCTCAACAGTAATGAATATATCAGTTGCTGTCGCCTGCACATGAGGACGTAGTGCCTCCCGCACTATGGTAACTTCCGCGGCGCTGCCTAGGAGGGTCACTGCCCACGTCCAATTCAGGAGTCTCGTTCTCACCGTCTGTGGCATATCTCGCTGTAACAGCGGCAACTTTCTTCTTCTGAAATTGTGGGCGAGAACGCGGAAATTCTTCGGCTTTCCCTCTGACTTGTTGTCGAGGTTGGTCTCGTCCCTGGGGAGCCTCTCGACCCCTTCCTCTATCCTGGCGATCTCCTCCACTGGCCTGTGAAGTTGTCGGAGCCTGTGAAGAACGAGGAGAACGCGTATCAGGGACTTGAAACCTATCTGGTGATTTAATTCTCGCCCTATCTCGCAAATCATAAGTGCGTTCAGAAGAGACGGAAACCGGGGATGCGCCTCGCGACCCCGGCTTCTTCTGTTGCTTACCCTGTTTTTTCAACCTCCAGCTCTTTTTAGTAAAGACTGGTTTCTCATCTTTCTCAGATTGAGTTTTTGGTTGTTGTTGTTGCGATTGTGTCTGCGATTTAGCAAAAGGCTTAACTCCCAGGCTATTTCGGCCAATAGTTTTGTAAGCCTGGGCAATAATTTTCGGTAACTCGCGCGGCTTGTCCGGTTCTGGGACCAAAGCCAAAGCATTAGCTACTTGAAAGTTAACTGCATCGCCCTTGACATTTGCAAGGATCAAATCAGATACTACGTCGAACACTCCCACCAGTCTCATCCCTAATTCCACAGCCGCTTCAGGGCCATGTTCATCCTGTACACGTTTAATTACAGAGGGGAGAACCGTCATGGAAGGAGTGCCGAAACACTTCGCATATACTGCTGCGAATACCCTACCCCAGTTGTTGCATTCTGCCAACTCGGGGACTAAGTCTTTTGGCAAACTAATCGTTAAAATCCTGTGTTTATCCACGGGAGAGGTGCTAGGAAAAACTGCCTCCAGCTGGTCAAATGTTTCTGCAAGCCAATAAGGAAAATCATCCTTATTTTGTGGGCGCTTGCCCATCACTGAATTAACCATGACAGGACTTATGGTCACACCGCCTGCACCAGCTGGATGGGCCGCAACTCCAGGAGGGGCTCCCTGGATGTTGCCTGTAACATACTGTACTAAAGCTCGATGAACTCGTATCAAAGACGAATGCATATCACGCAATTCCGCGACTGGTACCAACATATAACGCGGATGTGGGCTATACCCGGCCAAAACAGGCCAAGTGGCCCCTTCAATGGATAAGTGGCCTAAGCGTACCGTGGTAACCGGTTGGGGGAGGGCGCCATCAAACCAAACACGGTGTTGCCAAGCCGTGAGCGGTATTTCAAGGTTCCTTTACGGTCTATAGTGATTAGGAACTACGGTGGCTTCATATTCATGGAACAAATTATCGTTCGCATCCACCGCCGGAAAGGTGACCCAAGAGTAAAACACTTCAAAATGGTAAGCTGGGTCTGCTTGTACCGCAAAGATCAGATCGACACCCGCGTCAGGCACTCCATACACTGTTAAGTGAGCCCGGAGCGCTGCACGGCTATGTGCCGCAATTTGGACAGCCATTTAAGGCTAAAATATTTCGACAACCTAATAGGAGGCAGCACAATATAGGGTTGTATTTAAAAACCTTTTAACAACTTCAAGCTTGAAAGAACCTATAAAAACGTCAAAATAGGAGGTATCACCTTCACACACGCTTCCGGAAGCGTCTGTGAAGGGGTTGTGGACAAGCATAAAATACTACTCAAGCGTCTCGCAGATAAGCAGCCCACTCATTGGGCGCCATGTTATAGGGATTCTGCACATACACAGAGCTATGCACAGGATAATAGGACCTCGGAATATAGTGGTGAGCCAATCATAAGCCTTAGCACCTAAAACCCCAACCCGACTAGCTGTAGCGTCTCATTAGCAAAAATACTACCAATGATTAGACAACCCAGAACACGGTATCTCTCTCTCAGGACTCGCAGGAGCAAGAACACCCTTTCATAACTCACTCATACCTGTCCACAACGTGCGTAAGAAGAGACACTGTACAGTTTAAAATATTTATTTCAACTAACGTGCTCTAAGATACAGTACACTTGTCAGTACTATCAGCATAATGCATAAAGATAATATAATCAGCATAGTTACAATTCCATAGAATACAAACGGGGAAAGCATTTCATAAAGCAGTGGATATAGAGCTAACTGACTATACCACCCTCCCCGTGCTATTAGCTAGTTTATTATATAAACAGAAAACCTCTGGGCTGTTTTAGGCGGACCCTCATACCTCAATCTCTAGATGCAGGTTTTACATCAGTAGACTAAAACAGCTCTTCTCTCTGGAAAGGTTTTTCTCCAAGTGCCTCTAACATTGTAATCACCATATTAAAAGCACACGAATTTCTCCAGTGCAGCTGCACATAGTGTTATGTCTAGGTGCGAGGGACAGGCCAGATCAGTAAGAACAAGGGACGTTGTTTTTCGACCTTGCAGAAGCAACCCAGAGGGAACAAGAGAAAAGGTGAAAGACAGAAATGCAGACAGTCCTAATATAGCCAGGCACAAGCAGAGGTTTGAAAAACAAAGTCACAAAGGAACGTGTGCAGAAAAGGCATCATGGCAGCCAGGCCGCAGCCAACTTAGCAGGGCAGGCCATGAGGCCACAAACCACATGACACCCTCCCCTGGACAGTCCATAGACCTAGACGGAGTTCAAAGTGAAGGAGCAGAACAGAAACGTCTGGTTGTGAAAAAGTCCCCAGGAAGGACAACGAATGGGAGAGAAAGAGAAATAAAAATCCGCAGGAAAAATGCAGGGTGAAGCCGAAAGCGGAGGCCCTGATCAATCCATTAAGGTGTAGGTGCAGAAAAACGCCACACCCTCCAAAAGGACATCGTTGGAACCATCATAAAAAAGAGACGCCATCCAGTCCAATAAATCAAAACTGCAGGCATGTTCCTCATAAGAGGGAGCAGTGAAGAGCATTGCGGGACAACTTGCGTGATACTCAATATAACTTTGTTGTAGGAGAGTCTGAGCAGCCGCACAAACATCCCATTGCGCCAATATTCCAAGTGCAGCCGCACGCGCCATATAGCCATCCCCGGAACAGTCCCGCTCATGTGCCTCTAAGGGACCCATCAAGGGGACAAAATCCGGGCGAGACAGAGACGCATTGGAAAGGCAATAATCCAAGGACCAGGAAAAAGGACAGCGGATGCAAGTCATCACAGGTTGCACGCAAGTGAAATACGCAAAGCGAAATGAAAGACTGTAGGACACACTGAGGGTCGCCAATGGCAGGACGCCGAAGCCGGCGAGCATGCGTTCACGGAGCATCTGAAGTCGACCGTGGTCGAGAAGGGCCCAATGAAGTGCAGCCATTGCGCAGCAAACAGACCAAAAGCAAAATACCAGCCACCAAAGCAAGGATCAACGGAATGCCGCCGAAGACGCTGGAAAAAATGGAATGAATAAAAGCCGGTATTACACCAAAGATAGTTTGAAAGGAGGTCACAAGGCCAGAGCCCACAACTTTAAAAAAGTGCACCAGACCCTCGGTGCGCGATGCATTAAAAACGCGGTGAATCAGTTCACCGAAATGTTGTGGGAGGTTAGTGTTCAAAAGGGCCTGTATTTCACTGTGGGTTCTTGCCACCTGGAGAAGGAATGTCTCCCGGGCGGATGTGAGCATAACCTCCTGATTCAATAATAGCGCCTTTATTCTGCTCAATTTATTGAAATCCGCCTTCAAGGTAGGAATGGAAGGCCAAATGGAACTATCTATGATGTCGTGCGGGGGAGGAAAAAGCACATTTTTGCAGCAGACAACTCTGTGGGAAACTGTTACGATATAGGGTATACCGGCCAGCATGCCACAGCAGTCCTGATTATTCAGAAGCAGATAGCTACCATTTGCAAGCACAGTGAAAGTAAGAGAAATAGCAGGAGCAGGAATACCCTTCAAAACACAAGCAAGATTCGCAGCTGAAACGTTACAAGCGCCGTGCAACTTAATGTGTTTGCAAATAAGGGAATGACCCACAGTAGAATCACAAGTCTCGCCTGTGAGAAACACTTCCTTCCCGTCCCGAAGACATTTAAACATGAAAGGCAGGGACCACAGTTCATGCAAGAAGGCACTGCCCAAAGGCTGAAAACGGCCAACGGGATAATGTTTCATGCAGGAACTGAATTCAAATAAAGAGAAAGGTAAAGCGATAACCCCGTGTACTAGCCACAACGCAGAATCTAATTCCGCAACAGAGAACGGTAATGGCTCTATTTTCTCGATATGTAAAAGGGTGTATGTGGCATCCTTCATGGACATGAACTGCTGCTTGTCAGTCAAATTAAAAGGTAAAAACAAGGCAGTGGTGTTCAGAAAATGCCAAGGAACTTTACCCAACTTAAGTGTCTGCAAAGTCCATGCAAACTGCATAACTGAACGCAATTGATTCTGACCATGATATAACACAGAAACATCATCTTGTACAATATCAACAACAGAGGACACAATATTCTCTAACGTGTAAATGCGGGAAGACAGGGTATTAATACTATTGTCAACAACAGCAAGCACCTTTTCTAAATTTGCCTGATCAATCTCCCGAAGGCGGGAGGCAGCTTCAATTTGCGAAAGCTTCCAGAGTTCATTGTAAGTTTCATAAATGAATCTCTTAGGTCGAGGGCCACGAGGCCCCAGAACAAAATCGGACAGATCAATGTTGCCTGAAAGGAGGGATAAATGCTGTTTTACAGAATCCAAGGAGGAGTGTTGCAACCACTGTTTACATAATTTTCCAACAGAATACGTTGTAACTGTACGAGAGTCAGAAAACCTCGGGTCTGGCCTATCCTGTGTATAACCAGGAGCTGAGTCATGAAAACGCAGTTGGCAGGCGTTCGCCGCTGTTGGCCAAGCCAACCAGGGTGACTGAACAAAAGTTGAAAAATTAAAGGAATTGTTCTGAAATAAAGCTTGCAAATCAGTAAGTGAAATATTAAAAAGCAAGCTCCCATTAGTGGTGGAAGACAACACAGGAATGGAAGGGGCATTTAATTGTTTGGAAGTAGCCAAACCCCAACACGTTGTTTGATAGATGGAATGATTTAAAAACAGAATTTGGGTAGGGATGAGGCAAGCACGGTGCAAGGCTTCTGTGCCTTGCACCTGCCATGATTTGGAACCCCAAATAGATTTCAGGTCAATGGTGTCCCGCCAGTACTCATAACCACCCACAGCTAAGGCGCTCAAAAAGGAACCCGAATATAACAATTTTGTGTGGGTCAACATGATTTTCCGAGTGGATGTAATGTTTAATTTAAAATAATAGGACCCAGGGTTCGATCTATCAAAGTCTGTAAAGTAAGTACATTTTTTTCTAAGGGTTTGGGAGCTACCGGGCAAAGGGGTTGGACAATGCTCCCATTGGGTGTAGTCAAAAGAACCACGAAGTGCACTTGGTTTATGGACAAAGTGGTTGCCCCAATGGTGGTAACAATACAAATCAGCATAACTTGCAGAATTCATGTACAAATCTTCAGCATTAAAAGCAGCATAATATTTCAAATCAGTAAATAATGCTTCTACAGCATGCACATCCCAATCGTCAGAGTGAATATTACTTTTTACGACATCACCCATTGAAACACGAAGGACATTTGGTACATTAATAATTTCGGTTGGTCCATGAATTTGGAAGTTTACTGCATCCCAAACGATGCCGTCAGCAACTGGAAAAGCTGAAATGTTCACAAATGTGTGGTCTCGCTTCATGATGTGAGATGAAGAATGTGGAGCCAAAGTTCCAGCGACACAGTTCACTGCAGAGCGTTCTGGCAAATAGTGACCATTGATGAGTAGAAAAATACCGTGACAAAGCCAATGGACATAAACAGAAAAATCAGAAATAGTACCAACCAGATGTATGACCATGGGGGGATCAAAAAATTGTCTCTGAACCAGGATACAAAAATACTGAATCGGGACGGGACAAGTGAGGAGGTTGAATCCGAGTCAAAAGAATAAAGTGTTGGGCTCAGTGGCGTTGTTTGTAGGTCTACCACTGACTCGTTGGCGTGGTAGTTACACTCAGTCTCCTCGTTGCAGGGGGAATCCGGGTAGTCGAGTAAGTGATCAGGCAAATCTACCATCTCGATGGCAACATCATTGACCGTTCGGGCCGGAGGGGCACAAACATTTGTCCGGGAAATGACAGGACAAGAGACCGCTGGTGTAACACTATTCAGGATCGGCCAGATGGTGTAGCTTGACATTTTCCACCGAGATGTATCTGTTCTCTTTGCGACCAGGAAGCGGTGGTAAGATGACTGTACGAGTTCCCTTCAAGCCCAGGACTGGAACTGGTGCACGATAAGAGGGGCCGAATTATTTTTTGTTCTCCACCTTCTCTCGAACCAGATCTCCAATCTTCGGAAGCCAGCCGGCAACCGGAATCTGCAGCGCAGCGTCTGTGGCTGAAGGTAAATGTGCGATTGCAAGTTTGTCTCGGGCTTCTTGTAAGTCCTGTAACATAGTAGAATGGTTATCTACATCAAAGATGGCGGATTGTGCCGCCATGTCTAGACCATCAAGGTCTGGCACAAACATGCGTATGCCAAAGAGCATTTCGTATGGGGTCCGCCCACCCAGAGGTCTTCTAGGGAGATTATTAAGTGCACGTTGTACGGTATACAAGTGGGCCAGCCAGTTCCTGCCAGTACCTAAGACTCTAGCTGTCAAGGATTGCTTTAAGTCACGGTTCATTCGTTCAACGATCGAGTTGCCCTCAGGCCGATACGGAGACGAAAATTTCACCCGCACCCCCAGGGAACCCATTGCGTCCTTGTAAGACTTAGAGGCAAACGCTGGACCTTGGTCCGAATGGAAGGTGCCACATGCGAAAACTCCCACAAAGACACGCAAATCCCTTATGACATTTCGAGCGTCAGCACTCCGTTGTGGCCAGACCCAGAGGAACCGTGTGCACGAGTCCACTGCAACCAAGATGTATTTATATGCAGTGTCTGAAGAGAATGGACCGCAGTGATCCAGGTAAACACACGCAAAAGGTCTGTTTGAAATGCAGAGCGATGTTTGTGGTGGACGTGTAACCGTGGAAGGCTTAATCTGCTGACAAACGTCACAAGAAAGCACATAGGTACGGGTTTGTTTGTATAAACCACGCCACCAGTAACGCTGCTGCAAGATAGAAACAGTCGCAGACACGCCTGCATGAGCCGAAGCCATGCCCTCGTGTGCGGCCGTTATCAAGGAAAGCCTGCGGTCCGCGTTGGGAATCAGCCGATCACCAACGTCTGGAATACTTACGACAGGAGCCTGTTCGGGACCTAAATGATAAGTATATTTGGAAGGGAAACCCCAGGGATATTTGGTACCTTCCGTCGTTGCAGCAATAGCTGCCAAGATATCAGTATCTATTTTAGTCATGGATCTTGTAACTGCTGCGACTGAACACGTGGCTACTGCTGATTTGGCAGCTTCATCTGCCAAACCGTTACCAACAGCGTGTGCGCCCACACTCTGATGGCCAAGGGTGTGAACCACCTGTGTGAGAGGCAGACGTTGTTTCAAATCTGCCACTCGAACCCAAAGCATTTTATGCTTAATGGTGCTACCTTTGGCGTCCCTGTAGTCGTTATGCGACCAAAAGAACAGATTGTCATTGTAAGATTGAACACAGTAGTAAGAATCACATACAATTAGAGTGGTCACATCAGGATTTGCGAACTCAAGTGCAAGCACCAATGCGCGCAGCTCGGCCAATTGTGCAGTACTGTCTCCGAGTGCCTGGGTGTGCACTACAGTAGATTTGAACTTGCCGTTCACAAAAGAACCTGCAACAATAGCACATGCGGCTGAATAAGCATGCTTGGAACCCGTGGCCGGTTGTGCCGAACCATCGGTATAGATAACACATTCGTAATCCTCAAGCGGTAGCAAAGACAGAGGAGGAGGATGAACGAATTCATACTGTAAAAACTCCTGAGTCTGAAGTGAAGAATCAAAAATAAAAGTGACATCCGGAGATGTCAAAGAGGTTGCCCATTGAATCCAACGGGGGTGCAACGCTTTAGAGTTCGGTACACTTGCCTTTGTCACTGCCTCCAGGGCAGGACATGGTGTTACCACCAGAATGCGTTTTCCCTGTGCCAGTGCGCGTTCCTTTAGAATCCCCATCTGCACTGCAGTCAAAACTTTTTCCACAGAGGAAAAGCGCATTTCCGCGGAAGTGTAAAGATGTGACTTGTATGCGATCGGTACAGTGTCTCCTTCGTTAAAGGTTAAGTACGTGAAACCCACTGCCCCCGGAATTATTCTAATCACCAGGTTTGTGTGGTTGTCACGGGTCAACATGAATTTAGGGGCTAGTAGGTCTGTCTGCAAAGACTGCAGAATGGAGGAATGCTCCGGAAGCCAGCATGACTTCGAAAAGTTAGGTTGTATCAAGGCATACAGAGGCTTGATACGCTGGGCATATTCGGGAATGTAAGTACGCCCGAAGTTCAGAAAACCCAGTAAAGACTGAAGTTTTTCAGAGTAGTAGGAGGGCACAAAAGTGCACATTTCTCTAGGAAATGGGGGCTAACCCCTTACCTTCATTGTTGAGCTCATAGCCCAAAAACAAAACGGTAAATTCAGCAATGTGAGATTTGGCAAAGTTAAACTTGTAACCTAAAACCGCAAATTCTAGAATAATGCGGTCCACTCGGGTAAGATGCTGGAATAATTCGTCGTCTGTCAGACAAATGTCATCGACATACGAACATGCATCTGTGTCTATGCCGTCTAACAAAGAGACAACACGGGCAGCGAATACGCCTGGACTGTTCAAGTGTCGTTTTATATTTTTTACGAACGAGACTGTCTACAAGTGCAGAACTGTGTGTGTTTTGCACCGCAAAGGTCCGACAATGAGAGTTCAAATGTCGGTATTCCAAAACTAAGCGGTACGATCCATCGGGTTTAGAAACCGCGAAAAGGGGATTGTTCATAGGTGACACGCAGGTTTCAATTACTCCCTGATATTCTAACTGAGTCAGAATTTCGGAAACGGGACCTTTAGCTTTCCGTTTGATGGGATATTGGGGTTGTGGCTGTGGAAGCGACCGCAAAGGTATTTCATGGGGGGCAGAATCCTCATCCCATCCCACATAGTTGCGGTATAACGCCGGAGCCAGGGACACAGCCCACTCAGCTGCTAGAGCCTCCGCTTTGTCCTTTGGGACATGACGAGAAAAGCTCGGAAGGATTACCTCCTCCCCTTTACGTGCAGCAAGTACGAATGGGGGCGGCCAATCCGCCTCTGCTAACAAAATGTCATACGAAGAGGTCAGATTTTCCCCAAAAATCCCTTTTATAATGCGCTGTATATCACCTTCGATCTGAATTACAATATTATATAATCTGTCAGGGGGTGCCACTCGGGTGTCTGCTGTCTCAACAGTAATGAATATATCAGTTGCTGTCGCCTGCACATGAGGACGTAGTGCCTCCCGCACTATGGTAACTTCCGCGGCGCTGTCTAGGAGGGTCACTGCCCACGTCCAATTCAGGAGTCTCGTTCTCACCGTCTGTGGCATATCTCGCTGTAACAGCGGCAACTTTCTTCTTCTGAAATTGTGGGCGAGAACGCGGAAATTCTTCGGCTTTCCCTCTGACTTGTTGTCGAGGTTGGTCTCGTCCCTGGGGAGCCTCTCGACCCCTTCCTCTATCCTGGCGATCTCCTCCACTGGCCTGTGAAGTTGTCGGAGCCTGTGAAGAACGAGGAGAACGCGTATCAGGGACTTGAAACCTATCTGGTGATTTAATTCTCGCCCTATCTCGCAAATCATAAGTGCGTTCAGAAGAGACGGAAACCGGGGATGCGCCTGCGACCCCGGCTTCTTCTGTTGCTTACCCTGTTTTTTCAACCTCCAGCTCTTTTTAGTAAAGACTGGTTTCTCATCTTTCTCAGATTGAGTTTTTGGTTGTTGTTGTTGCGATTGTGTCTGCGATTTAGCAAAAGGCTTAACTCCCAGGCTATTTCGGCCAATAGTTTTGTAAGCCTGGGCAATAATTTTCGGTAACTCGCGCGGCTTGTCCGGATCTGGGACCAAAGCCAAAGCATTAGCTACTTGAAAGTTCACTGCATCGCCCTTGACATTCGCAAGGATCAAATCAGATACTACGTCGAACACTCCCACCAGTCTCATCCCTAATTCCACAGCCGCTTCAGGGCCATGTTCATCCTGTACACGTTTAATTACAGAGGGGAGAACCGTCATGGAAGGAGTGCCGAAACACTTCGCATATACTGCTGCGAATACCCTACCCCAGTTGTTGCATTCTGCCAACTCGGGGACTAAGTCTTTTGGCAAACTAATCGTTAAAATCCTGTGTTTATCCACGGGAGAGGTGCTAGGAAAAACTGCCTCCAGCTGGTCAAATTTTTCTGCAAGCCAATAAGGAAAATCATCCTTATTTTGTGGGCGCTTGCCCATCACCGAATTAACCATGACAGGACTTATGGTCACACCGCCTGCACCAGCTGGATGGGCCGCAACTCCAGGAGGGGCTCCCTGGATGTTGCCTGTAACATACTGTACTAAAGCTCGATGAACTCTGTTGTGGTCTGTGGTAGAAAGTAGACGCTTGTAGCCAAGTAAGTTCTCAAGTACCTTTATTCCAGTTGTACAGCAAGATGGTAGGTAGGCACATCAGCTAGATAGACCGGATAAACAGGTAGTAAAGTAGTAGGTTAGCCCAGTAGTCAGCCCTTGGTCCTATGCCACAGCAGCCCCACCAGGAGCAGCCTGCCTGCTGCTCAGCCCTTCTGTAACTGTCATACCTCACTCAGTCAGAAACCCAACATTCCACGCATCACTGCATTCCCAACATTCTACTCCAAACACTCACAGTGGCTGAGCAGCAGATGGACTGGTGAACTGTAAGGCAAGGCATAACATATCCCCCTCCTTTAAAAATGAAAAACGAAAGTGACATTGGTACCTGAGAGAGACAACAATGCAAAAAGAGAAAACTATACACTATTAAAATTACATTTGCAAGAAATAATTCAGAACTCAGGGATGCATAAAAGGAAGAAAGAAATAATACAATACAGAGTGCAATATAACCTATCCCCCAAAAGAAGGCAAAAATGAGACAATTAGTGGGGTATAGCAATGGGTGAACAAACCCCGCGACACTAGACCCAAACTATAAAACATTCTGTTGCATAAAGCACAGATTACTAATTTTGCAAAGGTTGCAAAATTACAAATGTAAGGAATGGTTCAAAACCCAGGGATGTGCAATTAAGAGAACATCACGAGAGGGTATGAGCCATTCAAAGCAGAAAGAATGGATAAAATACAACAACTGAAAAATTGAGTACAGAAACCCATCCTCTCCCAAAAGATAAAATGAGAATAAGTTGTTGCGTAAGGCAAAAGGTAAACACCCCGCCACTGTATATGGGTCCAACACCCATGGAAGCACATCCTGTGTAAGAATGACCATTGTATAAATGTAGATGGAACCCAACCCATGCAAACCAACCTAGTATAGGAATTGGACGAGACGTAGAGAGATGGGAAAGGACCCATTGACCAACCCTGTGTGAAGGTTAACTGTAACGTTGATTGGAACGTACCCAATAAACACACCTCGTGTGAGGCTTACCAAAACAACCAACTGTAAATGGGAATATTACCCATGTATCCACCCCTGAGTAGGGGCTGCGTGTAGCGCACTATGGAAAGGGTATAGTTCCCAAACCATGACCATCCCTCATGTAAGGAAGAACATACCCCGTGTAAGGGTGAACCCACCCCTGTGTAGGGGCAGCGTGTTACGCACTATGGAAAGGGGCTAGTACCCAAACTATGACCATCCCTCATGAAAGGGAGAACATACCCCGTGTAAGGGTTCCACCCCTGTGTAGGGGCCACGTGTAACGCTTTATGGGAGAAGGAAATGTACCTAAACCCAGACAGACAGTCAGACAGGATGAAAATCCTGCAAAAAAAAACATGCAGCGAAAATCCTGCAAAAAACCAAGCAGCGCAAGAGGAAAACCCCTGCACATAAACTTGTGCGGCGCAAGGCGTCTTAAGCACGCAGGGACACCCCCTGCAACAAGTTAAAGAGACCACCCTCGCGTAAGGGTACACTGTCCATAAACTTACCCCAAAAACTTACCCTCTGCGTAGGGCCACCCCTCATGTAAGGGAACAATGTATAAATAGCGTACAATGAGACTAAAAACTGATAAATATGCAAAAAAACTCAAACGTGAACCTCCAAATGAGGTACTAAATGTGTATCTGGCAGGAAACCACCAAAAACGTACCCCTGTGTAAAGGTACACAGACATAACTGTACCTAGAACACCCCTCCCGTAAGGGACATTTCCACCACAAAAATGGAACAATTAGACAAATGTACAACACTTTTTAAAAGTCAAATAAATCAGTCACACTTGGCATGAAACAGAAACCATTTAAACTGTAAATATGAGTGGCATCATCCTGAAAAGAAAAGGAGACAGTGTCCATATTGCGAAGGCCAAGATCATACATTGTTGGTAGTAGCATGACTGTAATTATCAACATGTTCATAACCTTTCAAAAAAAAACGCCGAATCGATACCTAAGAAATTCCACGACGATGATAACACAGCCAGTCCCACCGCGTTGACTTCGAACTCCATGCAGACACGTTGAAACAGTATAAAGAATCCCTCGTAGTGGAATCCTCAACATACAGTGCCAAACAAACTCCGCGTTGAGACCGGTTCCCATCTCTTTTTTAAAAAAAAACTTTATTTAAACCGTAAAGTCATAACGAGGTTGGCAAAATTACGTGCTTGTCAACATTACGTGGTTGGCAAAATGAGGCACTGTGTACAGCAAATCAAGAAGATTTCAACCCCAAGATGGCGCCACGCTATCCCACGCCGTGCAGGATGGCTCACGGCACGCCAGTGCCTCTAAACGTTCCCGGGCAAACACGGAGGTTCCTCCAACGTCACAGTTACAAAAAGGAACTGCGCGAGAGACCTACACGAAGGTAAGCCTCCTCGTGCTACTGAAGGCTCGTGCCTCGTTTTTAAATCCCAACTGACAGTTGAAAGGTCCCCGCAGATATCAGGTCTCATAATCAGACGACAAAAATGTCAAAAACATATCTCACCCGACTTTGCTCCAGAGACACTGCATCAGTAAGGGGTCAAGCCTGCACCACAACTTGTCACCACACTAATAGCCATAGGGAGAACCTCGCAATTGCCAAGAACTTTTTGAGAGACTGCGCGTGACATCCTCTGCTCTCCTTCATGTGAATTGTCCAATGCACTCTTGCCAAACCAATTCGTTGTGTGGCCCCACTGCAGAGATTTGTACACACGTAGTAAAAGCTTGTGGCACTTAGATTCCTTTTCTGGCACCTCCAAAGTGGCAGACACATGCAATATCACACAGACATTGCGCAGGCCAGATGATGAAATGTGCAGCATACCAGCACAGTTTAAACATCTTTAAAGTCGTTATCAAAGAACAATCTTTCCTTGATTGCACAGTCAACACACAGTACAGCATGCTTACGTTAGGGCTGTCCGTTGTCCAGGACACTGGTGGGGCTGCGGTGAATGCTGTGCTTGTTTCTTTAGTTGCTTGTGGCATCCTGTGTTGCGATGGAACCTCTTGAGTCTCTTCATATGTTGCCTTTAGTATGCTTAAAGTTGCGTTGGTTCCATGCTGTCTGGGCAAGTTAGACCTGTGGCTTCTTCTCATCATGTAGGTACATCTCCAACTCTCGCTCGTCGCCAAAATATGTTGTGGTCTGTGGTAGAAAGTAGACGCTTGTAGCCAAGTAAGTTCTCAAGTACCTTTATTCCAGTTGTACAGCAAGATGGTAGGTAGGCACATCAGCTAGATAGACCGGATAAACAGGTAGTAAAGTAGTAGGTTAGCCCAGTAGTCAGCCCTTGGTCCTATGCCACAGCAGCCCCACCAGGAGCAGCCTGCCTGCTGCTCAGCCCTTCTGTAACTGTCATACCTCACTCAGTCAGAAACCCAACATTCCACGCATCACTGCATTCCCAACATTCTACTCCAAACACTCACAGTGGCTGAGCAGCAGATGGACTGGTGAACTGTAAGGCAAGGCATAACAAACTCGTATCAAAGACGAATGCATATCACGCAATTCCGCGACTGGTACCAACATATAACGCGGATGTGGGCTATACCCGGCCAAAACAGGCCAAGTGGCCCCTTCAATGGATAAGTGGCCTAAGCGAACCGTGGTAACCGGTTGGGGGAGGGCGCCATCAAACCAAACACGGTGTTGCCAAGCCGTGAGCGGTATTTCAAGGTTCCTATACGGTCTATAGTGATTAGGAACTACGGTGGCTTCATATTCATGGAACAAATTATCGTTCGCATCCACCGCCGGAAAGGTGACCCAAGAGTAAAACACTTCAAAATGGTAAGCTGGGTCTGCTTGTACCACAAAGATCAGATCGACACCCGCGTCAGGCACTCCATACACTGTTAAGTGAGCCCGGAGCGCTGCACGGCTATGTGCCGCAATTTGGACAGCCATTTAAGGCTAAAATATTTCGACAACCTAATAGGAGGCAGCACAATATAGGGTTGTATTTAAAAACCTTTTAACAACTTCAAGCTTGAAAGAACCTATAAAAACGTCAAAATAGGAGGTATCACCTTCACACACGCTTCCGGAAGCGTCTGTGAAGGGGTTGTGGACAAGCATAAAATACTACTCAAGCTGCCTCGCAGATAAGCAGCCCACTCATTGGGCGCCATGTTATAGGGATTCTGCACATACACAGAGCTATGCACAGGATAATAGGACCTCGGAATATAGTGGTGAGCCAATCATAAGCCTTAGCACCTAAAACCCCAACCCGACTAGCTGTAGCGTCTCATTAGCAAAAATACTACCAATGATTAGACAACCCAGAACACGGTATCTCTCTCTCAGGACTCGCAGGAGCAAGAACACCCTTTCATAACTCACTCATACCTGTCCACAACGTGCGTAAGAAGAGACACTGTACAGTTTAAAATGTTTATTTCAACTAACGTGCTCTAAGATACAGTACACGTGTCAGTACTATCAGCATAATGCATAAAGATAATATAATCAGCATAGTTACAATTCCATAGAATACAAACGGGGAAAGCATTTCATAAAGCAGTGGATATAGAGCTAACTGACTATACCACCCTCCCCGTGCAATAGCTAGTTTATTATATAAACAGAAAACCTCTGGGCTGTGTTAGGCGGACCCTCATACCTCAATCTCTAGATGCAGGTTTTACATCAGTAGACTAAAACAGCTCTTCTCTCTGGAAAGGTTTTTCTCCAAGTGCCTCTAACATTGTAATCACCATATTAAGAGCACACGAATTTCTCCAGTGCAGCTGCACATAGTGTTATGTCTAGGTGCGAGGGACAGGCCAGATCAGTAAGAACAAGGGACGTTGTTTTTCGACCTTGCAGATGCAACCCAGAGGGAACAAGAGAAAAGGTGAAAGACAGAAATGCAGACAGTCCTAATATAGCCAGGCACAAGCAGAGGCTTGAAAAACAAAGTCACAAAGGAATGTGTGCAGAAAAGGCATCATGGCAGCCAGGCCGCAGCCAACTTAGCAGGGCAGGCCATGAGGCCACAAACCACATGACACGGTATTCTCCCTCCTTTCTTGCCATGACACCCCTTTCTTATTTCTCTTGCCTCTTCCCCAGCCTCGTTCTAAAAAAGAAGATGGGGAATTGTTCAGATAGAACCAAGGCATTCCCTGGGGGTAGATAGGCAGGTAGACCATAGTTAGGTGGTGTTCCATAATTTGTAGGCCACCTCCAGGGATTATTCATGGGAATTTGGGGAGGACCAAAAACTGGGTTTGGGTGGGGGAAACCCCATTGGTTCCACCTCCTATTATCATGGAATAGTTGAAGATCTTTATTAGGAAAGCCTCTCACAGCTTAGACCAGCTGCACTATAACTTCAAAACGCATAAAGAGAGAGGAGGGTAGGCCACCGTACGTCCCTCCTAGAAACTGAAATTTACCACATGTATGAGTACGGTGGCAACAATAAGAATGTGAGAATATCACAGATCTCTCTACCTAGTTGAGTAACTGTTGTGGGAACAGACTGGAAACCAAAGACTTTTTAATGGGCTTATGCTGTGTTTGCAAAGAAAGTCATCCTTTATGGAAGAGAAAACCTCACACACATAATAGTGTCATGCTTCATCATCGGTATCATTTCCCCACCCTGGTAATAGGTGAGTGAATGTGAGAGTGGCTGTATGGATGAGTGTGTGCTTGTGTTAGTGACTGTGTGGGTGAGTGAGTATGTGTTAGTATCTGTATGAATAAGTGACTGAGTGTGTATTTAACTGTATGTGTGAGTAGCTCTATGGGTGACTGACTCAGTGTGTGAGTGGCTGTATGGGGGTATGAGTGAATATGTCAGTGGCTGTATTAGTGAGTGAGTGGGTGTGTGAGTGGCTATATGGGTGAGTGAATGGATGTGTGTGTTGATCTATGAATCAGTGCATGACTGTGTAAGTACTGGTATGGGTGTGTGAACGGGTTTGAGAATGGTAGTGTGGAAGTAGGAGTGGGTGTATGAAAGGTTATATGGTGGTGTGTGTGTGTGCATCAGAGATTCTGTGGATGATGCCATTGGTGATGTCATTTGAGATGTCATCAGTGATGTCACTGACCATGTCATGAGTGATGTAAAATGTGAGATCATAATCAGTGCATTGCCGGCGTGCAAGTTATAGTTAGATCACTAACTATAACGGCTGAATTTCTCTGGTTTTGTACGAGTGAAATGTCAGCCTAACTATCACGTCCCTGTAACCTTTGTTTATTTCAGTGAATATATATATATATATATATATATATATATATATTCACTGAAAAAACCATAAGTTTTAGGGACAGTTATAGTTAGTTGGACATTTCACTCGTACAAAACCATAGAAATTCCCCGCTATAGTTAGTTCAGCTAACTATAACTCGCGCCCCGCAATGCACTGCTGATGACGTCACATATTACATCACTCATGACATGGTCAGTGACATCACTGATGACATCACTGATGACATCTCAAATGACATCACTGATGACATCATCCAGTGACTGTGTGTTTCTGTAAAGTTTAAATATGTTTAATATATATAGGGAAAGGCGTATTGAAGAATGAGTGGGTGTATAAGTGTCTGAATGGATGATTTAGTAGGTGCGTGACTGAGTCTATAAGTGAGTGATTAAACGTATCTTACTGAATGCATGGGTTAGTGACTAAACTGTGTGAATGTCTGTATCCGTCTGTCTGTTGTTGTGTAAGCAGCTGCATGGGTTTGTGACTAGCTACATGAGTGTCTATATGGGTTATGGATTGGTTGTCTGAGTATCTGTATGGGTGCCTGAGTGTTTGTGTGGGTGGGGTGTGTGTGACTCTGTACATAGATGTGTGAGTGGGTGATTCACTGGGTGCATGGTTTCAAGAGTGCGTCTGTGATGGGCTGTATGGGTGGGTGAGTGTGTGTAGGGGTGTGTTAGTGATTGAATGTATATCTCAGTGGTACATGTGTGAGTAACTACATATGTGAAAGGCAGTATATATGTGTGTTGGAGTATATAAATGGCTATAAGTGAGAGTGTGTGATTGTGAGAGTGGCTATATGGATGAGTGTGTGCTTGCATCAGTGATTGCATAGGAGCGTAAGAATGTGCTAGTATTTGTATGAGTAAGTGAGCTGGTGTGTATAACTGTATAGGTGAGTAAATGGGAGTGTGATTAATTATTTGCATGACTGACTAGGTGTATGAGTACCTCTATGGATGAGTGGCGGTGTGTGAGTGTTTATATAGGTGTATGAGTGCATATGATAGTCCTGTACTGAGTGACTGTAAGTATGAGTGACTGTACGGGTGAGTGAGTAGATGTGTGTGTGTAGACCTAAGAATCAGTGAGTGGGTATGCAGTTATTGGTATTGGAGTGTGTATGGTTTTGAGAATGGCAGTCTGTAATTTAGAGTGGGTGTATCAAAAGTTATATTAGGGTGTGAGAAGATGCATGAAATTATCACATGGATGATGTCATCAGTGATGTCATCAGTGATGTCATTTGAGATGTCATCAGTGATGTCATCAGTGATGTCACTGACCATGTCATGAGTGATGTAATATGTGACGTCACCAGCAGTGCATTGCGGGCGCGAGTTATAGTTAGCTGAACTAACTATAACGGGGGAATTTCTATGGTTTTGTACGAGTGAAATGTCCAACTAACTATAACTGTCCCTAAAACCTAAGGTTTTTTCAGTGAATTTCAAAGGTTTTTAAATGCTAATTTCTAACTATAACGTGTCTGAAACCTATGGTTTTTTCAGGGAATTTCAAAGGTTTTTTAAATGCTAATTTCCAGTGGTGGCTGGTGACATTTGAAAGTGGTGAGGCGTAAAATTATTGGCATACTGCACCGCAGCGAGCAAGCGTAGCGAGCGAGCCCGAACAACCTAGGGGCGTTCGGGGGTTCTCCCCGAGAAAATTTTGAAAAAAGAGTGGACAAATGGTGCATTTTCAAGCAAATTTGAGAAAGCAGGAAGGTTAATAAAGCAATTGTGAAAGTGCAGTTATTACATTAATAAAGAGATGTCATATAACATAGGTAGCTGCTTATTCAAGCTTTCTTTCACCCCATAGTCCAGCAGGGTCTTGATACAAGACAGATAAGAGAAAAAGCAGTGTGGTCCTCGACCAGGAAGACACTCATATTTCGTTGGTAAGAAGTCAAAGGATTGGTCAAATTGAAAACCTGAAATGCCATATGCAATCAAACAATTTGCAAGTACATCTCATCTATGTTCAACAAGCCATGTTTTACCCATGATTGGAATTGTGAATCACCAAATAAACTGAGCCACTGCAATCAAAAGCAGAGGGCCTCCTCAAAAGTATGCCCTTAAGAGAGTTCTCTCATCTCATGTCCTCTCTATATTTTCTCTGGAAGTTGAAAACTCATCACATTCTACTGCACAAACCTGAACCCTTCTGCATATTCCAACACCAGAACTCATTCTTGGCCATTTAGTTTGGAGCCATTCATACCAGGAATACAGAAAATACCTTTAAATAGAGTAGAAGGTATTCCAAAACAAGGAGTGCTGAAATGTTGCTTAAGATAAGATGAACACACTAAGTACTATGGCCAAGAGCACGTAATGTTCAGTCAACAATAGGCTTAGGAAAAACCAACCATTCTGAGAGCACCTACAGTCAAGATCCTTCACCTGAGACTATGTGTTCCCAAAGATGTAGTGATATGTTAACAGTTGTAGCTAGACTTAAGGCCTTCTAACTGATGTACAAGGTGAAGGATCTTGACTGTAGGTGCTCTCAGAATGGTTGGTTTTTCCTAAGCCTATTGTTGACTCTTTCTTCCCCTCTCCCTTTGTCCTCTACACTGTCTCTATCTGTGCTTTTTTCCCTCACTTCCATTTGTCTATTTCATCACCTAGAGCTCAGTTCCTTTACTTTTTCTCTCCTGGCATCCTCTTTCTATGCTACTTTTCTTTATTTGTTTCCGACTTTACTTTCTCTTTATTTACATATGTGCTTCGTTTACTTTCTCTGTTGCTCTCATTCAGATGATTTCTTTTTCTGTCTTGCGTTCTTTCTTGCTCTTTTTCTTTCTTCCCTCCTTTCTTGCCATCACACCTGTCCCATCTCTTTCTCACTACCCTTTCTTTCACTTCACTTTCTTCATCCCATCTTTACTATCCTCTCTTTCCCTTACTTCTATTTACCCCTTCTTTGTTTTTTTTCCCTCTTCCCTTCTCTTTCTGTTCCTTTTCTTTCACAACTTTCTCATTTACACCCCCTTCCTCCATCTATTTCTCTTTACCTTTTTCTTTCCTTCACCCTTCTTTCCCACCATAGACCAATTCTTTGCTTAATTCCTTGTGCATTTCTTCCTCCCTACCTCCTTTATTTACACATGTTCTCCCTCCAGTTTTTCTGTCACCCCTTCCCTCCTCCATCTTATCCCAACCCCACTTCTTCCCTTGTCCCTCTCATCTCCTTTTTGCTCTCCCCTTCTGTCGTGTCTTCGCCTTCTTCTTTACCTCTAGCTCTCCCCCTCTCGCCGTCTCGCTTTGCTTTCCCTCTCTTCAGCAGTTTTAATTTTCCAGACAGTGCTCTGCGCCGGGTCAATCACAAACATTGTTCTTCCCTATTGTCACGGCAGCCCTCGCGCCCAGGCAGTGGGCTGCAGACCCAATCAGCTGCTCTATGGATTAACCATCCTTGTTTACTGCTGGGGACCATTGATCAACTAAATGGCTTTATGTTAATGAAGGAGCTTTTTCACGTTCATTTTTCTTAGCCAGGCCCTGAAAGCCTCTGACAGGTGCTGCAAGCCGCATTTTTAAAGGCACAGCTCCCTGTTCTTTCATCTTCCCGGGCAGCGGGGGCTCCCACAGAAGTGCCCACTGCAAGTGTGGCGAGCAGCACTGACAAAACAGCAACATTGGGGTTATGCACAAACATTTGCAATGCATTCCCCGCCATAACTACACAAGTAAACATAGAGGCGTAAGTGGCACAAGTTGGATGATAAAGGAGCTAAACCATATCTTGTGGGGGGAAAGCGTCAGGGATTTATCCTCATGAAAAGATATTTTCCATGTCTCTTTGTCTAAGTGTCTGGGTCTCCCACCTCGACTGTCTCTGCCTGTTTTCCTTTCCATGTTTCAGTGTAGGCCTCAGTTTTGGGGTCTCCCTAAGTTACCACACTTCCCACTCCCATTGTCCTTGCCTGTCTCCCTGTCACAGTGTCAATTTCTATATGTTGCACTGTCGGTGTCTCAGTGTCCGTGTCTCTTTTCCATCCTGGTTTCAGTGTGTGTCTGTCCCATGGTTCGACGTCTCTGTGTCTGCCATCCATGTTCAAATGTTCACCTCCCTGTGTCTCGGTTTCCCTGGTTAAATCAAGTGACCAGCAATCACGGGTAACTATCCGGAGTCTTTGGTGAGTCTTTGGTGGGAGATTTAATAGATTTGTGTCAGTGGTCTCGTGAGTTGAACCTACTATGAGTTGCTAAATTTCCAATTTAAAAGTTATTCAATGCTTTTACTTTTTGCTTATAGACAGCAAAATAGTCTTCATCCAAACGTACATTCCAGTATGCCTCCCTTACCGTCTCTCTCTCTCCCCCGTTTCCCCAGGGCCTGATTCTATCTATGTCGGTATTTCAGTAAACACAAGGGATCTTAGGGAACTCGGGCATGTCTATTTGGATACCAGTTATAGCCTTGGTTTTGGCACCTTCAACTCCCAGGAAAATTACTGCTGTCTGGATTTCCTATGGTGGATGCAAATACTGATGGCATACCTCCATGAGTGCCTGAATACAAGCACTTAGCAATTGTACATATACTATGAATGAGAGCCAAAGGAAACTCAAAAAAAGGAATAAAGAAGGGAGCAACACTCAAACACAACTCATGCTCCGGAACGCCATAAAATTCTCTATGTGGCAAGTTCATCACCTATAGCAGAACACAGTACATTTAATGTCTCCCTCAGTTTAGCATATTAAACAATAGCAAGTGGTAATTCTTGTGATATGTACTCATCACTGTAGACTATTGTAGACTAGAGGTGGAGCTTTACTCTCAACATGAGTACTTGAGTAATGAAGCAAAGGACATTTGGCGGTAATGAATCAGCAGGACTTCTTAAACTTGTCGATGAGGAATGAGGTTGTAGAGGGGAAAGGCAAGAAGCAAGGTCACTGAGAGCATCCAAACACAACAAACATGTGCATGGCGGGAAGCTGAGTGCCAACTGGTATGTTAGCAAAGGAGCCCAACAAGATGCATGATTTCCAGGTAAGGAGGAGCTGGCTTGAACTGATTATATACTGTCTCTGCTGGGGCTTTAACCGAAAGTAATGTGTCACATGCCTCCACCATCATGGATAGGGAAAATCTCCAAACCGTGAAGAACACCAATTATATATAGGTTTTAATAAAGTAATAAAGAGTGAGGATGGATTCCATAGTCTCACGGTATTTGATTCATGCCACGTGTACTTCAGGCTAAAATATTTTTGGGTGATTATTGGTGTCATGAATTCTAGCACAGCGGTGTGGGTGATCTCCAAGACGGGCAATAGGGTGAAAATAATTTAAATCATTTTTAACCCTGTCATGCTGTTACATCTCAATTTTACAATGTTTTAAATGCAAAACTGCCTTTGTAGAAAATGCATAACATTTTCATCTCATTTTAATCGTACTTATAAAGTAATGTTTAATTCCTTTCCTGAGTCCTAGAATTAATATGCTCTTTAAATAATATATTTTACATTTTGTAATTAATCTTGGCTGTGCAGTTATTTCTCTATTGGTTGAGGCCCCAAATCACAAAACGCGTGGTCCTATGTTGCAGCAAGAACTCATGCCTAAAACAGCTCATAATTTGCATCTTTAAGTCTTCTAGATCAATATTTGTTGGAAAACGTTTCTATAGATTGCATTTGTTTGCTCCACATTACTCTTCTATGAATCAATGTTCCAAACCATGTTACTTCAAACTCTTATTAAACTTGCTTACACCTTCCAACTCTGTCCCAGGGTCTGTTTCTCTCTGTGACAGAGTCTTGTCTCCCTCTTCTCCCATCAGAGTCTCCCTGTTCCAGCATCAGTGTCACTCTGTCCCATTGCATCTCCCTCTTGCAGTGTCAGTGTCTCCCTGTCCCAGTGTAGTATCTCCCTGTTGCAGTGTGATTATCTCTCTGTCCCAGGGTATGTTTCTCCCTGTGACAGAATCTTGTCTCCCTCTTCTCCCATCAGAGTCTCCCTGTTCCAGCATCAGTGTCACTCTGTCCCATTGCATCTACCTCTTGCAGTGTCAGTGTTCCCCTGTCCCTTTAGACACCAGCCTCATCTTCCCTGTGGGCCTTGGCGTGTCTTGCTGGACAGCAAGAGAATCTTCAGGCACTGGGCATCGGTTCGGTCAGCAGAGTCCCAGGACTCCTGCACCCGCTCTGCTTTTCACACGGAGTGAGCACAGACGCCAGATTTTAAAGCTGTGAGGAGTCAACTCGGATCCAAGTGCAAGCCAAGCCTTAAAGCTCTGCTGCGAAGTGAGACCCGGACCTCCTTTGGCGGGTCTGGTAACATCTCTGGTGAACCTGCTCAGCCCATAGAGAGCTTGAGACCACCATCAGCTCACTGAGACAGCGCGCGGTTCAAGCTCTCTACGTCCCTCACTAAGGAGGTCCGAAAAGGCCTGAAACATGTCTGCAGACGCCTGTGCTCCTGATCAGAGAGAATGGGCCACGGCAAGACCGATTGGCATTGAAGGGGATTTAATTCACCATCTTAAAACGCGCCACGGGGCCTGTTTGCACACATGTCACCTGAAGCCCCGCCCCCTCCCTTCACCACTGTGCAAACGCGCCCCGTGGCGCGTTTTAAGTTGGGGGATTAAGTCCCCTTGAATCCTGAGGGTCCCTGGAGTCCAAATAGCCCACCATGTACCTCCAAAAAGCGCCACAGAGCTGCGTTGCAGAGAGGTGTAAAAAGGGGCGTGGCCTCTGAACACCTCTCTGCAACGCAGCTCCCTGGTGCATACTGGAGGTTCCTGGTGGGCTAGTTGGCCCCCAGGGACCCCCTGTATTCAAGGGGAATTACTTCCCCTTCTTACAACGTGCCAGGGGGCGCGTTTGCAGACTGCTGCAGGGAGGGGGCGGGGCCTCCTGTACGATGCCGGTCTTTTTTTTTCCTTTTTTTTTTATGGTAGGGGGGCTGCGTGGCCCCCCTTCCCTCGGCCACTTTTGGCCCCGGGGACCCCATCCCCCGGGGCCTGAGGATTTTCTTTTTTTTTTTTTTTAACGGGAGGGGGGCCGCGTGGCCCCCCTTTCCTGGGCCTCTATTGGCCCCGGGGACCCCATCCCCGGGGCATGCCCTCTTTTTTTAAAAAAATATATATATTTGGAGGGGGGCTGCGTGGCCCCCCTCCACAGGCCATTTAAGGCCCCGGGGACCCCATCCCCCAGGGCCGGCCTTTACGTTTTTTTTTTAATTTTCTTTTTGGGGAGGGGGACTGCGTGGCCCCCCTCCCGGGCCACTAATGGCCCCGGGGACCCCATCCCCCGGGGCCTGGCCACTCGTTGGGGACCGTGGGGGGTCCACAATCCCCGCACGGTCCCGCCGGCTCCCCGCGTCCTGCGGGAGCCGGCATTGCTTTTCCATAAGGGGAGCTGCTGACATGCAGCTCCCCTTATGGAAAAGCAATCTGCTTTGCTTCATTGAAGCGAGAGCAGGTTTCCCTGCTCTCGCTTCAATGAAGCAGCAAGTTTGCAATGACAGGACGGAGCCGCGAGGCTCCCGTCCTGCCATTGCAAACAGCAGTGTCCCGGGGTAGGCACCCCGGGACACTGCAGGAGCCGGCTCCTGGGGGTGGCGGTCCGCAGGGCCACCACAGGCTCCAGGAGGGGGCCGCGCGGCCCCCTCCCAACAATTGCACAGCCCCGGGGAGGTGGTGATCCCGGGGCCGGGGGTCCATTACGGACCCCGAATTTAAATACTAGTGCCCCGGGAGGTGGCGGTCCCGGGGAGTGTGGGGAGCTGGAGCCCCCCACATAGGTTATTATTATTATTTTTTAAATAGCCCCGGGGGTGGCGGTCCCCGGGGCTGCGGGGGCGTGTGCCCCCACCAGCATTATTTATTTGAATCCCGGGTGTGGCGGTCCCCGGGCTTGGGGCCTTAGAGGCCCCCTAAAATATAAAGCCACCTCCGCATGCCCCCGGGACTTGGCCCACCCGGGGCAAAATACCTCGAAGCGCGGGAGACCGCGCTCGATTTTTTTAATCACGGCGGGATCCGCGTATCCGGCGCGCATCCCGCCGTGATTTTTAAAAAAATGCTTTTTTCTGCCCAGGGGTCCTTGTGGGACCCCTGAGCAGGCCTAGGGGTCAGGGTGTTTCTACCCTGCCCCCTTCGCTTCTTTTGCGCATTTTTTTCCCTGTTTTCTTGTGACTCGGTTCTACCGAAGTCACAAGATGGCCGACAACACTTCCTGGTTTGGAGTGTTGTCAGCCAATTAGCATGAAGCTCGTGGTCGGGAGGGTGCGCTCAGGGTGCGCGGATCCACCGTGGCCATAGATATATATGTGATTTTACTTCTGATTTTCTCAGGAATTACTGAACGGATTTACACCATTTAACCAAAAGGCACGACTCTGAACCAAGGGCTACCTTTTTGCCAAATTTGGTGTAATTCCGTTCAGCAGTTTGGGCTGTAGCTGCGACTAAAGGTTCCTATGGAAATTTGCATGGGGAAAACATGTTTTGGGACCCCCCTTTTTTCTCGGCCCCCACTTGACGAATCACCCCGAGACTTTCAGGATAGGAGCGGACCAGAGCGCCCCACGAGTTTTGAAAATTTCGCGAAGATTCATCAACCGGCGCCAAAGTTGTTGGAAATAGAATTTTGTGAATTTCCTATGGAAAATAGGTCCTAACTATAACTATCTACTGGCGACCGCCAGTAGATAATATATATATATATATATATATATATATATATATATATATATATATAGAGAGAGAGAGAGAGAGAGAGATTTGTTTTTTCAAAGTACTTTGAGTTAAAAATAGTAAATCGATACCTGCCACACAATATTTTGGTACTTGATGTTCTGACTACAATATTTTTGTAGCTCAATATTTTGACATGAAACCATCACTAAGGACATTTAGAAAGACATCAAAGACAGGTCTATGTTTCAAACCTGGCCTGACTGAAATGTTTTTCAAAAACTGCTTAAACACGCTGTACTTTGGTATCACATTCTGAGACATAAACCCTCCTCCCTGTCTGTATCGTATGCCAGCCTTCTTCAAACAGGTTAACCCCTCCAACAGAAGTTGAAGCACCTGAAGTTTAATATTCTATTTTTAGGTCGAGCCTCGAGTAGCGCGCAAGCGCTGCTTAGAGGCGAAGACTTTTAGTAAACGGGTTTAAAAGCAGTCCCAAAAACGCTTGTGCGTCGTGGCTGGCCTTTTTGGGATGGGTACGCGCGGCAAACATGTGTTTCCAATTATCGTGCCCAGATGCGGGCGCGATAAGTGGAAACACATGTCTGCCGCGCTGCACCCATCCAAAGGACAGCCACGACGCACGAGCGTCTGGTCAGCTCTGCAGGCTGCCGCGCCGCTCGCCCCCGCTCCCTGTCCCCCGATGCGCCCGTAGTTTCCAGCTTCGCTCCCCTTCTGCGGCTCACTGCTCGTTTTCAGTTGAAGACGTTGCCGGCCGGGCCTTGGTTTTTCCTGTCATCGGTCTCCAGTGACAGCTGGGACTGCTGCTGAGCCGCGCTGCTTTGTGTGGCTGGCCCCAGCCGGCAGCTGCGAGGCTTGTGAGCCAGCCGACCGGGGGCTCTTTGTTCCCGGCCCTTCCGCCCAAGCCTTCTTTCCACACAAGTTTGTCTGTTCCTGAACAGGACCGGTTCGGTTTTCTCTCCACGTTTGTGTAAAGCGATAAGAAGCCCCTGTACTTCGTTTGAAGGGGGCTGCTCTTGTTTTTATTCCTAAAAAATGCACATTTCCTGCAGTGGTTTTTCAAAATATTCCACCAGTTCAGTACATTTCAAAGTAAAACAGTAGGATGGGGTCCGGCTTTTAAATATACGATCGTTGCAGCTGTGCCTCTTGAAGGGGTAGATAGTGAACTTCTCTTACATGTTTTAAGTCACTGAACGCTGTAATGTAGGCAATGCCTTTTAAGTGTACCTGGAAATGCTACTTTAAACGGTTATAAGAGCAGACTAGTGTTAAAACGTGCCATTTTAATTGTGGCTTTTGTGAGTCATCCTTTGTTTTCGTTCATACTGGGTTAAAGAAGGGGCTACCAACCCAAATCCCTCAGAAATGTTTCCTTTATGTTTTGTAGAATTTTTAATTCGTATTATCATCCCAGACTTTTTTTTTAATAACTGTTTTTATTATATTTTTACAAACAAAAGAAAAACAAACCATAATAAAATCGGTTACAGTCATGCGGTGTCGTACAGTAGTGATCCATACATCAAACAGTACATCTTTATAGCCATGGCGGGCCTTTTGAGAGATCAACATCAAACAGTATTATCCCAGACTTGACTTAACCTGATATTAGGAACCCCATAGATTCGATTACATAGGACAACGGTCTTGGTTGTTTGTATATTATTGTGTATTCTTGGAAACGAAATATCTTATAAGCTTTAGAAGGGAGTTCATGTCTTGTATCAGACAATCTTGTGTATCCTGTTTTTTAAAATGTATTTATGTCTTTTTTTAAATACTTCCTACGTGCAAGGGCTCGCTACGAGGAATTATTTTGCACTCTGAATTGGACTCCATGGTGTGTGGCAGTGAACAAAACTTCTAAATAATTAACAATTTATTTTAGTTCTCAGACCAAAGTTCTCTCATAAAGTGTGATCATGTGCGCCCGCATGTTATTGACTTTTCCGCCCACTCATTTCAGCTTGTTCTTTCAGCACTCCACGAGTGCATGTGTTTTGGAGCTCGCTCTCTCTCTCCAGTGCTGCATCCCTCCCTTAAACGCCTACCACCATGCCCTCTGTTGCTTCCTCAACCTTCCTTCTAAACCCGTTTATTGGTTCTCCAGCACTCCCTAGCTTTTTAAGTATGTTTTTGGGCCTCCCATAGTTCAGCCTCAAGGGCCTTTGTTGCTCGATTGCCCCTCCACTCTCCATTGCTTCCTACCATCAGCTTTGCCACCCGCTCCTCTGCTGCCCTCCCACCTCCCACTGTTCTTTTTTAATCCATTGTGGATTAAAAGTTTTTTTTTATGGTGCCCGTGTCATATTGTAGGTGCGCACATGAGTGGTGACTTATGCACGCACATACGTCTTCAAACATGAATGCACATACGAAATGACATTGCCACCAGCAGTGACTGTGTCATTGCATCTTTTTATATTTTGGTCAATGCTTTCCAGTTTTAACAAAAAATGCTTTTTGCCAATGCTGCACAGCTTTGGCAAGCAGGATTGGCAAGTACAGTACATAATTCCAGTGGCACCGACTAAAAGTGGGTGACTAGTCCAGGACTTCAGCTGCTTTCCATGGTGGTCAGCCAAAGGCATGCAAAATCCTCTTGCAATGAGAGACAAGCGTGACTGACTAGTTTGGAAAACACACTAATCTTACAATTGTTTTACACGTGTGCTTAATTGATAAAGAAAAAGATCCTTTAGAAATGCTGTCAACATTTTGGTTTGCTGAACAAGCAAATCAACCTTAGTCAGAGGACGCATGTGTGTATTGTGATTTGGCATTACATTTAACAAAATTAAAATGTGCGGTATCTCCCATAACAACTGAAGTAAGTGGAATACCTCCTCTTCAAACGTCATTCATTATACCAACAAGACCACTGGTTCAAGGAGAAAATGTCTCACATAAGTAATTATTTCCTCCCACAAGATATTTGCTGACTGAACCAAAATTGTGCAAAAGTTTGTGGATACAAAATTCACACAACACAAAAATTTCAAAGTTTGTGTGCATAATAAAAATTTTGCACAGGCCTAATTTTTTTTCATGTTATGTTAAAAACGGAAATGGGTAACTAAATAGATGTTGCTGATCGGATATTCCAATTTCTTCTTAAGTGACTTATTAAACAAAACTAAGAAATCAATTCTAAGTCATCTATTACTATATGAAACATTAAGGTTACAATGAAACACTTTTTTCCACAAATGGAAGCTGTTAAACCTCCGGCAACACTGTGTGTGACATTCCACAAGACTTCACATTTGACATCTCATGAGGTCACTGATGATCTCAAACACAAGCTCATATTTGCAAAGAAGAGGACAGCTGAATTAGTGGGCTAAAGTGTAAATGGGAAATTAGTTTCTAGAGAACATTTAGGACACAGCGTTGTCACCACTTTTTATGGCACTTGAGACCTTACTCAGACCCTGGCACAGAAGTAAAATGGCTTTTGTGCACACTTTTAGATATCGCCTGGGACTGTGCAAAAAGTTTAAAAAGGGGTTAGAGCCCATCCATTACATAACTTTGGCTGGCTTCCTCGTTGCGGTCACTTCTTTTGTGTTCATTCCTCAGTGGCACTGTTTTCCTTTTTCTGGTCACTCCAGAAGGCTTTGGGACGATTTTGGTTTCACCTTGTTAGATTCGACACACAGACCACACTTGTTTAATCTACCAATCCATCTCAGTTTCATCTGTGTTTTGCTCTCTGCCCTCTTATTGCTTAAAAGCTTCTCTCGAACTGTTTGTCACTGACACTTATCTAAACAAGCATTGGCATAGCCAATAGGTCTCGCCTTTGGGACCTTATAAGTGTTTAGCCATGCAACAGTTGATGTTGTTGCACCAAGGATATTGTGCTGCATAACTAAATACTTATAAGGTCCCAAAGGCGAGACCTATTGGCTATGCCAATGCTTGTTCTTCTAGAACATGCATCCCTAGGGCTCCAGGTCACGGGCAGCAATAGGATCAGGCCCCACAAACAAGATAGAGTCGAAATGTGTTCCAGAGGGGTTTTTTTATTATAACTTCCTGCTTATTGAAGAAATTAATTTCACTGTGTGAAATACATTGGGCACAACAGGACTGAATAGAAATGTATTCTAGAGACACTGTCACAGTCTATTGTTTGTAAAATAAATTACATGCCCTGCCTCTCTTTTTGACATACATTCAGAATCAAAGACAATGCATTTAGACATCTTGCAGAAGTTGGGACAGTTGTGTGAGGAAATCTATGTTAGCGGATATGTGTGGAATCCCAGAAGGGGTACAGGATGTGGCCTAACGGCTAGAGCGGTGGACCTCGATGCTGGGGAAACAGGTTCGAGTCTCGGCAGGGATGCTCAACATCCTGTGATTCTCGGCAAATCAATTAATTTCCCCCTGCCTAACAAAATGCATGTGCCCGTCTGTAAGCAACTGGTGCTCACGTAAAGCGCTCTGATACCTTTGGGCCGAGTAACGGCGATATAAAGCTCCCAAAAAATAATTCAAAACATGGTCTCGATGAGCTACTCACTCGTGGGTATAGGAAACTTGAGAGCTCTGGAAAAATGCATTGCCAGAAACTCCACATGCTTAAACCGGATGTGTGCAGTTGACTGTAAGGAATCCTGTCTGAAAGCAACCTCTTGCCAGGATTTGACTGGGACAAAAAAAGTAGTATCAGATGACAGCGCCCCCTATTGAACCAGATAGCTAAATAAGTAGCCCACATTTAGAAATCAGGCCGATTTTGAACTTCTGAAGCACGCTGTATAGGTATTTTGCATAGTACTGGAAAAAGCATCCATTTAAGACAAGCATGACACACAAAGTATTTTTTTTTAAACTCTATCCTGCACAATTGTCTATGTTTACATTTCTATATTCAAATTAGCTGTAAAATAATAGTTTTTTCCAAAATATTTAATGAATGCATTTTAGTGTAATGGTTTTAAAAGACTAAACACTTGAATAAAAGCTTGAAACAAGAAAAAAAGCATCCATTTATGAATGCTGCAGGCAATGTTTATGGTACTATTAGGACAAAAACGGTAAAAAAAAAAACGGCCCACCAGGCCATAAAACATGCCCACAAAGTGCTAAAAACACACGCTGACCTGTCTGACCAGCTCTCCGGGCACTGCCAGATAGCCCTATAGGCCAGACCGCCCCTGCCTCTTTCCTAATAAAATTCCACCCTTAGAAAAGAAAAAAAAGGTTTCACGAGTAACTGAAATGAATGTCTGCTATTTCAGGTGCACCAGATTTGCTGGGTTAGTCTGATTGAAAGGGAAGAGGGGATTGAGGCCAGACAGAAGCAAAGATGTTGCTGGGAGAAAGTCCCTTTGTTGTGCTCGGGTTTTCATGCCCAATGTAAGCACAGTGGGCCACGATTCTTCTTTGTCGATAGGTTTGAACTCATTGTATGTGACCTGTTTGTATGGCACAGCATGGGGGAGTGTTTAATAGCTTGTTTTCCAGGTTCTCGCATCCAGTAGTGGCCTAGTTTCTTTCCCGCTCCAATTTTTCTTAGATTAATTGCCTCCCACATGACCTTATATCGTCCTGATTCAAATAATTCTTCTCAGTCTGGCAGTATTCTTTTCTCTTTGGACTGCTGCTGCGGTTTTTTTATTATTTTTAATCTGACTTTAAGCGTATTTTATGCTGCTGTTATCAGCTTTCTTTGTGACCAGTACCGATGTGTGCTAAATTGTTCTTGTTTAATTGTAGTCAACATGGGACCTTTGAGCGGTTGCTTGCTGGTTGTTGCATTGAGTCTGATGTCTGCACACAGCAGTTTTGTCTGTGAAGTAGAGTTAGGTATTGCTGTGCTCTACAGGGCTTAATTTGTACAAAAATAAGTACAGGAGCTCAAACATTTCCTAAGGAGTTTGCAGCAGGCGCTGCCTAATGCAGGGATTGCCAAATTCCAAGACCGCCTAGGTTTGATCCCACCTCATGAGAGTGGCGTAACGCAGAATGATGCCCCCCTCCCCCCCCGCTGAATGTAATGATGGTCCCGCGAGTCTCACATTTCTCAGAAATATTAATTGACTTTGGGATAAATGTGGCCCCTTTGAAGGCCTGGGGTCCACCTGGGGGGTTGTGCCAACCCCTCCCCCCCACCACTGCAAACTGTAATGAGGGTCCCCTGAGTCTCACATTTCTCAGAAATATCCATTGACTTTGGGATAAATGTGGCCCCTTGGAAGTCCTAGTGTCCACCTGGAGGGTTGTGCCCCCCTCCCCCCTCCCGCGCCGCAGAGACTGCAGGGGCCTGCGCAATGCCCTTGCCCCATGCCTTTTATAATTCTACCACACAACACTTGCTGCTTTTATCTCACTCTTCCAGATTCTTTTACAACTCAGATTTCTCCCTTTGTGAATGAGTTCTTATCTTTCTCTTGACTTTCTCATTTTGACCTTTCTCCTTCTTGCTCTGTGTCAAAGTCTGATGATCAGAAATAAGTCTTGGTCCTCAAAAATGTGTGCTGTGCCAACCACCGACAACCACAGGCACAAATTAAGCATTGGCCTTCCCTGTTAGGGGTGAGCTGACGAGGTTTGTAAGCAAAAACAATTGATCCATATTGAAGGCTGAAATTCTTGACTTACTACAAGCAGATAATATATCATAGGGGTCATAGCCCATTTACGAGTTAGGAGAATCCCTTCCAACATATTTTCGCAAAAGGCATTTTTTCAAAGCTCACAACAAGATATCGGGTTTTTAATGACGCGTTTTAATTTAGTTTATTGCTGCACAGACTTTGAGCTCAGTAGATTACAGGCATTCTGCATTCAGGTTACCAAACTCTATAGAGATTGCTCTATCGACCTTGGAGGATGAACGGTTGGTTTGACTTGCTAGTGACCACCTGCAGAACATTTAGATCTCATGGCTATCTGGCTAACATGGACTAGAACTAAATGCCAAGCGGGATATGTCGGCCTCGTTTGAAAGAAAAGACAGTTCGTGGTGCGTACCTAGCACGAGACTGTAAGTTTTACATTTTTTACAAGATGGCTGTTGTATCATGTAGGTATCGGTTCTGAAAAGACAGCGACAATTTGGTGGACATTTTGAAAGGAGCTAAACGAATTAAAGGGAAACGGGACCTTTGTTGCGGACACGAATTAATAGAAATTTTAATTAGAGTAAGTAGTCCAGTGTGTGTCATTTCTTTAGAAAACCCCTCCTCTGTGTAGTGAAGCCGTCCATTCCGAACAGTGACACATAAGGACACACTGAAGAAAGCGGTGTCAAGAGCGCAGTGTTGTAGCGTAAAATCTGCCTACTTATAAATACGAGGTCACCTTTTGATTATGGTTTTTTTCCATTATATTTCACAACCACCAGCGTTACCAGGCGTAATCATCACCGTCAATGAGTACTTCGGTTTTGTCAAGAAGGAAGTCTTGTGGATATTTTTGAACATTTTAGCGGTGTCTGATTTGTTTTACATAAAAAGAAGTCCATGAGTTAATGCTTTTAGGATTATGTACAGTCGGTCCTACGTATAGCAAACAAGGCCGCGGATATAATTTCGACCCTCTGTGGCGTGGACTCTTCAAGGATGTTTTTCTGGTTGCTTCTAGATAAACGAACACAGTCCCAGTTTGGAAAGTAATGGGATTAAAGAAAAATCTAGAAGGTGGCTGTTTTTTTTCAAGTAGATGTAATACAGTGGACAAGTGGATCAGAGTTATATTATGGCAGCTAAATGTTCTCAAAGAGATTACTGAAAGGGGGAATGCCGCTCTATTCAAGGAAAGAATGGCTGATCAAGTGACATGACAGGGGCAGGCATAGCAGGTAAACTGGGTATTAGAAGAAAGTTAAAGTTGATAACTAAAGTTTACCAGTTCCCTTAGTTTTCAACTGACCAGAAAATCATTTGTTGTTGTCAGTTTTTTCTGCAGTAAATGAAAGGTTTTCTGATAACTTTGTGATCCATGGGAAATATTTCAACAAGTCATTGTGGATGAATCTGGAAGAACTAACCATTGAGAAGCTATGCAGATCCTCAGGAACCAGACACTACAGTGAACTCAATGAATGTCAAGAACTTAGGGCCCGATTCACAGACCTAACTTAAGACAAAATCCTAAACTTACTACCATTTTGGTATTCACAGAAGGCACTTACTCATTTTGGTATTCACAGAAGGCACTTATTCATGACTCCCTGTGCAATTGCACTTTAATGTATTATTGGAGAGTGGATTATTAGTAGGGGCAAATGTATACCTGCCACTGGCAATAAGGCCACTAACACAGTATAGGGCTCAGAATAGGTCTTAGAAAATTATTCCTATGCTCAACCCATGGTAGCTTGACTGCGAGCAGGCAGGCTTAACGTTAAAGACAGGTATGAAAAGCATTTAAAAACACAATTTCAGTAAATAATTAAGACACAATACAAAATAAAAATCCAACACCAATTTATAAAAATAGGAAATATTTTTATCTTTAAAATGACACCAAAACGACAAAAATCCAATGTAGGGAACCGGAGAATTTTCAAAGATTTAGCAATTTCTAGCACATAGAAACCTATAGCGTCTTATCGGGACATCTGGTCGCGATAGACCGGGTCAAAGTCAAAGTTTCAGGCCGACCGCCATGGAGCCCTGGGCGCCTACCCCTCGCGGTAGGTCTGGGTCAAAGTTTTTACCTTCTGACTTAGAAACTTTTCTGGAGCTTTTCTTGCCGGGGTTTCTCGACACTCTCAGCCAGTCCGGATTCGGTGAGTGTTCGCCGGATTGCCTTGCGACGAGCTCCCGGTCAAACCTATGGAAGTCCAACCTCCGGAGCAGTCCAGCGGGACAAACCAAGGATCCAGGCCGACATGCGGTTGAAGGCAGGCGGCTTGGCTTTCGCGGTTGCTCCCGATCACCTTTTCTTCATTCGGACTTAGAAACCTTTACGGAGCTTTTTCTCGCGGGGTCCCTCGATGCTCTTCACCAGGCCGGATTCGGTGAGGGTTGGTAGGCCTCGGATTTCGACTACTCCCGGTCAAACTCTGGAAGTATGACCTACAGACCTTTTCAGGGGGACAAACCTGGACGGCAGGAAGGCTCGCGGTTGAAGGCAGGCGGCTTGGCTGGCCGCTTGAGTCGGTCCCCTTATGGAGCTTTTTTTCAAATTTGCTCCAAAGTTCTCCAAACTTCTGGAACGTCTTCCTGAAGTTCCCCAAAGGGTCCCAAAGTGTCTCAAACTCACTCCAAGGGTCTGGAACCTCCAAGATGGTACTTGAAAGTTGAGGACTTCAGTTCCCACAATCCACTTGGACAAAACCCTTACAAATCCACTGGTAATTCTCCAGGTTGAGGATTCTTGGTGGTGATGTCCCAGGTGAGCTCTGTTAACCTGTAGCTTGCAGGGAGTCCACTCTTTAGTCCTTTTTACAACAAGGTAATCCACAGGCTGTAGTTTCAGATAGTGCAGAAGGTGCAGTCTTCAGAGTGCAGGCCTTAGGAAATGCACATCAAACTTCCAGCATGGCACGTCTTGCTTTCTTACGTTTCAAGCAGCAGATCCTCCTTCCACAGTGGTCCTACCACCAAAGTCGATTTTGGGCAGCACTTTATCACAATGTGGGGAGTGAAATTTGCAATTTCACTTAACCCAGGGCATATAAAACTCATTTTTTAAGGGTCCTCCTTATAAATACCTGATCCCCACCCCTGGGACACCTAGGGGAGACCCTGGGGGTACCTAATATGCCAACACATTGTAGGTTAACCATTTTTAAGTGCCTCAAACACCAAAGTCGAGTTTGGGCAAAATTTACTTTTTAAAAGCAGTCCTGCAACACAGACCCACTTTTAAACTGACCTCAGGCTTCAGCAGTGCATACATGCAAGTACAGAAAGGGCTGCTGGCCTCTAAACTGCCATGCCCTATTATATACTAGGGACTGATAGGTAGTTTCAATCCCCCTGCCCTATTATGTACTAGAGCCTTATAGGGTAGGTCATGCCAATCACAGGGGTACTCCATCCCATAGTGTACCCTAGTGTATGTTGGTGTTTTCACTGTATTCTAAATGTGTCTCTTTCAGCATAGCACTGGCCCTGGGCCTGGTTAGGCAGAGCCCTGAGTCAGTCAGAGTCAGTTACCACTAGTACCAGTCAGCAAAAGTTGGGGGGTGCCCAGGGCACAGGATGACTTTCCAACATAGCCCCCCCCCCAAACGAAAGGTGATGGGTTACTAACCTACACCCTGGTAGTCCTCATCAGCTAAGTGGAAAAACCTGGAAAGTCCATCCGCATTTTCATGGGCAACCCCAGGTCTGTGTTCCACTGTAAAGTCCATTCCCTGTAGGGAAATGGACCACCTTAACAGCTTGGGATTCTCCCCTCTCATCTGCATTAGCCACCTGAGAGGCCTGTGGTCAATCGGAACACGAAAGTGAGTCCCAAACAAATATGGTCTCAACTTTTGTCAGGGACCAAACCACAGCAAAAGCCTCTCTCTCAATGGCACTCCACCTCTGCTCTCTGGGAAGAAGCCTCCTGCTAATAAAGGCAACTGGCTGATCAAGGCCTGCTTCATTTACCTGTGACAACACTGCCCTAATCCCTTGTTCTGAAGCATCTGTCTGAACCACAAATTCTTTTGTGTAGTCAGGGGCCAGCAACACTGGTGCTGAACACATAGCAGCTTTCAGAGTGTCAAAAGGCTTCTGAAGCTCTGGGGTCCAATCCACCTCTTTGGGCCTTTTCTTAGAAGTGAGTTCTGTTTGGGGCCCCACAATGGTCCCATAATTTTGAACAAACCTTCTATAATACCCTGTCAGTCCAAGGAATGCCTGACCTGAGTCTGGGTAACAGGTGCTGTCCAATCCAAAATAGTTTGGATTCTAGCTTGGAGAGGCTGTACATGGCCCCCACCTAACAAGTGGCCCAGGTACACCACAGAACTCTGCCCTATTTGGCACTTACTTGCCTTAATAGTCAGACCTGCCTGCTGCATGGCCTGAAGCACTTCCCTTAGGTGGCTTAGGTGATCCCCCCAGGTAGAACTGTATACAGCTATATCGTCCAGGTAAGCTGCAATGGTTAGGCAGAGCCCAGGGTCAGTCAGAGTCATTTACCACCAGTACCAGTCAGCAAAAAGTTGGGGTGTGCCCAGGGTACAGAATGACTTTCCAACATGTATATTATACACATATGCTATTATGTTCCACCCCTGGCTGGATAGATTTGTGTGAAATTGTTCTAATTTGCACAGTTGTCACTTTATGCCAAGTATTTGTGCTCAGGTCCCATTTCACTTCCATGTGTTTTTTATCTGACTTGACGCTTTGTGGTGCATCTCATTTTAACCGTACATCTTTGCTGCCATGGTTTGTCTCTGAATGGCTAATTTCAAGTGCAATAGCCACAGATTTGCTAGCTGAGAGTTTTTTCAAAGGAATATTTGTGAGTACAAAAGAGTTTTCTTTTTTTTCTCATCTTTTAAGTGCGTTTCGATCTACACAGTCCTCCTGTGAACTCTTGCTAGGTTGAATTTAGACTTATTATTTCTGTATGTGGAAACATCTGTTTCTGGCCACACACACTTTTTATGCGCCATTTTATTGTTTTAAGCCTAAACGTCATTGTGTAATTAGATTGCTTATCTCTTATTAATTCATGTTATCCAGATGAAAAGCTCTATGGAATTTTTATGAATTTTATCTTCTGCTTTTATGGTGCAAAACCGAAATAAAATCCTTTTGATTGATTGATATATATTTCAAAACCTGTACTGGTTTGTACAGTAAACTGAACAGCAGTATGGTGGCTGATGCCATCAGTGATGTCATCAACTATATCTTTTGAGTGTCTGAAGTGTCATTGAACATGTTATGAGTGATGTATTATGTTAGGTCCTAAGAAGTGCATGGCGCGGGCACAAGTTACATTTAGCGCAAATAACTAGAACTAGTGAAATCTTTATTCGTGTGTGGGTGCCCCGGTTCCATCCGGGGCACCCACATCTTTTCTAAATGTTGGGGCCCCAATGTCGGCTCCCTAACTAGCACCCATCTTGTGTGCCGACAACAATAAAAGTTTCAACTCCTGCTCCCACAGGGAATAACGGTAATGCCAAGAGTTATTAAGCTTCCCATTGCCTTGTGTCACCAAAGATTTCAGTAAGATTTACAAAGCCACGCAAGTGGTGCCTTGTGCTGCCTTGTGTGATTTGTAAAGAAATATAATGCAACACAGCTTCTTGCACTTCATTGCATTATATATCATAGTGGTAGGCATTACATGGATAGAGCATGGGCATTCCTGTGCATCCACCCATGGAATTTGATACAATCACAGATTTACTAAAGGCAGTAAACCAGGGATTGAGCGCAAAAGCTGTGCCTACCACAGAGACGTTTAACAAAGAGAAATATCTGTATTTCTCCACATTGTTTCCTCTTTCTATGTGTGATGCATTCTGTATCACCGACGGAAAAAGGAAATTGGCACTAAGGATAGTTTTTGTGCAAGAAGGTGTTTCTTCCTGCAGAAAAACAATCCTGCCTGTGATGTAGACACCATTGCATTATGGCGCTAGTATGCCTGCATTGGCGCTAGGCAGCACACAGTGCACCAGCGCTAGGAGGGAGTAGAAGTGCACCATATCTTAGCAGATATGGAGCATTTCCTCTCACTCTGTTTCATGCAATGCAGTGCAGCAACTTGGCTTGCTGCCTTGCATTTTGTGAAACAATAGTAAATATGCCCCTACATGCTTGCTCTCTCCTGGTGGGAGCCTTTCTGCTCCCACCCAAGGCAGGAGGTATTCTTACTCTGGGCCTCAGGGGATGGGTCCCGGGGGCCAGAAAATTAAATGGGACCACACACAGGCCCCAATTTCCAATAAATATAATGTTTTTCAGCCCCAGGAATGGGGTCTCTAGGGTCCATAGATGCTCGGGGATGGGGGCCCCAAGCATACCCTCCCACCCCAAAATATTTAAAAAAAACAAGAGCCAACCCGCCGGGCCCTGGCCCCCTCCCCAGAGTTACTTCAGACAGTATATCTTTGCACTTGAGCGACTTGGATCATTATGTCCAGTGGTCGCTCACACAGTTTTTAACTGAACACAGACTTGGGTCCCAGTTAAATTGATAACCCCACCAGGTCTATAGTTGATTTTCCAGTCTTCTAACCCACTGACTGGAAATACATTCAGCTCTCAAGTCTCCTGCTGGCGATTAAAAAATCTCAGGAAAGTGTCCTCTCGCAGGGCCTGTTGGACATTGTAGCACCAGCTCAACTAGGAGCAAGCCCAATGATGAAGCATGCCACCTTTGGGTGGGTGAGGGCACTTGCCCCTAAGAGCACACGCTCCCAGTGATTACACACAGACCCCATTGAAAGTCTGCTTAAGTCAGTGCAGAAGAGTATACCCCTAGCTTTACTGTACTAGATTAGAGGAGAGTGTATACTGGACCAGAACTCTCCGCATTCTCCCCAGTATAGATGATATATATGGTACTTTTCTTGCATTGGCAATGAGGGCACTGGCCTGACTTCAAGGCATACTGATGAATTGTAAAAACTGGTATGACCATAGAGTTGTACATAGTGTGCTCTATAGAACTTGCATAGCAGTGGTACCTTAGATAAAGAGGCAATGTTGTAATAGGAAATATGACAGCTTTCATAAATTTATGGATTATAAATTGAACTATCTGGTGCAATAATCTTAGCTGCCCAAACAGCAATGTCGTGTAGCGAACCTTTTCCTAGTAAAGTGAGCAGCCTGGGCCTTTTTAAGCATCAGTGATTAACACCCACAGACTTGCACATTGAGCAGACTTCTGGAAAACTTGAGCAGGGTGGAGAGTCACAATGACAACATTTTAATATTGACCCGCAACAATATTGATCCACAATATAGACTTGCACTACATCATCAAGCTAATTAGATGTGGAGAAAGAATAGTAAACCTGCACTTCCTTATAAATGCTCACATTGTTGTTGTCGTGCTCACATGCAAAAATAAAAAATGCATGAAGAAATCACTCCTGAGTGCACAGCGTTCCTGTGGGGAGTAAAACGAATGAAGCACGAGACCGTCCTCGCGAGCCACAGCACCCGCCACACCAGAGAGCGGCTGCCTTGAGGCAAGGCAGAAACGAGGAAACAAATATATATATATGGCACCGCTGCAGTATCCTTGCGGACCCGCCCCTGTTTTCCACTTGGCAGGATCGGGGTACGGGTGGCTTGGTGGCTGCTTTGTTTATAACTGAGTGGTGATCACAGGCTCCTTTTTCCAAAAAGAACTTTGCTTCAAGGCGCATTATCGGCATGCGTCCCACTTGGGATTTCACTTTATGGACTACTTGTCCCATGATGCAGTAGGGCTCACATGAGCTAGACTTCCTGTTCTATTGAAATAAAAAAGGGCATTTTTGAGTAGACCATTTGTATGCCGTTTTGTTCGCTGTGAGATCCATGATGAAGGGTTTACACCCGAAACGTGTCGGATCAGCGTGTTGGAGGGGGCGCTGCTGGTGATCACCGCAAGTTTTGCAAGGCACTTGAACTTACCTACCTGTGAGTGCCGGCCACGAGGGTAACTCTTTCTTGTCAAAAATATGTGGCTGACCCGGCCACGGCATGGCACCGCTGCAATATCCTTGCGGACCCGCCCCTGTTTTCCACTTGGCAGGATCGCGGTACGGGTGGCTTGGAGGCTGCTTTGTTTATTACTGAGTGGTGATCACAGGCTCCTTTTTCCAAAAAGAACTTTGCTTCAAGGCGCATTATCGGCATGCGTCCCACTTGGGATTTCACTTTATGGACTACTTGTCCCATGATGCAGTAGGGCTCACATGAGCTAGACTTCCTGCTCTATTGAAATAAATAAAGGACATTTTTGAGTAGACCATTTGTATGCCGTTTTGTTCGCTGTGAGATCCATGATGAAGGGTTAACACCCGAAACGCGTCGGATCAGCGTGTTGGAGGGGGCGCTGCTGGTGATCACCGCAAGTTTTGCAAGGCACTTGAACTTACCTACCTGTGAGTGCTGGCCATGAGGGTAACTCTTTTTTGATATATATATATATATTATCTACTGGCAGTCGCCAGTAGATAGTTATAGTTAGGACCTATTTTCCATAGGAAATCCACAACATTCTATTAGAAATAACTTTGGCGCTGGTTGACGAATCTTCGCGAAATTTTCAAAACGTATGGCCCGCTCCGGTCCGCTCCTATCCTGAAAGCTTCGGGGTGATTCGGCAAGCAGGGGCCGAGAAAAAAGGGGGGTCCCAAAACATGTTTTCCCCATGCAATTTTCCATAGGAACCTTTCATCGCAGCTACAGCCCGAACTGCTGAATGGAATTACACCAAATTTGGCAAAAAGGTAGCCCTTGGTTCAGAGTCGTGCCTTCTGCTTAAATGGTGTAAATCCGTTCAGTAGTTCCTGAGAAATTTGAAAAAGAAAACACATATATATCTGGGCGGAGCCTAACCACACATGTCATCGTGAGATCTGATTGGCTGTCAGCACTTCATCCTGGAATTGCTGGCAGCCATCTTGGGAACAATATAAATGATAGTACCCCATTGAAATGCATTGTAGTGAATCGAAGATTTTGAGGGTTACCAAAAGGAGAACTATAAAGGGTGATAACAGACATTAGTTACATTAGAATTCATTTGTTGATGGTACCATACTAATTTCAGGAATTGTGGTGTGTTCTAAGGTGATTTTACCCTGTGAAAAACCTTCTGCTGGGATATCATGAATTATGTTTGAGAGAAAACTATTTTCACATGCTTGTCCCATACAGTTTTGGAAGGTTCTCCAGAAGCTAAAATGAGAGCATATTTTCTGTAAATTCACATTATCTTTCTTAGTCATGTGAGAATGAAGTCTGACATTCTCAGTAAAACATGTACATCCAACAAGGGCAGAGACTGTCAGTTGATTCCTTTGTGTTCTACTGCAGCTTCCCAGAGTGTTCTGAAGAACAACTAGAGTGCTAACAGCCGTACTTATGACAAAAGTATGGCACACCTGAAGCCATCTTGATTGGAATAAACTGGTAACTCTTAAAACATTTAATTTAAAAAGGAACAAAATGAGGGGGTTCATTTTGTCATAGAAATTATGGTTAGTGCTGTAGAAAGAAAAATTAGGACATGTTTTAAGTGAGATCTGAAATATCTTCCTGTTATATTTCAACAGGAGCAGCCTGTCAGTTGATGCCTTTGTGTTCTACTACAGCTTCCGAGTGTTCTAAAGAACAACTAGAGCGCTAACAGTCTTACTTATGACAAAAGTATGACACACCTGAAGCCATCTTGATTGGAATAAACTGGTAACACTTAAAACATTTAATTTAAAAAGGAACAAAATGAGGGGGTTCATTTTGCCATAGAAATTATGGTTAGTGCTGTAGAAAGAAAAATTAGGACATGTTAGAAGTGAGATCTCAAATATCTTCCTGTTATATTTCAACAGGAGCAGCCTGTCAGTTGATGCCTTTGTGTTCTACTGCAGCTTCCCAGAGTGTTCTAAAGAACAACTAGAGCGCTAACAGTCTTACTTATGACAAAAGTATGGCACACCTGAAGCCATCTTGATTGGAATAAACTGGTAACACTTAAAACATTTAATTTAAAAAGGAACAAAATGATGGGGTTCATTTTGTCATAGAAATTATGGTTAGTGCTGTAGAAAGAAAAATTAGGACATGTTTCAAGTGTGATCTCAAATATCTTCCTGTTATATTTCAACAGGAGCAGCCTGTCAGTTGATGCCTTTGTGTTCTACTACAGCTTCCCAGAGTGTTCTAAAGAACAACTAGAGCGCTAACAGTCTTACTTATGACAAAATTATGGCACACCTGAAGCCATCTTGATTGGAATAAACTGGTAACTCTTAAAACATTTAATTTAAAAAGGAACAAAATGAGGGGGTTCATTTTGCCATAGAAATTATGGTTAGTGCTGTAGAAAGAAAAATTAGGACATGTTAGAAGTGAGATCTCAAATATCTTCCTGTTATATTTCAACAGGAGCAGCCTGTCAGTTGATGCCTTTGTGTTCTACTGCAGCTTCCCAGAGTGTTCTAAAGAACAACTAGAGCGCTAACAGTCTTACTTATGACAAAAGTATGGCACACCTGAAGCCATCTTGATTGGAATAAACTGGTAACACTTAAAACATTTAATTTAAAAAGGAACAAAATGATGGGGTTCATTTTGTCATAGAAATTATGGTTAGTGCTGTAGAAAGAAAAATTAGGACATGTTTCAAGTGTGATCTCAAATATCTTCCTGTTATATTTCAACAGGAGCAGCCTGTCAGTTGATGCCTTTGTGTTCTACTACAGCTTCCCAGAGTGTTCTAAAGAACAACTAGAGCGCTAACAGTCTTACTTATGACAAAATTATGGCACACCTGAAGCCATCTTGATTGGAATAAACTGGTAACTCTTAAAACATTTAATTTAAAAAGGAACAAAATGAGGGGGTTCATTTTGTCATAGAAATTATGGTTAGTGCTGTAGAAAGAAAAATTAGGACATGTTTTAAGTGAGATCTCAAATATTTTCCTGTTATATTTCAACAGGAGCAGCCTGTCAGTTGATGCCTTTGTGTTCTACTGCAGCTTCCCAGAGTGTTCTAAAGAACAGTCTTACTTATGACAAAAGTATGCCACACCTGAAGCCATCTTGATTGGAATAAACTGGTAACACTTAAAACATTTAATTTAAAAAGGAACAAAATGAGGGGGTTCATTTTGCCATAGAAATTATGGTTAGTGCTGCAGAAAGAAATGTTAGGGCATGTTTTAAGTGAGATCTCAAATCCTCTTCTATTTCATTAGAAAATTCTGACATGCAGACTGAAACAATCACTTTCAATACCAGCAGTAGACTTCCAGTTAACTCCCTGGTGAGCAGTAGCTTTACTACAGTGATCTAATGAACAACTAGAGTGCTAACATTCTGAATTTATGGCAAATGTGTGACACATCTGAATGCCTTCTTGATGGAATCAAAGTAAAAACTGAAAGCATTTCCTACTGAGGAGACTGCATATTTCTGCACCTCTGACTTAGAGGTAGTTTTAATCCCCCTGCCCTATTATGTACTAGGGCCTTACAGAGGAGGTCATGCTAATCACAGGGGTACCCCAACGCATAGTGTTCCCTAGTGTATGTAGGTGTTTTCACTGTATTCTAAGTGTCTTTTAGCATAGCACTGGCTCTAGGCCTGGTTAGTCAGAGTCAGTTACCACTAGTACCCATCTGAAAAAGTTGTGGGCACAGGATGATTTTGCAACAAGGCCTCTTTCTGCTCCTCTGTTGGTTCTTTCTGCACATGTCTTGCTTCTTCCTGCACTTTTCTTCGTCTTTGTGGACTTCTGTTGCTTGTTTCTGCATTTCTTTTGCTTTTTTCTGTGCGTTTTTTCTCCTTTCTTCACATGTCCTACCTCTATAAGCATAGTTAGAAACTAGCATTTAAAAAACCTTTAAAATTCACTTAAAAACCCATAGGTTTCAGGCACGCTATAGTTAGAAATTAGCATTTAAAAACCTTTGAAATTCACTGAAAAACCATAGGTTTCAGGCACGTTATAGTTAGAAATTAGCATTTAAAAACCTTAGCAATTCACTGAAAAACCATAGGTTTTAGGGACAGTTATAGTTAGTTGGACATTTCACTCATACAAAACCCGTGAAATTCCCCCGTTATAGTTAGTTCAGCTAACTATAACTCGCGCCCCGCAATGCACTGCTGATGACGTCACATATTACATCACTCATGACATGGTCAGTGACATCACTGATGACATCACTGATGACATCTTAAATTACATCACTGATGACATCACTGATGACATCATCCATGTGATAATTTGATGCATCTTCTCACACCCTAATATAACTTTTGATACACCCACTGTAAATTACAGACTGCCATTCTCAAAACCATAGACACTCCAACACCAATAACTACATACACACTCATTGATTCTTAGGTCTACACACACATCCACTCACTCACCTGTACAGTCACTCATACTTATGGTCACTCAGTACAGGACTATCATATGCACTCATACACCTACATAGACACTCACACACCGCCACTCATCCATAGAGGTACTCACACACCTAGTCAGTCATGCAAATAATTAATCACACTGCCATTTACTCACCTATACAGTTGTACACACACCAGCTCACTTACTCATACAAATACTAGCACATTCTTACGCTCTTATACAATCACTGATACAAGCACACACTCATCCATACAGCCACTCTCACAATCACACACTCTCACTTATAGCCATTTATATACTCCAACACACATATATACTGCCTTTGACATATGTAGTTACTCACACATGTACCACTGAGATATACATTCACTCACTAACACACCCATACACACACTCACCCACCCATACAGTCCATCACAGATGCACTCTTGAAACCATCCACCCAGTGAATCACCCACTCACACATCTATGCACAGAGTCACACACACCCCACCCACACAAACACTCAGGCACCCATACAGATACTCAGACAACCAATCAATAACTCATATAGACACTCATGTAGCTATTCACAAACCCATGCAGCCACTTACACAGCAACAGACAGACGGATACAGACATTCACACAGTTTAGTCACTAACCCATGCATTCAGTAAGATACGTTTAATCACTCACTTATAGAGTCAGTCACGCACCTACTAAATCATCCATCCAGACACTTATACACCCACTCAGTCTTCAATACACCTTGGCATATATATTAAACATATTTAAACTTTATAGAAACACACAGTCACTGGATGATGTCATCAGTGATGTCATTTGAGATGTCATCAGTGATGTCATCAGTGATGTCACTGACCATGTCATGAGTGATGTAATATGTGACGCTCATCAGCAGTGCATTGCGGGGCGCGAGTTATAGTTAGCTGAACTAACTATAACGGGGAATTTCACGGGTTTTGTACGAGTGAAATGTCCAACTAACTATAACTGTCCCTAAAACCTATGGTTTTTTCAGTGAATTGCTAAGGTTTTTTAAATGTTAATTTCTAACTATAACGTGCCTGAAACCTATGGTTTTTTCAGTGAATTTCAAAGATTTTTTAAATGCTAATTTCTAACTATAGCGTGCCTGAAACCTATGGTTTTTCAAGTGAATATATATATATATATATATATATATATATATATATATATATATATATATATATATATATATATATATTATCTACTGGCGGTCGCCAGTAGATAGTTATAGTTACAACCTATTATCCATAGGAAATCCGCGACATTCTATTTGAAATAACTCTCTTGCCGGTTGACGTATCTTCGCGAAATTTTCAAACTTCGTGGGGCGCTCCGGTCCGCTCCTACCCTGAAAGTCTCGGGGTGATACGTCAAGCGGGGGCCGAGAAAAAGGGGGTCCCAAAACGCGTTTTCCCATGCATTTTCCCATAGGAAACTTTAGACACGGTTACAGCTCGAACTGCTGAACGGAATTACACCAAATTTGGCAAAGAGGTAGTTCTTGGTTCAGAAAGAACCCTTTTGTTAAATGGTGTAAATCCGTTCAGTAGTTGCTGAGAAAATCAAAAAGTAAAAGTACATATATATCTATGGGCACGGAGGATTTGCGCACCCTGAGCGCACCCTGCGCGCACCGTCCCGATCACGAGCTGCATGTTAATTGGTTGTCAGCTGGCTGTCAACATTCCGATTCAGGAAATGTTGGCAGCTATTTTGTCCCTCGGTAGAACCGAGGGACAGAAACAAGTGCGCAAAGCGCACAAAGGGGGAGGGTAGAAACACCCTGACCCCTAGGTTTGCTCAGGGGTCCCACAAGGACCCCCTGGGCAAAAATGTTTTTTTTTTTAAATCGGCAGGATGCGCTCAGGGTGCGCGAATCCTGCCGAGAAATCGAGCGCGGTCTCCGCGCTCGATGTTAACTGGCCCCGGGTGGCCCAAGTCCCGGGGCATGGTGGGGGATAATTTAATGTGTGGGGGCCTCAAGGGCCTCCCAAGCCCCGGGGACCGCCACCCCCGGGGCTTTTTAAAAAAATTATTAAACCTGTGTGGGGGCTCCAGCCCTCACACGCCCGGGACCACCACCTCCCGGGGCACTAAACATTTTAATATGGGGGTCCCTTACGGACTCCCAGAGCCCCGGGGACCACCACCTCCCCGGGCTGTGTACTGAATGGGAGGGGGCCGCGCGGCCCCCTCCTGGAGCCCTTGATGGCCCTGGGGACCACCACCCCCAGGGCCGGCTCCTGCAGTGTCCCGGGGTGCCTACCCCGGGACACTGCTGTTTGCAATGACAGGACGGAGCCTCGCGGCTCCCGTCCTGTCATTGCAAACTGCTTTGGATATTGGAAGAGAGAGCAGGAAACCTGCCTCTCTTCCAATATCCAAAGCCGATTGCTTTGACACATGGGGAGCAGCATGTTAGCTGCTCCCCATGTGTAAAAGCAATGCCGGCACCCTAGGGACGCTGGGAGCCGGCGGGACTGTGGGGGATTGGGGAACCCCCACAGTCCCCAACGAGAGGCCAGGCCCCGGGGATGGGGTCCCCGGGCAAGTAGTGGCTCGGGAGGGGGCCACGCGGCCCCCTCCCCAAAAAAATAAATAAATTAAAAAAAAAAAACGGAATGGCCGGCCCCGGGGATGGGGTCCCCGGGGCCTTAAATGGCCAGAGGAGGGGGCCACGCAGCCCCCTCCAAAGAATATAAATAAAAACGAGGCCATGCCCCGGGGATGGGGTCCCCGGGGCCAATACAGGCCCAGGGAAGGGGGGCCACGCGGCCCCTTCCCGTTTTTTTTTTAATTACAAATTTAAAAAAGGGGTAAGGCCCTGGGGGATGGGGTCCCCAGGGCATAAAAACAGGAAATAGGAAGGGGGCCACACAGCCCCCTTCAGGGGACAAATTTTTTTTTTTTTTTAAACGATCGGCCCGCAGGCCCCGCCCCTTCCTTCACCACTCTCCAAACGCGCCCCTGGCGCGTTTGCAGAGGGGAACGAATTCCCCTTGAATACTGGGGGTCCCTGGGGCCAACTAGCCCACCAGGAACCTCCAGTATGCGCCAGGGGGCTGCGTTGCAGAGAGGTGTAGAGAGGCCACACCCCTTTACACCTCTCTGCAACGCAGCTCTGTGGCGCTTTTGGAGGTATATGGTGGGCTAGTTGGACTCCGGGGACCCTCAGGATTCAAGGGGACTTAATCCCTCAACTTAAAACGCGCCACGGGCGCGTTTGCACAGTGGTGAAGGGAGGGGCGGGGCTTCAGGTGACATGTGTGCAAACAGGCCCCGTGGCGCGTTTTAAGATGGGGAATTAAATCCCTTCAATCCTGAGGGTCTTGGGGGCCAACTAGCCCAACAGGTACATCCAGAAAGCGCCACAGAGCTGCGTTGCAGAGAGGTGTAAAAGGGTGTGGCCTCTCTACACGTCTCTGCAACGCAGCCCCTGGCGCATATTGGAGGTTCCTGGTGGTCTAGTTGGCCCCTAGGGACCCTCAGGATTCAAGGGAACTTAATCCCCCAACTTAAAACGCGCCACGGGGCGCGTTTGCAAAGATGTCACCTCAGGCCCCGCCCCTCCCTTCACCATTGTGCAAATATTCCTCTAAAATCAGCCGAAATAGGAATTCGATTTACTCACCTGTTATAAGGAGAGACCTCAGTGCTGTATCTTTCAGCCCAGTACTGGTCCTGAAAAGTAATTTTAACCGTACTTACCGGTAACTTGAATTTCCTTCATAGGCTAACATTGACTGGTTTCACTTGGAAATTCTTCTAAGTGTGGAGTTTTGGAACTTTAAAATATTCCTCTAAAATCAGCCGAAATACGAATTCCGATTTACTCACCTGTTATCAGGAGAGACCTCAGTGCTGCATCTTTCAGCCCAGTACTGATCCTCAAAAGTAATTTTAACCGTACTTACCGGTAATTTGAATTTCCTTCATAGGCTAACATTGACTGGTTTCACTTGGAAATTCTTCTAAGTGTGGAGTTTTGGAACTTTAAAATATTCCTCTAAAATCAGCCGAAATACGAATTCCGATTTACTCACCTGTTATCAGGAGAGACCTCAGTGCTGCATCTTTCAGCCCAGTACTGATCCTGAAAAGTAATTTTAACCGTACTTACCGGTAACTTGAATTTCCTTCATAGGCTAACATTGACTGGTTTCACTTGTAAATTCTTCTAAGTGTGGAGTTTTGGAACTTTAAAATATTCCTCTAAAATCAGCCGAAATACGAATTCCGATTTACTCACCTGTTATCAGGAGAGACCTCAGTGCTGCATCTTTCAGCCCAGTACTGATCCTCAAAAGTAATTTTAACCGTACTTACCGGTAATTTGAATTTCCTTCATAGGCTAACATTGACTGGTTTCACTTGGAAATTCTTCTAAGTGTGGAGTTTTGGAACTTTAAAATATTCCTCTAAAATCAGCCGAAATACGAATTCCGATTTACTCACCTGTTATCAGGAGAGACCTCAGTGCTGCATCTTTCAGCCCAGTACTGATCCTGAAAAGTAATTTTAACCGTACTTACCGGTAACTTGAATTTCCTTCGTAGGCTAACATTGACTGGTTTCACTTGGAAATTCTTCTGTGTGTGGAGTTTTGGAACTTTAAAATATTCCTCTAAAATCAGCCGAAATACGAATTCCGATTTACTCACCTGTTATCAGGAGAGACCTCAGTGCTGCATCTTTCACCCCAGTACTGATCCTGAAAAGTAATTTTAACCGTACTTACCGGTAACTTGAATTTCCTTCATAGGCTAACATTGACTGGTTTCACTTGTAAATTCTTCTAAGTGTGGAGTTTTGGAACTTTAAAATATTCCTCTAAAATCAGCCGAAATACGAATTCCGATTTACTCACCTGTTATCAGGAGAGACCTCAGTGCTGCATCTTTCAGCCCAGTACTGATCCTGAAAAGTAATTTTAACCGTACTTACCGGTAACTTGAATTTCCTTCATAGGCTAACATTGACTGGTTTCACTTGGAAATTCATCTAAGTGTGGAGTTTTGGAACTTTATAATATTCCTCTAAAATCAGCCGAACTACGAATTCCGATTTACTCACCTGTTATCAGGAGAGATCTTAGTGCTGCATCTTTCAGCCCAGTACTGATCCTGAAAAGTAATTTTAACCGTACTTACCGGTAACTTGAATTTCCTTCATAGGCTAACATTGACTGGTTTCACTTGGAAATTCTTCTAAGTGTTGATTTTTGAAACATACAAATATTCCTCTAAAATCAGCCGAAATCCGAATTCTGATTTACTCACCTGTTATCAGGAGAGACCTCAGTGCTGCATCTTTCAGCCCAGTACTGGTCCTGAAAAGTAATTTTAACCGTACTTACCAGTAACTTGAATTTCCTTCCATAGGCTAACATTGACTGGTTTCACTTGTAAATTCTTCTAAGTGTGGAGTTTTGGAACTTTAAAATATTCCTCTAAAATCAGCCGAAATACGAATTCCGATTTACTCACCTGTTATCAGGAGAGACCTCAGTGCTGCATGTTTCAGCCCAGTACTGATCCTCAAAAGTAATTTTAACCGTACTTACCGGTAACTTGAATTTCCTTCATAGGCTAACATTGACTGGTTTTCAGCAAAAAGTTTCAAAGTGTTGATTTTCACAAACTACAAATATTCCTTAAAAATCACCTGTATGACTTAAACGCATTCTTTCAACTGTTTACAGGAGATGCACCAGTGCTGGATCCAGGATCCAACACTGAGTAAGAAAAAGTAACGATAACAGTTTTTACCTGCTAAGTGAATTTCCTTCCATAGGATAACATTGGTGATTCTATGAGAAAAAGTTTCAAAGTGTCAACTTTTAAAATACAATAATATTCCTTAAAAATCACGACTGTAACCAAAACGCTTTTACTCAACTGTTTACAGGAGATGTACCAGGACTGAATCTAGGATCCAGTCCTGTGGTTACAAAAGTAATCCATAAAGTAACTAATTGCATTTAACTAGAAATTCACATTGAGCTGAATGTTGCATTGTGTTTGAAAATGTGTTGCCCATTGCAACAACTGTAACTACTGTACTTAAAAGTCTATTGCCTATCTGCAAAGTATTTAAACTAAAGTAATTCATTCTGAGAAAGTATTTTTGTAATGTAATGTATAATGTAATTACAATGTAATTTGACAAATAAAATATGTAAAAAAAATTGTTTCTAAAAATGTAGTAAATCAGTATGAAAAAAATTAATATAACAATTAATACATTTAAAAATTGTCATTTACAAAACCTTTGAAATTCACTGAAAAAACCGTAGGTTTCAGGCACGTTATAGTTAGAAATTAGCATTTAAAAACCTTTGAAATTCACTGAAAAAACCATAGGTTTCAGACACGTTATAGTTACAAATTAGCATTTAAAAAACCTTTGAAATTCACTGAAAAAACCATAGGTTTCAGACACGTTATAGTTACAAATTAGCATTTAAAAAACCTTTGAAATTCACTGAAAAAACCATAGGTTTTAGGGACAGTTATAGTTACTTGGACATTGCACTCGTACAAAACCCGTGAAATTCCCCCGTTATAGTTAGTTCAGCTAACTATAACTCGCGCCCCGCAATGCACTGCTGATGACGTCACATATTACATCACTCATGACATGGTCAGTGACATCACTGATGACATCACTGATGACATCTCAAATGACATCACTGATGACATCATCCACGTGATAATCTGATGCACCTCCTCACACCCTAATATAACCTTTGATACACCCACTCTAAATTACAGACTGCCATTCGCAAAACCATAGACACTCCAACACCAATAACTACATACCCACTCACTGATTCTTAGGTCTACACACACACATCCACTCACTCACCCGTACAGTCACTCATACTTACGGTCACTCAGTACAGGACTATCATATGCACTCTTACTCCTATATAGACACTCAAACAACGCCACTCATCCATAGAGATACTCACACACCTAGTCAGTCATGCAAATAATTAAACACACTGCCATTTACTCACCTATACAGTTATACACACACCAGCTCACTTACTCATACAAATAGTAGCACATTGTTACGCTCTTATACAATCACTGATACAAGCACACAATCATCCATACAGCCACTATCACAATCACTCACTCTTGCTTATAGCTATTTATATACTCCAACACACATATATACTGCCTTTCACATATGTAGTTACTCACACATGTACCACTGGGACATACATTCACTCACTAACACACTCTTACACACACTTACCCACCCATACAGTCTATCACAGATGCACTCTTGAAACCATCCACCCAGTGAATCACCCACTCACACATCTATGCACAGAGTTGCACACACCCTCCCACACAAACACTCAGGCACCCATACAGATACTCAGACAAGCATTCAATAACTCATATAGAAAATCATTTAGCTATTCACAAACACATGCAGCCACTTACACAGCAACAGACAGACGGATACAGACATACACCCAGTTTAGTCACTAACCCATGCATTCAGTAAGATACGTTAAATCACTCACTTATAGAGTCAGTCACGCACCTACTAAATCATCCATACAGACACTTACACACCCACTCATTCTTCAATACGTCTTTTCTTATATATATTAAAAATATTTAAACTTTACAGAAACACACAGTCACTGGATGATGTCATCAGTGATGTCATTTGAGATGTCATCAGTGATGTCATCAGTGATGTCACTGACCATGTCATGAGTGATGTAATATGTGACGTCATCAGCAGTGCATTGCGGGGCGCGAGTTATAGTTAGCTGAACTAACTATAACGGGGAATTTCACGGGTTTTGTACGAGTGCAATGTCCAAGTAACTATAACTGTCCCTAAAACCTATGGTTTTTTCAGTGAATATATATATATATACACCATGTTTCCAAAGGAAAAGTGTTTTTTGACTTGCCTATATCTTTAGCTCCGTTTGACGAATCTTCACAAAATTGCCACAAAAAATTGCCCCGGTGATTTTTGTTGTGCATGGAAAGTTTCGGGGTGTTCCGTCAAGTGGGGGCCGAGAAAAAGGGGGGTCAAAAAAGTGTTTTTTGCATGTTAATTTTCATAGAGGTTTTAGACACAACTACAGCCCGGACCGCTTGACGGAATTACACCAAATTTGGCAGAAAGGTAGCTCTTGGTCCAGAAAGAACCCTTTTTGTTATTATGTGTAATTCCATTAAGTAGGTTTTGAGATGTTTACTAATATCCAAATTTGTATATCTATGGGACACGGATCCTCCATGGATTTATAAATCCACACACCAACAGCAATACCATGATTGGCTGGCCGCAACCTGAGAGGAAAGTTGCATCCGCCATTTTGTTTATCGGGAATCGGTTCCCAGCGGGGGAAAATGGAGTTAAAAAGTGATTGAAGGAGTGAGGGTAGAGGTACCCTGACCCCATAGGACTAATGCAGGGGTCTGTGAGGGACCCCTCATGGGCAACACATTGTCCAAAAACCTTTTTTGACCACACGAGGATCTGTGGATCCTCCCCAGATATGAGTGGATTAGGGGGTCCCACGGATCCAGACCCCAATTAAAAAAAACATACACTCACTCAGAGATCCACACACCTGCTCACACACTCACTCACTCGCACCCTCACACACCCACTTACACACCCATCCCACACAACCACTTACAGACCTTTAAAACCACTCACACACCCATGCAGCCTTCACACACCCACACAGCTGCTCCAACACCCACTCACAGACCCACACAACTAGTCACGCACACCCACCACACACTCACACACCCACTTACACACCCACAAAACCACTCACACATCCATGTTGCAGGGATGTTATATTTAGGAAATAGCATTAAAAAATCATAGAAATTCACTGAAAAACAAACGTTACAGGGACGTTTTAGTTAGGAAATAAAAATTTAAAAACCTTAGAAATTCACTGAAAAAAACAAATGTTACAGGGCTGTTATAGTTAGGTTCAGATTTTGCACACACAAAACCATAGAAATTCAGCAGTTATAGTTATCTCAAGTAATTATAACTCGTGGCCTAAGGTAACTATGTCACACCCTCACCATGCACTGCTAATTACCCCACATATTACATCACCTAGGACATCTTCTATGACATCATTGATAATATCACTGCAACATTTGCAGTAAAATTATTGATGAGGAAACTGTGCATGGTGGGAGCATGAGTTATAGTTACCTTAGGGCAAGAGTTATAGTTACTTGAGATAACAATAACTGCTGAATTTCTATGGGTTTGTGTGTGTGAAATCTGAAACTAACTATAATGTCCATGTAACCTTTGTACCTCCGTAACTTTATGAGTGGTAAGTCCCTTTGTGAATCGGGCCCCTTTGTATACACAACTCATCTATAAGATAAAAAAATGAATGTGTGTTTCAGTGTAGTTTTGAGATATAAAATTGTCACTCATTCATTGCAATGCAGGTACCCCTTTGGAGGATGAATTATAAATTAAACAGCTAATAGGATGAGGTGAGGGACAAATAATTCTGTGGGCGGAGCCGAAACCCACTCTTTGTATATTTTAAAGTATTGGCAACAATAGGTTTTGCAGACAGGTGTGCTGTCATGACATAACTTAAAAAGACATATGCCACTCCTGCTAGCATCTTGGCTGTCAGAGATGTAAGTGGGCTCTCTGGAAAATCTGGAAAATGAATTGCAACTATGGCATCTACCTCTTTCTGTAAAGACTTACACACAAGAGAAGCAGAGCTGGGTGAGTGTCAGTCCCACCTTATTTCCCCACATATCTGATTAGTTCTGGGCCTCACAGATCATTTTCTTACTAAAATTAAATCTGACTGGCTGGTGCCCAATCAGACCCATTTCAGATCCATCAGGGGACAAGGCACGGATGCTCCCTGTCACCCCTGCTGTTTGTTCCTGATATGGAGCCGTTGACTGTGTGGGTGAGGATGGACGCCTAGGTGTTCAGATTCGAGCGGGGAGATGGATCCTCTGGCCGAATAGCATTATATGCCGATGATGTCCTCTTCTTAACTGATGCCTGTTTGACCGGGCATCCTAGGCGTAGTTTTCTCTGACTTTTTGCTTCCAGACCTCCTGTTTTTAATGTTTTTGCTGACTTTGTTTTTGCTGGCTTTAGGAATCTGGGCACTTTACCACTGCTAACCAGTGCTAAAGTGCATATGCTCTATACTTAAAACATGGTAACATTGGCTTATCTAAAATTGGCATATTTAATTTGCCTATAAGTCCCCAGTAAAGTGTACTACATGTGCCCAGGGCCTATAAATTAAATGCTACTAATGGGTCTGCAGCACTAATTGTGCCACCCGCTGGAGAAGTTCTTTAAACATGTCTCAGGCCTGCCACTGAAGAGCCTGTGTGTGCAGTTTTAAACTGCCATTTCGACCTGGCAAGTTAACCTATCAGCCACGCCCAAGCCTTCCTTTTTTATTACACATAGGTAATTCCTAAGGTAGGCCATGGGAAGCCCATGGGCAGGGTGCAGTGTGTTTAAGAAGTAGGACATGTACTTTTGCATTTTACATGCCCTGGTAGTGAAATACTCTTAAGTTTGTTTTTCAGTACTGCAAGGCCTATCTCTGAATGCTAAGTACACAACATGTCTCCTTGTTTTTTAATGTACTAGACAATTTAAAACAAATGAAAGCTGTTCAATATAAAGTTATGCGCTACAATAAAAATACTTTAGAAGTTAAAGTCAAACAGCATATGGACACTACAGGAAACATATTACTTTAAAACGTAATTCTCAAATTTCTTAGGCAACTTCACAACCCTTTTTGATTAGTGACCCACATGGTCTTTCCTCCCAACCTCCACACAAGGTGATGCCCCAGGAGCCTCCACCTTCACCTCCAAGAAAGCTGACTTGTCAATGGAAATACCTTCTTGCTCCACATGTTTACTCAACTCTTCCCAAGGCACCCTTTCTGAAGATGCAATTATACCACTGTTTACACCAGAGTCTTTTTGCTCAGAAACATCACTAAAATGTATTATATCATTGTTTACACCAGACTTTTGTTGCTCAGAAACATCACTCAAATGTGTACTATCTAAATTTGCTTCAATAAAAAAACAACTATTGTCCCGGTTTAAGAACCACAACAGAACTCTTGTTCCATCTCCCTTTGATATGCAAACACACTGTGCTACCAGATACCTTTTTCCATCCTCACAGTATGAGAAAACCTTGAAGTCCCCTTGCGGCCCAGATCTGGTTTGGAAATACGCACCCAATCCCCCTTTTGAACAAGTTTGGGTTTTACACAGTGAACCTTTTCATGACGCTTTACTGTTTATTTGCACTTCACTCACATTTTCTCTGACTCTCTCTATGACTTCACAAAGGTCATCCCTTTCTCCAGTATGCTTGCCACCACTGGGAGTCAGAAAGGTGCGTCTTTCCCTCTCCCTCATCAGACCATAAGGAGTAACACCAGTGGTTGAGTCAGGTGTGTTATGGTAGCTCCATAGTTTTTCTTTTACTAATGCTGCAGCTTCCTCGTTATTAGCCAAAGCTGCTTGTATGCCCTCATTCAGGGATCCATTGGCCCTTTCCACTTGACCATTGGCTTTAGGGCAATACAGAGGTGCCCGTTCTGCTTTAATGCCACCCTTTTTCAGGAATTGCACCAGTATATATTATACAAACGGTACTCCAATATCTGACATAAATATTTTGGGAAATCCTTCAATTTGGAACACCCCATACAAAAATTTGATCAACGCATCCATAGTGGGATTTTTGATAAAGGAATGGTAAATCCACTTCTGTGGGATGCTCTGAAGTCTTACAGGCTCACAAGACACCTTCCAATGCTTGTCAGAATTCACCCAAATCTGACAAGCATCAATGAAGTTCTCAGCTGTGGCGTCCATGCCTGGCCACTATTAATGTTGTTTCAGCACTTTCTTGGTTCCAGAGATACAACGATGCCCTTAGCGATCAAGTTTTATCAGCTTGTGTCTAATCCCCACCGGTGGTACAAATAAATCATGTCTTAACAACATATTGTTCTCCAAACTTAATTCACTGGAGACTTGAGCAAAACTGTGTAACCCTGAAACCAAAGTGGCCAACCTTCCATCACATGCTGCTTAACTCTCAACGACTGCTCATCTTCCGACATTCTTTCCCACTCTGTTTCTGATACAATGCCCTCACATTTGTCCAGCACATCCACCACAGCAACCACACATTCGTATTGATCCAAGATAGGTAATCTTGACAAACAGTCTGCAGGAATGTTTTTCCCATCTGGAAAATGCCATATTTCAAAGTTGAACTCCTGCAACCTAGCGATTAATCTAACCAATCTCAAAGATGCTTTGCCAGATCTCACCCCATCCATGATAATCACCAAATGTTTATGGTCCGTGATTAACACAAATGGTTTACCCCACAAAAAGTTTTTACGTTTCTCTACAGCCCACAGACAGGCCAATGCTTCCTTCTATATAGTGCTATGCTGTAGCTCAACACCCCTCAACGTTCTAGAGATAAAAGAAACGACATTCTCCTTGTCATTGACCACTTGACTAAATACCGCTCCCACACCAATGGAACTAACATCAACCATCACATAAAACTCCCCTTTAGTATCAAAAGTAGTAAGCGCTGGAGCTTGAGCAATTAAAGGTTTAGCCTTTCCAAAAGCCTCATCCTGCTTCGTTGCCCATACAAATGGTTCCCCTTTTTAAAATTCTTCTAATGATTCCACAAAAATGGCATACCTCTCAACGAATCTCGCATAATACTTTCCTAGTCCCAAACAGGATCTCAAGGAATCTTAGGGTCTCATGATATTCTTAATAGCACTTAACAAATCAGCCTTTGGAAAGATGCCCTCACTGGTAATCCTGTGTCCCAAATAATCAATTTCTTTCACTAAAAACCTGCACTTATCCTTACTTACAGCCATTCATCTACCTTTCAAAGTACCAAGCACACAGCCCAACAACCTATTATGTTCTTCATTTGTGTCGTGAAAATAAGAATGTCGTCCTGGAAGGCTTATACCCCTCTCAGATCCTGAAACAACAAATCAGTTGATCTTTGGAAAACACTGGCCACTGAGTCCAAGCCAAATGGCAACCTTAAAAATATGAAAAGCCCAAACAGAGTTACAAACTCTGCAAGCACTTTGGACTCCTCCTCCAAAGTTATCTGGTGATATGCTGACTTGAGATCAATAATAGAAAAATACTTAGCTCCATGGACTCCTGAATAATAGACAGTGGGTGACTGTCCTGCACTATATTTTGTATTTCCTGAAATCAAGTCAATACATAAACATAAATCCCCATTTTTTCTTCCAAGCTATCACAATAGCCAAAATCCATTATGAACTGTCAGGGGGTTCAATGATACCCCCCAGCACACAAATTGTGCAAGTGTTGTTTGAGTTGAGCAGGCACTCCCAACGGTACCATGCGCACTTTGTGTTGCATCGCAACAGCCCCCTTTTTAAGTTTAATTCGATGAGTGAAACCTTTCACTTGCCCAACCTTATTTTCAAAAACTGCAATCACCTCCTCAATATTTGAATGTTGCACCTCAACATGGTTTAGTGAAATCTCCTTTAACACTATGGGGCAATCAGTACCAGGGCACAACATCACTCCCAACTTTCCTAAATCGTGCCATCCAACAAAGTCATTCTCATTGACAGCCATGCATATTTTAATAAAAGTTTCATGTCCTTGAAACTCAAGTTTGTCTTCAAAATATCCTAACATATCAATTTCAAAATTGCCAAATACTTGGGATTCACGTCCGACTTCTTCAGCCTTACATTACTCCACCTATTTTTGAAACCATCTTTAGACAGGATGGAGATAGGGGAACCCAAATAGGCCATGACATCCTAGGCCACTTCACCAATGTGTACCTCTCCCAATGGAGATTTAAAACCTGCTTTAATAGCATTAACATTGAAATCATTATGCGCATCATATAGTGTAAGAATCATGTTCTGCAAAGCATCACTAGTATCATCAACTGCATTTGCACTTACCCGTGTACCAGTTCTCACACTCCTACATACACTCTGAAAATGCCCCACCTTGTTGCACTTGTTACCAGTAGCAGCTGCTACCGGACGGGGGTGGTGGGGTGGTGGGGCGGGAGGGTTAAGTAATAATAAAAAAACACACTTAGCTTGGAACGGCCGGCCGGCCACTGCCTCCTCTGACTCCTCTTCCTTTCTGCAGTCTGGCAGCAGCAGGTAGCACCTGGCACACAGGCTCCCCTGAGCCAATCACAACGCTGCAATGCAGCGCTGTGATTGGTTTAAGCGTGGATCGGCGCTCAGACTGGAACAGGGAGCCTGTGCATGTTCCTGACCAGGCTGTGTAATGCAGCCTGGTAGAAACATGCAAAGTTGTCCGGCCAAACAGTTCATGCACACTTTTGGAGTGCAAACCACTCTTCCCCTGCTCTGGACAGCCCCGCCCCACACAGACCGCTGCCTGCATGCAATAGGAAAAATAAAATGACAATAACGATACATTATTGTCATTTTATTTTTCCTTTTGCACAGTGGGGCAACGCTCCTCCGTCTTAGCGGAGGAGCTGCCACTGCTTGTTACATTTCCTTTTAACCCTGGACACCTGGAAAATTACTAAAATGCGATCTTGCACCACATCTGTAACAACTAGTGCCTGACCTGGGACTACTAGGTGTAGGTGTTTGTCTTTTCAGCTGAAGCGCACCAACCAGAGAATTCACATTTGTCTCTTCCACAGTTAACACTTTTGAAGATAAAATAGATCTTTCAATGCTTTTAGCAATATCAAGAACTCCAGAAAGCTTGGGATTGTGGCAAACCAATAACCTCTCTTAGATTTTCTTGGATTCACAGTTAAACACAAATTGATCTCTAATGCAAGTATCTACATTAGGGCCAAACTCATAGTTTGAAGCAAGAACCCTTAATGCTGCTATATATTCCTCCACTGAGTCACCCTCAAATTGCTTCCTTTTAAATAAACCACGTCGCTCTATCATAACATGGCTCTTGTACAAATTGTTTTTGAAGTCTTGCAACTGCCTCTGTAAACACATTCCAAGGCACTCCTTCACCACCAGGAGCCGGAATGGGTTGTACATTTTCACTAATTTTGATAGCTGTGGTACCTAAAAACTGAATAATATAGCTAGTTTTCTTTCTGGTGAAAATTATTTGCCATCAATAGCAATCACGTAATTTTCAAAAGTTTTAAAACACTTTTTCCACATCAATAATGGTTTACCTGGAACTTGTAGAAATATTGATGTCTGGTGGGACATTTGTGAATTAGCCATGGCAACCTGTAGACAAAGATGAAAAATATCTAGAAATATTTATAGGAAAACAACTTCCTCTTATACACAAGATAGTCTAGACAGTAATTATCCAATGCTGCTTACAGTGTGTGCATCGCTGACCTCAGAAGTTGTGTGCACACCAAACCACAAATGCTTCCTGTAGCTAGTGAGCAGAAGGTGTGTTTGCCACTGTGAATAAAAGATGTGTGCAATCTTAGCTTCAAACAGGGTGTGCGTATCACCTTCACTGGCAAATAGTGCACTACAACTGTGCAAGTGTGTGCGACACATGTGTGAGCAACACACACTAAACTTCAAAACAAAAGTGTGTGCATCACTGATGCGCTGCACACAGTGCGCTACACCGGATTTAAGAGTGTGTGCATCAATGATCGGAACGATACGCTGCAAAACAAGAAAAAATAACAGTGCACGCGTCACTGACACACTGTTCAATGTCCTACATTTCGCTCTCCTGCAACCGTCCTATTCTAAGATGGCCGATACGTATTCTTTCCGGTTGTGGGATGACATAGTTCCTGGAAGGCAACTCTCTCACTCTCCCCAGTAACCATAAAGAAAACAATGCTGTTCACATGGCCGTCTTCAGTGCGATAAACAATGGAACATGCACGCGATACCCAGTCGCAGCATTCAGCGGCCATACACGCAGGTAAATTTACAAATTTACAGTACCTGAAGAATTAAGTTTCTTTTATGCACAGAAAGCCGTCGTACCAGATACCTGTGGCAACAAATGACCTCAAAATCCTTAAAGTATAATTCTTCTCATTTTCCATCACGTCTTCACTGTGGGCAGACACTTAACCATCACTCGTGGCCATTGTAAAGATGGGGTACATGAACTGCTCAAAACCAGTTGTAGGTTTAAGATGGTTTAATTTAAGTGTTGTACAAAGCACACTGGTGGAGAGTAGAGAAACACCACTGCTCACCAACCGCTCCTCCTCCAACTCCTGCCCATACATTCTAACCTTTCCCAGACGTCATTCAGTATGACGTGACTTATAGCTCTCTGAATGCTAAGTACACAACAGCATGGTACAACTCTGTGTCCTAAGGCTTTTGGGCCTACTACAACCATGAAACTTTGCAAGCATGTTCAGTGTCACAGGAAGCTTCAAGCTAATATAACCTAGAATCCATATTTGATTAAGTGGTTGACACATTCTGGGTTGCATATGTGGTTATTAATACTGCAATACATTGGAGTATATGAATATGATACAAATAGGTTTTAAGTATGTTTTCACACGCTATGTACACAGTTGAACTTTAAAAAGTATCTCCTTCTATTAATAAGGGACCTGCAAAAACCTATTGCACATTACAAATGTATAATGTAAGTGTCTCGCTAGAAGGAACTTTAAGATTTAAAAAAAATCAAACCTTAAAATGAGAAATAATATGTTTAAAGTTTGTCTGCACTCTGGCTGCCCTCTTGAAATAATTGCTGATGTGAGAACAGAGCGTGCATGACAAATAAAACAGCATTTTCATGACAAAGAATGAACCATCATTTCCATCCTGTTTGAATCCCATTTCAATTTGTAAGGACATTCCACGGTACAAGTAAAAGTTCTTCATTGTATATCATCTAGGGACATTAGTACTGACTAGGCAACAGTTTCAGCTCATTAGTTCCACTTTATTACCTGAATCAACAACTGAAAGGTGACCAGTTAACTTTTGCAAACTGTTTGATCCCGCAGTGCACCAAAGTGTCATTTTTTTACCTGTTTGAGTTAAAAACTACTTTTTGTTGTTGAAATCTGCAAAATGAATTAGAAAATGGTCAAATATGTGTCAGGTCCAGTAAATCCATAATTGAGCATACAAAGTCACATCCACGGTGTCAGTAATTCCAGTGGCCTTTGTCATAACTAAAAATAGAAGCCAGACCTTTGTGCTTCGTCAATGACTGTTTGCTTTGTAAAAAGTGGGGAATTTTCTGAAATTCGCTAACTTTATTCATAATCATAATAAAAAGAACTGCACTGTGATTACATAAAACCGGAAAGCACCAAGGCAGAATGACTCGGGGAGTTGAAAGATACCTGCTCAGACTTGCAAAGAGCTAAAAGCTAAAAGGTCAAATGCAAGTAAAGCATAGCCAGATTTCTGAGAGTCACATTTAGGGCGCCTCTCCAACTCTCCCACTACTTGATCACAACTGTTAAATAATTTTGAATTATTATCTAGATGACAATGCTGACACTCACCGCTGGCAAACGCAGTAAGCTCTGGAGTACTCGCGAGGCCAACTTAGCCTTCTGTCCTGACGAGGTTGGTAAATTGAATATGATTAAATGTAGAACCAGTAGCATCTGTGAGTCTACGTCATGTTTCCTGGTGCCACAAGAAATTCACCTGAAGGAAACATAGCCTCTCAAAATTGCCCAAATAGCCAGATTTGCGGCCGACAGACTCACAGTGGTGCAGGAGTGGCGGTCCACCGTTTTTTTACAAAGTTGTATCGGCGGTGGACCGCCTGCTGCGCCAAGGAAAAGTTGTTCCCTGGCGGTGGTGCAGGAGCACCACAACGCATTATGCTGAGCAGGGATGGCGCAGTCCCGCTCAGCATATTTTGAGTTCTTGCACCGCAAACCTTTTCATGGCAGGGCCTTGCCATGAAAAAGCTGGCGGTGCAAGAACAAAGGGTCCCTTCAGGGCACCCATGTCCCCAACGCCATGGGGATACATTCAGGGGGGCACAAAATGTGCCCCCCCCTGTCTGTATTTCCCCCAGTTCCAGCAGAGCATGGAAGTCACCGTACATGCCGTGCCGGAACTTTTTGGCCGTTCCCATTGCTTTGCCTGTTTTCAAGGCACATTTGCAACTTGTAATACGGTCGGCAGTACTTGCGCGGCTTTGGTGCTGTGGAGGCAGTATTGCGCTGTGGCCGCTGCGCCAAAGTCGTACTCAGGCCCTAAGTTTTTTGCGGAAGAGCATGTGGTTGGGTTCTGAACGAATAGTGATAGAAATATCGTCCCAATGTTTAACCGCAAGAAAAAAGAAGGCTCGACCACCCATTCGGTGCTTGTATATCATTGGGATCCTTACATAGTATGCTCCTGAGGAATGTAGTGACCGTGAAGGAACATAGGGCCACATGTATCAAAATAGCATTTTGCTATTACCAAATAGTGATTTTTACCGAATCGCTACTTGGTAATCGCAAAATGTGATGTATGCAAGGAATCACTAAAGATTTAGTGATTTATTAAAATTACCAAATACCGATTCGGTAAATAGGTAATCGCTATAAGGTTATACTACTCCATTCGTTCCTAAGAGCCTAAAGGCCTATAGGTGCGAATGGTTTTGCATTAACTTATTTGTGATTACCTAATTGGTAATCGCAAATTAGGTAATGTAAAACCAAGGGTGCCCGGGGTCCTAAGGCCCTCCTGAAACACCCCCCCCCCCCAAAAAGGGGGACATGTAAAACGCACTCATGCCCTAGGGGCATGTGTGCACTACATTGCACTTTGAAAAATGCCTTTTTTGTGCATTTTCAAAAATTGAACATGGTTACCATCGACTTGGAGGCGATAGTAATAGCATTTCCTAAATGCAAAGTTAGCATTTATAAAATGTTTTGTACATGTGCTTAGATAATCGCAAATTGCGGTTCCCAATTTGTAGTCGCAATTTTAGGTAAAAAATTGTGATTTTCTAAATGCACTGCCAAACCCTTCCATACATCTTGAAAGGCTATTTTGCATTTACAAACTGCCAAATGTAGCGATTCGTACCGTTTGCGAATGCAAAATAGGGTGATACATGTGGCCCATATCGAGGGAGACGGGTTTGTATAAAGACTGGGCCAGTCTCTAAGACTGCTGAATGAACAATGCATAAGATCTCGAAGATTATATGCTTGAACACATGGAACTTAATCAAAAACGGAGAGTATGATGTGCATGCAAGGATGCCCAACATCAGTCTGGCTGCCGTGTTTTGCATATGTTGGAGCTTCTCAATATAGAGTTTGGGCGTACCAAGACAAAGCAAATTGCATTAACCAATTCGGGACATGATGATGGATTGAACCACCATTTTGTGGTAATGCATGGGAGAAAGAGAAATGACTTATCTTAGCGTGCAAATGTAAACAAAATGGCCAAAGTGACTATACTAAACTGTTAAATAGAAGTTCTTGATCAAGGATGTCTCCTACATTTTCGGTAGACTGCATAGGAATAAGAAGAGGACCTCCTCCTGGGAGCCAGAAGACCAGGTGGTGAATGCTGCTTCTAAAAGGATGACCCTAGTCTTGACCACATTAAGCTTACGTGTACTGCTTGTTTTCCAAGCAGAAATAGCTTTTAAGCAACTTTCAAATTTGTCAGTGATACCAGCAATGTCATCCTTTCAGGCAACCGCTACCTGAGTAAACCAAAGGAAGTGGTGAAATTGGCCAGGGGAATGAGATAAATGGTAAAAAGAGCAGTGTTCAAAGAGGACCCCAGGGGAACTACACATTTCAGAGGTTTTGTTTCAGAAAGAAAAGGAAGTAGATGGACATACGGGGTACAACCTTTAAGAAAAGAGAGAATTCCTTGCTGGGCATTGCCTTGAATGCCCCAGAGAGAACAGCTGAATGATGAGAATAAAATGAAAAACAATTACAAAGGCTCCACTTAGATTTAAGAGTATTAAGGCATTTTTCCTTTTCCAATATTAGGCATAGGTCATCTATAATGGATAGAAGAGCCACCTCCGGTTCATGACAAGGTCAAAAACCTGCTTAGCATTTACTCAAAACATTGTTAGTTTCAATAAATGTAGAGATGTGGGTGTTAATCTCTTTTCCAACACTTTTAGCAGCAAGAGGCAGCAAAGAGATGGGCTATAGTTAGGCAAAATTTTAGGATCATCAAAGGGTCTCTTGAGAAGAGGAACATTTGCGTGGATTTCCACAATAAAGAGCCTTGACCAATATCAAGGGTGATGTTGCAGATAGTTCTGAGCACATAACTAGTGATTTTGATGGTCACGTTGTGCACAGGGCAAGGATCAAGTGGGGATCCTGATTTCACACTGCCATCAATGCGCTTGGTGATCTGATTAGTAAGAGTGGGAAAGCCAGTGAGAAGACATTTCACACTAAGACTGGGGTCTGTCTTGGCAAGTTAAAAAAGTGGCAGAGGCTAAAAAGTGAATATAGAGACTTAGGGCCCGATTCTGATGCGGGTTGGAAAAGCTTCCCGACCGAGGGCCTGATTCTGATGCGGTTAGGAAGGCCTCCTAATGGCATTTGCTCCTTCCAAATCGGATCGGGAACGTGTCTTCCCGACTGAGGGCCCAATTCTGATGCGGTTAGGAACAAATGTTCCCATTGAAGTCAATGGGAGTTCAACCCAGTCGTATCTGGAAGCATCCGGATGCATCCTACTCCGCCGGTCGGACTTTCCCGATCCGAGTGGGTCGGAAACCATTTCCCAACCGATTCGGTCGGGCAGCTTTTCCAACCCGCATCAGAATCGGGCACTATATATTGAACCTTCTTGAAAAACAAATTCTAGAGGGAGTTACATAGTTCTTCATTGGGAAGTATAGAGGAGGTTTCTGAAACAGATTCAAAGAGATTCTGGTCAATGTGAAATACCTCACATGAGGAAGTCATTTCTGAAATACAAGCGAAGTAATAAAAGGTCAAAGCTTTAGAAATGAGTTTTTTTTAGGTTTCAGGTTCTTGTCCACAGGTAACGTTAGAGTCCAGGCCATAATTCTCATGCCAAGCTCATTCAAGTGCTTTATTATGTTGTTTGATGGCAAGTGAGTTATTTGGTGTACCGTGGAGCAGAGTGAATGGAACAGTAGGAGACTAGTGTTCTGAGAGGTGCTGTAGTATTGAGGACAGACTCAATTCAAGGGTGGTAGGTTTGGATGTTTTCCTCCATATCAGTATCAAAAACAAGTATTGGGAAAGATGAGAGGGCAGTAGTCAGGATGTCAGGAGAAAGCTTAGATCGTGCCTCTTAGGAAGGGAAGAGTCATTGATAGAGCATGAGGGTACCATGTCAGAGAGACAGGAGAGACAGAAAGGCACTCCAAGCTTATCTGACGAGGAAAATGGGGAACAGGGCAGTGAAACAAAACAAGGAATTTAGTGAGAAATAATGTCAAGAATGTGTCCTGTCTAATGTGGGGGAATTAACATGCTTTTAGGGCACAGTGAAGATAGAAAGTCAAGAGTGAGCTTAAAGTCATGTTTATCCAGGCAGGTCAACAACATATTCGTCATATCATCCTAGAATCCTGGGTTTAGCAAATTTGAGGACCCAAAGGGCTACAAAGTCAGCAAGATTATTTACACAACTGGATGTAGAACCAGGAGGGTGATCGAGTAAAAGACCATAGTGAGAGTAGGATGGATTTATAAGAATATGGAACAGGAGGGTTTCTGCATGAGAAAAGCGATCAGCTTCAAGAAGAATAGTGGTGAAAGTATTTTTAAAGACCGCAGTGGTGCCTCCGACTTGCCCATGCAATTGTGATGGCTTATTTTGTAGACTAAAGAGAAGGCAATCTCAATATCAGAGCCAAAAGAGTCATGTAGCTATGTCACAGTCAATAAATTAATATTTAATTTAAATGTTTCAATAAACAAGGCCAGTTCAATTTTGTGACAGCAGTGCCAACCTTTTTATGTGCGGAGTTCTCTGCCCCAATTGTGGAGTCTCTGTAGTAGTCAAGTTACTATTAGTAAATTAAACTTGTAGTTTATCAAAACCAAAAAAGTAGTAAACTTAAACAAAAGTGTAAGTTTACCTTCGTGAATCAGGTCTATATTTTTTAACTCTGACATTTTGATGAGGAGCTGCATCTTATCCGATAGGACAGGCCTATCTTTTGGTGTGCTGGGTTTTCCGCCGCGGCTGTTGTTCTCCGCAGTCATAAAATTACTATTAGTAAAATTAAGTGTGAACTTACACAAAAGTGTAAATGTACCTTTATGATACAGGCTCCATGTGTCACTTGAAGTGAATTTAAAATGAATGAAAACAAGGTAAGATTCAGACCTAATCAAAAGATGTTCAATCTTTGTGTTCCTCAAAACTCTGAATGCATTGTTAGGTAAATATGTTAGGTTAGTAAATACTGATTGTATGAAAAAATATGCATTGCGTTGGTCTTTGGGTAAAACACTATGGCCTCTAAAAGTCCTGTTTAACTGTATAATTGTTTATAACATCATATAAATATTGATACCATGTTGATCATTATTTATCGGATGTGGTCAATAATGTCAATTATAAGTTTTGTCCTGAAAATTGGAAATAATATGCAGATTATGGCATTTATTGCAATGTTCCAAGATTGACAAGGCATTTGTCACCTAGTAAATTTCAGCATACTACTATACGTATATAATAACAATTTATTACAAATTAAAACTGCCCAATATAAATATTAGATCATTAAAATTTAATGTAAAAATATCTTATTACTAAAAAACTTTAAAAATAAAATAGAAATATACAATTACAACAAAAGTATACTTTAAATTGCAAAAAGTATATTAAAAAAATCTAAACCAAATAATTGAATTAAAAACAGAACCAAAATTCATAAATATGAATATAAAAAGTTATCAAAATAATAAGAATATATAGAACTTTATGAAAAGGAGAAAATGTTTATAATGCTACACCCAAACTAAGAAATGCAAAAAATATTAACTAAATATCAAACAAACAATTAAACTTCATTGAAATAAAAATTAAAACAAGCATACAAATAACACAAAATTAACTTTCTAACGGCAGCATACAAAAATGTCAAAAATATCTTAAAATTCTAAGGGAAAAAAAAATCTATTCCCAATCCAACTTAAGCAACAGTAGGGAAAGTGTCGAAATTTGGAGGGGTCTGAGTAAACTATTCGCACTCAAACCTAAGCAGTAATAGGGAAATTACTTTGGAGGGGTTAAATTTACTATTCCCTCTCCAAACTAAGAAATAATGGGGCAAGCGTTGGATTTTGGTGGAAGTAGGTTAGATTTACTATTCCTAATCCTGTCTAAGCAACAGTAGGGAAAACGTTTGACTTTGTAGGGGGTCATGTTTACTATTCCCACTGCAACCAAAGCAAGAGTAGAGAAAGCGTTGGACTTTTAGGGGTCAGATTTGCTAATCCCAATCCAACCTAAGCAAAAGTAAGAAAGCATTGGATTTTGGAAGAGTCACATTGAATATTCCAACTCCAGCCTAAGCAAGTGTAGGTTAAGTGTTGGAAAACTATATAATAAACTATATAATAATAATTAATAATTAGAAAACAAATCCCAGCATAATTTGTATAATTAAAACATCAATTAAAATCCATTAAAAATAAAAAAGTACCAATTTGTATAAATAGGCAAATACTCTTAACAATAACCTAAACAAATATTGTAAAAAAATCCTCATTAAAAAATAACCATTTTAAACATACTTTGCCAAATAGAACACTAAAAATGATACAGTTAAAAGCATTTCCCAACCTGCTTCCCTACAATCCCTAGAGCTATTTTTTGATTAAACTACAATAAAAAAATAATTTAGCACACATAATAATTAACTAATTAATTGACATGACTAATAAGCAAATTCATGAATTAAAGTTTAACAATCAAAAGAATGTATACAAACATTTCAATTATATATTAAAAACTGCCCATAATACTCCCCTACACTTTCAACAACCTGACAATAATAATAAAAAACAATTTAAATCAAACACTACAATTAGATATATTAGGAAAATAATAAAAAACTACATCTGAATCTATGTTATAAACAACTACATTTGAAAACATGATATTAAACACTTAAACACACAATACGTTTACCTGCAATATTCTGTTCCACAATATTCCTGTCATCTCAGTATTTTTTCTATAACATTTGTGTCAGATGATATTTTGTACTAATATTAATGTGGTGTACCATCAAAAAAATATGACAAATGTCAAATGTAAGAGACTGGCAAGTAATTCTTGACTCCTCAAAATGTATATACAGCAATTAATATGTATAATGATGGTAGGTCAGTAGACAGACAGCAGGAAAATCCTAAAGTGCATTTTTCACACATAATGTGGGTGAACATAGAGTAAACTAAGAGAGACTTGCTGAGAAGGGGAACTGCTACTGAAGCTGCAGCTGAGAGGGGTCAGAATCCGAGTCCCTCCTTTTAATCCCTTGGAGCTTTACACTCCCCGCAATCTGCCTGTTCTGAGTGAGATGTCCTTCAGCATCAATGGAACTAACACCCTTGTACAGCAATATGTTTTGCACTGAATATCACAGGCACTAATACATGTGAAATTAATGTAGGTTTCACTGTGGTATCCTCGGAGTGTAAATGGTGGAATTCTATCCAAGTAGCAGTAGCTGCCAGGGACCTATCCAGAGGAAGTGGTGGTTAATTTTCCATCAACAGCCCAAATTTCAAAGGGCCCACATCAAAAATCTTTTTCTGTGAGTTGCTGTGCATTACATCAGCTATCCGTCATGAATTTCTAGGAGTAAGTCTTGCTTACCGCATTCACAAATCTTTTTTGGGTATTGCTGCAGCTTTGGCTTTCTGTCAGACCTCAAGTCATCAATATTTAATGATAAAAAGAAATAAAGAGAGAGAGTGGGCTTTGAGTCAGCCCTCTCCAGGAACATGTTTCCATGGTTCATTCTTCATCATCCATTTGTTGGACAGAGTGTCCTCCAAGTACAGGATCTTCCCACAGCTACAAAGTAGTTCCTAATATGTAATAACACCTCCTACATACTGGGATGTATGTCAGAATAATGACAACAAAAACATCAGTGTGCAAACTTAACTTCACAATATTTTGGTAGTCAATTTTTAGGTCACAATATTTTTGCACATTAACATGTTTTCGATATTTTGGTAGTATACTATTTACAGTCTCATCTAAGATAAATGTCATGATGCAATGGTCTTGTAAGATTAAAGGATTCCCCTTTTCTGTTTAACATTTGAAGTACTGTTCCTTGTGGGTCTTGCTTCCATGCTGCAGTCAGTGCTGCAAAGGCGGAGTGCCTGCTGCTCCTGGCATCCTGCCACCAACAGTGCCTAGTAATATTTGATTCTATGGGGAATCCTCTCATCTAAGGTGGCACTTTGTCAATGTCTTGATGCAAGGGCAACATTTTTCTCATCTGTTGCTAGCAAGCGGTGATGCTGGCTCCTACCACCGCATATAAGTTGCAGTACATTTTACGATTCAATTCTGCGGGGACTCCTTTCGTCTAAAATGGCCACCACATCAAAGTCATACCGCAATGTCTACCTTAGCTAAGGGAGCTGTTCCATGACTATCACCTTTCTCATTTGACTCTGGCAGGTAACGTCATGGAGTCCGGACCCTTACAACTTTGACCAGTTCGGAGTTACTGCCTCCCCTCAGCTGCAAATGATGGACATGTGAGCAGAGAGTATTTGTAATGGCTTCCCTCTATGAACTGTGGGATGCCTCCTGCAGTATCCATTACTTACGCGTGACTCTGGGTTTTTTGCGAAGAGATAATTGAAGGAAGCATGGTGAGGACCAGTGTGCTCCTGTTCAGGAGGTGCCCATCCACCACATTTTCTGGTCAATAGTGTGCCTCGTGCCAGCTCTGTGCAGTCCTTGTTATGCTGTGGTGGATTATAAACTACCACCTCACCCAGTGGAGGCCAATATCATCAAAAAAGCATATCAGAAAATCTATGTCTGCCATCAGTAATTTTTGTCAAAGACACCTTGCTCTGGGACTCCACCTGGTGGCCTGCCAAATTCATATCCACATCTCTCCTGGCAACCCATGCAAAGAACCTTGTAATAGTAATCGACATCCAACTCACCGTGACCAGCCAAGTGAATGCAGTCTCCGTCTCCTGCTTCCACACACTCAAGATGCTCAAGAAGATGTTCAAATGACACCCCACCAACCCTTGCAGAACCGCCACCCAGGCCCTCATCACCAGCAGACTGCACTACGGCAATTTGCTCTATGCTTGAATCAATGCTCAACTGACTAGAAGACTCCTGACCACACAAAACTCAGCTGCCAGGTTGACCCTCAACCCAGACCCCGCACTCACAACACCCCACACCTCAAAGAGCTCCACTGGCTCCAAATCCAGAAACAAGCACTCTTCAAATTCCTCGCACACACATACAAAGCCTTGCACAAAATTACCCCATGTACCTCAACAACCGCATAAACTTCCACAAACCTACAAGAGACACTTTCGCTCAGCCTTACTTTTACTCTCTCCGCATACGCAGAACCAGATCCAGTGGTTGTGCCTTCTCCTACCTCGCTCCTAAAGCCTGGAATGACCTGCCCCTGTACATCCAAGCCTCCTTTTCAGTTCTTGAATTCCACAAGAAACTGAAGACCCGGCTCTTCTCCTAGCCCTGACCATGGCTTGACCCATGCAGGTCCTGCTTCAATGCCAGTATACCCTCCCGGGCAAGTTGTGGCTATACAAATACACATAATATAACATGACATCCAGAAAATTACTGTCGCTATTGTGCCCCGGTGACTGTGGATCATAACATGAGTCTGCCACAGATTGTTTTAGTTTTTAACACACAATGTTCCCGCATGGAATATAGAAAAATAGGAACAGTGTCTTAAAATACCAGAGTGTGAAGAAAACACTGCTCTGCATCTCCAGACAAGCATTTCATGAGACGTTGTTCCTTGCCAATGCAGTTGTTCACACCTTTCCCTTAGCCTCCGAACAACTCAAGTACAGACTAATAAATATATTTAAACTGCATTTGTCCTTAATGGGTTCATGGCTTTAAAATCCCAGGGAACTTCAGTATAGAGGCCTGCAGTTTATCTAAAGCATAAACAAAACTCCAAAAACCCCAGTTGTGTGTTGTGTTTTTAGTCCTGGATATCCACAAGTTGGAAGGTTTTGGTTGAGAAAAAGGTCTATTTTTTAATTAATTTATTTATGCATTTATAAAGCAAAACTGAGACATAGGATGGTGTCCTGATGCTAGCAATAGTCGTATACTACACTGAAACCATCCTAATACCAAGTTAAAGAGCATAAAGATTTCCTAAAGCACAGAATTTCCTGGATGGATGGGAGACTATTTTAGAAACAGCAAGATTAGACTAAAAAAGATCTTGCCCAGAACGATTTTGATTAAACTTGGGGTGAATAAGCAAGCGCATGTTTAGGATAGTACCTAAGGAATTTATTATAAGGATAGAAGGGGCCAGAGTGGTGAACAGGAAGGAAAGGGAGGATTTTCTGTAAGATCTTCAGCACGGAGAAGTGATGGAAAGAATGTTTATTAACCTGACAGATCAGAGAGATCCTCATCAAAATGAAACCCCAGATTTCTCACTGACAAGGAAACTGTGAGTGGACATGGGATCTGGCCTGGCAGAGAATCTCAGGTTTATCTCCATTAAATTTACGAGAATTGTGAGGGAGCTTGCCAGTAAGATTATGCATGCTCATATGAAAGGCCAAAGAGGAGCTGGCAAAGATTGATCAGCAGATATAATTAGCTGGGTGTCATCCGTGTAAATCATGTATTTAACTCAATGATTAGTGATCATCTGGACAAGCGGGCTAAGATAGATATTAAATAGGGTAAGGTTAAATGATGAGCTCGGTGTACCCCTTGATCAATAGTTTGTTTTAAAATCTAAGTGAAACAGAGGAAGATGCACAGCTTAGCATCTGTCCTGAAGAAATGAACTACAACAGCTTAGAGCTGAGCCCCAGATGCTGATTTCTGCCATCCTGGAGATCATAATTTTATGGGTGACCATATCGTAAGTGGCGAAAAGATCTAATAACAACAGGCCCACAAAGTCGGCCTTATTCACCACCATTTTAAGGTTATCGAGAGCTGAAATGAGGGCAGATTCAGTACCATATCAAGGGCAAAACCCTGATTGGTCTGGGTCAAGCAGATGGTTACATTCCATGCAGTCTGATAGGATCCCATTGACATGTTTTTTAGGATCTTTGGTGGAAATGGAAGAAGTGAAATCGGGCGAAAGCAGCTTAGAAGGATTAGCTGTAGGTTTTCTTAGTAGGGGAATCACCGTGGCCTTTTTCTACTCAGATGGTACAATGCCGGAATATAATGAGAGATTACAGATGGTTTGTAATGGATAGGTTGCAAGAACAGGCATTTGTTGGTAGATCTTAGGAGGTAAAGGATCGAGCGGGGACCATGTGGAAATGAAATCAGCCAGTTTCAGAAAACTGTCTGGTTCACTCTGTCCAAAGTCAGAAAGCATAGATGAATCTTCCCTGATCTCACAAGAGGAAGCAGTAATAACATTTGGACCCCTTGAATTACACTCGGGAGTTAATTGACCTTGGCTAATGACTATATTGAGGATTTTATCCTCAAAAAAGGATCTACATTGTCACTTAGAGATGGAGAATGTGCAAAAGTCTGGGAAGTACCAACTGGGCTCGACAGTGTCCATGCAATAGAGACTTTTATTTTTGACGGATTGGATGCTTCAATTATTTCCTTAGCAAAATAGTCAGCTTTGGGGAGATGGTGAGCTTCTTTCACATTTTGAGATATGCCCTAAACTCAGCTTTAATTTCAGGAGATTAATTTAAAAGCCAGATTTTTTCCATGCTTTTACAGTCACGCTTAGCATTTCTTAGAACATCATTTTACCAGGGTGCAGAAGGACGTGCACGTTGTCTTATGTTCCTTTTTGGAAGGAAAGTGTTTAGATTTAACTGTACTTTATTTTTGCCTAGAGTACACATAGCATTGTCCACATCCAACTGGCTGGTATGGAAACTGTAAAGTAAACAGGGCCTAATACATTTCTTATTCTCCACCCTCCCCAATAGTTTACTGGAAACTAATAAAGTGGCCATATCGCCTGTAAGTGAGTTTTGTGTCCAAAACTGAAGGCAGAGGCTCTATTGCATCTCTTTCATCTGGGTAAGAGCTGAGAAGCCTCCTCTGGGATCAGCTGCACTGCCCTGAGATAGCAAAGGCATGGAGGTTCCCTAAAGTCATGAGCCAGGATTCGTATACAAGGCTCCTAGATTACCTCATAGGTCTTTCATTTGTTATCTTACGCCACTGCAATCTTCTCCATGGCCAAGACATCCCAAAACCGTGATAGCCATGTAGAGAATGTTGGAGCAGTTGCTTTACCCCCAAAGTGCCAGGAGGTATTGAACCCAGCCACTATAGCTATGGCCAGCTGCTTGCCCTTAAGGGATTTTTGGGATTTTTGAGTGCCACAGGGGAGCCTTTCAAGGATAACAGCTGGGTCCATCGGGATCTGGGTTTCAACCACGCTATTTAGTCAATTGATGAGTTCCTCCCTCTTTCATCCCAATTTGGAGCAATGCCCCAGTAAGTGGAGAAGAGTGCCCATAGCGCCATACCGCCTCCAACATCTGCCACTCTCTGCATTCATTTCAGGAGTATGGCACCAATATGTCAGAATTTTATATTGAGTTTCACATTGGAAAGCAGCGGAGGCAAACACCCCTGCCCTGTCAAAGAGCTTGTTCCACGATTAGTGCTTGAGTTCCTGCTCCAACTCCTGCTTTCACCTTTATTGCCCTGCTGTTTATGAGGAATTTATAAAGAGTAGAGATCAGAGTTCTGTCATGTGGCCCATCTTTGAACCATCTCTCTAGGCTAGTTAGTAGCGTGGATGCTCCGTCTCTCATTGTAGGATGTAACTCCCAATGTCAGAGTTGAGTATATGCAAATCTCTCAGATTCTGGAAGGTTGAATTTCAACTTGAAGTCTTCAAATGGTTGGATCTGTTGATTAGCAAAGAGAGAGTTGACCATGAGACATCTCCTCTCTCGCCAAACCTTGAATTGTTGGATAGTAAGTGCAGGTGGAAAATCAGTGTTATATGAAATGGTTGTGAAAGGAGATGGGAAAGAGGTGAGCCCCAGTCTTCCAGATACTCCATCCCAGATTACGAGCAAGACTCTGGCCACTGGAGAAGAGCATAGTCCCCAGCTATGAGATATTCAATAAAGCACCACTGCTTTGATGTTTCCTTCTTCCTTCTGGAAGGACAGTATTTAGTGCTGCCCCTATCCACAGATTCTAAACGTTAAACTGATTGTCAACATAAGGGGCTCAGAAAAGACTATTTTCTGTTAAAAAGAGTATCGACAAGAGCCGTAGAGTCCAAGGACGCACAAAGCCAGGAGCATTGTTTTTAGTGCCGCTAAAAGCAGGTGTAGCCGATTAAAAAATATAAAACTGTATTAGAAAATGATTTGAACAAATTGAGGGGAAGTGGACTCCACTGTTAACAAATCTGAAGGGAAAAAAATCAAGACAGCCGTGTAGCAATCTTCATGTGTTGGACAAGACACATATTGCTGTAGCTCAACAACCGCCATACAGTTGGTTAGATCCATGGCATGGGTGCTTATGACTTTGCTACCTCAAGCTTAAAAATTCCTTAGCATATTTTTTTAGTTTTCCTTCTAATGGTCTCAAGTACTAAAATGCTTATATGTTAATAGAGATCCCTATGATGATCTGGGCCAATTTAGCCTTTCCAGAACAAATTAAGCGTTTTTATGTTGAAATTCGGAAGGAAATTGTTCCTGGGACTAGCCAGCCAGATTCAACCAAGCATTGCAAAGCTAATAGGTCTGGCTTAATGTGCTCATGCATTCAAACACAGTCAAGCACAACTGCTGCTTGCATTGGTTAACACAGCTTGGTCAATGTCTGTTTACGTTCTGTGTGTTTGCAAGCCCAATTTCTGGAAATACATGGACATGCCAAAGGACACCTAAGTAACACCTGCCCTCTTCAAATAATTTGTGAATTAAGCTCCAAAGAGACTGGGAATTAACTATAATTTCGTTATATACACGGTTTTTCCTTCTGCATACTTTTGTGATCATTTTCACAGTTGTTTTTTTCCTTTTGCAGTTAAATTGTTAATTATTTTACCTTCAATAGGTTCTTGATACTTTCTTTGAAGAGAATTATTTCTCTCGTATTTCTGCTGAGCCTTAAAGTTTCTACACATTAATCTGTTTCAGTCAAAGAAAGGAACATGAAAAGTCATCCAGAACAGACTCACTCCTGTGTTGCTTTCCCTCTCTCTAATCTGTTCCTTTGTCAAAGCGCCTGTTCCTCCTAACACAGGCTGCAGTCCACCCTCCCACCTTTGGATCTAAAAAGGCCTACATCCCTAATGAGAATTGTAACACTAAAAATAGGAAAAAACTCTATTTTAAAAGGGCCTACTGTATTGCCTCGACTGCAGCTGCTTGTGTTATTCAACTCTTGCGGATCACTGTGTGGAACATTTCTTCATTGACCAAAAGCGATCATTGTGTAACAGATTTCACCAAATGCCAAGAGGATCCTGGTGAGACTTGGTGTTACCTCCACTGGTACCCACTACCTTTTCTGAAGCGGTCCATAACTTTTATGGAGCTTATAGGTGTAAAAATGTATTATAGCATATAAAGCCACTGACTCCTAATTGTATTTCATTACAACCTGCCGACATAAAGCACAATTAAAGGTCTTTGCAGTTATTTTGGCTAACCTCATTATTTATTTATTTGAAAAGTTTTATAAAGCGCGAACAAGACCCAACCGGGTATCAGAGCGCTGTACAAAGAGGAAAGCTGACGTATACGTACAGAGACAATATAAATACACTTACAAAAAGGAAATATGAGAGGAACCGGAAGCAAAAAGTAAATGAGGGTGCTAGGGGAAGAGTAGGTAGCAAGTGAACAAACAGGTAACAGCCCACCTAGATGAGGCCAAGCAGTTTCATCATCTACTTACTTCAAAGACAAACGAAATAAGTTTAAACCCCCAGTAGAAATGATTGTCAAGCAGTTTCATCATCGACTTACTTCAAAGACAAACTAAATAAGTTTAAACCCCCAGTAGAAATGATTGTCAAGCTCAAGTTTCAAACATAAAGTGAAAGTAAATTGTTAAGCATACAATAAAACACCCAAGCACACCCCATAAGGCAACATGAGAGGAACCTGAGGCATAAAATAAATGAGGACGCTAGGGGAAGAGTAGGTAGAAAATTAACAAACAATAAACAGCCCACCCAGATGAGGCCGAACAGTTTCATCATCGCCTTACTTTAAAGACAGCTGAGATACGTTTTAAACCCCAAGTGAGAATGATTGTCAAGCACGAGTTACAAACATAAAGTGAAAGTAAATTGTCAAGCATACATTTCAACACAACAAAGTAAAAATGCTTGTCGAGAATGCAAGGTAATTGACTAGCAAATGACATGGAGGCTATTGTTGATGCAGTTCTTCCAATAGTAGCCATTTGACCTGTTTTTTGAATGAGGCAGTCGAAGGGTTGGCTCTGATCTCTGTTGGTAGGGCATTCCAAATTCTTGGAGCCAGCCCTGAGAAGGTACGATTGTAGGTTCTTTTTTTATTGAATTTCGGTGGTTTCAGTAGTAGGGTATTGGAGCTTCTTAGGTTTCTTCTGGATCCGGAGAGCTCAAGTTTTTTTGCCAGGTAAACGGGGCTATTGAAATGTATAGCTTTATGTGTCAGGCAGGCTATCTTGAAGCGGATCCTAGCTTCAATGGGGAGCCAGTTAAACTGGATTAAGTCAGGTGTGATATGATCATGCTTTCTTGAGCCTGTGATTAGTCTGGCAGAGGCATTCAGAGTAGCTCTTAGCGGCGCTAACCTATCATCTGCCCTCCTTCTAACTAATCTAAACAATGGGATTGACATTCCTGCACTAAATGTATATGTATTTATTTGGCTCTCTCATTCTGGCAAATTAACTCTCTGGACAAACGTTAGAATTGTATTAAAGTTGATGACAAAGAGTATTAACCAACAGCTTGAGCCACACTTGAATTTAACTAGTTGCCGCAGGCACATTCAGTCTGGATTCAAGCCTCAACATGGAACTTAGAGGTTTCTGAGAGGGCAGTGGGGGGGGGGTCTGCTTGAAATTGTCAAGCACTATGGATCTGCAAGAGTTATTTAGTGGTTTCATCTTCACATTCAGCATGGTGTATCATTCCGCACTGCTTCTGAGTCTTAGGTGACATGGTCAGGTGTCGGAGCAAGCATTTCACTGGTTCGCTCAATGTTTGCTAACAGAAGCCTTTCAGTGAAGTCTTGGACCTTATTCATTGATGACTGTCTGCTGATCTGTGGGGTACCCCAGTGTTATCCATCCTTCTGTGATCTAATGTTTGCATGCCCCCAGTCTTCACCATCACCTACGGCCATGGCTTTGCATGTTATTTATTTGTCGAGGACAACCAAATGTATTTGTCTAGCAAACATTCTTCTTTTTTGCACTAATAGGATGTATTAGAATCACCTTTTTACTTTCCTGATGTATATTCGCATATTTTGAGTTGTGACTTTAGTCATCAAACCTTCCATGTGATACAACCAAGTTTTCAACTTGGACGATCTTTGTCCATTTTGAATGTGCCAACTTGACAACAACGTAAGATATCATTATTGCAACTAAAGTTAAGGTTTATAGGAAGCTTGATTCTATTTCCTTAAGCAGAGTCCTCACCTCTTCAGCACAATTCACACCTTATGACCTAAAATGATGACCAATCCAATTTGATGTTGTGCTGGCCATAGGGGACAGGATGAATAACTTATAAAACGGTATCCTTGCTTATGCCCTTCATTATGTGTGTATACTGTAGAACACAAAGTTCGAATTCTATAAAAACAGCTTTATTATAGTGTCTGTGGTGATAGACAAATGTTCAGAAGTGTTTGCAAGTGGCTCTTCATAAGCAGAACAGAGATCCAGGGCTAGTCTGACCCTCCAGTTGACTTGGTCAACAATTAGGGGAGTTGGTCTCCAGTAAAAAAATGACCTTGAAATGTAAAGTGCGGTGTGGCGCTTAGCACAGATAATCAGGCACTAGTGGCGGCAATGTCTAAATTGAGTTTCATGGACATAGAGTGGATTGACCATTGTTTGCAGTGAAATTGGACTGACAAGATGAACTTGTTGCAGGTGGGTGGAAAAGTCGATTCAAAATGCCAGGTCTTCCGATTGCTGCAGTCATTTCTCACATTCCTCCTCTCAGCCCTTCGAGGAATTATTCTTCCACGAGTTTACTGAGAGATTGCAAAGCAAGGTCTCACTTTGATCAGTGGCATCACCTGACTAAATAAATGCACTTTATTTTTCGGTGGTATCAGCCCCGGGCTGTTAGGTTTTTTTCTTGCAAAATGCTATAAAGATACAAAGAATGCACTGCAGTTTTTCTCACACACACACACTACCTCACGTGTCTCATCCACAGCATCTTCAACCATATAAAGTCATCTTAGAGCTCCTCTGAAGGTTCCTCTGTGAACTATGTAGATTGAGCTGCTGAATATTTCTTGCCTGAGAACTATAGGGTCTCACAGACTTCAGCTACCAAGCACTGTACCTCAGCATTTGGTCATGCTCACGAGTTCAATGGGAACAGAGAAGTACTCCATTGATATATGGGACAGGTCAAGCTGCAAGAAGACATACTCAGCAAGTAATAACAATCCCACAGGTGGCCAGAGCAAGTGAGGCATTTTAGATTGGCAAAGAGTCTGGACACAGAGGATGATAAATGAAATGATCCAAAGTCTGGCATTATAATGGAAAACACCCTAATCTGCATTGGTGGGATTTCTAGGTCATAAAATGAATAAAGTGAATTCCCCCTAAACTGTATCATAACACACCCCACACTCTTATGAAATAGGAAGAGTCAATGCCCAGAGGCATTGCCTTTTGTGTCTCCCAAATTGCAAGTCCCACTACTGGAAAAGCATGCTGAGAAAAATTTCACCTAAATAGGTCCTTCTCATTTGGAGAACAAAAGACACTGTCATCTAAGTTATAAGGTAAGTTGGCTTCTCTGTAGTATTCTCCAGCATTTAGTTTGCGGCAAGACATTGTCTCCACAAAGGCTACATCCATTCCCTTTCCCTTCGAGTCCCATTAATCCCCACCTTATTTGTATCTGCTGTGTGAGCGTGGGAAGCTGGGACTTCTGCTGGCTAAACGGAGCCTTTTTCTGTGACGAGGCTTGCGCAGGTTCTTCCCTGCTGTACCTGTTTTGTGGGGATCTAGGCATTATGCTTCTGCTGCTTGGTAAATAGACTCCTCACAAAAGCAGATGCTCTTCTTGAGCCCCTTGACCCTTCACCATCCCTACTCTTGTGCATTTCTACTCACCCCACCCCCCTCACCAGGGTTTACACTGCCCCTCCCTTGACTGCATGCTGCTCCCTGAACTTGAACTCTGCATTGCTCCACCCCTGGAACTTGTACCGCTTGACTCCTGGAACCTTGGTTGCTCCCCTCAGACCATACATTGCGTCCACCTTCACCCTATGTTGCTCCCTCTAAAGATCCTTTGGTCCACTCTGCATCCTATATTACTTATACCGTATTCTGCACTACTCTCCTTAAACCTTGGACTTCTACTGCACTGGACCCTTACTTACCTTTACCCCTTTGAACCCTATGCAGCTGAAATCCCAGTGGATCACGCACTAAGTCCTCCGCCTAGACCCTACTCTGAAAGTATTCTTCGAAAAATAAGCATCACTACTGCTACCCTTGTAGTGCGTCTTCTGCGCGCTACTAAAGCTTGCAACATCTTTTGAACATGCAGAAGCCAAAACAGTTGGCAGTTCCAAGTCTTGTTTATTTTTTGGAACCTGTTTAATCTCAAAGACATTCCATTTACTTCACTGAATAATCAGATCAGTTATTCACAATGTCATTTTATTTTGGTCACAAAGATCCATCTGTTCATCCAGCTGCACTCACTCATTAATTCAACACAGAGACAAAGTGTACATGTCCTACCTGTCTTCAAATGAGGCAGGATTGGCACATGAACTCTGTAATCTGTATATTAGTATGATCATGGCTGAGGAAGAGGAGGTGTTTATTCACGACTTCACTATTGCAGGAAGCGCTCTGTGAGTCTGCGTGTGAGTGCTCTGTGTAGCCCTTCATAGCAGGCCCGTGCACATATTTTGTTATGCTGACGTAATCTTGCATAATTTTTAGCAGTTAGTGTTGAAATTGTTACACAAAATTCACTACATTATGCTAGTGCACCTGACTGGTAATTAAAGACCGTTTGCCCAAAAATCCTATTGTGGGAGCACGGGAACAACATAATCGACCAGAACATGAGAGGCTGGTATTACGGCACATGCATTTTTTGCGCTATTTTTTATAGAACGAAATGTGTTGTTGCATCCAATATTGACACAATGCCAAATTTTGTAACAAAATATAGCAATAAATACCAGATTTCCATTTTGTGTAATTTTTCCAAAGTTATGCGAAGAGAAATTCTGAGAATTTCACGCACCCCTACATTAAATACACTGCAGGTTTTTTCCTGGTCGGAGGTGAACTTGCTCTCATTTCTGACCCTTCATGCAGCAGAAGGCTCTGAAATCCAAGAAACAGCATTTAAGAATCCTGCCCCTGTGTTTCTGGCACTCTTTGACCGCTTAAAAAGTCACATCCAATTAGAATATTTCATCGATTATTGATCCCATCATGTAGCATTGAAACGCAGCCTGACGAGATTAATGATGTGCTTTGAAATGGTTTATTCGTGATAATTGATCGCGATTTTTTAGTCCCTTCCTTTCTAATTATCCCTGACGCCCCAATGACCTTTCCTCCGTCATATTCTGGCTTTGGCCTGGCCCCTTGCATGTCAATTACAGGTCGTCAGAAGGAGCAACTGCTGTTAGTTGCTTCCCCTGACTTGCCCTTTGATTCCCCTGGCACTGCCCTTGCTACCCTTCGTCTCTTGGTTCATGCAGGAAGCGGCAGGGACAAGTAGTTGGCCAGAGACAGTTTACATTCTGTAGTTTCTGTGTTTTGCCATTAAGCTTGCCCTTAAGGAACAAACAGATACCTGTTGAGTGGCTGAGGTTGGGGCAAGGGGTCAACTCTATGATGTCATTGGGTCAAAAGGCATAAGACATGTCTTCCCTACTCCTTGCATTTTCGTGAAATGGCCTTAATGCTTGGACTTTGTCTTTCTCCAGTCAGTATTCCCATCAAGTGTAATTTCTGCCTCCACTCAGTAATGCCTAGGCATTGTCTGATATTCTTTAATTTGTATTACAAAGTGGGTCTGTATGAATGATTAGTTAATCTCAACACAATGAAAATGCATGGCATCTATAGGGTCATGCTGATCATTGCATGAACGTCAAATAGGGGTGAGCAGAGGTAGCTGTTCTTACCCTGGCTTGCCTTTTATTACTATGGAACTACCTTTGCTACCCCTAACCTGGGAGGTTATGAAGGCAGCAGCAGGAACAGAAAGTAAACAGTGATCTAAGAGACCATCTGTACTTTGCCACCTTCTTCGAGCCGAGGAGCAGCAAATAGAAGGCTATTGAGGGGCTTGGGGCGATGCAAGGGATTGCAACTAGTGTATCACTGGAGGTCAAAGGTCTATGATATCACATCCATCATCATCCCAAATTTGTGTTGGATTGACTTGGATGGACCATTGGTACGTACCCGGGCTAATTTGTACGTGTTTCCATTTGAGTTTTAAGTCCAATATTGCCCACAGGAATATGTTTAGAATGTATTTATAGCCTATTAGAGTTTTCAGTAGTTTGTTACAATTTAGCTAATTCTTCCAATAATCAATCAATCAATCACGGCATTTATAGAGCGCGCTACTCACCCGGGAGGGTCTCAAGGCGCTGGGGGAGGGGGTAAGTTACTGCTCGAACAGCCAGGTCTTGAGCTGCTTCCTGAAGGAGAGATGGTCCTGGGTTCGCCGAAGGTGAGTGGGGAGGGAGTTCCAGGTCTTGGCTGCCAGGTAGGAGAAGGATCTTCCTCCGGCGGTGGTTTTGCGGATGCGTGGTACGGTGGCGAGGGCGTGGCTGGTTGATCGTAGCTGGCGGGTGGGCGTGTAGAAGGTCATGCGGTCGTTGAGGTACTTTGGGCCCAGGTCGTGGAGGGCCTTGTGTGCGTGGGTGAGGAGTCTGAACGTGATTCTCTTGCTGACGGGGAGCCAGTGCAGGTCTTTCAGGTGTCCGGTGATGTGGCTGTGTCGGGGGATGTCCAGGATGAGTCGTGCGGAGGCGTTCTGGATGCGCTGGAGTCTTTTTTGAAGTTTGGCTGTGGTTCCGGCGTAGAGGGTGTTCCCATAGTCCAGTCGGCTGGTGACGAGTGCCTGGGTGACGGTCTTCCTGGTTTCAGTGGGGATCCATCTGAAGATCTTGCGGAGCATGCGCAGGGTGTTGAAGCACGAGGATGAGACGGCGTTGACTTGTCTGGTCATCGATAGGGAGGAGTCCAGGATGAAGCCCAGGTTGCGTGCGTGGTCCGTTGGCTTGGGCGCGGTGCCCAGGGCCGGGGGCCACCAGGAGTCGTCCCAGGCGGAGGGTGATGAGCCCAGGATGAGGACTTCCGTCTTGTCTGAGTTTAGTTTAAGGCGGCTGTTCCTCATCCAGTCGGCGACGTCTCTCATCCCGTCGTGTAGGTTGGCTCTGGCGGTGGTGGGGTCGTTGGTGAGGGAGAGGATCAGCTGGGTGTCGTCGGCGTAGGAGATGATGTTGAGGTTGTGTTGGCGTGCGATGGCTGCGAGGGGGCTCATGTAGACGTTGAAGAGGGTTGGACTGAGTGAAGATCCTTGTGGAACGCCGCAGATGACTTCGGTGGCCTCGGATCTGAACGGGGGAGGCGGACTCTCTGGGTTCTTCCGGCGAGGAACGAGATGATCCATTCCAGTGCTTTCTCTCGGATTCCGATGTTGCTGAGGCGCTTCACTAGGGTGCGGTGGCAGACGGTGTCGAACGCCGCGGAGAGGTCCAAGAGGATGAGGGCTGCTGTTTCCCCGTTGTCGGTTAGGGTTCTGATGTCGTCGGTGGCTGCGATAAGGGCGGTCTCGGTGCTGTGGTTGGCCCGAAACCCGGACTGCGAGGGGTCGAGGGATCCATTCGTCTCGAGGAAGGCGGCAAGCTGTCCGTTGACGGTCTTCTCGATGACTTTGGCCGGAAACGGAAGGAGCGAGATGGGACGGTAGTTCTTGAGGTCGGTGGGGTCCGCCGTTGGTTTCTTCAGGAGGGCGGTAAGCTCGGCGTGCTTCCAGCTCTCCGGGAAGGTGGCAGTGTGGAAGGAGGAGTTGATGATGTCCCGGAGATGGGGTGCGATGGTGGCGTCGGCTTTGTTGAAGACGTGGTGTGGGCAGGGGTCGGTTGGTGATCCGGAGTGGATGGAGTTCATCGTGCGGGTGGTGTCTTCGGTGCTGATCGGGGTCCAGTTGCAGAGGGTGGTGGTGGCGGGCGTTGGTTCGGCGGTAGGGTGCGTGGTTTGTGCGTCGAAGCTGTTATGTATGTCGGTGATCTTGCGGTGGAAGAACGTGGCGAGTGAGTTGCAGAGGTCTTGCGAGGGGGTGATGTCGTTGTTTCCGGCGCTGGGGTTGGAGAACTCTTTGACGATGCTGAAAAGTTCCTTGCTGTCGTGGGCGTTGTTGTCCAGTCGTTCTTTGAGTGCCGACTTCTTGGTGGCACGGATCAGCTGGTGGTGTTTGCGGGTGGCGTGCTTGAGGGCGGTCCTGTTGTCTGTGGTCTGGTCGAGTCGCCAGGTTCTCTCAAGAGTGCAGCAGTTCTTCTTGGATTCCTTGAGTTCGTTGGTGAACCAAGGGGTTTTCTTGCTTCCGGGTCTGCTGGGAGGGTTTTTTAGTGGTGCGAGGTCGTCGGGCGCAGGCGGTCAGCCACTTGGCGAGGTTGCTGGCTGCTTCGCTTGGGTCCGTTGTGTTGGTGGGTGTGTTCTGGCTGAGGGAGGCGGTGAGCTGCTCGGCGGTGATCTTGCTACAGCTCCGGCGGGAGCCTGTTGCGGGTGGTGGTGGGTCGCAGTCTTTCTGAAGCTGAAGTGGACGCAGCTGTGGTCGGTCCAGTGTAGTCCGGTGGCGTGGCTGAAGGAGATGTGCTTGCTGGAAGAGAAGACGTGGTCAAGCGTGTGGCCGGCGTAGTGGGTGGGCGTGTTCACCAGTTGCTTGAGTCCGAGGTTGGCGAGGTTGTCCAGCAGGGCGGTGGTGTTTCTGTCGTTGTTGTTCTCCAGGTGGAAGTTGAGGTCCCCTAGGAGGATGTAGTCGGCTGAGGGCATGGCGTGCGGGCTGATGAAGTCTGCGATGTCTTCGCTGAATAGTGTGCGTGGTCCCGGGGGTCTGTAGATGAGGGTGCCTCGGAGGGTGGTCTTGGGGTCAGTGTGTATCTGGAAGTGTAGGTGTTCGGCGGCGGTGAAGGTCTCGTCGGAGTTAGTCGAGATGCGGATGGTGTTCTTGTGTATGATGGCGATGCCTCCTCCCGTCTGGTTGACGCGGTCCCTCCGGGTGATCTTGTATCCGTCCGGGATGGCTATGGCGATGTCGGGCGCTGAGGAGGCGTTCATCCAGGTTTCGGTGAGGAAGGCGATGTCCGGTGCTGTTGCGTCGAGCAGGTCCCAGAGTTCCACGGCGTGCCTGTGGACGGAGCGGGTGTTCAACAGGATGCATTTCAGGTGGTTGCTGCTGGTGCTCGACTTGGCGGAGGTGGTGCACATCCGGGGGCAGGTGAATCGGCAGGTTTGGCAGGTGAAGGGTCCGTGGGTGCGTCTCGGTGAGGCTCGGTAGCAGGCAGGGTTCCGGCCGGCATTGAGTGCGGTGAGGGTGGCGGCGTCGTAGGTCCGTCGAGTAGTGTTGCATCGGTGGGAGCCAGGGGTTCTGGCGCTGGGCGCGGTCCAGTCGCGGACGGGCGCAGACGGGCTTGCCTTAGGCGCGCCTTCGGCGCGCCAGCGCGCGCGGCGCGCAGCGGCCGCCATTTATGGGGAGGTGGGAGGGAGGAGCAGCTGGGAGGCGGGAGGCAGGGGCAGCGAATGGGCAGTCAGGGGGCGGGGCCGCAGGACGCAGCGGCGGGAAAGGCGAGAGGCAGCGGGGGCACAAAAGTACAAGGGGAGAGAAAACAGACAAAAATACGGGCACAACGCAAATGGGGCAGCGAGGGGCACAGAAAGGAAATGGGGGGAAAACAGACCAAATCACAGTCACAACGCAAATGGGGCAGCGAGGGGCACAGAAAGGAAATGGGGAAAACAGACAAAATCACAGTCACAACGCAAATGGGGCAGCGAGGGGCACAGAAAGGAAATGGGGGAAAACAGACCAAATCACAGTCACAACGCAAATGGGGCAGCGAGGGGCACAGAAAGGAAATGGGGGAAAACAGACAAACTCACAGTCACAACGCAAATGGGGCAGCGAGGGGCACAGAAAGGAAATGGGGGGAAAACAGACCAAATCACAGTCACAACGCAAATGGGGCAGCGAGGGGCACAGAAAGGAAATGGGGGAAAACAGACAAAATCACAGTCACAACGCAAATGGGGCAGCGAGGGGCACAGAAAAGAAATGGGGGGAAAACAGACCAAATCACAGTCACAACGCAAATGGGGCAGCGAGGGGCACAGAAAGGAAATGGGGGAAAACAGACCAAATCACAGTCACAACGCAAATGGGGCAGCGAGGGGCACAGAAAGGAAATGGGGGAAAACAGACAAAATCACAGTCACAACGCAAATGGGGCAGCGAGGGGCACAGAAAGGAAATGGGGGAAAACAGACCAAATCACAGTCACAACGCAAATGGGGCAGCGAGGGGCACAGAAAGGAAATGGGGGAAAACAGACCAAATCACAGTCACAACGCAAATGGGGCAGCGAGGGGCACAGAAAGGAAATGGGGGGAAAACAGACCAAATCACAGTCACAACGCAAATGGGGCAGCGAGGGGCACAGAAAGGAAATGGGGGAAAACAGACAAAATCACAGTCACAACGCAAATGGGGCAGCGAGGGGCACAGAAAGGAAATGGGGGAAAACAGACCAAATCACAGTCACAACGCAAATGGGGCAGCGAGGGGCACAGAAAGGAAATGGGGGGAAAACAGACAAAATCACAGTCACAACGCAAATGGGGCAGCGAGGGGCACAGAAAGGAAATGGGGGGAAAACAGACAAAATCACAGTCACAACGCAAATGGGGCAGCGAGGGGCACAGAAAGGAAATGGGGGGAAAACAGACAAAATCACAGTCACAACGCAAATGGGGCAGCGAGGGGCACAGAAAGGAAATGGGGGAAAACAGACAAAATCACAGTCACAACGCAGATGGGGCAGCGAGGGGCACAGAAAGGAAATGGGGGGGAAAACAGACAAAATCACAGTCACAACGCAATTGGGGCAGCGAGGGGCACAGAAGGAAAAAAGGGGAGATAGCAAGAAATGCTGGCACCGGGGCCGCAGCTGAGGGGCGATCTTACCTGCAGAAGCAGCGGGCAGACAACACAGGCGGAGCTGTGTGGTGGGGGAGCGACCTACCTGGCAAGGGTGCAAGCTGGAGGCCACCAAAAGCCTGTGGGTAGCACTTTCAAAAACCCACTTACTAAATGTCTCGCAGAGACAGCTTGCGCTGGCTCAGACGAGACCTAAAAAAGAGTAAGACCACCTGTAACAGGAGCAGTCAGCAGGGAGGGCCCAAAACACCAAAAGGCGGTACTAATTAAGCATATCCACCAAACAAAAGCAGGCATTTAGGAAGGGGACTAACAGGAGCCAATAGAAAAGATAGAAGGTGCTTCAAGCGCATATTGTGGATACAGCATGCCTAGCAGAGCAGAACATGCGCTGCCTAGGCTCGACCTAAAAACACTCTAAACTGCATGTACCTTTTGACGACATCCGCAATACCTGATAAATTCTCCATTCCCTCATTCTCCAACCTCTAACAGACAGGTCTGTCAGATTGAACCAGGACCAATGCTATTCCACTCTTTAGAATCAGTCTTCCATTGATACTCAATGTCCTTACTCTTCTTTGAAAGACCCCCAAGGACCTCATGGTAAATCAACTGCTTAATACACTTCGCGGGCTAAACTCATCCTCTGCCCACCAGTGACTCCTCATCTGCATAGTGTCTGCAATATTTTCAATACACCATTGCAATCATTTGCGTGCCCCCATGTTACAAATATTTCCCCTGCTCAAAGCGTCCTATCTAAAAGTGCCCACCACAGTGACCTTGCTAATCTCTCAATGAGCACAAGCTGGACATATTGTGAATTACAGAGTAATTGTTATATAATCACTCTGAAACAATCCTCGACTCACTTGTAACAGATTGCTGTGACATTCGTGAAAACAAGTAAACAAACCGTAGGCACTGCAATCATCGAATATGTTCATTTTGTACATATTTCAATATCAAAACATCAAATATGTATACCTGGGTGTACTACTGAATATTGAGCCTAAGAATATCGACATACAAGAATAAAACATGGAGGCACAAAACATAGAGGTAAGCGCACACAGGGAAGTATACATTTACTATTCCTAAGTCCACATCTACGTACCTTGAAGAGATGGATCTATAGAAAATCTGACACGGACGTCACTTTCAAGATTTTGTCCTCGATATTTACATGCCTTGAGAGTCTTGATCCGATAGTCGGGGTGCACACCCTTGTACCTCGCATACAAGCCTCCTAAACCGAGCACAGACCTGCACAGCCGCTCGGACTCTCCTCCTCCCGGGGACGATGTATGTCGCAGCCGGTGAGACACGACGGAGAAGCCGGAAGTGATGTCACTATGACTATGACTATGAGTTTGCAGTACTTTTCGATTCTTTTTGTATTATTAATAACATTTAAGGATACTGATTAAATAAGTCGTAGACAAGCAATGTCCTCTCATTTGCCTCATGATTTGGAAAAATATTATTTCTATTTCCATCTCAGAGTGCTTTAGAAACAAAAGTCGTCCTTTATGACAGCCCTCCCTAAATGTAGCCTTCTGGCTTTATTTCAAAAGCTGTTACACTTAAAGGGCCAGATGTGCAACCGTTTTTAGCCGTCGCAAATGGAGAATCGTGCAGTTTGCGACAGCTAAAACGGCTTGTGCAATGTACCAACCCTATTTTGAGAGTCATTCACCTATTACTGACTTGCAAAATAGAGTTTGCATGTGGCTACTAGGAAGGGGCCTGCCAAGGGCGTTCCTTCCTAATAGTGAGTCGCTCTCAGTCTCCAGTAATGGCTCGAGCTCTCGGCAGGCCAGCACCGCTGCGCCGTTTTTAGGTCTCACGCCTAGCGTTGCAGTGCGCAGCCCTGCTCACGCAGCGCGAGACCTCTTGAATGGGCTTCAGAAAGCTACCCACACGCTCGTGCGTGTGGTTTTGCTTTGTGAAGCCCACATTGGCTGTAGCGTGTTTTTAAAAAAAAATACCGGCACGCAATTGGGCGAAGGCGGGCGCATGTCCCGCCTTCGCTCCGCCCATTCCCGTCCGTGTCTAGGACGTGCATCAGCGCGCGGCACAGACGGCAGGCTCCCTCGCCCCCTCCCGCTCCTCTGTGGTGCGCGCGCACCACTGGTTTACTGTTGCAGTCCTGAGTTTCCGGCACCGAAATCTCAGTAAATCACACGTCGAGAGTCAACAAAGGAAAAAATGGATTGAACACGAGCATTTTAATTTGCTACGCATCGCTGGCTGATTTCTGGACGCTTTTAACAAATTGTTGTCTCCCGTGCTTGTTTATTGTTATCGTGGGCAGCTTTACACTCTCCGGTCTCTTTTAATGCCCTAGTTCCTCTCCAGTAAAAGTGCGCCGGTTCTATTGAACCCCTTTGCACCTCGGCGCGGGAGTTTGCAGCTCACATTGTGTTCCTCTTGACGGCGAAGGCGCCCCGGGGCACACTATTGTGCAGGAACCGGTTGTAAAGCGCTCCTTCATCTGTCAGCTTTACCTCTGGAGACGATGGCTTCTAACAAGTAAGGCACAAAAGCTCGACGGGGGCCACCATCCTTAGAGAAGCAGGGGCCACGAGGGCACCCTCCCGCCGCCCCGTGCAGCTGCTAGCGCCCTACCGTCTGTCTCCGGCTCTTGGCCCGCACAATATATAAGTGCGGCCAATTGTAGCGCCTCGCTGCGAGGAAGAAGAGACGGCGAGGCCCTCATTGTTACCTTAAACTGTCATAGAAAGCAAGGGGCAGTAATGGCAGAGATTATTCATCGAAGCTCCCGTTCTCGGGGATGATTTTCAAGCACGCTGTTCTTCCTTATTGACACATTGTGCTGCGATGAAACTGAAAGCAGTGGGCGAGCGGCTGTTCCGAATGGCAGCGTGGGCTGCCGGGGGGGGGGGGGAAGGACCGTGTCAAGGGACTGACAGCCGTAGTGCCCAACACTGTCAGAGCAAGCCTTGACTGGGCACTATTCTGTGTGCCACGATTGTTTACCCTCCCTGTCACTTTTGGGTGACATGCCAAAACACGAGCTGCGCACCCCTTTTGTCATGCTAATGGGCGGTAATGACAGACTTCTGAGCTCTGGGGCGACACTAAGCCAGCAGCATAACTTGGAATCAGGCAGGACTGCGCCCCTCGCCCAGCGAGCCCAGACCATGGCACCTACGGGTGGGGTGGGAGGTTTGAAGCCGTCTTAGCCCAGTGGCCCTTACGCGCCTGCCTCGCACCCTCCTATCGGTACATTCTCCCCTGGTGAGGACCTGTAACGTGTACAGACTCGTTCCTCCGAGAAGCTTTTGTTGCTGGCAGGAGGCGCTACAGACATGAGGTCAAAGGTGGCAGCTGTTGCCAATCACCCCTTCCAGGCACTCCCCTCGCACACTGCCACCTCACACACCCAGCCCAGGGTGCTCCTGGCTCTGACCTCTACCCCAGTGCTCCCAGGCAGACCAGTTCATGGAGGAGCGCTTGCCTCACTGGTGCTTGGGGGAGGGGCTGGAGGCCTCGGCAGAAGGGCTGGGGAGGAGGAGTCGCACGGGAGGAGGGAGTATGTAAGAGGGTTTTACTACAGCGGGGACCAGAGGCAGGAGACACGGAGGGCTGGCATCACCCGCAGGCGGTGGAGCGCCCCCCAACCTTTGCTTCGGGTCCTCAACACCATCGGAAATAACCCCTCGTGGATCTTTCACTGAGGTCTGGAGGGACTCCGAGTGTGGAAGCAGAGAGAGAAATAATGCGAAGACGTAAAACTGACCTAAAACGTCTCTGTGCTGTGTACTAACACCAAGCAGAGGGGCTCACTTGGGGTAAGCCCCCCCCCCTCTCGCTGCTCCAGGATGGCGTGGTGGGATATTGTTTATGTAACTACTCATTCGCACCCAACCATCCTCACCTATCACTCCATGACTTGTGCTTGTCGTTCACCCTGCACAGCGATTCGATGCCCACGTTACAGAACACCACATACACACATCTTGCATTCATTTACAAGTGTAACGTGCACACAGCACAGCTTTACTTTTTCTTTCTGTTACACATTTCAATATTTGAACCGTGACTCAGACCCCAAAGTTTACAATGAATAAATGGATGAATGTTAGTTTGTTACTTGTGATAAACACGAATGATTGACAGTGACTGTAATTTGCGGTAGCTGTCAAACGCCTTCAAGTGAGAGCCACTTTCACCATCTCCTCGCGCGTTTCGCAGGTGCACTATGAATTCTGGGACTTGTAGTTTAACTTTCTTATTACATATATGTGCCTAAAAGAGTACAGAGTGTAGCTTAAAATAGCCGACCCATTCGCACTGTAAGTGCACAATCTCTTGCATCTGTGCAGAGTGCTGTAATTTGACTCCAGGACTGCCTGAGGGTGACTTCGTGACCTGCAGGCCAGTTGGACGTCACAGGGCACGTTGTTATTGGGTTTTATGGCAGAGTGCTAAAGGTATTTGTCACACAGCGCGTAGAATCTTAACACACCTGCCCGAAATGTAGCGCTCCCCTCAATGAACATGGCACTTTCCATGGCACGACACTAGGGTTTGTGAAAGTCGAATGTCTGTTGTGATGTTACAATGAGATCATTGTTCACACTTGTGTTGTGGTACAGCGGCTTGTATTAATGTGTAGGTTACTGTATGCAGACGTGTTACTGTGCAAATCGCTAACACAATTATTGAAGTCCAACATGGGCTCCTGTGAGAGTTGCAAAACACATACATATATTATTGTGCCCACCCCGTGCATGCTTGTCTTACTGCCACTTACGTTTCGGTTCAGACGACTAGACCTATTTGTGTCACTGTTTATTCACACACCCCAGAGTCATTGTTTACACTCTGAGTGACGCAGGCTGTATCTACCCCTTGAGTGCGAGAGGGTGCTGTCTGCAGCTTGTGCTGCAGGCTTAGGGCAGCACTGATTGCACATGTGTGCAGTCTGTGGCTTGTGCGGTAGGCTCTGAGTAGCACTGATTGCGCACGTCTACTGTCTGCAGCTTGTGCAGCAGGGTCTGGGAAGCACTGATTGCACATGTGTGCAGTCTGTGGCTTGTGCGGCAGCCTCTGGGTAGCACTGATTGCACACGTCTACTGTCTGCAGCTTGTGCAGCAGGGTCTGGGAAGCACTGATCGCACATGTGTGCTGTCTTCAGCTTGTGTTGCAGGCTTCGGGAAACACTGATTGCGCATGTGTTCGTTTGCCAAGCGCTCTTCTAGACCTCCTGTGAAGTGCTCTTCACGGTTACTCGTTCTCCCCCGGCTCCATCGTGTTGCACATTATTTAATGCTCAACATGTGAGGTGTTCTAGTGTGGGTGGATAGGGCTCGTGCGTGTTTTTGTGTAGAGTGTAAACACTGAGTGGCTGTGTGTTTTGAGCCTGCGTTTGTCAATTAATGTGTGTGGTGTGGTTGTGGGAGGTCCGTGCATGTTTTGTATAGACTGCGTATGCTGAGTGGCTCTGTGTGTCTGTATTAAGGCCGGTCTGGGGAAGTGACAGTAACACACTTTTGTTGGAAGAACCAATAAAGAACTCTGCGAAAAAGAACTATTATTTCAAACACTGCACAGCTCTACAACTAAATCTGAAAGAGGGAGCTTCACTACACACCACATACACTCCATAACACATGGATAAAAGAGATTGTCATGTACAACGCCATTTACAACGCCAATAGCTCTAAATTAAGAAAATGCGAGACCTATTGCATTTCCAATGCTTGTTATAGGTGCCGTGGAAGGTCAGAATGTACAAGACTGGTTCGTGACTGCCCATTGAAGGGAGGGCAACAGGAGGGATTGGAGTGGGGAAAACCTAGCCTTTCCAGAGACATGCCGGCACAGAATACAGTACGGAAGCCCGTCACATGTGCGTCGCACCCTCGAGCACTCTGCGCATCAATGACAGACCAATTGCACACAGGCACTCAAACCGGAGCACCTTTCACCACGGCGGTTTCAACTCAACTAATGGGAGGTGGCTCTCCATCTGTGGGCGTAGCTAAGGCACTGGAGGGCCCCGTAGTACTAAAACTATTCTGCAAAATTCTGTCACAAATAAATAAAATAATATGCATTGTATGTATAAATAATGTACGGACCATTGCATATGTATTACAAAGAATAACAAAGTAATGCATACATAGCAATGCAACACCTGCAATGCTTTCATGTCCTGGAGATTAACCTATAGTTCTGGGATTGGGCAAACACCGACACAAATGAAGCAGGGTGTGGTGTAGTGGGGTCCTGCGATGAACCAGACAGCAGACAAACTTCCTCTAATATCATGAGTGGTAACTTTAAGCAATCACTTAAGGAGACTTTGGGCCGCATGTACGACCATTTCATTTTAATTCCAGCTATAAATTGAGTAAGTGGAGGGTAGGGTGCAGATTGAGGTGGGGAGGGTTACGTTTCCAAGCGCAGCTCGCTGTCTGAGGTCATGTCATATCACAGCTTATTACTGCATGAAAACATTTGCAGACACGATACATGTTGTATCGTATTTCCTCCTTAAATTGGTAAGTTTACCTCTGTAAACAATGCTGCGCTGCCTAATAGGTGTGTGCAGCAGAATCTGCTCATTCAGAGAAAGCCAATACACGGAGGGGGGGGGGGGGGCACTTGCAACCTGTAACCTGCTTCTGGAAACAGGAAGGACTGTAGAATCTGGTGCTTAATGTGGTGGGTGCGGGATGCATCAGCGTGGAGGATGGAGCCTGTGTTTACATTCATCTCCTCTGCAAGTAGTTTGCATAAGGGCCGGACTTGGAACAGAAACCGGCCCTGGCAAACTGCTCAGCCGGCCCCCCCTGGGGTGAGGGGGAGTGCAGCCGAGCAGTTTGCGAGGGCCGGTTTCGGCCGATTTTGTTACAGGGGGCCGATATTGCCGGCCCCCGGTAACAAAAACGACCCCCCAGGGGCCCAAAACCGGCCCCCACCCTAGCGGCCTACCGGGGAAACGCCCGGTGCCCGCTATGGCCAGTCCGGCCCTAATAAAGTGTATCTTGAAAAAGTAGTATCCATAAAGAGGAGCAATGGGGGAACTGAGCAAATTATTGACAGCTTGGTAGCTCGGAGAGGTGAATAAAAAATGAGGACAGCGTCAGACACGTGAGATGAAGTGGGACTTTTAACTGGCTTTGCTCCAACCTTCCTACTTTTCAGGGCTTTCCCTAATTTCCCATACGCATGCCATGAAAATGGTCAGGTGCAGTGCACTGAAGGTTGCCGTCCCACCAACTTCCATCCACCACCGTCTAATGTGTGAACTCTTGCCGCCCACTTAGGAAAGACAGAGGACATTTGATAACCCCCACCCTTAGCCTCTCTGCTGAAACTGCCAGGAAACAAGCTTACAAACTACAACCACAGCCATCAATATTGTGAATTACGACCAATGGCGATTGCATATGTCAAGTAAACAGGTAGAAATGTATTTTACATAGATCACTGATAGATCTGTGTTATATTACTATTCCAGCACTACCTAGAAATGAAAGGCTCTAGCAAACCAGTCAGAATCACTAAGTTGCCTCTGAATTTTTTGTGAACTGCAGAGCTTAGTATAAACATATTTTATTTTCTACCTGCAGGGATACACAGGTGGGCGGCAGTTCTCAAGCAGCATGTAGTTGTGGGCTGCTGGGGCTGTAGGGCTTTGCAGACCATCCTAGTACTAAAACAGCAATGAGTACATTGATTGATTGATTGAGTAAGTGAGTTAGTGAGTGAGTGAGTGAGTGAATACCTCCCTCCTCCCGTAGGGGTCTCACAGTGCTGCCCTAACGAGACAGGTAAGACTTCATGTTCTGTCTGAAGCTCAGCAGTGTGGAAAAGTATTAAGGGCTCAATTATGACTATGGTGGTCCAACCGCCGGACCACCATTGCGGCGGTCGGGAGTACGCCGCCAAGCAGGTGGCTTCCCAACCGCCGCATTGCGAGTTAACCGCCAGGCTGGTGGTGTTGGGGCGGAGGCGGTGCCACGGCCGGGGCATGCATCAGCTCATAGAGACCCTCCAGGACATGCCGCCACTGTGGCACCGCCTCTTGCATGTGAATGCAATGTGTACCATGCATCATGTCGTGCACGGCACACAGTGCACGCACAACAGTGCAAGAAAAGGGTGGCACAACATGTGCCCCCATGCACCCCCACCCCTATGGGCTACAATGCCCTTGGGCCCTGTTTGGGGCCCCTTCCCTGCCTTTCCACCGACCTTTTCATGGCGGGGTCCCCGCCATGAAAAGGTCGCGGTAAGGCAGGTCGTAAACTGCACAGCGGTGCTGGCTTCAGGACCGCTGCCAGAGACCACCGCTTTGCCCACCGCCGCCCTGTCGGGATCCAGGATCCTGGCGGTGGCAGCGGTCTTGCGTTGGGCTTGTGGCAGTCCAATCGCCAACCTCGTAATCAGGCAGTCAGACCGCCGGGGAGGTGTCGGTCGGACTGCCACCGTGGGTACAGCGGTCTTGGGACATAATCAGGCCCTTAATGTTAATGAGCAAAAATGAATAATGAGTTCCATAGGCTTGGACCCTGAATGGAGAAGTAGAGGCCGTCCGTGGCAGTCAGAATAACATGAGTTTACTGTGCTGTGTGGTGCACCCCCAGCAATGGGATCCCAGAGAAGTGCTGCAAGCAGGAACGTACGTGCGACTCATGAACCATTCAGTATCCCAAAATCAGGACGTGCTGCCGATCAAGGGTGACACTGGGACAACTGTGTACATCTGAGGGTGTAATGACCGGAGAAAAGATGGAGCCTGACAGACATGCATGCACCTTCAATTTCCAATATACAAAGTGGCCAAGAACGTTATTAATCAACTTCACAGTTCACTGGAAAAAGTAATAGCGATTTATTTTCATTTTAAACGTTAGCATATTCCGCTGCCACTCTTGTGGTAAGAGAAACTCACTACTACTTTCAAAACTAAGTGTAATTCTGGCACATGATTGAACCAGGAACTCAAAGCGGTTAAGGAGATTTAAAAATAATTTGGTTGCTGATGAGGTGGTCCTAGGGGCATAGTCTACAGGCCCTGTTTTAAAAACGATATTGGATACTCGTACTTATTTATTTAGTTATTTTATAAGTATAGCACAGTGTCCACAGGAAAGAGTCGGGACTTAGCAGGATATTACAATATCTGACAGCAGCCACATCTGAGGCACAACTTCACGTATGATTTCTGCTGGACATCCCTAGAGAGACACAGCACGCCTAGTCCCCAAAACGCCATACTACTGATCTGCACCTCCACAGACTGATGCCCTTACCAAAGCAACCACAGGGCTGCACACTGCACGTTAAAAAACTCCCACATAAGTAAATGCAAGTAAAATTAATATAACTTATCCTGTTGCTCGATTACATCTTTTTTTGCTATTATTTTCTGGGTTCCTCTCTCGTGTTTCTAATTCTGGTATGGTTTTCTCAGTTTATGCAACTACCCCTGTGCTTCCACATCCCTGTGCTTCACATTTTGTGTAGGAATGTTTCATCATGTGACCATTCTAGAGTTTAGCATCCACCCAGGCTTCCATATTCTCTCACCTGATCTAAAAACATTTTCGAGCCGCAAACGTTTGCTTCCTCCTGCTCAACATTTTAAATGTTTGAGCGATATATTCCAACTTGTGAAAATGATTGGTCCAGAGCTGGAAATTAATTATTAATTAGTTTCATTGATAAGGATTGCCTCCAGTTTAAAAAAAACAGCCATTGCTTCTCCTGGGGGGCGAGTAACATTGCAGTGAGCGCAGCCCAATCCTTATTTCAGGATGGTCACTTACAAATGAAAACCAGTGGTTATTGCTAGTTTTGTGTTAGCAGTTTTGTGTTTGCATATTGCCACCTTTTAATCACTGTAATGTGACCCCCAGTTGCCTGACCCTGAGTTGTCTTCTGGAGGTGTGGGAACTAGGGAAGTGGCATTTATTTTGCAGCCACAACCTATATACAGTAGGAATATGACAGAAAATTGCATTTTATCTCATGCCCTCAGATAGGTAAGGTGATAATGCTCTTGTCTGCTATCAAGCAAGGATCTCTTTTTAAAAAATACAATATTAAAATGTTTCCAGCTAAGAAGCTGGCTTGGTGCTTATATGATCAAATAATGTATATGTAAAAAAAGAAACTGGCTTGTCTTCATCTGGGATCAGCGACTTTTAAGAATTATTTATGGATTCCAAAATTCCATTTTTTGTCAGTTAATGGCCTCATTTTGCCTTGCATAATAATCATACTTTCTTTAAACTTTGTAGTGTTTAATGAATAGACCCTAAATGGGGTTCTTCTGTTCATGTCGCCCCTTCCCAGACCACACTTTGCTATCTTCAGAAGAAATTTAAAAGTGCATCTATGGTCCTAGATGTCACTTAGAGGATGGTGGAAATGCTTTCATTGCTTCATTTAGATGTGGGGGAAATGCCAAGCTTACTAGGCTTGGCCTCAATTGGCGCCACTAAGATGTTTCCAGCATGTTGGCCACCAGGGAATTTCCGGCTCATAACATAAGAAGTATACAAAAAAGAGACGGATTGAATGCTTAAATTAATCTCGGCCATTGGTAATTACTCAGTGCTACATCCCAGTCCATCATTTTTCACCCAACGTGTTACCTCAGTTTGGATCCAGCCAAACCCAAATCAGTCTTGACCCTGCCCCAATGGAACAGTGCAGCCCGAACTGCCAAGCCAGGTCCTCCCTGAACTGGAACACAAGCATCCTAGGACCGGCTTTGCCCTAGTAAGGGCTCACCAGCCAGGTATAGCTTGGTTCCAGTGACACAGTATGCACAGGACCCACGTCTGAGCATAACCATCCCATTTAGTGCAACACACTACTAAATGATACAAAACGGTGATGGATAGAATGCTTGAATGGCATAAGAAGGCATGTCCTAGATGGGGTAGAGCTTCTGAAAATGCTTTTTTCCTTCTCAGTTTCACCATGCAGAGCAGTCAGTCCTGGCAGGAGAACAATAGCAATATCCCTGATGCACTCTGGAAACATTTCAAGCATAAGGCCATTGATTTTTTTTGCAAAGACAAGTCCTCAATTTGGGGTTTTCTTTCAAAACCAAAACCAATGTTGACATGCCCTTCATGCCGTCATGACATGCCAGGTCGGATGATAGTTCATTTTGTTTGCAAAAAGTGCTCCCACCTTACCAGTGGAAACACTTTCGGCATAAAAATCCCAATGGGACAGCTTAGGCTATTACAGTGCTAGTGTACAATCTGAACATTTCTTTACAGCTGCAGGTGCTATTGTGTCTTAATAAAGGAGATTCAAAAGGATAAGGGATCCTTTAACAAGTTTTGCCTCTCTGTATCCCTGGAGCTTGTCTACTATTGCATAGTTCACTGTGTGCTAACACCTCCTTTCTTAAGAGGATAGACTTGTGCGAGCAGCCAGACTTACTCTTGATACAGGTTTAGGAACTTAGATGCAGTTTAACACATGAATATCATGCAATAAATTTGTTATAGGTGTTTATTTACAACAAGAATGAATAGTGCACTAAATCTAGGGAACAAGGCAAAAAAGTAAGAACCTTCTGAGGTTGAGATGTGATCCCAATAATTTGGTAATGCTGAGCCCATATACTTCCTAAAGAACTGTATTTTTTTGGATCCCTATGGCAAATATGAGCCTTGGGCTAGCCTCTGGATCTTTGGCAATATATGTCTCAATGTATTTTTGTGGTAATATTCCAATCATTAACTCTGGTCAGTGAAACAGTAGTTAAACTATACTGCCCCTTTCCCAGTCAATGATACAAGGGCGAGACCTTCCCTGTGTGATCCACTGGCAAACTTTACTCATGGTAAAAGAGTGGATTCATTCAGTGCTGCATCCTGCAGCAAAAGGCTGCCACAGTCCATGAGACATACCAACCGACACGGCTTCTGCTGCAGAGAACAAGGTAGATGAACACTTAACCAACACCAAAAGCAAGTAAGTCCTAATGCATGTTTATGGGGGTAAAGAAGGTTCTTTGCTCTGGTGTCCGGTGGGGGGCGGGGGAACACACATACCTAGGAGAGGTCAATCAAAACGATATTGAAAAGAATATTTGAGGGACCTGCACCTTGCTAAGAATTCCTTCATTCAGAAGAAACATTGGAAAGATATTGATGCTAGTCCTCTACTTTTTCATCCCACTAGGAAGTGGCTGTGAGTGGACAGGCTCACCAGTTTTCAGTGTCCTCTTTTTCCTGAGATTACCATTGAACATTGGGTTTGGCAGCTGGCAGCCCCTCTCATGGTCCTGACAGCACTGCCTCATCTTGGAAGCAGTGGTGGAGGAGATTCTCACAGGCCTGGTCTGATGAGTTTTTTGAGTTTTATACAGCGCAAACTCGACCCGAAGGTATCAAAGCACTTTACATAATCACCAGTTGCGTTTCAGACGGACACATTCATTTTTGTTAGGCACTAGGGAATTAAGTGATTTGCCCAGGATCACAGGATGTTGAGCGTCCCTGCCGAGGCTCAAACCCGGTTTCCCAGCTTCGAGGTAGACCACTCTAGCCGTTAGGCCACATCCTCAGCCTCTCCTCTCTAGCAGAAGCAACCCAACCAACAAACCTCTCCTACTGGAAGCAGGAGTTGTCTTCCTTGCAGTGTTTATGCCTGTCACTGATGTTTGAGGGAAACAGGGATACTGTCTACTTGAAATGTGATCTGAAGAATGGAGCAAGTATTCCCTCTCCTTATCCAGATTCTGAGCAGCCTTCAATCTACAAAGAGTTCCCGGTCTCCCTTCCTACCCCAGGAAACAATAAAGGTAAATCCCCAGTGCCACACCATTGTTTTTGTGCACTGGGAGCCTTCCACTCAGAGCAGATATTACTATTATCAGTCAGGCTTTCTCTCCTGCCTCACGGTAACAGGAAATGGAAAGGACATCTGGGCTTATTCTCTGTGCAAGTGTTAACATTGATAAGGGAACTGAGAACACAAAAGACCCCTCACCACCAACTAGCTACAGTGCAATTCGAGGTGCACTGCAGCCATGGAAATGGAGCTACACTGGAATCCCCTTCCATCGGGGATCACTTGAACACAAGGCTTCCTCTTCGAGCCACACCCGGGGTGGATTCACAGTGAAAATGATAAGCATTTCACACTCAAATATAGCACTAAATGACAGTTGGCATTTTATTGTAAATTCTGTTTATTGAATAGAGAGCATACAACACAAGCCAAACAAATTGAAGACTCATGTCCCTGTAAAACGAGCATCAAATAAGCCCACATTCCATTGTACAAAATGCGACAGCTTAATGAGAGCATACATGTCAGGATCTACCCCATGTAAAATGCAATCCGGCCCTACATAACAAACTGTAGCTCAATATAGGGGAACAACACTCATCCGAGCCGAGCCTCCATTTGTTTTAACAAGCAACCCATTATAGGGAAAGCGGAGAGAAACAAACCTAGAGGCAGGAGGGAAAAAATGAATTAAACAAGGGTCCCCTTAACCCAAGCATTGAACATGAGCCTATTTTTTATGCTGCAGAGGAAGCTTTGGAGATGTCCTGTAAATGCCATCATAAAATATGAATTCTTCCCCTGCTCTATGGGGAGCCCTCTGATCATGAAAGCCACAGGGAACTGTCATCAATTACACATGAAGAATAACATTACAGAAAAACCAAAAATGAAAACCTCACAAAACAAAGAAAAAAAGAAAGAGAAACAAAAGGATGCGCTGAGAGAAGACCGTACTGCCAATCAATGGGTGGCCTCGTTCCTGAGGGATAGATCCTTTCAGTGCATGGAGGCCGGCATTCTGTCAGACACCTTCTCAGCCCCTTGGGGAGTGCCGCAGGAATCTTCCCTGAGTCCGACCCTTTTTAACATTTATCTGAGCCCACTGGCTCACATAGTACAGGAGTTCGGACTCTCCATTGTGTCATATGCCGATGACACACAACTAGTGGTCTCAATGGCAGACACCCTTAACTCCGACCATAGGCAACTAACCACGTGCCTGGAAAAAATAGGAACATGGATGGCCGACTGTAGTCTTAAACTGAATGGGGATAAAACCGAGCTTATGATCTTGGGAAGTGGTTTTAGCCCACGCTCAGAGATCCCCTGGCCAGTAAATTGGGGCTCTCCCCCTACCCCTAAAACTTCCATAAAAAAGTTGGGGCTGTGGCTCGACCAGAATCTAACCATGGAGACGCAAGCCAAAAAACTTTCAAGTACCTGTTTTGGGATACTTCGGATGATTAGGAAAATTATGAGCTTACTCCCAGAGAACTCAAGAAGGACGGTGGTGCAAGCCTTGGTAGTTTCGAGACTTGACTACGGCAACTTGTTATACCTTGGCTCTCCCAAATACGTCACGGACAGGTTACAAGTGGTACAGAATGCAGCAGCTAGACTGCTTCTCAAGATACCCAGGCACCAGTCAGTGAGAGCCTCCTTGAGCGAGCTACACTGGCTTCCGGTTCAGGCCAGGATTAAATTCAAGTCCCTCTGCTTGGCCCACAGAGCCATATATGGGAGAGGCCCCGCCTTGTTACGAACTCTGATCTCCCACTATTCACTCCGTCGCCATCTCAGATCAGGGTCGAATTTTCTGATGAACACTACTAGAATCAAGAGATCTAGGTGGGGTGGAAGGTCGTCCACACACCTGGTGCCCAAACTCTGGAACAGTATGGACCCAGAGCTGCGACTGATTGGAGGCGAACAGTCCTTTAAAAAGAAACTTAAAACATGGCTGTTCCCCTAACTTTTCACAAGATAGTTTCCTTACCTGTTTCTTTCAGCGTTGGGATGCCTGTGGGTCGCCATGCGCTTTATAAATCCCTAAACCTAAACCTTAACCTAAGACCGCCCCTCGGGCAGGGGCTGAGGAGTCATCAGGCCAGATCATCGGGCCTAAGTGGGTCTCTCAGGAGAGTCCGGCTTCTGGCCTCTGGAGTATGGTTCAAGAAAATCCTCAAACAACTGCAAGGCCCGACAGTTTGCATTTTGAGTAGCCACCCCATAATTTCAAGTAATTTTCCTGAAATTTCACAAAATGACACGAAAGCAAATTACTCATATTTTGCGCAGCTCTAATTGTGACTTTAAAGCCGCACAAAATGTCAGGCCCTGCAAGTGATGCAATGTGATATGATGTGATTCGTTACAATATTTGTCTCTGTTTAATCATTAATTCCACGTGTTCTTCACAGCCATGTCTCATTTTGCAGTCACTTTAATGTCAGGTAATGAAATACCTCAAGCCCACAATATCTTTCTCCTAGTTCATGAAAGTTCAAGGCCCAACCTCGAAGAACCTTCCAATTCAGCCATCCTCTGCAACTCCTAATGGTTTCTGCACTTTAATGCATGATTTTGAACTTGACTGAAACAGAAAGTTACAAGAATACGTTATTTTTAGTAAGCATAAAACCAGCTTTAATTTAATTCCCTTTGAAAGCTGATTTATCTAGTGATGGGGCTTAGAGAATTAAAAAAAAATTGTTTGATTGATTGCATACCATCAAGTAGAACTGCAACTGACCTAGGGATATTCCTTAACAGCTGCTACACAGGTCTTAAATGTAAGAAAGACACACTGAGGTATTGTTAAATTTGTATATTAGTTTGTGTTGATGCTTATAATGTTTGAGGTATTTATATAGCTTCGATCTAGCCAAATGGGCAGCGAAACAATTCACAGGTGACCGGAGAAATATATTAAAGTTGAGAGTAAGGTAGAATAGTGTAAACATGGCAAACACTCACAATGGGGAAGGGGTAGAGAATTTGATAATATTGGAACAAAGAAAAAACTTGAATGACCCGGATCGGTATAAGCACCTATTTCAATAAAGAGCCTCTGGGGTCAATGAAGATTGAAAAAAAAGATACTGCACAGTAGTTTACAAATACAAAAGATCATGCCAAAAATAATAATATTGAGGTGTCAACATCTGCAGTCTCACCTATTCCCAAAACACATCAAGTAGCTTGTAAATGAATGTCCAATCATGGACACTGAATCACCAAAGTTCCAGGTACTGGGGAATTCGTACCAAGCACCATGTGACCCCAGAATATGTGACAGGATTGCCCTCATGTCCCGCCCTTCACCTCTCTTTGGTCTCCTATTTGTTCCTGAGTGGCTCTATCTCGGGCAAAGAGAGGAAACCCCTGCAAGAGTTGTTTAAGCTGCTGTCTTCATGATCCCTTTGGCAAGTAGCCAAGGGTACCAAAGGGAAAGCTAGGAATAGCAGCTGCAGCACTGTGCTTTCCATGAATAGCAGATTTGTGTCTAAAGTGGGGCTAGTAAAAGTGAGTGAATCCCTAGGAATGCATGGAATTTTTGAGGTTCTTGATAGATACACTGACAATAAACTGAAGCCCACGAGGCTCACCCCATGAAGGTAGATATGTGGTTAGCCTAGAAGAAAGAGCTGACTTCTATTTGGGGTGGAATTGGAAAGACTGGTAACCTTCAGTACAATTTTCCTGTCTCACTCCACAATGAAGCCCTACAGAGACTAAAGATTCATCAACTTTGGGATGCTGTATTGTTCACAGAGGGAATCATTGGACAGACCATTTTTGTTGTATCTCTAGCACAGGAATTTGAATCGGATGCCACCCGGAGATGTTGGGGTGTGGTGTGTTGGTATGGAGATATTGTCTATTGGGGTAACAGTAACTGGACTTGCACATTAACTATTTTGAGGCTCTTCCTTTGTGGTGAAATGCTTAATCAAGTTCACACTCCAACACTGAATACTTTTTCTGATGGCCATCTTTGGGGGTAGGAAATCTCTTGCTGGGTGAGGAAAAACAGCCCATTGAACTGACTGCTCGTAATGAGGGCCTGCATGACTTCCCGAAAATACTCTAAATAACAGATGTTACTAGCACCCACGTTGCTCTACTTATAGACCTCAGAAGTATAAAAGGCAGAGTCAGTCCTGCAGGATTTGAATTTCTGGTCAGATAGGCAAATCTCAACCACAGGCACTTATAGGAAATCTGACCAGCACTACTTAAAATTATTTTATGGTACTCCTGGAGGGAGCTTGGAATTACTTTACAGAGGGCAGGTTATCCAATTTCAATCGTTTCTCCTGCTCAACATCCCACATTACCTTACTCCCATTCTACATTCTAAATGCTGTTATTTAAAAATGCTTGACCAAAATTAATCCTGCCTCCTAATCCTCCTTGACCTCTCCTCCGCGTTTGACACTGTCAATCACAACAACCTCCTATTCATTTTGAAGAACAGGATGGGCCTCTCTGGCCGGGTGTTACAATCGTTGTCGTCCTTCCTACACCACAGATCACAAAGAGTCAAGGCGAACCACTCTCTCAGCCCTCTCCAGTATCCATGGGGGTCCCCCAAGGGTCCGCCCTTTCGCCTATACTCTTCAACTTGTTCTTGGAACCATTAGCTAATGCACTAAATTCCACGAACATTCTCTTCCATATGTATGCGGACGATGCGCAACTTTATCTGAAAATCTCCTCCCCGGATAACCTCATTTCACTCAACACTACTCTAACGTCTACTCAAAACTGGTTAACCGAGAACCACCTCCTGCTCAACACCTCCAAAACAGAATTCCTTCTCATTTCTCCTTCGAATCACATCCCCAAGTTAGACCTTTGGATGAATCACCTCACTGCCTTCAACTGCTCCCCCCTCATTATTGACTCTGCCAAATCTCTCGGTATCACCCTGGACAAGCATCTGAACATGAAGAATCATATCAGCAATGTGTGCAAGGGAGCTAATCACCTGATGAGGATACTCAGGAATATCAAACCATTCCTTCCACAAGCTGATTTCAAGCAGGTGGTCCAAGCGCTTGTTTTGCCGAGACTAGACTATGGCAGTGCTACGCTCTGTGGCCTCCCCAAATATACCCTGGCCCCACTAAGGGCATCATTGAACGCTGCTGCCACATTGGTTACGGTTACCAAAAGAAATGTACACATATCCCCAATCCTAAAATCCCTTAAGTGGTTGCCCTACGAAGCACAAATTCAGCTAAAGATTGCCTGTCTGTCTCACAAAGCCCTCCATTTCAAAACCCCCAGTTACCTAGCGCAAAAGCTTGAATTATCCGGAGGTGGTAGACCCTCAAGAAGTGCCAACTCTTTCCTCCTGAAACCACAGATCTTTCGCAAAAAGAGAACATGTCACTGAGCCTTCTCCGGCGCTGCCCCGAAGATCTGGAACTCTCTTGCAACGGAAATACGCAGAATCTCCTCCACGGTTGCTTTCAAATTGGAGGCTAAAAGATTCCTTATGAACAAGTTCTTACCTTAAATGGGTTAGGATCACCTGCTATAAGTCACTGGACCTACAACCTTACGACCTGCACTGGGTGCTACTCTTCTTTAACCTATCTTTTGCTACCCTCTTAGCTCGCTATGTACCAGTTATTGTATTACTCTCTTTTGACCCCTTTTGTTTTGTGATTGTTCTGTTTTGGTATTCTTATCTGATGTCGATACTGCATTTATTACCTTCCTTCCCTCCAATTGTAAATCGCTCTGATATCATGTTCGCGCTATATAAAACTTTATAAATAAATAAAATAAATAAACAATACACCACATTATTGCTTTTCTGTACTAATCTGCATGAATAGGATTACTAGTTAAGCATTTCTCTTATAATAATAACACTGTTTAATGTGAATTCTATTCCTAATAGATGTATGTTATACTCATTTAGTACAGTACCTTTCACAATGTTAAGAAGCCATTAAAACGTATTCCATTTTTAACACTGGGGAATTGATATCAGTTATTGTAGCCCACGGGGGGGGTTCGAACTGCATACTCCAGCATTCCCTGCAGCGTGGGAGATCGCACTTTCACGATGTTAGCGCCAGGTGGGCGTTTAAGAGGACACCACTACTTCCGCGACGCAGGACGTTATTGTAGTCCAGCAATGGGCCTGGACTGCATACTCCAGCATTTCACGCTGTAGGCACCAGGCAAACACTTAAGAGGACGCCAGCACTGCTGCAGTGCGGTACTTTATTGTAGCCCAGGGAGGGGCCTGGATTGCTCACTCCAGCATTCCCAGCAGTGGGGAGGCCACACTATCACGCTGTAAACACCAGGCGGGTGCTTAAGAGGATGCCAGCACTCCCACAGCGTGGGACATAATTGAAGCCCCGTGCTGGATGTGCCCTGGCGCGTGCCCGGGCCAAGAGTGGGCCGGTCTGCGCCCCTCCATGGCCAGATGAGACCGGACCTAGGCTCCTTGGTCTGGCATTTCCTGACTACATCTTCCCAGCCTGAGCATGGGTAAGCGAAAATTAAACTTGGCTCCGGGGGATGGCAAGCGACCATGCAATGGCCATAACATCATGATGCTTTTGACCTGAGCGGTGGGGGCTGTTACTGAAGAAATCAGTGGGATGAGGTGAAACTTGGCCTTGGTGCCTAGATAATTAGCCAGTCAAAGGTAATGGCATGTAGTAATTCTAAGGCAGCGGGCCTGGCCATATTGGCTGCTGTGGCAGGTTCTACTGTATGCTCATCCACTCCCATTAGCAGTCAGGCTTTGCCGATAGCTAACCCCCTTGATCATTCTAGTACTGTTGAGGGGCAGCCTTCCTAATGTGGTCCTATATCAGCCCCTACAGTTGGGGCTAGGAAAAAACGCCCTGCAAAGGGCTCTCAGTCTTCTCCAATTAAAGATTCTGCCCCTCTTTGCTCTCATGGTGGTTTTTTATCTGATGATCTCTAGAAACCGTTTTTAGAAAGACTTATGGAAGGACTTATGAACAAAATGATGAAGATATTTGAAAAACTCGAAACCTTATTTGCTTCCACCTGTTTTTCTCTCGAACCTAGACTCTTTAAGACCGAGGATGCCATCCTTAAGCTCAAGGAGAATTTAAGAGCCCCACAGGTCAATGAAACAGGCCTGAGGGTTCCCCCGGTTAGCGTTTCTGTTAGTGAGAATGTGAGTTCAGTTGATAGCAAGGAGAGGGCTCTTCCTTTAGTTGGCCACCCTCAGAGGGAGCCCCTATGCCGTCATGTCTAATGCCCCAAGTCAAACAGTTTGGGGGTTTGTACGATACAAGCTCTATCTCCCTTAATCCTGGGCAGTCGTGTTTACCACAGGCCACTATAGATTCATCAACATCAAGGGGAGGTTCTGGTTTACTGTCATTACCTGCTCCTGTATCTAGCTTCCGTTGTAATGGGGTATCTAATAAGGATTTGTCTTCTCCCTGGCCTTCTGATCTGGTGCCCTATAGTCTAAGCTTACCTCCTGCTGCCACTCCCCCCTATGTCATCATTATGGCCAATGTTCCACCATTGGGCCTTAATAGCGTGGAAGATTACATGTGCTTCAAGAATAAGGCGGTTCACTGGATTAATAAACATTTGGGGTTTGGCAGATTTCTGTTTAAGTCTATTATTATGGCAAGGATGGTTCCATGGATAGGTTTGCAACCCAATCAATCAATCAATCACAGAATTTGTAGAGCGTTCTACTTACCCGCGAGGGTCTCAAGGCGCTGGGGAGAAAAAAAAGGGGGGGGGGTGCTGCTACTGGTCGAACAGCCAGGTCTTGAGTAGCCTCCTGAAGGTCAGCAGGTCTTGGGTCTGTCGTAGGCTTAGTGGAAGGGTGTTCCAGGTCTTGGCGGCGAGGTGGGAGAAGGATCTGCCGCCAGTGGTTGTTCTTCGAATGCAAGGGACGGTGGCGAGGGAGAGGTCGGCGGAGCGGAGCTGGCGGTTGGGGGCGTAGAAGAAGAGTCGTCTGTTGAGGTAGGCTGGGCCAGTCTTGTGGAGTGCCTTGTGTGCGTGGATGAGGAGTTTGAAGGAGATTCTCCTGTCGTCGGGGAGCCAGTGCAGGTTCCTCAGGTGGGGGGTGATGTGGCTGTGGCGTGGCACGTCGAGGATCAGGCGTGCGGAGGCGTTTTGTATGCGTTGCAGTCGCTTGATGAGCTTGGCCTGGGCTCCCGCGTAGAGGGCGTTCCCATAGTCAAGTCTGCTACTGACGAGGGCCTGGGTGACTGTTCTTCTTGTATCTGTCGGGATCCACCTGTAGATCTTGCGAAGCATGCGGAGGGTGTTGAAGCAGGAGGAGGAGACTGCGTTGACTTGCTTGGCCATGGAGAGCGTTGAGTCGAGGATGACTCCCAGGTTGCGTGCGTGGTCGGTGGGTGTCGGGGCTGCTCCCAGTGTCGTTGGCCACCAGGAGTTGTCCCAGGCTGAGGGGTTGGAGCCGAGGATGAGGACCTCTGTCTTGTCCGTGTTCAGCTTTAGTCGGCTGATCTTCATCCAATCGGCGACGGCCTTCATTCCTTCATGGAGGTTGGATTTGGCGGCGAGGGGGTCCTTGGTGAGGGAGAGGATCAGTTGAGTGTCGTCGGCGTAGGAGATTATGTTGAGGTCGTGCTGTCTGGCGATGCGTGCGAGCGGGGCCATGTAGATGTTGAACAGTGTTGGGCTGAGGGATGATCCCTGGGGTACGCCGCAGATGATCTCGGAGGCTTCGGATCGGAATGGTGGGAGGCGGACTCTCTGGGTTCTGCCGGCGAGGAAGGAGGTGGCCCATTCCAGGGCCTTGTCTCGGATCCCTGCGTCGTGGAGGCGTGCGCGTAGAGTGCGGTGGCAGACAGTGTCGAAGGCGGCGGAGAGGTCCAGCAGGATGAGGGCTGCGGTCTCACCGTTGTCCAGCAGGGTCCTGATGTCGTCGGTGGCGGCGATGAGGGCAGTCTCAGTGCTGTGGTTGCTGCGGAACCCTGATTGGGATGGGTCCAGGATGCTGTTTTCTTCGAGGTATCGGGTTAGCTGTTTGTTGACGATCTTCTCGATGACCTTGGCTGGGAACGGAAGCAGGGAGATGGGCCGGAAGTACTTGAGGTCTCTCGGGTCCGCCTTGGGTTTTTTGAGTAGGGCGTTGATCTCTGCGTGTTTCCAGCTCTCTGGGAAGGTCGCGGTCTCGAAGGAGAGATTGATAACGTTGCACAGGTGGGGTGCGATGGAGCTGCTGGCTTTGTTGAAGATGTGGTGCGGGAAAGGGTCTGACGGGGAGCCGGAGTGTATTGTGCTCATGGTCTTGATGGTGTCATCGATGTTCACGCTGGCCCAGGCTGGCAAGGGGTCGTGGTCGATGGTGTGCGGCGGGTCTGGTGCATCGATCTTAGTTGGGGCTGTCTGGGTGTTGAAGCTGTCGTGGATGTCGGCGATCTTGCGGTGGAAGAAGGTGGCGAGGGAATCGCACAGGGCTTGCGACTGCGGGATGTCGTTGGTGTTGGAGCTGGGGTTGGAGAGTTCCTTCACGATGTTGAAGAGCTCCTTGCTGTTGTGTGCGTTGTTGTTGAGGCGGTCTTTGAAGGAGATTCTCTTGGCGGACCTGATGAGGTGGTGGTGGTTACGGATGGCGTCTTTGTGGGCTGCGTGGCTGTCCGGTGTCTTATCACTGTGCCATTTCTTCTCTAGTTTCCGGCAGGTACGCTTGGAAGCTAGGAGTTCCGGGGTGAACCAGCTGGCTCTTTTGGTGGTGTCACTGTAGGTGAGTTTTTTCAGCGGGGCGAGGGTGTTGGCACAGTCGTCTATCCAACGTCTGAGGTTGCAGGCAGCGTCGTCGGTGTTGGATGGGTCGGAGGGAGGGCTGAGAGCGAGGTTTGCCCGTAGTTGGTCTTCGGTGACTTTGCTCCAGCAGCGGCGTGGGATCTGTTGGGTGCGGTGGTGTGTGGTGGGTTTCTGGAAGGTGAAGTGGATGCAGCGGTGGTCGGTCCAGAGGAGTTCCGTGGTTTGGCTGAAGGAGACGTGGGAGCTTGAGGAGAAGACGGGGTCGAGCGTGTGGCCGGTGGAATGGGTCGGTGTTGTGACGAGCTGTCTCAGTCCGAGGTTGGCGAGGTTGTAGATCAGGGTGGTGGAGTTGCTGTCGTTGTTGTTCTCCAGGTGAAAGTTCAGGTCTCCGAGGAGGATGTAGTCGGTAGAGGTCAGGGCGTGCGTGCTGATGAAGTCGGCGATGGAGTCGCTGAACTGGGGTCGGGGCCCAGGGGGTCTGTAGACAAGGGTGCCTCTAAGGGTGGTGTTGGGTCCGTGTGGATCTGGAAGTGCATGTGTTCGGCGGTGCAGAGAATGTCGTCGGTGCTGGTCGAGACCCTGATGGTGTTCTTGTGGATGATGGCGATTCCTCCTCCTACTCCGTTGATGCGGTCTCTGCGGGTGATCTTATAGCCGTCTGGGATGGCTATGGCGATGTCGGGTGCGGAGGAGTCGTTCATCCAGGTCTCTGTCAGGAAGGCGACGTCTGGTGATGATGTGTCGAGCAGGTCCCAGAGCTCGACGGCGTGTTTGCGTGCGGAGCGGGTGTTCAGTAGGATGCATCGGAGGTGGTTGAGGTCCTTCTTGGCGGGCGCTTCGGTGGCTCTGAGGCTGGTGTAGCTGCAGTTCCGGCAGGTGAAGGGACCATGAGTGCGTTTCGGGGCGGCCTTGAAGCAGTTGTGTGTCCGTCCGGGGTTGAGAGCGTGGAGTGTGGTGGCATCGTATCGGCGTCGGTCCTCGAGGCTGGAGCGGGGGGCGCACGGCCCAGGGGTTCTGGCACTGGGCGCGGTCCAGGCGCAGACGGGCGCAGACGGGCTTGCCTTAGGCGCGCCTTTGGCGCGCCAGCGGCCGCCATATATGGGGAGGTGGGAGGGAGGAGCAGCTGGGAGGCGGGAGGCAGGGGCAGCGAATGGGCAGTCAGGGGGGCGGGGCCGCAGGGGACGCAGCGGCGGGAGTGGAGAGAGGCAACGAGGGGTACAGAAGGTCAAAAAAGGACACAGAAAATGGGGGCAACGAGGGGTACAGAAGGCAAAATGAACACAGAAAATGGGGGCAACGAGGGGAACAGAAGGCAAAACGGGCACAGGGAAATGGGGGCAACGAGGGGAAACAGAAGGCAAAACGGGCACAGGGAAATGGGGGCAACGAGGGGAAACAGAAGGCAAAATGGACACAGAAAATGGGGGCAACGAGGGGAAACAGAAGGCAAAATGGACACAGAAAATGGGGGCAACAAGGGGAAACAGAAGGCAAAATGGACACAGAAAATGGGGGCAACGAGGGGAACAGAAGGCAAAACGGGCACAGGGAAATGGGGGCAACGAGGGGAAACAGAAGGCAAAATGGACACAGAAAATGGGGGCAACGAGGGGAAACAGAAGGCAAAATGGACACAGAAAATGGGGGCAACGAGGGGAAACAGAAGGCAAAATGGACACAGAAAATGGGGGCAACGAGGGGAACAGAAGGCAAAATTGGGCACAGAGAAATGGGGGCAACGAGGGGAAACAGAAGGCAAAACGGGCACAGGGAAATGGGGGCAACGAGGGGAAACAGAAGGCAAAACGGGCACAGGGAAATGGGGGCAACGAGGGGAAACAGAAGGCAAAATGGACACAGAAATGGGGGCAACGAGGGGAACAGAAGGCAAAACGGGCACCGAGGCAACAAGCAGAGGGGCGAGCTTACCAGCAGCAGCAGCGGGCAGGACAACACAGGCAGAGCTGTGTGGCGGGGGAGCGACCTACCTGGCAAGGTCAAGGGGATTATGTGGTAGTCAACTTTCATAATCCTCACTCTGTTCGGTTCTTTGTTGTCACAGTTTGCAGTCAGATGAAGGCAACCTGAGGGAATTTGCCTTTTTCTCTTAGGGTATTTTTATAAACCACGGCCCTCCTGTCCTTCCTACTTTGGGCCTAGTGTTGATCAGATCTCACTCCCTTTCCTGTTTCCTCAAATGTAAGTTTGAGGCCTACCCAGGAAAATAGTTTACCAATTTCGAAGAGATTTGCCCATTTAAGCACTCTGACGGATATTGATTGACTTTCATCCCGTTCTCCTGTGACTTCGCCTGCTTGCAAGGATGACACTGATGGGTGGGTGAGTCGCCCTAATGTTATTTCCCTTTTGAGTTGGAATGTTGTAGGTCTCTCTAATAAAATGGGTAATGAGGAGTTTTTTCTCTGCTACATAGATTTAAAAAAACAGGAAATGTTGGACACTGATACCATTTTTCACCTGAATGGGTATACTTCACATCTCGTCCTGACTACTTCCTCTTCTCATGGGAGGGCAAAAGGGGACCTTCTTATCTTGGTGTGTTTGTCCTTAGGATGTTCCATTAAAGTATTTCCTGCCAGTTCTCCAAATATAGCTGCACTTCTGTTGATATTTCCCAACCCTCCTTGTATTTTGTTGATTAATTTCTACAATGCATTCTTGCCAACAGGTAGTCTTGGTTCAGGGCAGGATTTAAAAAGTTTCTTGGATGGTTTATCCAAATCCTTGCTAGGAAATAATTTTATCGTTCTAGCCGGAGATTTTAACTTGCATCCTTGTTATTAAGAATGCTTGTCTCAACTGTCTGGGGGTGGTGATGACCCCTCCTCGGAGGTTGCTCATTTTTTACATTCATGCAAGGGTAATTTTATGAATCTAATATTAGCTGAGTATAACCTAGTCTCTATTTCTACTGTATTATCCGTCCCTAAACCGGATGTGGTTATTCCTACCATTACTGAGAGATGTGCAGTTAGTGTTATTGATTATATTTTTATGTCTTCACCATTGGTTCATTTACTGATGAATTGTGAGGTGGCCTGGTGCCCTTTAAGTGAACATAATACCCTAACAGCCTTTTTTTGTTGGACACCAGGCTGCTCCCTCAAAGTGCTGCATTCTGGAAAATGTTGTTTCCAGTCCCTAGCGGCGGCACCTTAAGTGGAAGAATGTGATTCCGGAAACTTTCCTTTTAAATTTGTTTAAAGTTTGTTACCCTGAGATTGAGTCGTTTGAGAAGGGACTCTTCTGATTTGGATATTCTGAGTTCATTTTCTATTATTTGTGACAATATTAAGCTCCTTTTGACTTAAAAATCCAGACCTAGGGCTGCTAATCCATCTAAATGGTTCGATGCTAACTGTTCTAAGTCACAACGTTTACTGCTCTAAGCCTTGAAGTCTGACCCTAGGGATCGTTTGAGGGTTGCCTCTTGTCGTTCATCGTATAGCAGGGTATTGAAGGAGCGTAAACAAGCCTTGAGGAACGAGGCATGGGAGGAATTGCTCTCTGCTAGCAGGATGTGTGATAGTACCTTTTTTGTGAAATTATTAATCACTCTATTTTTAAGCCTGAAATGGACCCGGCTTTACTTTGTACTATGTCACCTGAGCTTTGGGTCAAACATATCTACTCTGAGCCTAATTCTCCTTCCACACCATGTAATTTCCCCTTGTTGCCTGATCTTAGTGTTCCACTGATATTCTCACATGATGAGGTGTGTGAGGCTAGACAGTTGCTTCCCTATAACAAGGCTCCTGGTGTTGGTGCAGTTCCTATAGATTTTTTTAAAGCCAAATTAGCACTTTGGTAACCTCTGATCACTCTCTATCTCAATGCGGTTGCCAAACATTCGATACCCAATTCCTGTTCCCACTCGGTGATTGTCCAAGGTTTAAAGAAGGGTAGACGGTCGGACCCTAAATATTATCTCCTCATTTTTCTGATCTGCTCGGTTGTTAAGATCTTTGGCCAAGTAGGTTTGAACAGACTAATGAAGGGCTATTGAAGGTTTCATTCTATTGGACATCCAGTATGGGTTCGACTTGACGTAGGAACTGTCGATAAATGCCTCAATTTTTATTTTATTATTCACAAATATACTGTGGCTAAACAATGGTCATTGCATCTCACCTTCATGGACCTGAGCACCGCTTTCGATAGTCTTAATAGAGATAAATTATGGGACATTATGGTGCGTCTTGGAGTGGAAGTGAACTTAATTTCTCTTTTAGGTGGTCTTCATTTTAACATGACTGTTGCTGTTCGATTTGTGACACAGGGGGAATGTACCAGTCACTTTAACTTGATGCGGGTATTCAGCAAGGCTGCCTATTGGCCCCGTTTCTCTTCACCCTCTATGTTAATAATCTAGAGGAGGCATTAGTTGAGGGTGGCATTGACTTGCTGCAGATTGGCAGCCGTTCCATCCCAGTGTTGCTCTATGCGGACAATGACCTCATTGCTAGAACTGCCTTGGGGTTGGACCACTCGCTTAATTGTTTGTTAACTTCATTGACACGCTACTAAGTCCAGACATTTTAAGAGAGTTGGAAATATTATTAGCCGTGCACCATCTTTTCCTTATCTCCGTGTTCAATTTGATTCCTCTTTGTCGTGGACCTCCCTGGTGTCTGCTACAAGTGTCTCTTTTACCAGGAGTATTGCTTCTGTCTTTGATTTCGCAAACAGACTGGGACATAAATCTACTAAGATTTTGCTTGAGATTTATAGCGCTAAGTGTGCCTCTGCAGCTGACTATGGTAGTGAAATATGGGGCTATGCGGACACTTCAGCTCTAGCAGTAACTGAGAATACATTTCTAAGACTTTTATGCCTTCCCCTGAGTATTTCTGTTTTTATTGCTCATGAGGAAATTGGTTATGGGTACCTGGAAGACATTTTACAGTTACAGCAGCTTCTCCTCTGGTTATCTGTTTAGCTCCACACCGAAAAAAGGTTTAATTGTCTGGCCTTAAAAGAGTTTATTGAGTCTGGATCGAGTGCCTCTATCCAATAGATTAGGCTATATTAAATACAGCTTTACTAAACTTGGGTGGCCTAATTGCCAAAAGTGATATTGTCTGAACTACAAAAAGCTTTTGAGGCTTTAAAAACTAATGAAAGAGAAAGAGTGGCACTGTACAAAAGTTCAGTTAAATTATATATTCCATTGCAAACTACTGTTCTTATCGAGCCCTACCTTCACTGGGATATGCCAAACCACCATTGGTTCTTATTGACTCGTTTTTGACTGAATCTTAGCCATCATCTGTTGACCATTCCACCAGGGAGTTTTTTTGAGTCTGTTGTTATTCCTTATAGATGTGATGGCATCTCACCTCAGGACACGTTGCACTTTATAATGTTTTGTTCTTTTGAAATAAACTGTGAAAATTGTTTATACTTCCACTGTTTGCTGGCTTCCACTTTACCCAAGTCCGTCCCTCCTTGTTTTAAGTGGCTACATTTTTATCTTGTGCTGTGCAATTACGTAAAAGCTTATCGCATATATATGACATTTTATGCTTTTTGTTTGTATCTTTTATAGTTTGTTTTTAAACTGAATAGAGAATATTTGACTTGATATCAGTAATTCGCAAAATGCAATCTACCTACAGACATAAACAGTGGACACAAAAAAATCATTTGGCCCATAAAGATCTCAGGTACATACACCTCTTGTTCTAACTGTAAGAAATGTTCCACAGAGCGCAATAAATGCTGAATGGTCACCAAAATGAGTAAAAACCAATCATATATCAATTTACTGTTTCTAGAAGAGCTTCAGAATTCAACACAGTTGAATGCAGGAACCCACGAGCGATAACAGTTGTTGCCAATTTACATAACATTATATGAAGAGTGCACTGCAGCAAAGTAATAGAATAAACATTTCGAACAAAAGACAAATAACCCATTTTTACTTGCTTTGAGTATGTGATATAATAAGAGTGAAACACAATTAATGAGACAAAAGACAAGCTCAATATGCTGTAAGTGAAACGGTGTCAAGCAATTTAACAAATTACCGATCTCAATTAGGACTATTTTTAAATGAAGTGGCACAATATTCTAGAGCGTCTGATACAAAAGTGCATGTTACAAGTAGCTTCTTGCATTATATGTTTTTATGTCGCTACAAAGCAGTGTAGCGCTATGTAAGAAGAGAGAATTACAGGAGGCTATGAACTAAGGGGGATAAGTAGAAGCAGGGGTGGGGGGTAAGGCAGGAGGCAAGAAAAGGATTTCTTGATCATTAACTGGAAAATTAAATCATGTCAGGAGCTTTTTAATCTATCAATTAAGTACATGAACTGTTTAAATTGGGGGCTATAACCATAAGATTGATTAATAGTCCATTATTTTGATATGATTTGTTTACACACATGCCTACTATGCATCACCTACAAGTGCACTGAAATTCCTGTCATACCGGCAAGACAAATGATCGCCCAGCAGCAACCCCGCCCTCTCCCTTCCCCAGATGAAAATCTTCTACTCATACCAAGATGCATTAACAGGAACAAAATCAACAGTAGATTCTCAGTACTGGCTCCTCACCTCTGGAACAACCTCAGACATTTGCAGTGCTCCTACCCTTATGCTTTTTGGATTAAAACTCTAGACATACTGTAGTATCCTGCATATGTAGTGTAATGTATTTTCCACCACCTGCTTAGCCTGTGCCTGTGATCTGATCACAATAGAATGTTGGAGTCTGATGAGCCTCGGAATGTTGGGACACAGAGAGGTGAAGTGACAGTTAGGCATGGGCTGAGCAGCACACAAGCTGCTCCTGGTGGGGCTCTCCTTTACAACTTAACTACCTGTTATACTACTTGTTACCTTCTTGAATAAATCACCTTTAAGTTAACCTACCTGCGTGGACCTTTGTCACTACATAATTTGGCGACGAGTTGGTGACGTACCTACGTGGAACAAGCGGATCTAAGGTACCTGGCGAACACAGGTGGACCTGGAGATGGCGCAATCTACAGAAACTAGAGTGGCTACTACCACTATGTACAAAAGCCGAGGTATCCAAAGGAAACGTAAAGGTGCCAACATGAAACAAGCGTGTTCTACAATCAACAAGAATGACGACAACAAGTGAGAAACAAGCATCAAAAATAAAAGAAAAGAAGACATCAACACAAGTAAGATGAAGCACTACGCCGTTCAGCCCCACCAGTGTCCTCACCACCGGACAGCCCTAGCCCAGGCGTGTTGTGCTCATCTGCATTACGAATATGGGACTTTGATTAAACATCTTCTGCCTGTGCTTTCAAACACATCATCTTTACAGGTAGAAAATTCATTACAGTCACGCTAGTGCATTCCCAGACTCACACTCTATGACCTGGTGGCAATACAACTACAATGCGGCATGTTATGGAGTCATGTTGCTGCCTACGTGGTGTGATCTTGAGCATTTCTACATTACGTACTTTGGACTTTGAATTTTTCTACCATTGACTTTGTCATCAAGACCTCTACTATGTCGCTGAACAACGTGTTTGGGGAGAACATCTTCTTCCCACAAACTTCAACAGCAAGTGTCACAGCGCAAAGGTTTCATTTCTACTAAACTGTTTACTGCCGGCTCTTCTCTCCATTCCACAGTTATCTTCCCTTCTGAGAGTTCAACTACAATGGCACGCCTTGTGGGATTTGCATAGCTGTTTCTTATAGAAGTCTCTCTTGGGAGGTATGCGTCAAGTGGTGCGCATTCGTTTTGACTGAATGTGTGTCTGTCACGGACGGATCTACTGCGACTGACTTTCGTTTGGATTCGCTACTTTTCTACACGCATCGCGCTATGTGAGGCTGTGGTGTGTGAGGGAGTACAGCTCTATTTGTGCTCTGCTCTGCCTGTGGTGAGTACCATACAACCTTGCTCAGGTTCTACTACTTTCCCTTCAGGCTAAGCTCCTAACTGCCATCTTTGTGGCCGTTGCGACCGTTTGTTCGGTTGTCAGTCTTCCCAACCGCCTCTTACCTCACATTTTGTTGCGCGCGGAACATCGCCTCATCTTGTGTCGTTTTTTTACGTCATAACCCCCAACTACATATCACCTCACTCAGTGACTACGTTTGGGGCTCTAGCGTGCAGACAGCCACCCGGAGCTGCGTACCTTGCGTGCCGCCATCTTGCGGTTGGCGGCTGCACGCAACATCCAGATCTTTGTTGGAAATCTCTTTTGCTTCGCCCTCCGGTGCAGCGCAGTGTTGGAACTTCATCCTTTCTTCACTACTGGAGCTTGTCTATGACTGTGGTCTGCTCCATCCTTGCTTCGGAATGCAGGCTCTTTCTGGGAACTGCTGCTTCGGATCCTTTCTGGCCTGCACCCGAGTTTGGGTTAAAGGTAGGACTGACACCTGATTTCAACTCTGGAACTGTCTACTCGCATTGAACATTAACATATTTACCATGCCAAACGTGCGGCTTTTTTCGGAAAGTCTATTTCGTGACTGTGATTATGCTGCGACCCCCTCCTGGCTCATTTACTTCGGCTTTGGCTCAACATCCTCGGTCGTACTACGGTGACACGCACACCTCGAACTTTAACTGTGGCACAGGTCTACGATGCCATTCTCATCTTTATCCTGGACAGTCTGCACAGGTTAATGTGTTTCAGTGTTTATGCCATACACATTCATGGTTTCATTGTGTATTTACTTTGCGTTCATTACACATTACGTTTCTTTATACTGGGATGGCATTGGGTATCTTCCCTTCTGCTCACATTACGTTTGCCTACATGGGCAACATCTTGCATGTATGGACTCGGGGTACTTACCTTCTTTGGTTCATGGTTCTATTTACATGGTTACGTTTCACACTTTAATCTTCCCTACACAGGGATGGGAATGGGTTCTAGCCCCATTTTCTCACATACATTTGCCTACATAGGCTACACATGGTTTTCACCCTTACACAGGGCACCGTTGCATGGGTCACAGTCCCATTTACAGTTACACAGGTATCCTTACGTAGGGCACCGTCTCTTGGGTCACAGTCCCATTCACATTTACACAGTCACCCTCACATAGGGCGTCTTATGGGTTACAGTCCCATCTCTACAGGGCAGTTCTGTTTTCCTCTACATGGGGGTTGACTTTACACGGCCTGCTACGTCATGGGCTTTTTGTCCCATTCACAGTGATCCTCACCCTCCTGCCTAGGAGTAGAGGACGGCCATGGGTCTCAGTCCCATTGGCTGGTATTTCCTTTGTATTTTCTATGATGTTACATTGCTGTTTCATACACGCATAACTACACTTAATTCTTATTTGTATTATCCATTTGGAAATGGGGAGGAGTATTGTGATACTGTTTGTGTCCATTCGCTTCCTCTCTGTTTTCTCCAGTTCAGATTTCCTATTGATGTTCACTTCCTCTTCATCTTTGGAATCTGTTCCATACGCATTTCGCTGTTATTCTTCTTGGGTCTTCAGTCTTTCCCTTTCTGCAGTGTTCTTCTCGTTCTTCCTTGTTCAGGAGGAATCTCTTCCTTCTCTTCTCCTTGTGCTTGGGTATGTCTTCTGTTCCCGTCGTGCCCCGTCCTTCTTTCCTTGCTTGCCTGCCTGGCCAGTGGGTGTGCGTAGGGGTTGCATTTGGTACGTCTGTCTCTCGCTATTTCCTATTTCCTCGCTTGCGTCTCACTGTCTCTAACTTTCTATTTTGCTGTTGTTGTGGATGGGTTTTTTCTATTTGCTTCTTACACTTTACCTTCTCCTCCTTGTCTTCTCCCATCTATCTCCTTGCTCTGCTTTGCTTGTTCTGTCTCTCTGTCACTCCGTTGTTCCTTACTAGCTCTCTGTCCCTTGCTCTCACTCGTTATATTTTATCACATATTGCATTTGTTCTTCTGTTGGAAGGAAAAGGGATATGTAGTATCCTGCATATGTAGTGTAATGTATTTTCCACCACCTGCTTAGCCTGTGCCTGTGATCTGATCACAATAGAATGTTGGAGTCTGATGAGCCTCGGAATGTTGGGACACAGAGAGGTGAAGTGACAGTTGGAGATGGGCTGAGCAGCACACAGGCTGCTCCTGGTGGGGCTCTCCTTCATAACTTATCTACTTGCTATACTACTTGTTACCTTCTTGAATAAATCACCTTTAAGTTAACCTACCTGCGTGGACCTTCGTCACTACACATACCTCTTCTCGTCCTAGTACTAGAACGACTATGAATTCATTCTACAATAGTTACCATATTCCATCTGTAAACTGTTAATTGCATCTCATTTATCTTTATTTTGGGCCCTAATCTATGTTTTCTTATAGATTCTGCCTTATTACTGCTGTCCCTCTGCTAGCATATAGAGCCAGGTCAGAGACTTCCGAGTATATTCATGTATACTGACTCCTAAATCCGATATATTACATTTTAATGTATCAGGTTGAAATTAGCTTTAGGAAGTGTAAGGATTTAATGTAATCTTCCTTGGATAGTTCCATGGAGGGGGATTGTCAGATCAAAGCCTCCCAGGGTTTCAATGTAAGTGCTGGTCGCACCCATCCGGAGTCAGATAATCATCAATCCACTACACGACACCAGTAAAACAGTTTCCATTTCCCACCTGAGCTGTCACCGTCTGAGCGCAGCTCTGTCCTTCTGTCAGTAGATAATGAGGCGACTCTTCTCCTGATGATTACCACCAACGTCTACCAATGTGACAAATGAAGTCTGGAGAGCCAGGCTATTGAGAGTTTGTTTTCAGGTATAACAACCAGAGCAGAGAGGTGACATGGCCCTTTCATACCCGGTCCAGGTATGACCCATCATGGCCTCTGCTGTCATTCTTATCTTGGTACATAGCTGGGGCATCTTCCCTGCTTGACAGCAGATATCTAAACACTGATGGTGGCCGATGAGTGATAGTGAGTCGTGGTCTCTGTTTGGTTGTTTGCAGTGTCCTTGTTCCAACGGAATAAAGCTGTTTAGCAGATAAACTGCATGTGTTTTCTGGCTACTACTCTGCATTAGGCATGATAGTTCTATAACAAATGTTAAAAATAGAAGTCCTCTTACTGGGTTCTTGACATCCCTTTAATCTCTGTCAAAATCAATGAAAAATACTAGATTTCTTCAGTGCTTAGAATCTAAAAATGTAGTATACCCAGAGCTAATTTCTTTTTAATAAAGTATTTTCCTGTTTTTAGATGTTACTGAGCTCTTAGATCTCTATCAATGCCTCTGTCACTCACTGGTCCAAGCCTGGCTCCCCAGAATGTAATATATCCGACATCCTGTTGCTGGTATCCTTTGAGCTTCTGCTTGCAAGGATGGAAAATTGATAATTACTGTAGTGTCTGATAACCAACTCTCAGATCTACAACCCTATTCTTGACTGAAGTTCCTGGGTTATATCAGTTCTACAAATCACTGATATGTTCTTTATAAGAGCAATCCTTCTGGAGATACAGCTGACAATAACCCACAGGTCATCTGAAGCCAGTCAGTGAGGTATGAAACTTCCTAAGGGTATCCACTTCTGCCTCTACACCACAGTCTTCTACCATGACACTGTCCTTCTGCATACATACTGCACAAATATGCATTTTATCTAGGGAAAATTACAACTGGATACATATTCCAAGCTAAGTAGGGATGCAGAGGAATTAAGTTCCCGAGCTAGTCCCCTTTAATTACCTATATGTGTCTCCCCCTACACTTTACTATGTATTTGGAGAATGTGGCAGGAATTCTAGTGCAAAAACTGAGCATAACATTTTGCTTTATTGTGGTTATGCTTGTGGGTGGTAATCTAGGGATGTGCGGGGATAGATTCATGGAGCCCACTGTATAAAACAGATGGCCCTGAATCGGATCCTTTTTTGCATGGGAATACAGCTGAGAACTTTAAAACCATGACTAATGTAATTGTATCAGAATATTTGTACTGCACAGGTGTTGAGTAACTGTAGTACATTGATTTGCTCTCTGATAGTTCATGGAATAAGATATTTTATTAGTTCACTAAATACACAACTTTGTTTAATCATTCAAATTCGAAAAAGTGTTATTTCATGTCATTATTGAACTGAGTAGGAAAATAGAAGTTTTGATTGATAACGGTATTTTAAATTTGAAAGGGTTTTTAAGAATGATTTGGTTTTTATGATACAGGGAACAAATCTGAGATGTTGTTGCATTACTTGCTACTTCCAAAATAATTGAAAATATATAAAATGGTTTAAATGTGAGTGAGCCTGGAACATTAGAATGCCTTCCCCAGTGCAGGGTTACTAATAAACGGTTCTATTCTAAAGTTCAGCAATGTAATAGATTCTGGACATGGAAATGGATTTAATTTCCATTTTGAATTTGGTAAATAGTAATACCGGGCTGGAAAGGCTCTATTATTTTGATTTGATTTCAAGTGCAAAACATAGACAAGCATGCTAAGGCTCTAAAATGGTTGCATCTATGCCAAATTTATATCACATAAGATTTTTTCGTGGGTGACCACTCCCTCTAGCAACCCTAGTGAACTCCGATCATGCGCTCATCTTACCTTTAGTACTGATCCCTGAAACCATTATGTTAAGTTTTTCAGAAGTTAATTCTGGAGTCAGAGTGTATTTCTTGTATGGATATATAGTGGAAAGGCATTCTTAGTAAATGTGCTATGTAGAAAGATAATCAAATGCAAGGCTGGAATACATGCAATTCTGCGTTAAGAGTGCTTCACAGGATAGACACCCCTTTCACACTTTGAGGAATGGTCTATTTATTTAAAATATACAAAAGACCACAGACTGTTTAAGTTCATGTCTGTAGTCGATGATGTTATTATGACAAAATGTACAAGGTCAGTAAGCATGTAGGGGTGGATCTTTCCTCTTTTCTAAACCGTGGTTCTAACATGTAAGGATTTAGGATGATAAAAAGAACAGAGATAAGAACATATATTTATAATGTAAAGATTGGACTAAATGCAGGGACAGTCTTGCCTGTTCTTCTGTAAATACGTAAAGCACTTAAGAATGTTTTTGTTTTCTAACCATAGTGTAGTGACATTTAAGTAGGTTAAAATTATGAGCCAGATAGCTTCCCCAGCAGAATATTATCAGACTCTATTTGAGGGGTGACCAACATAGGTCCAGGAGATCCAGATCAATGCAAGCTTTTTAAAGCAATCGCTAACTTTGTAAAAGAGTTCCATTTAGTTTCATTGCATTAAGTTCACTTTAGGTTGATATCCTGAAACTCTGACATGGATCTGGCCCTCATGGACTTACCTGAGACACCCATCAATCTAGTTTATACATAGCCTGCCAAAATCAATGAGAGGGGAGGGGAACATTTATGCGAAAATGCCCTGTTTTCCCAAACTTATATACATAAAAGAAAAATGGAAGATGTCTCCCAAACAAGAAGTCACTATGTCCTTCTCCTTAATGCTCACCAGGCAGACTATATGTGTTCTTGTAGAACCCTCACCCATATGCTAATCATCATCGTGTCCTCACCTGGTGAGAAACTCACCACCAGGTGGGCTCAACCTGGCAGTGGGAGGGAGCACTTTGATATTCTCTATATTCTTAGTGGGTACTTGGGACCGAAAACGTAAAAAATATCTTCAGGGGACTCCAACCCAATTCTTTAATAAGAGGGTCCTGTGATATGGTTAAAAACATAACATGACACAAAAAGGCATTTACTGAGACAGTGTGTCTATTCTAGGTTGACATGTTTCATCTGCTTCGCAAGATGCATAGATTTCATCATAGACCACATCTTCCACATTGGGGAGATGCAGTACACAGAGCTAGATTGGGTAGCTATCTCTTCATTGCATGAAAGTGAGTATCAGGTCTTCTGGGCCCACATATATAAGGCTGCTGTGCCTCTGTGACAGTATCTGCCTTATGATCTGTATTTGACCATCACTGGTCCCTCCACCATGCCAGCAAAGGATCTCAACTCCATCTGCCTGGTGGAGGACCAGTTACTATTTTTATTACCCCAGGTCTTTCTCGTCCTCTCCCTCTTTTCCCCTCATCTTCTTACCAATTTCTGTATTTTTGTATCTTTCCCTTGTCCTTCCACTTTCTCCTTCCAATCCAGGTTTTATTTCAATTTGCTGCAAAACTTCTGGGCTTCATCAGGACTCAGAAGGATGGCAGCAAATGCCTCCTGATTTGAGGGGAGTGGACACGTTTCGTAGCAAAGTTAACCCCTCATTCAATAGGCCCTGGTATCTAGTAAGGAGGACTACCATAATGCAAATAAATGTATGAAAGGGAGAGGATTGAATATAGTGGCCAGTAAATTAATGATGGTATCACATCCCCTAAATGTGGAGTGTATATGTGTTTTATTGGATGTGATTTTTTGTAGCTCTTCTACAACAAGCTTTCATGTTAACTTCAAGTGGAGCAATTTTTCAGTTTATATTTTATAAAGCAATCCTTGCCTGCATGACGGGATGTTTGTGCCTTCAGTACATCCATCAGTTCAGCTGATGCATTGAAGGAATAGACGAAGAGCATGTGCCTATTTATGGGCTAATCAGCTGGGTACAGCTTGGTCCCAGTGACACAGTGTGCACGGGACCCACATCTGAGCATTCCTGTCCTTTATTGTGTCACCCTAAGTGGGACGGGTATACCCAGACATGGGACCCATGCACTCGGTTCAGGGAGGACCTGACTTGGCAGTCCAGACTGGACTGCTCCTATTTGAGTAGGGTCAAGACTGATTTGCATATAGCTGGGTCCAATCTGAGGTGGCATGGTGTGCAAAATAATGATGGATTGGGATGCGGCCTGAGTGATTACCAGTGGTTGAGATTAATTCAAGCATTCCATCCATCACTATTTTGTAAAGTTATTGTGTCACCCATAACTAGGGTGTAACCGGTCTTGGGTTGCATGTTTTCCAGTTCAGGGAGGACCTGGCCTGGCAGTTTGGACAGGACTGTGCCTATTGGAGCAGGGTCAAGACGGACTTGCATATAGCTAGGTCCTAACTGAGGTGGCATGATGTGCAAAATAATTATGGATTGGGATGTGGCCTGAGTGATTACCAGTGGTTGGGATTAATTCAGTCATTCCATCCTTCACTGTTTTGCATACTTATGATGTTGAAGCACAGGCACAAGTGAGTTTTAAGGTATCAGACAAAAATTTACATGTTCTCTGTCTTGGCTTTATATCTCCTTAATTTTGTGTAGCTGGTCATTTGTTTTGTGAAACAGAACGCATTTCTATTTGTTATCCTTCAACAGACTTTTCTTCTTTCTTGAGCTGGCCTTATTCTTTGCACCAGATATATGTGTATAGATTAGGAGAATCATTTAGACAGTGTGACTCATTGACTGTTCCTGTGGTTTATATGTTGTAAGCGGGTGTATGTTAAAACGCCACACTTAGCAGTGATGTCATTACTTGGACTTCTGTCATTGCAAGTTTTTATTTGATTATGAATAACTTCTGCTTTTTCATATCAGTACTCTTTGAGATGCTGGCTTTTCAAGTGCTTTTGATGCTATGTTTCAATTGTGAATGAATTAAACTGATTACTATACGTTTGTGTTATATACAAGTTTAGAGCTTGTGGGTGTTTATTGCAGATGGTGATAGCACAGTAAAGCTTGCTTCAGCATGAGTTTGAGATCATTTTTTGAGTGTAAGTGTGTTTATGTTTGTTTTAGCCATAGTTGTCACCTTCAAAGGTGGGCCTGGGCTTCCTAAATGTACATTATGTCATTTCCCTAAATTAGGGCCTCATGAAGAGGGGTTGTTTGGGGATATCCATCAAAAATGCATTTTTGCCAGGCAGGACCACTAGCTCCTTGGTATATTTTTTCCTGACTGGGTCCACTATGCCCAGTAGTGGAATCCCGGGCAGGAATGAAATACACTATTCCCAAAATGCTGGAAAACTCCCAGCACATCAGGAAGATTTCTTTTTTTTGTTGGTTTTTCATAAAATGGTGATTGGTCCATCATTCCTTTATTACACAGCTGGTCAGCTGATATTGAACAATTTTCCCAAGAGTACTCTAGCACTTTCTGAGAAAATGTTCCTCAAGACATGCAGGGAAGGTTAAATATGGGGCACCGTGTTACGCCATGTTTGGTAAAATGGGAACATCAGCTACCGCCTAACTGCAGGGCCCTAAATAGGGCTCTTAGGTTTTCTTAGCTCACAGCCTGTGGACAGTGATAAATAACCAAAGAGAGAATTTCTTGAGCCACAAAAAAGTAAAAAATAACTTTTGTACATCTAATGATTTGAATTTTCATCAGGAGTTGGAGAGCAACATAGAGAGAGCACCCAATGATTAAAAAAATAGCTCGTTAAACAAATCAATCAATCAAGTGAATTGTAAAGCGCGACTACTCACCCGTAGGGGTCTCAAGGCACTGGGGGGAGGGGCTGCTGATCTGTCGAAGCCACTGTGGTTCAGACGAAGAGCCAGGTCTTGAGGTCCTTCCGGAATTGAGGCAGTGACAGTGATCGCCTGAGGTGGAGAGGCAGGGTGTTCCAGATCTTTGCTGCGAGGTAGGAGAAGGATCTTCCTCCAGCCGTGGTTTTGCGGATACTTGAGATGGTGGCCAGGGCCAGTTGGGCTTAGCAGAGGTCTCTGGTGGGTGCATGGAATGCGAGGCGGTGGTTGAGATATGCAGGTCCCACATCATTTAGGGCTGAGTAGTTGTGTGTGAGGAGCTTGAAGGTGATTCTTTTGTTGACGGGGAGCCTTGGAGGTCTATCAGGTGGCCGGTGATGTGGCTGCAGTGGGAGATATTTAGGATGAGTCTGACGGAGGGGTTCTGAATTTACTGCAGTTTCTTGAGGAGTTTCTGGGTGTTGCCGGCGTAGAGTGCATTACCGCATTGCCGTAGTCGAGTCTGCTGCTGATGAGTGCATGGGTGACCGTCTTTCTGGACTCTCCGGGGATCCTCTTGAAGATCTTTTGGAGCAGGAGTAACGTGTGGAAGCAGGATGATGAGACTGCGTTGATCTGGCGGTTCATGGTGAGCAAGTAGTCCAGGATGATGCCAAGGTTTCGTGCATGGTCTGAGGGTGTGGGGGGTTCAAGATCTGCGGGCCACCAGGAGTCGTCGCAGGCAAAGGGGGTGGAGCCCAGGATGAGGACTTCGGTCTTCTCTGAGTTGAGCTTGAGGCACTTGTCCTTCATCCAGGTGGCGACAGCCTTCATCCCATCATGGAAGTTGTTCTTGGCGACTGTGGGTTCGTTAGTGAGATAGAGGATCAGCTGGATGTCGTCGGCGTAGGAGACAATGTTGAGTCTGTGGTTCCTGACAATGGCTGCGAGCGGGGCCATGTAGATGTTGAAGAAAGTAGGGCTCAGGAAGGAGCAGATGATCTCTGTGGGTTCAGAGTGGAACAGTGGTAGTCTGGCTCTCTGTATTCATCCGGTGAGGAAGGAGCAGATCCATTCCAGGGCTTTGTCACAGATGCTGGCGTCGTGGAGTCTTGTGCATAGGCTGCGGTGGGAGACAGTGTGGAAGGTGGTCGAGATGTCCAGGAGGATGAGGGCTGCAGTTTCGCCTCGGTCGAAGAGGGTGTTGCGGCGAGGAGGGCAGTCTCTGTGCTGTGGTTGCTTCGGAAGTCAGATTGGGAGAGGTCCAGGATGTGGTGCGTTTCAATAAACTCGGAAAGTTGTGTGTTGTTAGTCTTCTCGAAGACCTTGGCTGGGAAGGGGAGCAGAGAGATGAGTCTGAAGTTCTGAGGTCCGTTGGGACGGCAGAGGGTTTCTTCAGCAAGGTGTTGATATCAGCGTGTTTCCAGTCTTCGGGTAAGGTGGCAGAGTTGATGGAGCAGTTGATGGTGCTGCAGAGTTGTCATGGTAAAGAAGGCTGTGAATGACCTTAGTTTTCTTGGAGAAGTGTAACAAGAAACACAGAAGACGTTATAAAAAATTCTGGGGCATATTTACAACTAGAGTGGCGAAGCGCAGTGTTAAACCAAGAAGGCTAACGCCGCACTCCGTCACTTTAGAAACGCAGGGCTGCACCATATTTACAACAATACGGTGTAGCCCTGCTTTTCCCCCCTGCACTGGCGCTAAGTTTAGATGCCTAGCGCCAACACAGGCACCTTCGCACCTTAGTGCAAGGGTGCGTGCGTTGTGGGAAATTATTGTTTATATGCAGGAAGGGGTCCCTTCCTGCACATAAACAATCATAAATGGCGATTTTTACAGCACACCTAGAAGTTGCAACTCGTCATTTTTAAAGTGATTGTTTATGTGCAGGAAGGGAGACCTTCCTGCACATAAACAATCATACATGGTGTGTTGCTGCTTCTATGTGTGCTGCACAATGCAGCACACATAGAAACAGCAAGAACAAGGAGAAATAAAGCATTTCTCCTCATTTCGCCTGTTTAAGACCGGGTTTTCTCTAGTCTCAATTTTGGCGCTGCCCCATATTTACACCACCCTTGTAAATATGGTGCAGCATCAAAATCAATGGGTGTTGCGGTGGAACGCCCACCACAACACCCATTGCCCACCCCTTTCATGCTAAGTATTGCGTGAAAGGGTGCCTTATTTACAAGGAGGCGTTTAGCCACGTTAAATGGCTTAACGCAGCCTTCTGAATAAAGCGAACCCCCATCGCCACAGGAACGTTGATCAAAAAAGTCACGTTCCTCTGGTGATAGGGGCTTGTAAAATGCCCCTTTGTTTAAAATGATAATTTCCTTGAGGTCACAAGCTGTGAAATTTGCCCAAAAAAAGTGACGGCATCCACAGCAGCACAATGAAGGCTAGAGCGATATGCATCTTGTTCTTGTTTTCTGTCAAGAATTTGCCATGTTGTGCATGTGTATCAGCTCGAGAGGAAGGCATTGATGGATTCTACTGCCATTGCCTAAGCATGAGTATAGTAGTGTTATAAACGACTAAACTCTGGAATATCGAGTGCAAGAATTTCTTGACGCACCAATATCATGGACAAAATATTGAGGTACAAAATAGAGAAAGGTAAATGCGTACATTGAAGTATAGATTTACTGTTCTAACCTCCACATCTATGTACACTGAAGATATATATATCTGTATTGCCAGTATTCTGTATACAAGAGTAGTGTCAAATGATATTCTGTAGCCGATATTTAGGATCCACACCATTCGAAACAGATCTCATCAATGATATGTAAGGAGCTGTGGCGACATTCTCTACCAGCTAAACGGGCAGTTAGCATTATCAGTGGAAGTCCTTTTGTGTGATATGAAGTGCGTGTCTGGGTCTGGGTGAGCAACAAGCTACAATTATTTACCACAGAAAACTTGGTATTCCACAGTGGGTTTGACAGGGGCGGCTTCTCTCCTATGGCGGAGGAGCGTCACCCCACTGGTGAAATGTCAGCAGGCAGAAGAAAAATAAAATGACAATAAAACTATTTTATTGTCATATAATTTTTCACTTCCAGTCCGCGAGTCTTGGATGTCTCAGGGTCAGCAGCAGAGGGGAAGTGATGGTAGGCACTGATATTTACAAGAGTTTGAGCTATTGGCATTTTAATGACAATGCCTTTTACTTGTGTGTTAATTAGCAAAACAGATAAATAAAAGGCATTGTCATTTGCAATAGCTTAAACTCTCGCAAATGCGAGACCTATTGCATTGCAAATGCTTGTTCATAATGCAGGTTCCTGGGAATGGCAAATCTAGACATTTTGTCCTGCTAGAGTAGTACTAACATCTGAACAGGTCACTGCTCGGGCAGGGCTAAAATAAGTGCTAAAACATGTGGTGAGCTGTGTGTTTTTACACATGTTTTACTGCACATTTTACAAGGGCTGAAGTGGTATTCTGTAAATACAGTGGTATTGGTATATCTCTCTCACACAGTGGTGGTAATGGTATCAGTTGTGTAAAATATCCCTATAGCTTGGATTTGTATTCGCTCTACTCAGTGTTGTGGAAAGTGTTTACAAGCATCAGTATCCTTTTCTCCATGGTCATGGGAATGATCGTCAGTGCTTTAGTCCTGCTGGCAAGATCATCTTTTGATCTTTGCAGATATTCCTTTTTTTTCTTGGAGCCCATGGCTGTATGTAAAAGGTTTATATCAGTATATTATTTACTTTTTTGGTAGTTCCAGGTCTGATCTTCTATGATGGCCTGATGTACTCACTGCAACTCCCAGAAGCCTCCTCCCAAGGGGTAATATCCCTGCCAATGCAGTCCTGCAAATCAGGAGCAGTCCGCTTCGACCTAAGCAATGGCGCCCCATTCTTAGGATTCATCAATTATTCTCCCAATCAGAACTCCTTGCATTTTCTATACTCAGTCAATCATTTAGTTGGCCTGCTTCCTTTAAACCTAAATATATCCTCCTTAAACAGGCTGTGTTATATACATACACTCAGTTTCATATTGCATTTGTCAATGTTAACACTACTGACCCATCTCAATGCCTCCATACTTTGTTACGTACTTTGCCCAAAGCATCCACTATTTACAGCTACTTACAAAATATCGATATTATTAGACAGAAATCTAAAATAGAGGTCGCTTGGGAACACGATTTTAAAACATCTTGGCCATTGTCTCTTTGGAGTAACATTTGGGCTAAGATACGAAAATCTTCAAGAGCAGCAAATACAACGCAAACACTGTTTTTTATATATAATAGACTCTTACTGACGCCGAACACTTTAAATAAAAGATTTTCTACTGCATTGGATACCTGTTGGACATGTTCGTCCTCAAATGCTGATTTGTTTCATATGCTATTCTCTCGTTCATATGTGCATAATTTTTGGAAACAGGTTTGATCTCAAATTAATTAAATTTTTGGCACCAATTTTTCTTTTTCCTTTATTCATGTATTCTTAGGAAGTCTTTCATCTATTTGGAATAATATTATACCTAATGTCAAAATCATTGATTTGTTATTAGCGGTTGCTTTCCAGCAAATTACTATAAATTGGAAAGACTTCACAAAAATTTCTTATAAGGCTTGGTGGTATGATGTATGCCATAATCATAGGCTAGACACATCTTTTGTGTATCCTATACACATGGCTACGAAACGCTTAAAATTATGGTCACCTGTTACATTGTACATTGATGCAAGTGCCAAAAATGTTTCCCTGTCGCACCCATCTCGACAAGAAGTTTTTAAACCACCTTGATTTCCCCAAATGTTCCTACGGTTGTGTCGCAGGCTTTTTAAAGAAGTGTGCAATTGTTGGGGCTTGTTTCTGGTGCTTTTCTTGCATCTTTTTTTAACCTCTCCTGCTTTCCCAACACACCTCTTCTCTCCGTCTATCACCCTGGAACTAGTATTGTGACAGTTTTAAAACTAGATAAATAAGTGTTTATGAGGTAGGAAATGTGTATTTTGACAGAAGGCCTAAAGTTTACACCTTGTAATTTATCGCTCTCTAAGTTTGTCAGCAGTACAATATTTAAAATAAAGGCCATGAGAGTACAGAAATACAGCTGTAACTTCTGTCTTCTCATCTCTTCACCTAGTGCAGAAGCAATCTATCTCCTTTTGGCTTTACCCTGCCTGCATCCAACTCTTGCCCTTTCCTGGGTAGTTTGTGAGTAAGAACCCAAACCTGGGACAAACAACCTCTCTTGTGAGCCTATATTGGCCTTATGGGCCGCTTTTGAGGGGTGGGCGGGGGGGGGGTGTGAGATGTGGCTTAAGAGCCAGATCTGCCCACTGTGGAACTGGGAAACTAGGCTCAAGTCGCCGCTCCTCGTGGCGACATCCTTTGTTTCTCAACGGCTCTTCCCAGTCTTAAAAAAATGTGATCTATAATCTTGTTCACTGGCGCATCGCTCTAATACCCTAATGCCAGGTTTGTGCTATATTTTTAAAAACTGCAAATTACTGGTGAACAGACCCACTTTGGAAAACACTGACTCCTAGGGGTATATGTGAAACTGTTTTAAACCTTATTATCCTGCTCCAGGTTGAAGGAGATTATGCTGTTGCCAATATGCAACATTGGAAGCAAGTGTCTTTTTTTGTCCCAATACTATTCAAGCTACTCATCAATGGTATATCGGGTCGTCGGTTGCCTGTGCTTGTCCCCCCAAAAAGCAATGCAATATGTAAATAGTTGAGGATTAAAAGCCCTGTGTTAAAACAATGTTTTGGGGGTAAAGCTGGTATAATATTTGGTTGACCTTGAACCACAAACTGATCAATATTCTACCAGAGTATATGTATATTGATTATTCATCAATAAAAAAGTAGTGAAGTTATTAGGTAAACCACTTTACAAATAAAGTGCAAGCTGACTTCAGGGGCTTAATGAGGTTTCATAAAACATATGGAGGGCATTTTGTAGTTCCCTTGTTGAGAAACTATGAGGCTAAAATTGTACCTCTTCAATAATGCGGCACAGGGGCTAGGGGTTCTGAGCAAGACGTTCTGTCTTAATTGGAAGTGGCAATAAAAATGAAAATATGGTGATGATGTGAGGTCTAATCCTAGGTACTCTGCTATCAGTAATAAAAAAACTAACTTGGGGGTAGCTCTGTCACTAGCAAATCTGGCTGCAAATTTCTCAGATTTAAACTGGACAGGAGGACATTTCAAAAATCTTCTTTGAGTAATATATAAGAAGAGGAGATGAGTATGTTCACCCACTGAAGAAAAACTCCAATAGCTGTATTTATGAATATGGTCAGAATACATCACCCCCAAAGTAGAGAATCATAGTTAAAAATAAGTATCCGAATGATGGAACTAAATAAAGTATGGTTCCAAGCAAGGGAATAAATTAGACTCATGCCTGCGTTTTGCCCTATTACTTAAAACAAGACGAACTTATGTTGCACTATGGTTTTGGCAGATAAGATTTTTTTTTAGATCAGGAAATATAGGAGAATACTACATGGAACATCATGATCTGTTCATGTTGGGTATGAGGTTATGAAGTTCTTTTGTGTAAATCATTGTGCGGTTCATAATTTTATAAATATAGATTCATTGTAAGTCCAATATTTAAAAAGTGCTAGTAAGAAAGCACTATATCCTTTGCTTAATGGAATATTTCATAATGTTTATGTTTAAGGTGTCATCAGATTAGATGTCCAATGTTGCAGCAACAAAATGCATTTTATAAAGTGCCTTACAGAGATCATTGACTAGATGCATGTCAACTCCCTGAAGTTGAATATCAATAAAACAGAAGTCTTGATTGTAAGCTGGAACCCACTCCTCCTGGACTGCTAAGTGGTAGCTGGTACATATGGGTTCTTCTACTCCAGTTTTGTTCTGTTTTTATTAAGATTACTTTTTGATCAATCACTCTCTTGAGCTAAATTATTAAGGTGACATTGTCTGTTTTTTTCTATATTCAGCTTCTAAGTAATGTCAGAGTTTATCTCCTCCGATCCCAGATAGAGAAAGCAGCCCAGGCAATTATCTTTTTCTGTGTCACATGTTATAATTCACACTTTTATGTCTTCCACGTTTACCTCTATAAGGCTTTAGAGAATTCAAAATGCTCCAGCCAGGATTATCAACAGCCTTCCTCAGCTTATTCACCTCTTCCCCTACAGGTCAACACTGTCTTTGTTGCTGGTGGCAAAGCCCATTGTCTTTCACAGTCGCCATCTTGTCTACCAGGCAGTTCATAAATCTGGTCCTGTGTATCTCCAAACTTGTTTTCATCTGTATAATTATGGTCGCTCTCTTAGGTCTTCTTCTCTTCCAATTATGAAGCTTCCACTGAACAATAGGGTCAGATCCAGGTCCATTTCAGGAATGAAATACCAGAATGTTCTTTCTTTTGCTATCTATTTGTTGGAAAACCGTTAGGCTTTGCATAAAGTTCTCAAAATTCTGCTCTTTCCATTCTTGCTGTAAATCTGTCATTATTCATCCTGTCTAGTGCTAGTGTACTCTTACGGGTGACAGTTATGAGCTTTAGAAATCTTTCATTAAATGATTAATTCAAGTAACTCATTTTTGAACTGCAGTTGTAAGGTGTAACTGTTTTCTTTACCCGGAGCACATCAGATCAGTGTTGACAGAAAATAAAGAACAGTTAACTCTACTAAACAGCTAGGCAAAATATATGTTCCAGGAAGGAATTTCTTTGTAAAATAATGGAGGCCAAGGCCCAAAGCTCTGCTCACGTGTCTATGGCCTGCGCTTTTAAATGTCGGTGTGCCAAATGTGTAGTTTTGAATCCACCTCATGCCTCTTTAATCCACTACCAGAAGCACACACACTGCCCCCACATCTCTGTCATGCAGGTTTCTGCTTTCTCTATTTGTGGACAGTTTTCCATCTTTCTCTTCCGGCTTCTTTCCTCTGTGTTTCCCTCTCTTGCTCCCTGTAAATGTCTGATGCGTAAAATAGGTGCTGGTCCCCAAAAATGAGTGCCGATAGGCCCCATCAGCAATCGCAGGTTCAAATTAATCACTTGTTCCAAGACACTTTTTAGGGCTGAGATCCCAGAGGAGGATGCTTGGGCCCTTATCCTCCTCCACAAAGGTACCTCATATACTTCTCGGCTCCCTCAATGATTATGCAGGTGAAAGGAGACAATCTTTTTGTATCATTGGTATCACCTATCCTCTCTCTTGAAACTGTATTTTTGAATGTTTAATATTGTGACTTTCTAATCAAAATAACACATACTGGAAAACTGAGGTGTAAGAAATTGGATTATTAGAGGTGGGCGACTGCCCACCTCAAGGAATAATCACAATCCTTGTCAGGGTGAACCCTTAAAGTAACTAGATTAACCTGAGCTCAACCCCCTGGGAGCTATGACACAAAACACACAGCTTTAACTCAGGGCAAAATGCCAAAGTATTTATGCAGTACAAAACATAGAGGAAAATATAATAAACAAAATGACACTAAAACAACAAAAATCAAACAAGGGGAACCAGAGATATGAATGTTTTAAGTTTAACGTAGAAAGAGCACCAAGAAGCACAAAGTGCCAATGTTAATCTATGGAAGCTATAGACTGGGACCTAGGCACCATTTGAGGGCAACTGTGATGGGGCCCTGATCATATACAAGCAGATCGGATCAAGTGAAAATCTGAAAATCAAAATGTTCGAAAAAGTTTCTAAGTTATTTGTTATACTTATTTCCACCAATCCTTGCGGCCTTCCCTAGGCAATCAAGGATCGGTGTAAAGAGGATCATGCAAGTCGTCTGGAGCCTTCAGGGAGCATCGCGTCATCAGGCAGCAGATCGCAGCAACAATGTGCAGATTTACCTTCCATCTTAGCTGAGGTGCACCACATTTTGGACAATACAATTCAACTGATCATGTCAGTGTAGTTACTATTTAAGAAAAGTGGAAATGCATTAAATGGCAGATATATCTTGCAAATCTTGAGACAAGATAGTGTTGATTGGAAATAGCAACCAGAGCAGAGGGAAGTTAAACTTGCAAAAGGACACAAGTGGTGATTGTAAAACAAGTTTTAACAACAAAAGAATTTGAGACTGCACATGAATTATGAAATACAAAGAGATAAAATGCAACAATTTGTGTGATTCAGCGGGCCATGCATCTCATAGTGTACAACAATGAGAGACATAGTGCAAATAAGCGTTATGAAATACTTGGAGTTGAGATTTCTGTGTGACACAAAACCGGCTGGACAAGAAACAATCTGTAGAGCTCCAGTTGTGATGTCTCAAGAGGAACAGTTTATTGTCTCAGTGACTCATCAGAGAATAAGGCTCTTCCAAGCAAAAGAGAATTTGGAGAACATAATTAGGAATCACTTGGTATTTTGCAAAGCTGAATTGTTAATACAGTATAATTAAAAAGCATGTAGCAAAGTGTTCATTACAAGTTTTAACCTATGCTTTCTAGATGCAGTTACCTCAGTGATATCCTACTACAGAGAGAGGTGGAGGGTTCGTGCGGTGCCTATATTAGCACACCAGGAACCCAGTAATTATTGGTTCGCAACATCTGGTTGCAATTTTGTGACCAGCATTTCTGCGACCGGTAACGAAATTAATGAAGAGACCTATGTAGGTAGGTTCTCTAAATTCCATTTAGAAGTGGGTTGCACTTATGAATATAATTAAGGTAGGTCCCTCCTATTGGTTGCCATCATAGGGGTGGCGGCCTGCTAGATTCAGCAGATTCAGACCACACTGTCTGCGATTGCCTTTCAATAACATAAACTTGTTTTTTAATGCAGCCTGTTTTGCCTCAATGAAATGCTGCTGCGCTTAATAAGAAATGTTTTCTTTTTGTAAAAATCTTCTTTGAGAGTTGGCAGTGGTACCTTAGACCACTGCCTCAGAGTTGCCTACTCCTCAATAAACACTTTTTGTACTTTCTAAAACAGGACAGGTTACAAGTCTCAATGTTATCAATATTGTTCTTTATTTTGCTGATGTTAGTTTCCAACTGTATCCCTACCTCTTCTTTTGTCAAGTGTTCCAAAGCCTTCTGGCCACGTTTGCGTAAAATAAGCCATATATGTAAATAAATACATATGTCGTTTTTTGGATAATGTGCCCCTCTACTGCCTTGTAGCATAGTTTACTAAAGGAATTGGGGTGAGTCTCTCCCTATGTGATGCCAAACGTTTGCATTGTGTCAACATCCTTTCAAAGGTGTTTTCCGATTGCCTCTCTGCATGCTGAAACTTAATTACAACCTCCGCTCCCAATCTAGAAGAAGTCTGTCACTCATATTTAAAACCTTTCTAACACACTTTGGTTGTGCCATGAACTTGTTCATTGCTTCGTGGGTCTGCGAAGCTCTGGGATATTTAACATGTTGGATGAGAGAGTCCAAGCAACTCAGCCCTTTGATCAGGGCGACTGGAATTATGTGAGTCTGAGGCCGTGGCAATTTTGGCATAGTTATAGATCTGCCGCATTTGCCACATTATCCATCATCTGCCACATAATATACAGATTTTAACAAAAAAAATGTTGTTTCTACCTCAATCAGTTCTAAAGATACTAAATCCATTGGAAGACTGCATTCTGTGGTGCTTTGGTATGGTTAAGGCGTATGGAGTTGCTGTTTTAGTCATCATGCCTCCAAAGTACTGACATCCCCAGCTTCTACAGATGGTGCCTTTCAGTAGGCACTCCAGGTTGCTCTGGGAGGTTGGTGGCCCGTGATTGTGCTTTGGAATCCTGGCTTTGATGGTGGTTCTATTAAAGTGTAACCAAACAAGAGACCACAGAAATGGTAATGTGACATGGGCTAAAAGTGAACAATTTTAGGTTATTCATCTGTTAACCACCGGTGAAGTTTTTCCCTGCATCCTGCTAGAAAGTGTGTCCTGGATCCAGGTGGTGGTTTGGCTTGGCCAATATTCTTCTCTCCTTTATTACGTAACGTATAAAGGAGAAGATTATAGGATACAAAATGATATTGCTCTTCTTCAAGTAAAAATATATTCTCAGCTGTCTAGAAAAACATTAACTCAAAAATATGCAGTAGTTCTTTCTACTTATACTGGCAGGGGCATTTATTTCAGGTGCTCTATGGAGTTCTGGTATCCCATTCTTCTTCATGGGTTAAACTGCTCTTGTCTTGTTTGAAGAATATTCATCCTTTTTTGCAACCTATCTTTAGAAGAATCTTCTGGTAGGATTTCAATACAATGATCTGGGACATAGACAGCTATGTCTCAACTTGAGTTGCAGCTGGTGCTGCATCTGCGAAGATGGGCTTGCTGGGGGTGCACCTAGTTTGCACATTGTTCATGTCAGGAAACGATTTGTGCTGACAACACAAAGGGAGAGGGTCCAAGGACGTGTTTGAAGAGAATTAACTGTCTCTTGTTCTTACGTTACAGTGTGCCCATGGCTGACTGGTCTTCGTGAGCAATCTCCTGCCAAGAGCCTAGTTTTTCTTCTGATACTTGTGGGAAATTGTTGCTGGAAAAGTCTAATGTGTTGGTATTGCACCTCAGTAAATTGTCAAAAGTGCTTATTTCAGCTGGCAAAGTAAGATCGCCGTTGGTCCTATGAAAAGTCAAGAATAAATAGATCTTGCCTATTGCACTGGAAAACTCAAGCATTGGAACGTCTTACCTGTTTGACTTTGAACTAGCTCCAAGTTGCCCTGATGGTGTTTTTATTCTTTATAAATATTTCTGATAGGATTGGATTGGAAGCATTAGAATGCAGAATTGTCATTCAATAACACACCAGATTTAAGCAAGGTTGGCTATTATGTCTGCTAGTTGAAAGCTCTCATCAGGATTAGCTGCTTGAGGGAGCGATTGAGAGTGAGTGATAAAGAGAGAGAGAGAAGCAGAAAGAGAGAGAGAAAGCGGGAAAGAGACCATATTCCTGATATGATGGGTAGCCGAGCCGAACACCCGCAATGCCCACATAGAGGATTCCACACAGATAAACTAGATCCATCGAGAAAGTGTGTGGGGTGCTGTGTATATAAAACTAACAAAAGAAAAATACAGTTCAGTAAATAAAGATCTTCACCAAGATTAAGTAAAAATCGAAGAAATTCATAGGAAAAATACACAACTAAAAGGAATATCAGAAAAACGGTTCAGTAAGTGTTCATGATGGAAAACAAATGTGAAAAAGTGATGTTTTGAAAGGCAATGGTCAGGTGAAAAAAAACCTCTAAGTGTTTTAAGAAAGCCTGATGAGGATACTTTGTGTGGCGCACCCCACAAATGAATCCAGTCAGATCAAAGATGGTGGTTGGTCCTTGTCAAGATTTCACACTTAGAAATATTTATGTAGTAAGAAAAAAGTCAAGCGAGATGAGTCTGGGAGCTGTATCCAGGCAGGTTCTTAGTCCGGTCAAACACAGAAGTGGGAGTGATCAGTAAAAGCTGGCATCGAGTGGAAAAAGATCAGAGTAAGATGATCGGCTCATTTGAGGACAGTTGACAAGCAAAACGTATCGTTATTGTACACAGTTTCCCAGTAGCCCTTGGTCATGTGTGGCACCTTCAACCAGTCCTTGCCAACATCACTTTTCTATTGGTGACTTAAAAATAATGGGGAGTATCAAATGTGCGTTTTCCAGAATGCAAAGTGATTTTGGCTAAGATTCAAATGCTCTTGAAGGTGTCACACAAGACATTGGACCACATGAAAGCTCTGCCCTAAATATATTATGCATAGGGCTCCCGGTTTTATGGTATTTATTTTTTTGACGTTTCCATCTGTATTTATCCATATTTATTTTTTCCAATTTTTTTCTGTATTTATACCTTTTTATTTTGTGTTTTCTGTATAAATGAAGCTGCAATGGGTATTTTTCCACATTTATTTAACTGATAAATGTATACTCGCATTTGAATGTCCAAAAGGATTCAGCAGTATACAGTGCAATAGCGTTATCTGAAAACACTTGCATTGAAGAATAGCATAAATAACTGTAGATATGCACTTAATTAAACTTAATTAGGAAATATATTGTCTTTTTTGATCTCCCCTACCTCTCAGTCTGTACACCAAATGATCTGGCACTCATGATTGACAGTAGAAAAAATATCCCCCAAAAAACTTTTATCCGTATTTGTCTGTATTTTAAAATAAATACGAACAGGAAAATAAATACATTTCTGTCTGTATTTATCTGTAAAAATCAGTCAGAACGGAAAACTGGGAGCCCTAATTATGCATAATTATGTTATAGATGTCTGTGCTTCACTAAAACTCCATTGGTTTGCTCAATTATCTGCGATTGAGGTATCTAGATTCTGTTTATGGGCTGGGGCATTGGGAAAAAGGTGATTGAAAGTTTGGAGTCACTTTCATGTGCTGAAGCCACCTACCTTATGATTCTGATTCATCCATCACCACCTCTGTTAAGGCATCAGATTACATTAATTCCCATATCTAGGGGTTGAGCAGAAAAGGCACACAATAATGCCTATTCACAAACTGCATTTTGTAGTACGTTTTCTAGTAATACAATGGTATTACAAACATTCTACAAAATATTGTTCACAAACCTTTGTGCAGACTTTCCTTCTCGGCTTCTCCTATTTTTCTGTGAGGAACACTACACCCCCTTGCTGCAGAGTCTCTGCATAGATAAGTACACTTGACACTCGGATTTTGTGAATAGTTCAAAGTAGTAAAGTTACTCAAAAGTGTAAGAGTAAATTACACATGTAAATTACTCACAAGTGTAAGTTACGTTTGCAAATAGCCCCAATTGTATTTATTGACTGACTTCATTAGCTTTACAAGGAGTAAGCGCGACCAACAGCACACAAAACAATGGATGCCCATGAGATATAAGTTCCCCGACTAAGAAAAGAGCATCACAGAAATAGACATGATAGAGAAAGAGTAACACTGATCACTAGCACCCAGTGATGGAGAACCAGAAGGCTTCACCTGAGTTGGCGGATGTGTGGTGATGGCTCTGTTGATTCAACACTTCCCAAAACCTGTCATTTAGTCTGTTTCCAGCCAAAAAGAATGTGGCTTAGGACACTCATCATTTTTCTTATTCTTATTACTTCAGTTTTCAAAACATACATCTGTAATCGCGAACCAATAATTCTAAAAACATTGCTACAAAAATATGCACTTCATGAAAAGCCTACAAAAATGTGCATAGTCACGTGATGGCACAAAGGCAACTGTACCCATCAATTTGACGTTAGTTTGCCTTAAAAGAAAAGAAGGATGTTTACTATCAGGATATAAGAATGGGTGGGTGGAAAAGGATGTAGGAAATGACATTGATAAATCAAACAGTGGTGACATTCAGACTTCAAAAGCATAAAATCCCTTTTCAGGCACTGTCGGTGAGTGTGGAGGAGCTAAAAAATAACAAGTCGCTGTCATTAGAGGGCTGGCTGCGGCGCCTTAAGCTAGGATGACAGCACCCGCACCAATTAATGAAGCACATGCCGGCAATGGCCACTGGGCAGAATTTAGTAATTAAAGGGGCTTCAATTAGACTGACATTTGCCAAGAAACCCACACAGCCAGGAGCCGAGCAAGTAAAGCTCTAGAGAGACACAGGGGTCGGTCTGGCTTTGAAAATAAAAAAGTTAGAGAGCACAAAAAAGAGCGGACCAACAGCTCCTAAAAAACGTAAGATTAAAGGAAGACTAGAGGAAATAAAACTGTGGACTACCGGACAATATATTTTCAAATAAAAAAGAAAGCACGTTGAGTGCCATTCAGAATGAGGTTAGACTGGCAGAAAATGGAGATTTCAACAAAATGAGAGCTCAAATGTTTCCAATGCAGGTGTGAGTGGTTTCTAGAGCCCTGGTTTAGTCTGCATTTGTACTGGGCCAGGTGGCCCAAATTACTATGTACAACATGTTACTTGAGAAAGTAACTGCTTTGCCCAAGAACAATGTCCAGGCTTACAAACAACACAACCATGGTCCTTCCTCTTAGACCCTACAAATGTTGCTAACTAACACATATGTAACTGTTCCCATTCTTTCACCTACATTCACCTTGGAGCCCCAACTCCTGGGTTTTAGGCCACCCACTGGACTCGCGGATGATTGTTTTTTACTAACCCTTTCAGTTCTGCCATCAGACCTTACAAGCATGTTACAGTCCCCATCCTTCTTCAGGCCTCCACATCAGCTTCAGTTCTATTTTCCATTCCAGGCCCTCTCTGGTGCCCAGGCCAATTTCCCATCTATGGACCAGAGCGGACCAAAATCCTCGCCCATTTAAAACACCATGGGGATGATTCACAATAGCCTTTTTGAAAATGGAAAGTAGTACTGCAGAAGTGAGTACCGGTAGGACTGCAGAAGCTACTAACACTGAACAAGCGATAACCTGCTAGTGTCCCGGGGTCAAAGATGTCGGACTCAGAAGGTGAATGATTGACACGTGCTAGAAACAGGGTCAGGTTAGCCTAGAGGGCAATCCTGCAGCGCTTGATGAGCAGGTAGGACAGGTCAGTACGCAGGCCATTTTTTTGACTGTTTGTGGGCCTTTTTTATGCTCTGCTGGGCAGGTTTTTATGGTCTTGCTTGACAGCAGAGTTGTCACGAGACAATAATGTGAGCATCACTAGAGAGAGACTTTGGCTCCTCCCACATGTTGGGAGCCAGGAGTACATGTTTTGTTTGGGCAGAATGTGTGTATTTCCACAAAAAAAGTGCTTGCCCTCCACCCAGCTATGATCATTTTGTGCACTTATCCAGCAGCCTAAGCTTGAACTTTCAAGGGCGTACATGTGACATTGGAATGGTTTTAAAGTGTCTTGGATAACTAGATAATTTTTGTTATTTTTCTCTAGCAGCGGCACAGATGGGAGGGAGACAGTCATTAACCTACATAATTTTTAGGTCTAGATTGACAGTGGAATTGTCACCTGACCTTGTACCCTACACTACTATTATACTATTATTATAGAGTTATTGGCTTCCACACAAATTCATATCTATTATCATGCTATTTATTTGCAATGCTTTACATTACCATACAACATTCCTTCATCATCAGACCGACCAGCATTGCCAATGGGTGTTAATGTTGATTTCTCTGATATTGAAACAAACATTGCTTGCAGTAAGCTCAAATTCATGTAGTCTTCCATACCTTGCAAAGCAATTATACAGCGTGTCTTTACAAGTTAAAAACTGCCCCAGTTTGCACTAGTGGGGGCCACTTTTGTGTTGGTGCCCCAGGCCATTTCCTGTCCAAGTCCGACCTTGGCTAGAACCCAGGGTTGGCCAGGGATAGACCTCATCACACTTTTCCCATGGCATTGGGCTCAAATTTAGCCTCACGTTCACTTCTGCAAGTCTGCTCCCATCAGGATCATAAGATAGAAAGCCAGAGTGCTGCAAGAAGATACCACATTACGGAGCATTTGGAAGATGTGAAAACAGACTCAGCGAGACCACTTTCATGAAATTATCTGTCACTTTCAAAGGTCTTTGGCAAAATCTAGACGTTAAGTGTGAACATGAATCATGTTTAACAGTAGAAGCCACCACGGACACAAAATCATACAAGCATTGGAAAGCCAATAGGTCTGACAGTGGCTATCAGACTTCTGGCTTTGTCAATTCTTGTTGGTTTTGTTGAGAAAGCTGTTGGGCATTATCATTCTAAAAATGAAAATACTGGCTGAAAGCAAGCATATTTGTGGTCTCTGAAAAGCACACTTTGCTAATGTAGTCCCTGGCACTGAAGAGAACTACTTTATGCATGGATGTGCTCCTTGTGTAAGCGAAGGATGCCATCACTCACAATGAACTCGGCCAGAGGCTGGAGTGGGTGAACCTGTTGCTCCGTACTGTGTGAGGTATCGTGAAGAAAAAAGACATGAATGACACAATAACTGACCAATGGAATAAGGTGGCTGGCTGGAAAACCCTATAAACGCGTAGACGTTTGTTTGTCTGTCTAGACGCCATCTTTTGATTTGGAATAAAGAATTTTGCCTTTCCACAGGAGTGCCGTCTCCTCTAGCAGTGTTTTAGCAGTCTTTTTGGGAGCTGTGCCATATATATATATATATATATATATATCCACAACACAGTTGCCTGGAATGAGGAAGCCCAACACAGGTGAGTAAAAGATAACCACTATTTTAATGGAAAAACGGCATGGGAAAACAGCAGAAGTGCCTCGCAAAAAGTAAGTCCTGTGATCTTGTCCGACGCGTTTCATGCTATTGAAGCATTTCCTCAGGGGCTCGCAGGTAAACACGAGTCTTTGGTCAAAGCAATTTAAATAGGCACCATGTCGTAACTTAGTCCCCGCCTTGATGGGCGTGGCCACAGCTGTGGCCTGCTGGATCCTGTAGTGCCAAATTTTATTACTCAGGTGAGCCGCTTTGCCCAGGCTCAAAGTAACGTCATTATTGATCCCCAAGTGGGTGGCGATGACTGCCTTGTGCCGCTTCTCATGCTCGAAGTGTTAATCCATTGGGGCACACCTGCCCTCAAGTTGCAGCGCCGGTTGACGTCGCAACAGGACTGTGGAACACAGCGGGGCTTCCTCGCGGCTCAGGCTGCGCCGCAACATATCCACAACACAGTTGCCTGGAATGAGGAAGCCCAACACAGGTGAGTGAAAGATAACCACTATTTTAATGGAAAAACGGCATGGGAAAACAGCAGAAGTGCCTCGCAAAAAGTAAGTCCTGTGATCTTGTCCGACGCGTTTCATGCTATTGAAGCATTTCCTCAGGGGCTCGCAGGTAAACACGAGTCTTTGGTCAAAGCAATTTAAATAGGCACCATGTGATGTCATCAGTGATGTCACTGACCATGTCATGAGTGAAGTAATATGTGACGTCATCAGCAGTGCATTGCGGGCGCGAGTTATAGTTAGCTGAACTAACTATAACGGGGGAATTTCTATGGTTTTGTACGAGTGAAATGTCCAACTAACTATAACTGTCCCTAAAACCTATGGTTTTTTCAGTGAATTTCAAAGGTTTTTTAAATGCTAATTTCTAACTATAACGTGTCTGAAACCTATGGTTTTTTCAGTGAATTTCAAAGGTTTTTTAAATGCTAATTTCTAACTATAACGTGCCTGAAACCTATGATTTTTTAAGTGAATTTCAAAGGTTTTTTAAATGCTAGTTTCTAACTATGCCTACAGAGGTAGGACATGTGAAGAAAGAAGAAAAACGCGCAGAAAGAAGCAAAAGAAATGCAGAAAGAACCAACAGAAGTCCACAAAGACGAAGAAAAGTGCAGGAAGAAGCAAAAGATGTGCAGAAAGAACCAACAGAGGAGCAGAAAGAGGCCATGTTGCAAAATCATCCTGTGCCCACAACTTTTTCAGACGGGTACTGGTGGTAACTGACTCTGACTAACCAGAGTCAGTGCTATGCTAAAAGACACTTAGAATACAGTGCAAATGCCTACATACACTAGGGAACACTATGCGTTGGGGTACCCCTGTGATTAGCATGACCTCCTCTGTAAGTCCCTAGTACATAATAGGGCAGGGGGATTAAAACTACCTCTTAAAACGCGTGTGCAAACGCGCCCTGTGGTGCATTTTAAGTTGCGGGATTAAGTCCCCTTGAATCCTGAGGGTCCCTGGGGCCCAACTAGCCCCCCAGGTACCTACAGTTAGGACCACAGAGCTGAGTTGCAGAGAGGCGTTCCGAGGCCACGCACCTTTTTTCACCTCTCTGCAACGCAACTCTGTTGTGCTTACTGAAGGTACCTGGTGGGCTAGTTGGCTCCCAGGGTCCCTCAGGATTCAAGGGGCGTGTTTGCGCACATGTCACCTGAGGCCCCGCCCCCTCCCTTCACCACTGTGCAAACGCGCCCCGTGGCGCGTTTTAAGTTGGGGATTAGGTCACCTTGAATCCTGAGGGTCCCTGGGGCTCAACTAGCCCACCAAGTACTTCCAGTAAGCACCACAGGCCTGCGTTGCAACGCCTGTAACAAATTGTGTAGTTGTGTTTAGGTAGTGAAGGGGGTCGTGCTGGGGGTAGTGTTTTAGGGTTTAGGGTAGTGCAGTGGTGTTTGTGTAGTGTAGGGGGTCATGCTGGGGGTAGATTTCAGGGTTTAGGGTAGTGCAGTGGTGTTTGGACAGTGTAGGGGGTCGTGCTGGGGGAGTGTTTCAGGGTTTAGGGCAGTACAGTGGTGTTTGGGCAGTGTAGGGAGTTGTGCTGGGGGTGGTGTTTCAGGGTTTAGGGTAGTGCAGTGGTGTTTGGGTAGTGTAGGGGGTCGTGCTGGGGGTAGTGGTTTAGGGTTTAGGGTAGTGCAGTGGTGTTTGGGCAGTGTAGGGGTACTGCTGGGGGTAGTGTTTCAGGGTTTAGGGTAGTGCAATGGTGTTTGGGCAGTGTAGGGGGTACTGCTGGGGGTAGTGTTTCAGGGTTTAGGGTAGTGCAGTGGTGTTTGGGCAGTGTAGGGGGTCGTGCTGGGGGTAGTGTTTTAGGGTTTAGGGTAGTGCAGTGGTGTTCGTGCAGTGTAGGGGTCGTGCAGGGGTGGTGTTTCAGGGTTTAGGGTAGTGCAGTGGTGTTTGGGCAGTGTAGGGGGTCGTGCTGGGGGTAGTGTTTTAGGGTTTAGGGCAGTGCAGTGGTGTTTGGGCAGTGTAGGGGTCGTGCTGGAGGTCGTGTTTCAGGGTTTAGGGCAGTGCAGTGGTGTTCGGGCAGTGTAGGGGGTCGTGCTGGGGTGGTGTTTCAGGGTTTAGGGCAGTGCAGTGGTGTTCGGGCAGTGTAGGGGGTCTTGCTGGGGTGGTGTTTCATGGTTAAGGGCAGTGCAGTGGTTTTCGGTCAGTGTAGGGGGTGGTACAGGAGGTGGTGTTTCAGGGTTTAGGGCAGTGCAGTGGTGTTCGGGTAGTGTAGGGGGTCATGCTGGGGGTAGTGTTTTAGGGTTTAGGGCAGTGCAGTGGTGTTCGGGCAGTGTAGGGGGTCGTGCTGGGGGTGGTGTTTGAGGGTTTAGGGCAGTGCAGTTGTGTTCGGGCAGTGTAGGGGTCGTGCTGGGGGTGGTGTTTCAGGGTTTAGGGCAGTGCAGTGGTGTTCGGGCAGTGTAGGGGGTCATGCTGGGGCTGGTGTTTCAGGGTTTAGGGCAGTGCAGTGGTGTTCGGGCAGTGTAGGGGGTCTTGCTGGGGGTGGTGTTTCAGGGTTTAGGGCAGGCAGTGGTGTTCGGGCAGTGTAGGGGGTCTTGCTGGGGGTGATGTTTCAGGGTTTAGGGCAGTGCAGTGGTGTTCGGGCAGTGTAGGGGGTCTTGCTGGGGGTAGTGTTTCAGGGTTTAGGGCAGTGCAGTGGTGTTCGTGCAGTGTAGGGGGTCGTGCTGGGGATGGTGTTTCATGGTTTAGGGCAGTGCAGTAGTGTTCAGGCAGTGTAGGGGGTCGTGCTGGGGCTGGTGTTTCTGGGTTTAGGGTAGTGCAGTGGTGTTCGGGCAGTGTAGGGGTTCGTGCTGGGGCTGGTGTTTCAGGGTTTAGGGCAGTGCAGTGGTGTTCGGGCAGTGTAGGGGGTCATGCTGGGGCTGGTGTTTCAGTGTTTTGGGCAGAGCAGTGGTGTTCGGGCAGTGTAGGGGGTCGTGCTGGGGGTGGTGTTTCAGGGTTTAGGGCAGTGCAGTGGTGTTCGAGCAGTGTAGGGGGTCGTGCTGGGGGTGGTGTTTCAGGGTTTAGGGCAGTGGTGTTCGGGCAGTGTAGGGGGTCTTGCTGGGGGTGATGTTTCAGGGTTTAGGGCAGTGCAGTGGTGTTCGGGCAGTGTAGGGGGTCTTGCTGGGGGCAGTGTTTCAGGGTTTAGGGCAGAGCAATGGTGTTCAGGCAGTGTAGGGGGTTGTGTTGGAGGTGGTGTTTCAGGCTTTAGGGCAGTGCAGTGGTATTCGGGCAGTGTAGGGGGTCTTGCTGGGGGTGGTGTTTCAGGGTTTAGGGCAGTGGTGTTCAGGCAGTGTAGGGGGTCGTGCTGGGGGTGGTGTTTCAGGGTTTAGGGCAGTGCAATGGTGTTCGGGCAGTGTAGGGGGTCGTGCAGGGGCTGGTGTTTCAGGGTTTAGGGCAGTGCAGTGGTGTTCGGGCAGTGTAGGGGGTCGTGCTGGGGGTGGTGTTTCAGGGTTTAGGGCAGTGCAGTGGTGTTTGGGCAGTGTAGGGGGTCGTGCTGGGGGTGGTGTTTCTGGGTTTAGGGCAGTGTAGTGGTGTTCGGGCAGTGTAGGGGGTCGTGCAGGGGGTGGTGAGTCAGGGTTTAGGGCAGTGCAGTGGTGTTCGGGCAGTGTAGGGGGTCATGCTGGGGGTAGAGTTTTAGGGTTTAGGGCAGTGCAGTGGTGTTCGGGCAGTATAGGGGGTCGTGCAGGGGGTGGTGTTTCAGGGTTTAGGGCAGTGCAGTGGTGTTCGGGCAGTGTAGGGGGTCGTGCTGGGGGTGGTGTTTCAGGGTTTAGGGCAGTGCAGTGGTGTTCGGGCAGTGTAGGGTGTCGTGCTGGGGGTGGTGTTTCAGGGTTTTGGGCAGTGCAGTGGTGTTCGGGCAGTGTAGGTGGTCTTGCTGGGGCTGGTGTTTCCGGGTTTAGTGCAGTGGTGTTCGGGCAGTGTAGGGGGTCTTGCTGGGGGTGGTGTTTCAGTGTTTAGGGCAGTGCAATGGTGTTCGCGCAGTGTAGGGGGTCTTGCTGGGGCTGATGTTTCAGCGTTTAGGGCAGCGCAGTGGTGTTCGGGCAGTGTAGTGGGTCTTGCTGGGGGTGGTGTTTCAGGGTTTAGGGCAGTGCAGTGGTGTTCGGGCAGTGTAGGGGGTCTTGCTGGGGCTGGTGTTGTCAGGGTTTAGGGCAGTGCAGTGGTGTTCGGGCAGTGTAGGGGGTCTTGCTGGGGCTGGTGTTTCAGGGTTTAGGGTAGTGCAGTGGTGTTCGGGCAGTGTAGGGGGTCGTGCTGGGGCTGGTGTTTGAGGGTTTAGGGCAGTGCAGTGGTGTTCGGGCAGTGTAGGGGGTCGTGCTGGGGCTGGTGTTTCAGGGTTTAGGGCAGTGCAGTGGTTTTCAGGCAGTGTAGGCGGTCGTGCTGGGGGTGGTGTTTCAGGGTTTAGGGCAGTGCAGTGGTGTTCGGGCAGTGTAGGGGGTCGTGCTGGGGGTGGTGTTTCAGGGTTTAGGGCAGTGCAGTGGTGTTCGGGCAGTGTAGGGGGTCGTGCTGGGGCTGGTGTTTCAGGGTTTTGGGCAGAGCAGTGGTGTTCGGGCAGTGTAGGGGGTCGTGCTGGGGGTGGTGTTTTAGGGTTTAGGGCACTGCAGTGTTGTTCGGGCAGTGTAGGGGGTCTTGCTGGGGGTGGTGTTTCAGGGTTTAGGGCAGTGGTGTTCGGGCAGTGTAGGGGGTCTTGCTGGGGGTGATGTTTCAGGGTTTAGGGCAGTGCAGTGGTGTTCGGGCAGTGTAGGGGGTCTTGCTGGGGGTAGTGTTTCAGGGTTTAGGGCAGTGCAGTAGTGTTCGTGCAGTGTAGGGGGTCATGCTGGGGGCGGTGTTTCAGGGTTTAGGGCAGTGCAGTAGTGTTCGGGCAGTGTAGGGGGTCGTGCAGGGGGTGGTGTTTCAGGGTTTAGGGCAGTGCAATGGTGTTCGGGCAGTGTAGGGGGTCGTGCTGGGGGTGGTGTTTCAGGGTTTAGGGCAGTGCAGTGGTGTTCGGGCAGTGTAGTGGGTCATGCAGGGGGTGGTGTTTCAGGGTTTAGGGCAGTGCAGTGGTGTTCGGGCAATGTAGGGGGTCGTGCTGGGGCTGGTGTTTCAGGGTTTAGGGCAGTGCAGTGGTGTTCGGGCAGTGTAGGGGGTCTTGCTGGGGGTGGTGTTTCAGGGTTTAGGGCAGTGTAGTGGTGTTCGGGCAGTGTAGGGGGTCGTGCAGGGGGGGTGGTGAGTCAGGGTTTAGGGCAGTGCAGTGGTGTTCGGGCAGTGTAGGGGGTCATGCTGGGGGTAGAGTTTTAGGGTTTAGGGCAGTGCAGTGGTGTTCGGGCAGTATAGGGGGTCGTGCAGGGGGTGGTGTTTCAGGGTTTAGGGCAGTGCAGTGGTGTTCGGGCAGTGTAGGGGTCGTGCTGGGGGTGGTGTTTCAGGGTTTAGGGCAGTGCAGTGGTGTTCGGGCAGTGTAGGGGGTCGTGCTGGGGGTGGTGTTTCAGGGTTTAGGGCAGTGCAGTGGTGTTCGGGCAGTGTAGGTGGTCTTGCTGGGGCTGGTGTTTCCGGGTTTAGTGCAGTGGTGTTCGGGCAGTGTAGGGGGTCTTGCTGGGGGTGGTGTTTCAGGGTTTAGGGCAGTGCAATGGTGTTCGCGCAGTGTAGGGGGTCTTGCTGGGGCTGATGTTTCAGCGTTTAGGGCAGCGCAGTGGTGTTCGGGCAGTGTAGGGGGTCTTGCTGGGGGTGGTGTTTCAGGGTTTAGGGCAGTGCAGTGGTGTTCGGGCAGTGTAGGGGGTCTTGCTGGGGCTGGTGTTTCAGGGTTTAGGGCAGTGCAGTGGTGTTCGGGCAGTGTAGGGGGTCTTGCTGGGGCTGGTGTTTCAGGGTTTAGGGTAGTGCAGTGGTGTTCGGGCAGTGTAGGGGGTCGTGCTGGGGCTGGTGTTTGAGGGTTTAGGGCAGTGCAGTGGTGTTCGGGCAGTGTAGGGGGTCGTGCTGGGGCTGGTGTTTCAGGGTTTAGGGCAGTGCAGTGGTTTTCAGGCAGTGTAGGCGGTCGTGCTGGGGGTGGTGTTTCAGGGTTTAGGGCAGTGCAGTGGTGTTCGGGCAGTGTAGGGGGTCGTGCTGGGGCTGGTGTTTCAGGGTTTTGGGCAGAGCAGTGGTGTTCGGGCAGTGTAGGGGGTCGTGCTGGGGGTGGTGTTTTAGGGTTTAGGGCACTGCAGTGTTGTTCGGGCAGTGTAGGGGGTCTTGCTGGGGGTGGTGTTTCAGGGTTTAGGGCAGTGGTGTTCGGGCAGTGTAGGGGGTCTTGCTGGGGGTGATGTTTCAGGGTTTAGGGCAGTGCAGTGGTGTTCGGGCAGTGTAGGGGGTCTTGCTGGGGGTAGTGTTTCAGGGTTTAGGGCAGTGCAGTAGTGTTCGTGCAGTGTAGGGGGTCATGCTGGGGGCGGTGTTTCAGGGTTTAGGGCAGTGCAGTAGTGTTCGGGCAGTGTAGGGGGTCGTGCAGGGGGTGGTGTTTCAGGGTTTAGGGCAGTGCAATGGTGTTCGGGCAGTGTAGGGGGTCGTGCTGGGGGTGGTGTTTCAGGGTTTAGGGCAGTGCAGTGGTGTTCGGGCAGTGTAGTGGGTCATGCAGGGGGTGGTGTTTCAGGGTTTAGGGCAGTGCAGTGGTGTTCGGGCAATGTAGGGGGTCGTGCTGGGGCTGGTGTTTCAGGGTTTAGGGCAGTGCAGTGGTGTTCGGGCAGTGTAGGGGGTCTTGCTGGGGGTGGTGTTTCAGGGTTTAGGGCAGTGGTGTTCGGGCAGTGTAGGGGGTCTTGCTGGGGGTGATGTTTCAGGGTTTAGGGCAGTGCAGTGGTGTTCGGGCAGTGTAGGGGGTCTTGCTGGGGGTAGTGTTTCAGGGTTTAGGGCAGTGCAGGGGTGTTCGTGCAGTGTAGGGGGTCGTGCTGGGGATGGTGTTTCAGGGTTTAGGCCAGTGCAGTAGTGTTCGGGCAGAGTAGGGGGTCGTGCAGGGGGAATGGTGTTTCAGGGTTTAGGGCAGTGCAGTGGTGTTCGGGCAGTGTAGTGGGTCATGCAGGGGGTGGTGTTTCAGGGTTTAGGGCAGTGCAGTGGTGTTCGGGCAATGTAGGGGGTCGTGCTGGGGCTGGTGTTTCAGGGTTTAGGGCAGTGCAGTGGTGTTCGGGCAGTGTAGGGGGTCTTGCTGGGGGTGGTGTTTCAGGGTTTAGGGCAGTGGTGTTCGGGCAGTGTAGGGGGTCTTGCTGGGGGTGATGTTTCAGGGTTTAAGGCAGTGCAGTGGTGTTCGGGCAGTGTAGGGTGTCGTGCTGGGGGTGGTGTTTCAGGGTTTAGGGCAGTGCAGTGGTGTTCGGGCAGTGTAGGGGGTTGTGCTGGGGCTGGTGTTTCAGGGTTTAGGGCAGTGCAATGGTGTTCTGGCAGTGTAGGGGGTCGTGCTGGGGCTGGTGTTTCACGGTTTAGGGCAGTGCAGTGGTGTTCGGGCAGTGTAGGGGGTCATGCTGGGGCTGGTGTTTCAGGGTTTAGGGCAGTGCAGTGGTGTTCGTGCAGTGTAGGTGGTCGTGCTGGGGCTGGTGTTTCAGGGTTTAGGGCAGTGCAGTGGTGTTCGGGCAGTGTAGGGGGTCATGCTGGGGCTGGTGTTTCAGGGTTTAGGGCAGTGCAGTGGTGCTCAGGCAGTGTAGGGGGTCGTGCTGGGGGTGGTGTTTATGGGTTTAGGGTAGTGCAGTGGTGTTCGGGCAGTGTAGGGGGTCGTGCTGGGGCTGGTGTTTCAGGGTTTAGGGCAGTGCAGTGGTGTTCGGGCAGTGTAGGGGGTCGTGCTGGGGCTGGTGTTTTAGGGTTTAGGGCAGTGCAGTGGTGTTCGGGCAGTGTAGGGGGTCTTGCTGGGGGTAGTTTTTCAGGGTTTAGGGCAGTGCAGTGGTGTTCGTGCAGTGTAGGGGGTCGTGCTGGGGATGGTGTTTCATGGTTTAGGGCAGTGCAGTAGTGTTCAGGCAGTGTAGGGGGTCGTGCTGGGGCTGGTGTTTCAGGGTTTAGGGCAGTGCAGGCAGTGGTGCTCGGGCAGTGTAGGGGGTCGTGCTGGGGGTGGTGTTTCTGGGTTTAGGGTAGTGCAGTGGTGTTCGGGCAGTGTAGGGGTTCGTGCTGGGGCTGGTGTTTCAGGGTTTAGGGCAGTGCAGTGGTGTTCGGGCAGTGTAGGGGGTCATGCTGGGGCTGGTGTTTCAGTGTTTTGGGCAGAGCAGTGGTGTTCGGGCAGTGTAGGGGGTCGTGCTGGGGGTGGTGTTTCAGGGTTTAGGGCAGTGCAGTGGTGTTCGAGCAGTGTAGGGGGTCGTGCTGGGGGTGGTGTTTCAGGGTTTAGGGCAGTGGTGTTCGGGCAGTGTAGGGGGTCTTGCTGGGGGTGATGTTTCAGGGTTTAGGGCAGTGCAGTGGTGTTCGGGCAGTGTAGGGGGTCTTGCTGGGGGCAGTGTTTCAGGGTTTAGGGCAGAGCAATGGTGTTCAGGCAGTGTAGGGGGTTGTGTTGGAGGTGGTGTTTCAGGCTTTAGGGCAGTGCAGTGGTATTCGGGCAGTGTAGGGGGTCTTGCTGGGGGTGGTGTTTCAGGGTTTAGGGCAGTGGTGTTCAGGCAGTGTAGGGGGTCGTGCTGGGGGTGGTGTTTCAGGGTTTAGGGCAGTGCAGTGGTGTTCGGGCAGTGTAGGGGGTCGTGCAGGGGCTGGTGTTTCAGGGTTTAGGGCAGTGCAGTGGTGTTCGGGCAGTGTAGGGGGTCGTGCTGGGGGTGGTGTTTCAGGGTTTAGGGCAGTGCAGTGGTGTTTGGGCAGTGTAGGGGGTCGTGCTGGGGGTGGTGTTTCTGGGTTTAGGGCAGTGTAGTGGTGTTCGGGCAGTGTAGGGGGTCGTGCAGGGGGTGGTGAGTCAGGGTTTAGGGCAGTGCAGTGGTGTTCGGGCAGTGTAGGGGGTCATGCTGGGGGTAGAGTTTTAGGGTTTAGGGCAGTGCAGTGGTGTTCGGGCAGTGTAGGGGGTCGTGCAGGGGGTGGTGTTTCAGGGTTTAGGGCAGTGCAGTGGTGTTCGGGCAGTGTAGGGGTCGTGCTGGGGGTGGTGTTTCAGGGTTTAGGGCAGTGCAGTGGTGTTCGGGCAGTGTAGGGTGTCGTGCTGGGGGTGGTGTTTCAGGGTTTTGGGCAGTGCAGTGGTGTTCGGGCAGTGTAGGTGGTCTTGCTGGGGCTGGTGTTTCCGGGTTTAGTGCAGTGGTGTTCGGGCAGTGTAGGGGGTCTTGCTGGGGGTGGTGTTTCAGGGTTTAGGGCAGTGCAATGGTGTTCGCGCAGTGTAGGGGGTCTTGCTGGGGCTGATGTTTCAGCGTTTAGGGCAGCGCAGTGGTGTTCGGGCAGTGTAGGGGGTCTTGCTGGGGGTGGTGTTTCAGGGTTTAGGGCAGTGCAGTGGTGTTCGGGCAGTGTAGGGGGTCTTGCTGGGGCTGGTGTTTCAGGGTTTAGGGCAGTGCAGTGGTGTTCGGGCAGTGTAGGGGGTCTTGCTGGGGCTGGTGTTTCAGGGTTTAGGGTAGTGCAGTGGTGTTCGGGCAGTGTAGGGGGTCGTGCTGGGGCTGGTGTTTGAGGGTTTAGGGCAGTGCAGTGGTGTTCGGGCAGTGTAGGGGGTCGTGCTGGGGCTGGTGTTTCAGGGTTTAGGGCAGTGCAGTGGTTTTCAGGCAGTGTAGGCGGTCGTGCTGGGGGTGGTGTTTCAGGGTTTAGGGCAGTGCAGTGGTGTTCGGGCATTGTAGGGGTCGTGCTGGGGGTGGTGTTTTAGGGTTTAGGGCACTGCAGTGTTGTTCGGGCAGTGTAGGGGGTCTTGCTGGGGGTGGTGTTTCAGGGTTTAGGGCAGTGGTGTTCGGGCAGTGTAGGGGGTCTTGCTGGGGGTGATGTTTCAGGGTTTAGGGCAGTGCAGTGGTGTTCGGGCAGTGTAGGGGGTCTTGCTGGGGCTGGTGTTTCAGGGTTTAGGGCAGTGCAGTAGTGTTCGTGCAGTGTAGGGGGTCATGCTGGGGGCGGTGTTTCAGGGTTTAGGGCAGTGCAGTAGTGTTCGGGCAGTGTAGGGGGTCGTGCAGGGGGTGGTGTTTCAGGGTTTAGGGCAGTGCAATGGTGTTCGGGCAGTGTAGGGGGTCGTGCTGGGGGTGGTGTTTCAGGGTTTAGGGCAGTGCAGTGGTGTTCGGGCAGTGTAGTGGGTCATGCAGGGGGTGGTGTTTCAGGGTTTAGGGCAGTGCAGTGGTGTTCGGGCAATGTAGGGGGTCGTGCTGGGGCTGGTGTTTCAGGGTTTAGGGCAGTGCAGTGGTGTTCGGGCAGTGTAGGGGGTCTTGCTGGGGGTGGTGTTTCAGGGTTTAGGGCAGTGGTGTTCGGGCAGTGTAGGGGGTCTTGCTGGGGGTGATGTTTCAGGGTTTAGGGCAGTGCAGTGGTGTTCGGGCAGTGTAGGGGGTCTTGCTGGGGGTAGTGTTTCAGGGTTTAGGGCAGTGCAGGGGTGTTCGTGCAGTGTAGGGGGTCGTGCTGGGGATGGTGTTTCAGGGTTTAGGCCAGTGCAGTGGTGTTCGGGCAGTGTAGGGGGTCGTGCAGGGGGAATGGTGTTTCAGGGTTTAGGGCAGTGCAGTGGTGTTCGGGCAGTGTAGTGGGTCATGCAGGGGGTGGTGTTTCAGGGTTTAGGGCAGTGCAGTGGTGTTCGGGCAGTGTAGGGGGTCGTGCTGGGGCTGGTGTTTCAGGGTTTAGGGCAGTGCAGTGGTGTTCGGGCAGTGTAGGGGGTCTTGCTGGGGGTGGTGTTTCAGGGTTTAGGGCAGTGGGTGTTCGGGCAGTGTAGGGGGTCTTGCTGGGGGTGATGTTTCAGGGTTTAGGGCAGTGCAGTGGTGTTCGGGCAGTGTAGGGTGTCGTGCTGGGGGTGGTGTTTCAGGGTTTAGGGCAGTGCAGTGGTGTTCGGGCAGTGTAGGGGGTCGTGCACGGGGTGGTGTTTCAGGGTTTAGGGCAGTGCAGTGGTGTTCGGGCAGTGTAGGGGGTCTTGCTGGGGCTGGTGTTTCAGGGTTTAGGGCAGTGCAGTGGTGTTCGGGCAGTGTAGGGGGTCATGCTGGGGCTGGTGTTTCAGGGTTTAGGGCAGTGCAGTGGTGTTCGGGCAGTGTAGGGGGTCGTGCTGGGGCTGGTGTTTCAGGGTTTAGGGCAGTGCAGTGGTGTTCGGGCAGTGTAGGGGGTCGTGCTGGGGCTGGTGTTTCAGGGTTTAGGGCAGTGCAGTGGTGCTCAGGCAGTGTAGGGGTCGTGCTGGGGGTGGTGTTTCATGGGTTTAGGGCAGTGCAGTGGTGTTCGGGCAGTGTAGGGGGTCGTGCTGGGGCTGGTGTTTCAGGGTTTAGGGCAGTGCAGTGGTGTTCGGGCAGTGTAGGGGGTCGTGCTGGGGGTGGTGTTTCTGGGTTTAGGGCAGTGTAGTGGTGTTCGGGCAGTGTAGGGGGTCGTGCAGGGGGTGGTGAGTCAGGGTTTAGGGCAGTGCAGTGGTGTTCGGGCAGTGTAGGGGGTCATGCTGGGGGTAGAGTTTTAGGGTTTAGGGCAGTGCAGTGGTGTTCGGGCAGTGTAGGGGGTCGTGCAGGGGGTGGTGTTTCAGGGTTTAGGGCAGTGCAGTGGTGTTCGGGCAGTGTAGGGGTCGTGCTGGGGGTGGTGTTTCAGGGTTTAGGGCAGTGCAGTGGTGTTCGGGCAGTGTAGGGTGTCGTGCTGGGGGTGGTGTTTCAGGGTTTTGGGCAGTGCAGTGGTGTTCGGGCAGTGTAGGTGGTCTTGCTGGGGCTGGTGTTTCCGGGTTTAGTGCAGTGGTGTTCGGGCAGTGTAGGGGGTCTTGCTGGGGGTGGTGTTTCAGGGTTTAGGGCAGTGCAATGGTGTTCGCGCAGTGTAGGGGGTCTTGCTGGGGCTGATGTTTCAGCGTTTAGGGCAGCGCAGTGGTGTTCGGGCAGTGTAGGGGGTCTTGCTGGGGGTGGTGTTTCAGGGTTTAGGGCAGTGCAGTGGTGTTCGGGCAGTGTAGGGGGTCTTGCTGGGGCTGGTGTTTCAGGGTTTAGGGCAGTGCAGTGGTGTTCGGGCAGTGTAGGGGGTCTTGCTGGGGCTGGTGTTTCAGGGTTTAGGGTAGTGCAGTGGTGTTCGGGCAGTGTAGGGGGTCGTGCTGGGGCTGGTGTTTCAGGGTTTAGGGCAGTGCAGTGGTGTTCGGGCAGTGTAGGGGGTCGTGCTGGGGCTGGTGTTTCAGGGTTTAGGGCAGTGCAGTGGTGTTCAGGCAGTGTAGGCGGTCGTGCTGGGGGTGGTGTTTCAGGGTTTAGGGCAGTGCAGTGGTGTTCGGGCAGTGTAGGGGGTCGTGCTGGGGGTGGTGTTTTAGGGTTTAGGGCACTGCAGTGTTGTTCGGGCAGTGTAGGGGGTCTTGCTGGGGGTGGTGTTTCAGGGTTTAGGGGCAGTGGTGTTCGGGCAGTGTAGGGGGTCTTGCTGGGGGTGATGTTTCAGGGTTTAGGGCAGTGCAGTGGTGTTCGGGCAGTGTAGGGGGTCTTGCTGGGGCTGGTGTTTCAGGGTTTAGGGCAGTGCAGTAGTGTTCGTGCAGTGTAGGGGGTCATGCTGGGGGCGGTGTTTCAGGGTTTAGGGCAGTGCAGTAGTGTTCGGGCAGTGTAGGGGGTCGTGCAGGGGGTGGTGTTTCAGGGTTTAGGGCAGTGCAATGGTGTTCGGGCAGTGTAGGGGGTCGTGCTGGGGGTGGTGTTTCAGGGTTTAGGGCAGTGCAGTGGTGTTCGGGCAGTGTAGTGGGTCATGCAGGGGGTGGTGTTTCAGGGTTTAGGGCAGTGCAGTGGTGTTCGGGCAATGTAGGGGGTCGTGCTGGGGCTGGTGTTTCAGGGTTTAGGGCAGTGCAGTGGTGTTCGGGCAGTGTAGGGGGTCTTGCTGGGGGTGGTGTTTCAGGGTTTAGGGCAGTGGTGTTCGGGCAGTGTAGGGGGTCTTGCTGGGGGTGATGTTTCAGGGTTTAGGGCAGTGCAGTGGTGTTCGGGCAGTGTAGGGGGTCTTGCTGGGGGTAGTGTTTCAGGGTTTAGGGCAGTGCAGGGGTGTTCGTGCAGTGTAGGGGGTCGTGCTGGGGATGGTGTTTCAGGGTTTAGGCCAGTGCAGTAGTGTTCGGGCAGAGTAGGGGGTCGTGCAGGGGGAATGGTGTTTCAGGGTTTAGGGCAGTGCAGTGGTGTTCGGGCAGTGTAGTGGGTCATGCAGGGGGTGGTGTTTCAGGGTTTAGGGCAGTGCAGTGGTGTTCGGGCAATGTAGGGGGTCGTGCTGGGGCTGGTGTTTCAGGGTTTAGGGCAGTGCAGTGGTGTTCGGGCAGTGTAGGGGGTCTTGCTGGGGGTGGTGTTTCAGGGTTTAGGGCAGTGGTGTTCGGGCAGTGTAGGGGGTCTTGCTGGGGGTGATGTTTCAGGGTTTAGGGCAGTGCAGTGGTGTTCGGGCAGTGTAGGGTGTCGTGCTGGGGGTGGTGTTTCAGGGTTTAGGGCAGTGCAGTGGTGTTCGGGCAGTGTAGGGGGTCGTGCACGGGGTGGTGTTTCAGGGTTTAGGGCAGTGCAGTGGTGTTCGGGCAGTGTAGGGGGTCGTGCTGGGGCTGGTGTTTCAGGGTTTAGGGCAGTGCAGTGGTGTTCGGGCAGTGTAGGGGGTCATGCTGGGGCTGGTGTTTCAGGGTTTAGGGCAGTGCAGTGGTGTTCGGGCAGTGTAGGGGGTCGTGCTGGGGCTGGTGTTTCAGGGTTTAGGGCAGTGCAGTGGTGTTCGGGCAGTGTAGGGGGTCGTGCTGGGGCTAGTGTTTCACGGTTTAGGGCAGTGCAGTGGTGTTCGGGCAGTGTAGGGGGTCATGCTGGGGCTGGTGTTTCAGGGTTTAGGGCAGTGCAGTGGTGTTCGTGCAGTGTAGGTGGTCGTGCTGGGGCTGGTGTTTCAGGGTTTAGGGCAGTGCAGTGGTGTTCGGGCAGTGTAGGGGGTCTTGCTGGGGCTGGTGTTTCAGGGTTTAGGGCAGTGCAGTGGTGCTCAGGCAGTGTAGGGGGTCGTGCTGGGGGTGGTGTTTATGGGTTTAGGGTAGTGCAGTGGTGTTCGGGCAGTGTAGGGGGTCGTGCTGGGGCTGGTGTTTCAGGGTTTAGGGCAGTGCAGTGGTGTTCGGGCAGTGTAGGGGGTCGTGCTGGGGCTGGTGTTTCAGGGTTTTGGGCAGAGCAGTGGTGTTCGGGCAGTGTAGGGGGTCGTGCTGGGGGTGGTGTTTCAGGGTTTAGGGCAGTGCAGTGGTGTTCGGGCAGTGTAGGGGGTCGTGCTGGGGGTGGTGTTTCAGGGTTTAGGAGCAGTGGTGTTCGGGCAGTGTAGGGGGTCTTGCTGGGGGTGATGTTTCAGGGTTTAGGGCAGTGGAGTGGTGTTCGGGCAGTGTAGGGGGTCTTGCTGGGGATAGTGTTTCAGGGTTTAGGGCAGTGCAGTGGTGTTTGGGCAGTGTAGGGGGTCGTGCTGGGGGTGGTGTTTCAGGGTTTAGGGCAGTGCAGTGGTGTTCGGGCAGTGTAGGGGGTCGTGCAGGGGGTGGTGTTTCAGGGTTTAGGGCAGTGCAGTGGTGTTCGGGCAGTGTAGGGGGTCGTGCTGGGGGTGGTGTTTCAGGGTTTAGGGCAGTGCAGTGGTGTTCAAGCAGTGTAGGGGGTCGTGCAGGGGCTGGTGTTTCAGGGTTTAGGGCAGTGCAGTGGTGTTCGGGCAGTGTAGGGGGTCGTGCTGGGGGTGGTGTTTTAGGGTTTAGGGCAGTGCAGTGGTGCTTGGGCAGTGTAGAGGGTCGTGCTGGGGTGGTGTTGTCAGGGTTTAGGGCAGTGCAGTGGTGTTCGGGCAGTGTAGGGGGTCTTGCTGGGGGTGGTGTTTCAGGGTTTAGGGCAGTGGTGTTCGGGCAGTGTAGGGGGTCTTGCTGGGGGTGATGTTTCAGGGTTTAGGGCAGTGCAGTGGTGTTCGGGCAGTGTAGGGGGTCTTGCTGGGGGTAGTGTTTCAGGGTTTAGGGCAGTGCAGTGGTGTTCGGGCAGTGTAGGGGGTCGTGCTGGGGATGGTGTTTCAGGGTTTAGGGCAGTGCAGTAGTGTTCGGGCAGTGTAGGGGGTCGTGCAGGGGAATGGTGTTTCAGGGTTTAGGGCAGTGCAGTGGTGTTCGGGCAGTGTAGGGGTGTCGTGCTGGGGGTGGTGTTTCAGGGTTTAGGGCAGTGCAGTGGTGTTCGGGCAGTGTAGGGGGTCTTGCTGGGGGCAGTGTTTCAGGGTTTAGGGCAGAGCAATGGTGTTCAGGCAGTGTAGGGGGTTGTGTTGGAGGTGGTGTTTCAGGCTTTAGGGCAGTGCAGTGGTATTCGGGCAGTGTAGGGGGTCTTGCTGGGGGTGGTGTTTCAGGGTTTAGGGCAGTGTGGTGTTCAGGCAGTGTAGGGGGTCGTGCTGGGGGTGGTGTTTCAGGGTTTAGGGCAGTGCAGTGGTGTTCGGGCAGTGTAGGGGGTCGTGCAGGGGCTGGTGTTTCAGGGTTTAGGGCAGTGCAGTGGTGTTCGGGCAGTGTAGGGGGTCGTGCTGGGGGTGGTGTTTCAGGGTTTAGGGCAGTGCAGTGGTGTTTGGGCAGTGTAGGGGGTCGTGCTGGGGGTGGTGTTTCTGGGTTTAGGGCAGTGTAGTGGTGTTCGGGCAGTGTAGGGGGTCGTGCAGGGGGTGGTGAGTCAGGGTTTAGGGCAGTGCAGTGGTGTTCGGGCAGTGTAGGGGGTCATGCTGGGGGTAGAGTTTTAGGGTTTAGGGCAGTGCAGTGGTGTTCGGGCAGTGTAGGGGGTCGTGCAGGGGGTGGTGTTTCAGGGTTTAGGGCAGTGCAGTGGTGTTCGGGCAGTGTAGGGGTCGTGCTGGGGGTGGTGTTTCAGGGTTTAGGGCAGTGCAGTGGTGTTCGGGCAGTGTAGGGTGTCGTGCTGGGGGTGGTGTTTCAGGGTTTTGGGCAGTGCAGTGGTGTTCGGGCAGTGTAGGTGGTCTTGCTGGGGCTGGTGTTTCCGGGTTTAGTGCAGTGGTGTTCGGGCAGTGTAGGGGGTCTTGCTGGGGGTGGTGTTTCAGGGTTTAGGGCAGTGCAATGGTGTTCGCGCAGTGTAGGGGGTCTTGCTGGGGCTGATGTTTCAGCGTTTAGGGCAGCGCAGTGGTGTTCGGGCAGTGTAGGGGGTCTTGCTGGGGGTGGTGTTTCAGGGTTTAGGGCAGTGCAGTGGTGTTCGGGCAGTGTAGGGGGTCTTGCTGGGGCTGGTGTTTCAGGGTTTAGGGCAGTGCAGTGGTGTTCGGGCAGTGTAGGGGGTCTTGCTGGGGCTGGTGTTTCAGGGTTTAGGGTAGTGCAGTGGTGTTCGGGCAGTGTAGGGGGTCGTGCTGGGGCTGGTGTTTGAGGGTTTAGGGCAGTGCAGTGGTGTTCGGGCAGTGTAGGGGGTCGTGCTGGGGCTGGTGTTTCAGGGTTTAGGGCAGTGCAGTGGTGTTCAGGCAGTGTAGGCGGTCGTGCTGGGGGTGGTGTTTCAGGGTTTAGGGCAGTGCAGTGGTGTTCGGGCAGTGTAGGGGGTCGTGCTGGGGGTGGTGTTTCAGGGTTTAGGGCAGTGCAGTGGTGTTCGGGCAGTGTAGGGGGTCTTGCTGGGGGTGGTGTTTCAGGGTTTAGGGCATGAGTGGTGTTCGGGCAGTGTAGGGGGTCTTGCTGGGGGTGATGTTTCAGGGTTTAGGGCAGTGCAGTGGTGTTCGGGCAGTGTAGGGGGTCTTGCTGGGGCTGGTGTTTCAAGGTTTAGGGCAGTGCAGTAGTGTTCGGGCAGTGTAGGGGGTCATGCTGGGGGTGGTGTTTCAGGGTTTAGGGCAGTGCAGTAGTGTTCGGGCAGTGTAGGGGGTCGTGCTGGGGGTGGTGTTTCAGGGTTTAGGGCAGTGCAGTGGTGTTCGGGCAGTGTAGGGGGTCGTGCTGGGGGTGGTGTTTCAGGGTTTAGGGCAGTGCAGTGGTGTTCGGGCAGTGTAGGGGGTCATGCTGGGGCTGGTGTTTCAGGGTTTAGGGCAGTGCAGTGGTGTTCGGGCAGTGTAGGGGGTCTTGCTGGGGGTGGTGTTTCAGGGTTTAGGGCAGTGGTGTTCGGGCAGTGTAGGGGGTCTTGCTGGGGGTGATGTTTCAGGGTTTAGGGCAGTGCAGTGGTGTTCGGGCAGTGTAGTGGGTCTTGCTGGGGGTAGTGTTTCAGGGTTTAGGGCAGTGCAGGGGTGTTCGTGCAGTGTAGGGGGTCGTGCTGGGGATGGTGTTTCAGGGTTTAGGCCAGTGCAGTAGTGTTTGGGCAGAGTAGGGGGATCGTGCAGGGGGAATGGTGTTTCAGGGTTTAGGGCAGTGCAGTGGTGTTCGGGCAGTGTAGTGGGTCATGCAGGGGGTGGTGTTTCAGGGTTTAGGGCAGTGCAGTGGTGTTCGGGCAATGTAGGGGGTCGTGCTGGGGCTGGTGTTTCAGGGTTTAGGGCAGTGCAGTGGTGTTCGGGCAGTGTAGGGGGTCTTGCTGGGGGTGGTGTTTCAGGGTTTAGGGCAGTGAGTGTGTTCGGGCAGTGTAGGGGGTCTTGCTGGGGGTGGTGTTTCAGGGTTTAGGGCAGTGCAGTGGTGTTCGGGCAGTGTAGGGGGTCGTGCTGGGGGTGGTGTTTCAGGGTTTAGGGCAGTGCAGTGGTGTTCGGGCAGTGTAGGGGGTCGTGCACGGGGTGGTGTTTCAGGGTTTAGGGCAGTGCAGTGGTGTTCGGGCAGTGTAGGGGGTCTTGCTGGGGCTGGTGTTTCAGGGTTTAGGGCAGTGCAGTGGTGTTCGGGCAGTGTAGGGGGTCATGCTGGGGCTGGTGTTTCAGGGTTTAGGGCAGTGCAGTGGTGTTCGGGCAGTGTAGGGGGTCGTGCTGGGGCTGGTGTTTCAGGGTTTAGGGCAGTGCAATGGTGTTCTGGCAGTGTAGGGGGTCGTGCTGGGGCTAGTGTTTCACGGTTTAGGGCAGTGCAGTGGTGTTCGGGCAGTGTAGGGGGTCATGCTGGGGCTGGTGTTTCAGGGTTTAGGGCAGTGCAGTGGTGTTCGTGCAGTGTAGGTGGTCGTGCTGGGGCTGGTGTTTCAGGGTTTAGGGCAGTGCAGTGGTGTTCGGGCAGTGTAGGGGGTCATGCTGGGGCTGGTGTTTCAGGGTTTAGGGCAGTGCAGTGGTGCTCAGGCAGTGTAGGGGGTCGTGCTGGGGGTGGTGTTTATGGGTTTAGGGTAGTGCAGTGGTGTTCGGGCAGTGTAGGGGGTCGTGCTGGGGCTGGTGTTTCAGGGTTTAGGGCAGTGCAGTGGTGTTCGGGCAGTGTAGGGGGTCGTGCTGGGGCTTGTGTTTCAGGGTTTTGGGCAGAGCAGTGGTGTTCGGGCAGTGTAGGGGGTCGTGCTGGGGGTGGTGTTTCAGGGTTTAGGGCAGTGCAGTGGTGTTCGGGCAGTGTAGGGGGTCGTGCTGGGGGTGGTGTTTCAGGGTTTAGGGCAGTGGTGTTCGGGCAGTGTAGGGGGTCTTGCTGGGGGTGATGTTTCAGGGTTTAGGGCAGTGGAGTGGTGTTTGGGCAGTGTAGGGGGTCTTGCTGGGGATAGTGTTTCAGGGTTTAGGGCAGTGCAGTGGTGTTTGGGCAGTGTAGGGGGCCGTGCTGGGGGTGGTGTTTCAGGGTTTAGGGCAGTGCAGTGGTGTTCGGGCAGTGTAGGGGGTCGTGAAGGGGGTGGTGTTTCAGGGTTTAGGGCAGTGCAGTGGTGTTCGGGCAGTGTAGGGGGTCGTGCTGGGGGTGGTGTTTCAGGGTTTAGGGCAGTGCAGTGGTGTTCGAACAGTGTAGGGGGTCGTGCAGGGGCTGGTGTTTCAAGGTTTAGGGCAGTGCAGTGGTGTTCGGGCAGTGTAGGGGGTCGTTCTGGGGGTAGTGTTTTAGGGTTTAGGGTAGTGCAGTGGTGCTTGTGTAGTGTAGAGGGTCGTGCTGGGGGTAGTGTTTTAGGGTTTAGGGTAGTGCAGTGGTGTTCGGGCAGTGTAGGGGGTCTTGCTGGGGGTGGTGTTTCAGGGTTTAGGGCAGTGGTGTTCGGGCAGTGTAGGGGGTCTTGCTGGGGGTGATGTTTCAGGGTTTAGGGCAGTGCAGTGGTGTTCGGGCAGTGTAGGGGGTCTTGCTGGGGGTAGTGTTTCAGGGTTTAGGGCAGTGCAGGGGTGTTCGTGCAGTGTAGGGGTCGTGCTGGGGATGGTGTTTCAGGGTTTAGGGCAGTGCAGTAGTGTTCGGGCAGTGTAGGGGGTCGTGCAGGGGGAATGGTGTTTCAGGGTTTAGGGCAGTGCAGTGGTGTTCGGGCAGTGTAGGGGGTCGTGCTGGGGCTGGTGTTTCAGGGTTTAGGGCAGTGCAATGGTGTTCTGGCAGTGTAGGGGGTCGTGCTGGGGCTAGTGTTTCACGGTTTAGGGCAGTGCAGTGGTGTTCGGGCAGTGTAGGGGGTCATGCTGGGGCTGGTGTTTCAGGGTTTAGGGCAGTGCAGTGGTGTTCGTGCAGTGTAGGTGGTCGTGCTGGGGCTGGTGTTTCAGGGTTTAGGGCAGTGCAGTGGTGTTCGGGCAGTGTAGGGGGTCATGCTGGGGCTGGTGTTTCAGGGTTTAGGGCAGTGCAGTGGTGCTCAGGCAGTGTAGGGGGTCGTGCTGGGGGTGGTGTTTCTGGGTTTAGGGTAGTGCAGTGGTGTTCGGGCAGTGTAGGGGGTCGTGCTGGGGCTGGTGTTTCAGGGTTTAGGGCAGTGCAGTGGTGTTCGGGCAGTGTAGGGGGTCGTGCTGGGGCTGGTGTTTCAGGGTTTTGGGCAGAGCAGTGGTGTTCGGTGCAGTGTAGGGGGTCGTGCTGGGGGTGGTGTTTCAGGGTTTAGGGCAGTACAGTGGTGTTCGGGCAGTGTAGGGGGTCGTGCTGGGGGTGGTGTTTCAGGGTTTAGGGCAGTGGTGTTCGGGCAGTGTAGGGGGTCTTGCTGGGGGTGATGTTTCAGGGTTTAGGGCAGTGGAGTGGTGTTTGGGCAGTGTAGGGGGTCTTGCTGGGGATAGTGTTTCAGGGTTTAGGGCAGTGCAGTGGTGTTTGGGCAGTGTAGGGGGCCGTGCTGGGGGTGGTGTTTCAGGGTTTAGGGCAGTGCAGTGGTGTTCGGGCAGTGTAGGGGGTCGTGAAGGGGGTGGTGTTTCAGGGTTTAGGGCAGTGCAGTGGTGTTCGGGCAGTGTAGGGGGTCGTGCTGGGGGTGGTGTTTCAGGGTTTAGGGCAGTGCAGTGGTGTTCGAACAGTGTAGGGGGTCGTGCAGGGGCTGGTGTTTCAAGGTTTAGGGTAGTGCAGTGGTGTTCGGGCAGTGTAGGCGATCGTTCTGGGGGTAGTGTTTAAGGGTTTAGGGTAGTGCAGTGGTGCTTGTGTAGTGTAGGGGGTCATGCTGGGGGTAGTGTTTTAGGGTTTAGGGTAGTGCAGTGGTGTTTGTGTAGTGTAGGGGGTCATGTTTTAGGGTAGTGCAGTGGTGTTTGGGTAGTGTAGGGGGTCGTGCTGGGGGTATTGTTTTAGGATTTAGGTTAGTGCAGTGGTGTTTGGGTAGTGTAGGGGATCGTGCTGGGGGTAGTGTTTTAGGGTTTAGGGTAGTGCAGTGGTGTTTGTGTAGTGTAGGGGGTCATGCTGGGGGTAGTGTTTTAGGGTTTAGGATAGTGCAGTGGTGCTTGTGTAGTGTAGGGAGTCGTGCTGGGGTAGTGTTTTAGGGTTTAGAGTAGTGCAGTAGTGTTTTTGTAGTGTAGGGGGTCATGTTTTAAGATGCAACGCTCCAATACCTGACCAGTCTGCACTACATAAAACTGCAAAAAACTAAAAATAAAAAGTGTTTTGCACACTTTTGTCATTGGGCTATATGTGGGCTACATCTGGGTAATATTTGTGCTACATTTGGGCTCTTTTTTCTCTGGTGGCCATCTTGGAAGACTTCTTTGTTATGAAGTTTCCTAATTTCCTCATTTACTGCAGTCTCCTCAGTAGGAAATGCTTTCAGTTTTTTACTTTGATTCCATCAAGAAGGCATTCAGATGTGTCTCACATTTGCCATAAATTCAGAATGTTAGCACTCTAGTTGCTCATTAGATCACTGTACTAAAGCTACTGCTCACCAGGGAGTTAACTGGAAGTCTGCTGCTGGTATTGAAAGTGATTGTTTCAGTCTGCATGTCAGAATTTTCTAATGAAATAGAAGAGGATTTGAGATCTCACTTAAAACATGCCCTCATTTTTCTTTCTGCAGCACTAACCATAATTTCTATTTAAAAAAGAACCCCCTCATTTTGTTCCTTTTTAAATTAAATGTTTTAAGTATTAACGGTTTATTCCAATCAAGATGGCTTCCGGTGTGCCATACTTTTGTCATAAGTAAGGCTGTTAGCGCTCTAGTTGTTCTTTAGAACACTCTGGGAAGCTGCAGTAGAACACAAAGGCATCAACTGGCAGGCTGCTCCTGTTGAAATATAACAGGAAGATATTTGAGATCACACTTGAAACATGTCCTAATTTTTCTTTCTACAGCACTACCCATAATTTTTATGACAAAATGAACCCCATCATTTTGTTCCTTTTTAAATTAAATGTTTTAAGTGTTACCAGTTTATTCCAATCAAGATGGCTTCAGGTGTGCCATACTTTTGTCATAAGTAAGGCTGTTAGCACTCTAGTTGTTCTTTAGAACACTCTGGGAAGCTGCAGTAGAACACAAAGGCATCAACTGACAGGCTGCTCCTGTTGAAATATAACAGGAAGATATTTGAGATCTCACTTGAAACATGTCCTAATTTTTCTTTCTATAGCACTAACCATAATTTCTATGACAAAATGAACCCCATCATTTTGTTCCTTTTTAAATTAAATGTTTTAAGTGTTACCAGTTTATTCCAATCAAGATGGCTTCAGGTGTGCCATACTTTTGTCATAAGTAAGGCTGTTAGCACTCTAGTTGTTCTTTAGAACACTCTGGGAAGCTGCAGTAGAACACAAAGGAATCAACTGACAGTCTCTGCCCTTGTTGGATGTACATGTTTTACTGAGAATGTCAGACTTCATTCTCACATGACTGAGAAAGATAATGTGAATTTACAGAAAATATGCTCTCATTTTAGCTTCTGGAGCACCTTCCAAAACTGTATGGGACAAGCATGTGAAAATAGTTTTCTCTCAAACATGATTCATGATATCCCAGCAGAAGGTTTTTCACAGGGTAAAATCACCTTAGAACACACCACAATTCCTGAAATTAGTATGGTACCATCAACAAATGAAATCTAATGTAACTAAAGTCTGTTATCACCCTTAATAGTTCTCCTTTTGGTAACCCTCAAAATCTTTGATTCACTACAAGGCATTTCAATGGGGTACTATCATGTATATTGGTCTCAAGATGGCTGCCAGCAATTCCAGGATGAAGTGCTGACAGCCAATCAGATCTCACGATGACATGTGTGGTTAGGCTCCGCCCAGATATATATGTGTTTTTACTTTTGATTTTCTCAGCAACTACTGAACGGATTTACACCATTTAACAAAAGGGTTCTTTCTGAACCAAGAACTACCTCTTTGCCAAATTTGGTGTAATTCCGTTCAGCAGTTCGGGCTGTAGCCTTGCATAAAGTTTCCTATGGGAAATTGATTTTTTGACTCTTATTTTTTTAATTTCTCCGCAACTACTGAACGGATTTACACCATTTAACAAAAGGGTTCTTTCTGAACCAAGAACTACCTCTTTGCCAAATTTGGTGTAATTCCGTTCAGCAGTTCGGGCTGTAGCCGTGTCTAAAGTTTCCTATGGGAAAATGAATGGGGAAAACACGTTTTGGGACCCCCCTTTTTCTCGGCCCCCGCTTGATGAATCACCCCGAGACTTTCAGGGTAGTAGCGGACCGGAGCGGGCCATAAAGTTTGAAAATTTCGCGAAGATTCGTCAACCGGCAAGAGAGTTATTTCAAATAGAATGTCGCGGATTTCCTATGGAAAATAGGTCCTAACTATAACTATCTACTGGCGACCGCCAGTAGATAATATATACCGCTTCCCCAGATCGCCTCTGTCCCTGCACTCGGGGGCGGGTGCTGCATGCGCGAGGGTGAAATCACACTTCAATATCCAAGCTGCGAGGTACAAAGGTTTCCAGCACTCACGGGAGCAGTTTTACCCAGATTTTATTCGGGTACAAGTACGCACAGACGCGTTTTGGCTACCGCCTTTCTCAATGATGGCGGGCGCCGTGAGACAGCGTCAATAAATACACATTCCATTGGTTGTTTATGCAATTCATCAACATCAACAATGGACTTGAAATCAAATGTCCACCTGATTTTCTCATTTCGGTCATCTTGGAGCGTGCATTTCTATTCACATTGCATCGTTATTACAGTACTTTGATATGTGAGAACTTTTTTTTTGCATTTTAACGCCCTGAATGGGCGATTACCATTTATTCATCGAGATGTCACTTATGTTACGCCACCCTATAATTTCACGTATCAAGCCCTGTATGGGCATTGTGGGTGCTCGTGCAACTACTTTATCGTGAAACAACTCACAATCATGCTGTAAAATGTCAAAAAATCACATTATAACGCCCTGGATGGGCGATTACCACCTACTCATCATGATGTCACTAGTGCCACACAACTCTATCATTTCGCACAACCGTTTCATCATGAAACAACTCACAAACAATGTATGTGGTCTGCAATGCAATGTTAAATGTACCTCTCTGTTCAATCAGGTGACACTCAGGATTTTCAATCTCATGATTCCCTACTTACTTAATTATAATACCAATTTCATTATATTTGGTTGTAAGTGTATTGCCATTTCCTCCCCACTGTTCAACCCCGTTGGCATCTTTGTTTGGGCATCAATGATGTATCTTGATTCTAATCTACAGAGCAGCAGTTGTCTATCTCCTCCCCTTACATCTTTAGGTACATGGTCCATGCAAAAGAATTTCAACAGATCCCTGTTGCTGTCATGATGACTCTCAAAGTGTCTCGCCACCGGATACGTTACATCCTTGGTGGCGATGGCTCTGAGGTGTTCTAGGATTCGCACCTTAGTTGGATGTATAGTGCTTCCAATATACCTCAGACCACACAGGCATACTAAACAGGACACTGTGTAGCTCGTATTACAGTTCATGAACTTCCTGATTTTCTTGGGTACCTTAAGACCTGGTACATCATAAGACAAGACTTTGTGACTGTTTTTACACGCCTTGCATTTTCCGCAAGGGAAGAAACCTGTTACTCTTTCAAAAACAGTTGGTCTATTTTCTTTTGGACAGTGACTCTGTACTAAGTGATCTTTCAATGAACATGCCTTCCTAAATGACATCAGGGTGATCCAGGTAGATCTTCCCCTATAATGGGGTCTGATTTTAGGATGCACCAGTTTCTCCGTAGCACATTCCTAATATCGCTAGCATTGCTTGAATAGTTTGTAATCATTCTAAAATCTTGTTGGCCTGTCTCTTTCACCTTTGCTCTTCTTAATTTGGCAGTTGGGTTATCATTTACCAAATCCAATCTAGATTTAACTTCCACATTCCTTTTTGCCTCGGTTAGAACATCCCTTGGGTACCCTCTAATCATGAACCTTTCCATGCTATCTGTCGCTGCTGCCTGGAAATCACACTCCCTGGTGCAATTTCTCTTGATGCGTAATAGCTCCCCATAAGGTATGCTATTCTTTAATTTCTCATGGTGACAACTGCTTGCATGTAAAAGGGAATTCCCCGCCGTCGGCTTCCTATGCAGATTAGTCACAATCTGCCATCTGAGGCAAACACTGTTAAATCTAGAAAATTCACAGATACTTTACTGATTTCCCCTGTGAATCTGAGGTTCAAATAATTTTCATTAAGCACTCTTAAATAGTCATTGGCTGACTGCTCAGTTCCTCTGTAAATGATGAATAAATCGATCAATGTATCTGTTCCAGCTAATTACTTCGCAGGTCCACTTATCATTGGTGTCGGACCACACCACTCGCTTCTCCCACCAGCCAACGAATAAATTCGCATAGCTGGGGGCGAAGCAAGTACCCATGGCCGTACCTTGTATCTGTTTAAACAGTTGGTCCAGGAACAGAAAATGTTTTATTGTTCAAACAGAAGTCAACAAATTCCATCAGCGTACTGTTGTGCTCAATGAATTTCAATGAACATCCATTCAAGAAATAATTGACCGCCTCAAGGCCATTCTTATGTCCAATGCTAGTGTAGAGACTTGAAATGTCAAGTGTGATCATCACAAAGTCTGGCTCCCAGATCACCCCTTCAATTCGCCTCAAAAAGTCTTTGGTATCCTGTATGTAAGAGACCAATTGGGTCACAAACTCGAATAGAAAGTAATCCACATAGATCGACATATTCTCTGTTAGACTTCCTTGTGACGAAACTATAGGACTGCCAGGAGTGCTTGTTTTGTTCTTATGAATCTTAGGGAGGTGTTAAAAGGTTGGTAGGCGTGGATGTTTACAGCTGAGAAAGGCATATTCTTCACTCTTTAACATGCCTCTTTGACGCCACTTGGCGATAAGCTTTTGATACCCTTCCACACTACTCTCACATTCTCTTTTTGTGATCTTCACGTAGCTGGAGGTGTCATTCAGTTGTTTGAGTGCTTCTTTTCGATAATTCTCTGCTGTTAAGAGCACTATATTACCGCCCTTATAGGATGGTTTACATACGATGGTTTGATCTTCTTGTAGACCTTTCACTGCTTCCCTTTGTTTCTTTGTAACATTGCTTTTGATTCTTCTCTTGTCCTTTTTGGTTCGTAATTTCATCAGATCCTTCGTTGCAGTCTGTGAATATATTGATGGCATCCATAGGCATTTGTGGAATAAATTTGGATGTGGGTTTAAATGGACTTCTTGGACCCACTTGAGTGATTCCTAACTGTTCAGCTCTGTCTGTATCTCTAGAAGTTTCATCTCTATTAGGATTCTCTTCATTCTGTAAATCTTCCAGAATGGCCAGTGTCTCCAGATCATTCACTGTCAGGAGATCCATGTCCATATCTATAGTTCTGGTTTGTCTTTCTCTACATCCACGTCCTTTTAATTTAAAGAACTTGTACAACTTGATTTTCCTGGAAAATTTAAAAAGGTCAATCCTTGTTTGAGTATACTCAAATTTTTTTGAGGGACAAAAGTTGAGTCCTAACCGCAAAAGTGATTCTTCAGTCAATTTCCTCGGTGTCAAATTTACAATCGTCAGGATTTCAGTTATTAGTGTTTGTTCCCCCGTTTGCTTCGGGTGACTAGTGGCGAATCGCTGTTGTCGCTTCCTCCAGCCGCCTCTCCTCGTTGTTCGTTTACTCTTTGGTCTGGTGGTTTTCCTCTTCCTCCCCTGCTCCACGTCTGTCTGATCAGACAAAATTCCTCGTGAAAAGGGGTGGATGGTTCATTGGTTCCAGCTCGTGCTCCGCTCTCCTCACTTGACTGGTCGGTATCTGTGACATCAGATTCAGATGTCTCCCTTTGTTCCACAGTCGTGCGTTTCTTATTGCTCAACAATTGCCGGCGCTGCTCATTGAATCTTTTTGCAAACGTAAGGACTCGCCCTAGCTCATAATCTCTTGCGTCACGTTTGAATTTTTCTTGTTTTCTATGCTTGATCTTTTGTTCATAACTCAATAGACATTTTTTCATTCCTGTTTTCAATTCCTCTTGTCTTGTTTGTTTTTCTCATCATTTTTGGCAATTTCACTCTCAAGAATGCTTATTTCCTGAAGGGACACTGCCTCCCACCATTTTCTGATCTCCCTCTCGTAGAGCCTTTCCAGTTTCATAAACTTTGTTTTTAGCTCATCCCCTCCGTATGCTATATGGCCACCACCGCTCTCTTTCTTTTGAGAATCTCCTTTCCTTTAAAAAATGTCCACTGCCGCCTCACGGCGTGCCGCTTCACTAAACATATCGAGAATTTTGTGTACAAATACACTCAGTCATGTACTTCTGCTCCCTCGCCCTACCGCCTTACTCCCAGCGCTCAAATGTTTGAATACGTGAAGATCTTCTTACCAGTACTCAATGCCGACACTTGAAGCGAACTTCCGATTCATGGACTTCGGTACTTCGAAACTACGGCCACCGGTGAGCTAATTTGTTGTATTCGATATTTTAAGGCGGCGGTGCAGGGAAAAATATCTACAGCTTCATCATGTCGCCTCCGTCTCTGCACTCGTGGGCGGGTGCTGTGTAAGCGACGGCAAAATCGCACTTCTATATCAAAGCTACAGGGTACAAAATTACCAGCACTCGCGGGAGCAGGTTAGCCCAGATTTTATTCAGGTATAAGTACACACAGACGCGTTTCGGCAACCGCCTTTCTCAATGATGGTGGGTGCCATGCGACGACGTCAATAAATACACAGTTCATTAGTTGTTTGCGAAATTCATCAACATCAACAACGGACCTGTAATCAAATGTCCACCTAATTTTCTCATTTCTGCCATCTTGGAGCGTGCATTTCTGTTCACATTGCATCGTTATTACAGTACTTTGATATGTGCAAATTTTGTTTTGCATTTTAATGCCCTGAATGGGCGATTACCATTTATTCATTGAGATGTCACTTGTGTTAGACACCCTATAATTTCACGTATCAAGCCCCGTATGGGCATTGTAGGTGCTCGCACAACTACTTTATCATGAAACAACTCACAATCAAAAGCTTGTATATATATATATATATACAACCGCCAAACGGTGCTTGCGCACCGTAATCGCCTTTACCCCTTCCTCTCCTCAGCGGCGGTCCACAGTCAGGGGCGAGCCTCATAACATCAAAACAAACGCCGCTTCCGATAAAGAACAGCTACTGTGGACACAGTTTCTTTAGAAAGCAGTTTTAATGAATCAATCACCAGCTCGACGCGTTTCGGGAGCAAGGGAGTGTTTCCCGAAACGCGTCGAGCTGGTGATTGATTCATTAAAACTGCTTTCTAAAGGAAACTGTGTCCACAGTAGCTGTTCTTTATCGGAAACGGCGTTTGTTTTGATATATATATATATATATATATATATATATATTGCATATATGTATATATTGCATATATGTATTAAGCATAAACCATTACAGGCTGGGTTTAGAGAGAACACAAGTACTATTGATCAAATATTTAGGTTCTTAATTATCTTATGGAAATACATGACCATCAAGAGAGAACACAAATACATAGTATTTGTGGATCTATGTGCAGCCATTGATCTCATTCCGAGAGGAAAACTGTGATCAGTTCTTGAGCAGATGGAGGTCCCTTAGAACCTATTACATACTATAATAAGGCTCCACACTAACAACTATGCTCAAGTAAGATGGGGCCAAAAGGGCGAACTGACTGAACATGTTAGTGTGGACAGGGGAGTGCAACAAGGCTGTGTATCAGGACCAACCCTGTTTACCCTATGCATCAATGGGATGATAGAATCTCTGATTGTTTGTAATGGTGATTCTCCCATGATTGCAGGTCAGAATATTTCGTCATTGTTGTTTGCTTACAATACCTTATCAGTCTCAAAATCCCCTATGGAGTTCCAAAACGTACTTGATCGATTTTTACTTTTCTGCGTAGAAAATTGAGTTGGATTTCAATGTAGCTAAAACGAAATTTATGCCTTTTTAACCCACATAGGTCTTTTAGAGGCAAAGGTAAATTGGCAATACTTACCTGGATCAAGCAAAGTAATTTGACTACCTACGGGTCAGGTTCACAAATACATTAACATGGTCACTACAAATAGCCAAGAGCCAGCTGGCACTCCACAACATGTAAGTACTGCTATATTCAAAAAGCTGAAAATGTCTAATTGTAGACCAGTTGTACCAGCAATAGAAATTTACAGGGCAAAGGGCATTGGAGCAGCGCTGTATGGCGCTGAACTATGGGGTGTGACCAGCATAGGGGGCATTGAAAGAGCGGGGAACACCTTTATGAGATCTGCATTCTCACTCCCTCGAAAGGCGCCCCTAATCCCCATCTGGTTGGATCTTGACCTAAAAAATATAGCGCATGTGTCTGCATTTCGATCTTTAGCTTTTTGGATTAGAATATGGACCAATAGTTCACCACTTTTTTTGAGACAATCATTCATTGAGAAAATTATACTTGATTCCAAGGGTACCATTCCGTGACTTAAATATATCAAGAAGTGGCTGATTAGACTAGGGATGATTGAATTGCGGTCCAACCCAGAGTGCAATCAGAAAAAATCTCTAATTTGTTTTAAAAAGAGATACTGGGACTACATTAATAAACAGTGGCTTTGAGGTACTGTTGGGGAGATAACTGGAAGATCTCTTGTCTTTGAAGACAGAATGAAATGTGAGGATTTTCTCAACCGAATTGAACACGATCGGGACAAATCATTGTATCTGGAATTTAGATTTGGTATTCTACCATAGAATGAGTTCCGTAGTAGATGGAAGGTTTGTAATGTCACCCCAAACTGCCCTTCATGTTTGGTCAAAACTGAAACAGTGGATCATTTTCTGTTCTTCTGCCCCAAGTACATTGAGATCAGGAAAGTATGGCTAATTCTGATCTGTTGCATGTCCACCAGACATTAAAAAGATACCCTTAGAATCCTTAAAAGCGACAGCATGGAATGGTTAGTGTTCACCATGTCTAGTTATTATGCCTGGTGGCTGAGATGCAAAATAGGGAGTAATTTGTAAAGTTAGGATTTTGATTATTTTATCATAATGAATTGTATTTTGTCTGGATTAATCCAGGGAATTATAAGGTTTTAAAAAATCTGCTAACTGTAGAGATCTCCTTAGTACATGGCCCTGTCCACCTGTTACTGAATACATTATAGCTCCATCCGGTGGGGGGACAGGGATGGACATAGAGGTAGAATTAAGTCAATCTACGTTACCTGAGGATATATATAATGCACTACTCTGTCAATTGCTGCCTAGTTCTTAACAGTTATGCTTTCCTTGATTTTGTATATCATTGTTGCCTGATTGGGGATGTGCAGCGACTACTGCGTTTTTGGGTTGCATTCTATGAAGGGGTTTTTGCCTCACGACTTGATTTGTCACCCACTATGCACCATGTGTTCCTTCAAGTGATTGTACTGTATGTGTTGTTACACACGTCCTGAAATAACAACAAGTAAAAAAAACAAATTCAACCATGTATGACTCTTCCATTAATTGTGAAGTATTTAGTAGTGTGTAACATGATTAAAGTACTTTCTTGTTACATTAAAAAAAACTGTAGAGATCGCAAATCTAAATTTGAATGCTGCAAAAATGAAATACATTTGCATGTTATGGACCCAGAGCATCAATACTGAGGGACTGGTTCTATATGCCTGTCTTTTCATTATTCATTGTGACTGAGAAGTATTAGTTGGTTTTAACCTATATTATTGGACATGTGATTAATCTGTGATAAAGATCTATGCCTTTCATGTTTCATCTAGAGGGCACTTAGGTCCTTAAGAAATTTGTCAGTCCTACATGGGTTGCCCATAAGTTAGACCCTCGTTCAAGCATTTTTGCATATGTCTATAGGGATTAAGAAATGATTATAATTTACTATTTTCGAGTAAATGTCTGTTTTAAGCTATTTTATGGATTTAAAGGTGTTTTCATGATGATTGTATTTATATGATGTGCTTTTATGGTTCTTTTAAAAACCGATTAAAGAATATACTGCTACTACTATATTAAGCGTATAATTTTATTAAAATCAAAAGGTCGTGGCAAAATCCAGTTCTAATAAATAGCGCCCCTGCCTGTTATTGAACCAGCTCACTAAGTTGCTTTCTTGCTAGCCTAAGGTGAAATTTATGTGGCGCTCTTTCAAAGAACATAACGACAAATGGTGTTGCCATTTTTAGGTTGAGCCTGGGCATCGCATGCGCTGCTCTGCAAGGCATGCTGTATTTAGTTAGGGATTTGAACCTCCGCCCACTCTCCGCCCATATTTTTCATTGGCTTTTGTCGTTGTCATTTGTAAATGCTGGCTTCTGATAACTTAATCGCTTTGTTAGTCTCTCCTTAGTACCGCCTTGTCTTCATTTGAAACCTCCCATGAGGACTAGCCCTTTTACTTCTGTTGCTACACGGTATGTTTTATTTCATCTGTAAGCACTATTTTCTTTAATGGTTTTTTCCCAACTGCAGGAACGACGTGCTTTCCTTACATTCAGCACGACATGCGCGCTTTCACTTTCCAAGCAGCTGGGACAATGGCTGCCGCTTCTTTGCAATGCCATAGGTCTCGCATTACGAGAGTTTGAGCTATTGGCTTTGTAAATGCCAAAAGCTCAAACTCTCGCAAATGCGAGACCTATGGCATTGCAGATATTTTTTTTTGTTGTCAAAGCCCCCATGCCGCACTTTTACGTGCATGAAGGCTGTGCCCCTTTCTTTAAAAAAGCTGTGTCTAACAAAAGGTGCGCGGCCGCTATCAAAGTGAAACTGCAGCATGGGGGCTTTGACAACAAAAAAAATATTTGCAATGCCATAGGTCTCGCATTTGCGAGAGTTTAAGCTATTGGTATTTACAATGCCAATAGCTCAAAGTCTCAAAAAATGCAAGACCTATTGCATTGCAAATGCTTGTTAAATGCAGTGATGAGGGCAGCAAATGGTTTGATGCAATATCATGCTTGTGCTTCTCCAGCTTTCCACATAGGTTTTCACTGCGTTCAGACACATCCAGTGTACCCGCCTGCAATCTGTCGTTCTCACAAACGTGAAGTTTCACACCATCTGATGCCGTAGATCATTAGCACGTGTTAGACACACTTTAAAAAAAAAAAATTACTGAGTTTTATATAGCGCGAACGTGACCCAATTTGGGTATGAGAGCACTTTACACGAGCACCAGTTGCGTTACATGAGGACACATTCATTTTTTGTTAGGCACGGGGACATTAAGTGATTTGCCCAGAATCACAGGATGTTGTGCGTCCCTGCTGAGACTCGAACCTGGTTCCCCAGCTCCGAGGTCGACCACCCTAGCCGTTAGGCCAACTCCTCTCCCCAACATTCATTGGAACACATAATCCGAGGAGTTTGTTTACTATGTCCATTCTCAAGTTCAGAGACTGAGGGGCTGTTGTGAGCACCATTTCTCAAACCAGCCTCGTGCACACAATTCATAGAAAAGCAGGCACTGGAGCAATAATAATAAAAATAATATGGAGCCCCAGTGAGTGTAACGAATCCAGCGCTTGGAAGGGAGTAACTGTCAAAGCAGGAGTAATACTGGTGGGTTGTTGTGTGTCACTGTTATTTAGTCTGGACTGCCTTTATTGCAGCCGTGGAATGCCTGCCATTTAGGAGCTGCGTTTAACAGTCTTTTTTAAATTAATTCTTTGTGTACTTGTCTGTATGACAGATGTCTGTGTGAATGCTGTTGTGCAGAAGATTCTAGTGTTACATTGTAAACGTAGTGACGCCAATGAAAAAGCTCTTATTGCTTGCCTTTTGTAGATTTTTTGTTTTTCTTTGGTTAAAACACAAATACAAATGTTTTTAAAAAATGACATAAAATGATAAATACAGATGGCAAAAATATATAATTTAATTGTAAAGCGGTTCAAATTACCAAGATCTGGGAAAGAAAGCATATTTATTGCAAACAACAACAAAAGAAAGTTTTACACCCAAGAAATGGTGTGGAAATTGTTTACAAGCTACATAGTTACAACTAGGGAAAGTGGAAGCATTTAATATATTGATTCTATAAAGAAGGGCACTGCAAATTAATGCTTTTACTTTGAATATGGGTCGCCGTGCTGTGAATGGGAGATCAAGGTCTGACACCGAAGGGACACACTCATTTAACTGTGCTCCAGGGACGGGTTTCATTGACTATATCCTAGTAGATGTAAGAGCCTGGCCACTAGTGATTGATTTTCTGGTAGTGCAGCGACATTATAGTGATCAAAACGCTTTCGTTCTTGAGGCTGACTTTCCTGCACTTAGTAAGATCACTGGTATTGAAGCCCCCCCTTGATTACAGGCTGCATGTGGCAAGTAACATGCGCAGAGTAAAATGGGTGAGTATAAAGGACTCGGAGGAGCGGTTGGGGGAAATCTATTCCTTGGTAGCCTATGGCTTAAGGGATCTTTTAAATGTTGAGAGCGGTTTGGGTGAGTAGATAGAGAGGAACTCGATCTGTACAATTCACAACAATCTATCTATTAAGCTTAAGGACATATTTTTTGTTACGTCCAAAAAATCCCTTGGGAAGCGGCCGCCACAGTCTTGGTATAATGGAGAGTGCCAGAAAGCTAGGTCTGCCATATTGATTGTAATCTGGAAACAAGACAGGGTGGGAATTAAAGCCCAGAGGCCATTGTATAAGCAGGCCATCAGAGTAGCTAAAAGGGAATGGGAAGAGCAATGGTGGGAGGATATACTGGCCGCCTTCAGGAAAGGGGACCTCCGCACCTTTTGGAATTTGGTCTTGAAGGGATGTAGGGGGGCGTATACCCAGCGATGCCCAATGTGTTGACAGCAGACTGGGTTACACATTTCTCCTCCCTCTACTCTATGAAAGTTGATGCAAACCCTTCCCAGCAAAGGATAGTGGGCATTTAACCCCGGGAGAGGAAGGAGCATCCTTACATGGACACACATCTAACCCAATACCCCTAGAGGATGTAATAGTGGCTATTTCTAGGATATTTTTAGAGAACAGTGGTCCCTTGGAAATCTAAAGTACGAGAGGTTTGATAAAAATATAGACCCAATCAGTGCTATATTGTCCCACTCACTTTATTGTTTGTTAATTCTTACAATTTGTTGTTACATTAAATATTGGACCTCAGTTCGGCTGGACACGTCATTTAACAATATAGCACTGATTGGGTCTATATTTTTATCAAACCTCTCGTACTTTAGATTTCCAAGGGACCACTGTTCTCTAAAAATATATTAGTACCCAAGGCCCCTGGCAGACTCTATTTGGGTTCCCTTGTTTTTTCAAGCATATTTCTAGGATAGCACCAAATAAAGCCCCTGGGTTAGACAAAATACCAAGAGACCTGTACAGGAGTCAAATAGATGTTTGGGGTTGAGCTCCTACTAATATTTACCAGCATCCTGGGTGGAGCGCCAATCCCTCCTACATGGGGAGGGGCCGAGATAATCCTCATTCATAAAAAGGGATCTCCAGCTGATCCTCATAATTACAGGCCCATCAGTCTAATTGACTGCTCCAAAGACATTTTTTGTAGTATACTCCTTGATCGGTTGCAACTATGGATGGGAGAAAAAGAAATTCTGTCACCCGTCCAGGCAGCATTCAGGGAAGGTTTTAGTACAGTGGACCAGGTCTTCCGGTTCCAATTAATTTTCTGGACAACGGTGGTCCTAAACAAAGGCAGTATATGCATTTCGTTTGTCGACCTACGTTTGGCATTTGATTTGGCACCTCATACGAATCTATGGCAGGTTTTGGCTGATTTGGGTGTTCCTGGTGACCTGTTGACGTTATTAATGAGTTTGCACAGCAATAGTTTTGCTCAAGTCCGCTGTGGATCCTCGGGTGAACTGACGAACCCTTTTTCTCTTGATCAGCGGGGTAAGACAAGACTGTGTCCTTGTCCCCACCCTCTTTTCCCTTTATGTAAATGATTTGATTTCCTTCCTGAATAATTGTGAAGGTGACTTGCCAAGGTTGGCTAATATTAAGATTACAGCATTGATGTTTGTGGACGATACCCTCCTCATATCAAAAACACTGATGGGGTTACAAACACTTCTCTGTAGTTTTGAGAGATTCTGCATCCAGGGGGGTCTTGAGATAAAAGTAGACAAACAAAATTCATGATCTTAAATCCCAGTCATTCTACTCGAGCTAATCCCAAGCTAAGTGGGATTCCCTTAGACTGGGTTAGTGTTTTTGACTACCTGGGACTGACCCTCACCAAGGATTTTGATTGGAAGTGTCATATTGAAAACAGAAGGCTTAAATTAACCCAATATACTGGGGTGTTGACAAGAGCACAAAACAACTCCCTTTTCCGTCCAATCTCCCCAGCAATACAAATATATAAAATGCAGGCACTAGGAGCTGCCCTATATGAGGCTGAGTTCTGGGGGCACAAGGATATCTCAGCTTTGCTACTTAGTGAGAACCGCTTCCTACGTCAGCTATTGGGACTACCAAATAGCACACCACTACTACCACTTAGATTTTTTTTTTTTTAACAAAGTTTTATATAGCGCGAACTTGACCCGAAGGTATTGGGTATCAGAGCACTTTACATAGCTCCAGTTGCGTTACATGAGGACACATACATTTTTGTTAGGCACGGGGAGATTAAGTGATTTGCCCAGAATCACAGGATGTTCAGCGTCATTGCCGAGACTCGAACCCAGTTCCCCAGATTTGAGGTCGACCGCCCTAGCCGTTAGGCCAACTCCTCTCCCCAACTTGACCTGGGAGTAAGGCCTATCACTGAGTGTAAGGGCTCAGGCACTTACATTTTTGGAGACAGATCTGGGCCTTGCTAGAACTGTATTCCTATTGAGATGGCCTTAAAGAAAGTGTTAGGGATCCAAGGGTCGGTGAAGCATACCTTGGATAAAATATATCAAAGATACTTTGACCAAGGTAGAGTCTATGGAACTGTGGACAGAGGAGGTACTGGCAATACAAAATGGACCAACTGCTGGCATACTCGTGATACGGCACCCTGACCAACTCTTTCCTCATGATCAAGGAAGACTACAGCTTGGAACAGTTTTGAGATGAAATAGAGCCTCCTCTTGCCTGAAAGTTCTACATGCAGTTTAGTTACAGCACCCTACCAATAGCCTCTTTTACTTGCAAATCTGCAAGTAAACAGAACCCTACTGGATATACCTGCCCTAGCTGTGGGGCAGATAGGGAATCGAAAGTGCATGTTCTGTTCTTTTGCCCAACTTATGCTAAAGGCAGGAAATAGTGGACTATTCTTGTTTGTCAGCTTTTTAGGGTCCGGGATTGTCTAATTGCTTTTTGAATTTTAAAAACTGAAGTTAGACAAAGTGTGGACTTCACTGTATCCCACTTTTTATTTCAATATGGAGGATTAGGCAAAGGATATGCCTCTAAATGTTTGCTTATTTTAACTAATGTATTTATAATCTATAAGCAGTTTTATCCAGTCATATGTATATTGTATGTATTTGTTTTTTAATATTTTTTAATATTTTATGGGGTTTAATTCATGTTATGTCATTTTATCTGTTTCACTTTTATGGCATATAGCCGAAATAAAGTTAATGAAGAAAAGAAAGATTTTATAAAAAACTTGGCAAACTGGTAAAATGATTTGGGGTCATATGTACGAAAGTTTGGCTTTGCGATTTCCAAATAGTGAATATGTAGAAATCGCTATTAGGGAATCACAAAATGAAATGTAGGTAGGACTGGATTCCTCTAATAGTGATTTGTACAGATTCGCAACCGCAAATAGGAAATCGCTATTTTGGAAATCGCAAAATTGCAATTCCCATATAAGAAATCTCAATATAGAAAAAGTCGCATTTTGGATGTAGAATGATGATGTCAGACCAGGAAGTTTAGAAATACAGGGTTTGGCCACAACCCAGAAGTCTAAGAAGGTGCTGGAAGAAAGGAGTACTCCTGGCTCACTACTCAAAGTACTTTTTGGCAATTCCGGGAGAACACCATGTCCAAGAACGATGGGGACAAGAATTGTGGCAGCAGGAAGCGCAAAGTCAAATTTTCAGAAATGGAGTTGGAGCTTCTAACAGAAGAATGTGTGGCACATATGGGCCAGCTCTTTGGGAAGCCATCTATTTTACTGTTCCAGAATCCCAGAAGACCAAAATATAGAACAGCACTCTGGAGAAGGTCAACTCCCTTGGTGTCATCCAGATGACCATACCACAGATCAGGAAACACTAGTATGGCTTGAGATCCCCACAAAAGATAAGATGGCAAGCAGGATGGCTGAGGCTCGTGGCGCAGGTGGTGGACCCTCAAAACACCCCTCTCCCACTCCAATGGAAACACTGATGGAGGGGACCCTTGAACCAGAAAGTGTGGTGAGAGTGTCAGACATTGACACCTCCAATCCTGCAGGCACCAGCCAGGGTAAGTCATCATTCCTTTAATTACTGTACATAACATATTGTTTGTAATTCCTCATGTACAGCATCACACTTTAAAAAAAAACTCCAGTTAGATGTTTGCTGTACCTTGGCAATGCATTATGGGAGTTGCAGTACATTCAAGTTACATAGTGTACTGTGTGCTGATAAATACACTACACATCTATGTACATTATATACATGTCCCAAACACATAACTCACACTTTACAATACTGTGAACAAACATGAACAATTTATTTACACTAACTATTTACATATATATCCACACACCACACCCAGGATGTGACAGACATTAATATTGAGGCTGCTGAAGCTACAAACACACAAGTGGAAATGGAGGACAGCACAATTGCAACTCCTATGCCCATTACTCCAACTCCTCGGAGAGCAAACTGGGCACCACTACCAGACTTTGAGGACGGTGATGAGGAGCAATCCAGAACCAGGAACACAACTACAGAAGTGGGCAGGACACACAGACATCATAGAGTCCAACAACCAACAGTCCCCAATGATGACACGGCAGAAAGTTCTCCTTTGTTTGGTGGCCTGGTGAAATCCATCATCTCAGTACAGCGCCTGCAAGCCAAGCAGATTCAGACTGTTAATAGGCATCTGCAAAGCATGTCTTGGTCAGTGCTGCAATTGCAGAAGGGCCAAGACCGTTGGTTTGCTGCCATGGTGAAGGAACACCGCCTGCAAAGACGCAGGCACAGGCAGTACATGGCACGCTATGATGCTTTCGCTCGGTCAATAAATCGATTGGCAGTTGAGACAACCAGTCTTGCAAGGAGAACTGTCAACATTCAGAATAAAATGAGGCACTGCTGCCAGGATGTTGTATGTGGGTTAGTGTAGGTAACCACAGCCCTTGAAAACATACAGACACACAACCTGTCTGTCCCTAACATTTTGCTGCCACCTGAGAGTGAAGACAGCTATAGCATCAGTGCCACATCTGGGCAAGAAGGATGCAGTACCAGGCAGACATGCTGAAACACGGCAGGTATTGACATATCCCCTCCTCCACAGTCCAGTCGGGCTGAGAAGCAAACCGGCAGCAGAGGATGTAAAACGTAGACAATGTAGACGCTAAGAATTATGAGGCTACTTAGTAAAGTTTGTTTTTTATAGTTTGTTGCACTGTTGACACAATAGTACATCTTCTGTGGATACAATCGAGGATGAAGATTTACATTGTTGCAAACTGAATAAAAGCTGATCTTTAAGTCATTAAATCATTACTCTCATGTGTGTTGTCTATTTCTCTGATGTGCTCATTGTTCGTACCTTAAAAATAGTTGTTGGTGAGCTCTGTACATTGAGCTCGATCCTCTGCTACACGTGTCCCATCCTGCTGTATCTGTAGTGGTGGTAGTTCCTCATCTGAGTCAGAATCTGGCTCTATGTCGTTGTTGTGCAGACCCTTCCTCATGGCTATATTGTGGAGAATTACACATGTGGCTATGATTTTGCAACACTTCGCAGGTCTGGAAAGCAGTGTTCTACCAGTCTTGTGGAGACATCAAAATCTAGACTTAAGTATACCAAAGGTACGTTTGATTATAGATAGTGTTGACTTATGTGCTCTATTGTACTACCTTTCACTCCTTGTTCTTGGTTTCAGGTATGGTGTCACTATCCAAGGGTGCAATGCATATGCACTGTCTCCTTAAATAGTCTGAGAAACCATTAAGTCACATTACATACACACTTTTGGACAAAGTATAAATTGAGTTTTCAATTCTATTACCAATTAAAAAGCCATCACCAAAGTCACCCTGAGACAGATGGTTATGCATTCCAGTGTGGCAGAACATAAAGGAGTCAAGTGTGCTGACTGGGAATCTGGCTGCAAGGTCAGTTAGGATGCATGAGGCATCACACACTACCTGTACATTTAGTGAATGTGTGCTTTTCCTATTTCTCTAAATAAATTCATTTGCAGAGGAGGGGGTAATATGGCAATATGTGTGCCATCAACACAGCCAATTATATTGGGAAACTGTGCTACCCTTAAAAACATTAATTTGGTCTGCTGCATATATTGGGGAGTAATTGGTAAACATATATATTGGTTAACTTTGCTAATCATGATGTCTAGAAAACTGTAAAAACCAAAAAGCACGTTGTGACACTCCCCCGGCCACTGCTATGACTCCCAGGTAACTGCCTGAAGCCAAAGGTGCTGACAACACAATACCTGCACATGTGGGGGGATTGCATTGCTTCTGACTGTTAGGGTCTGCAGCTGAGGTTGTAACTCAGCAATTAAATCCAGAATTACCTCACTACTGAGTCTGTACTTCTGTCTTGCTTCATACTCCCAGATAACGTAAAATACCACTGCCCCACACGGTGGCTCAAACACGACGAAGCAATAGACACAACACAAAATCCCCTGGAAAGGGATTTCACTTTATAAAATTAAGCACATCAAAGACTCTCTTTTCAGAATAAGGCTTCGGGTTTTATTTATGCAATGCTCTCTAACAGAAAGGCTTTCCCAGATGTGAAATGAACAACATTCAAATATATATATATTGGAATCGTAACTTACCCTGCTACGGTATTCACCATCCTGTTGCATGCTGGTAGCTGTGGTCTCACATTTGACTACAGCTGCTTTGAGTTAGCAGGGTCAGCTGGTCTCCCATTAATGGGAGGGCCGAAGAACGAACTAAGGAGGGAGAAGGTGCAATCTGGTGGTGAACGGCGTCTGAGGAAGGCTAAGGAAGCCGAAATGCATTACGCTGCACCATGACAGTGAATAAAGGGTTCCTGAAGAAATCCCGCTGTGTCCTTGGTCTACTTTTAGTTAAGTGGTCTTCTTCGCTACATTACCGTGTCTGCCAGGAGCACGTTACAAGGACCCGTCCAGTGAAGAGTCCCGGGTTTTAGCTTGCAATGAACTTTTTGTGAATCAAGGGATTGATTATCCCGGGACCGCCACGAGAACGGGCCATGCAAGTGGCCACTGCCAGGAGGCAGCCTGTGACTTCACGGGGGGGAGTGCTCACTGTAGTTTCTCTCCACGGCCCGGTCTGAACTGTGATTGTGGCTTGGGCGTTGGGCACTCGAGGGAACCCTGGACACTCTTATATGGACGGCACCCGCCACTACATGGCCCCCCCTTACAAGGCAATTCCAGCGCTTATTGGAATCGTAACTTACCCTGCTACGGTATTCACCATCCTGTTGCATGCTGGTAGCTGTGGTCTCACATTTGACTACAGCTGCTTTGAGTTAGCAGGGTCAGCTGGTCTCCCATTAATGGGAGGGCCGAAGAACGAACTAAGGAGGGAGAAGGTGCAATCTGGTGGTGAACGGCGTCTGAGGAAGGCTAAGGAAGCCGAAATGCATTACGCTGCACCATGACAGTGAATAAAGGGTTCCTGAAGAAATCCCCGCTGTGTCCTTGGTCTACTTTTAGTTAAGTGGTCTTCTTCGCTATATATATATATATATACAAAAAGAGAGATGCCACAGCGCAGTTCCAGATTCCAGACAGCCTTTATTGATTTGCTGGCTGCATGTAAGTGAACTCCTGACGCTTTTCGGTAGGATACCTTAATCATAGGACTAACTGCCTCACAAGCATCAGGTGTTTATATGTTCCAAAATCACGTGACATGTAGATAGAACTCAATGTCCCACAATACTGTTCTCACTGCAATACAATGTCCGTAATGCCAAGTGGTGTTAAGAAATTGCAGTGCTGTTTGTAATAGTAATAACAGTCACGGATACCTTTAAGAAATTGTTGCTTCGTTTGTAAAGTCAGTGTTCACAAACACAATCCATGTTGGTCGTCTGGAGCTTACCAAGATGAGGCGGTTGCCTCTCTTGTCACCCTTTCCTGCCTCCAACCCGGTAAGTATTCGGAAAATCCATTTCGTCCATCGGGAGGAAGGCGGGTCATGCCCTCCAATTTAAACCAACAACAAAACTCCATTGTCAAGGGCCCCAAACCCTGCAGGGCGGCCGTGGCTGACGGAGAAGGAGATCCCGGTAATTAAATGCAAAAAGAGAGATGCCACAGCCCAGTTACAGATTCCAGACAGCCTTTATTGATGTTACTGGCTGCATGTTAGTGAACTCCTGACGCGTTTCAGTAGGATACCTTAATCATAGGACTAACGGCCTCACAAGCATCGGTGTTTATATGTTCCAAAATCACGTGACATGTAGATAGAACTCAATGTCCCACAATACTGTTCTCACTGCAATACAATGTCCGTAATGCCAAGTGGTGTTAAGAAATTGCAGTGCTGTTTGTAATAGTAATAACAGTCACGGATACCTTTAAGAAATTGTTGCTTCGCTTGTAAAGTCAATGTTCACAAACACAATCCATGTTGGTCGTCTGGAGCTTACCAAGATGAGGCGGTTGCCTCTCTTGTCACCCTTTCCTGCCTCCAACCCGGTAAGTATTCGGAAAATCAATTTCGTCCATCGGGAGGAAGGCGGGTCATGCCCTCCAATTTAAACCAACAACAAAACTCCATCGTCGAGGGCCCCCAAACCTGCAGGGCGGCCGTGGCTGACGGGGAAGGAGATCCCGGTAATTAAATGCAAAAAGAGAGATGCCACAGCCCAGTTCCATATTCCAGACAGCCTTTATTGATGTTACTGGCTGCATATAAGTGAACTCCTGATGCGTTTCGGTAGGATACCTTAATCATAGGACTAACTGCCTCACAAGCATCAGGTGCTTATATGTTCCAAAATCATGTGAAATGTAGTTCGAACTCAATGTCCCACAATACTGTTCTCACTGCAATACAATATCCGTAATGCCAAGTGGTGTTAAGAAATTGCAGTGCTGTTTGTAATAGTAATAACAGTCACGGATACCTTTAAGAAATTGTTGCTTCGCTTGTAAAGTCAATGTTCACAAACACAATCCATGTTGGTCGTCTGGAGCTTACCAAGATGAGACGGTTGCCTCTCTTGTCACCCTTTTCTGCCTCCAACACGGTTTAAGTCTGTGCATTTTATGTTACTGATTATGTGTATTGTAATGAATGTATGTGTTATTGACATATAAAATACGGTATTAAGAGATATTTTATGTATTGTTTGAATTAATATTGGCCTTTATATTGTAACAAACTATGGTTTTAACTATTGTAATCCTTATGTTTTTTTTTTTTAGAGTGTTACACTGAGTTCATATTAAAGTAGTGCGTAGTATATGATGTGTGTATTGTGAGATTTGCAACAACTGTAATTCTATAATTGCCATGGGGTTTGTTTTTCATTGCACTATTGCCCTGCCCTAGGAATTGTTATATCAATTCAACAGGGGGTCCTTGTTAATTTCATTACATTGAGTTCTATCTACATGTCACGTGATTTTGGAACATATAAACACCTGATGCTTGTGAGGCCGTTGGCCCTATGATTAAGGTATCCTACCGAAACGCGTCAGGAGTTCACTTACATGCAGCCAGTAACATCAATAAAGGCTGTCTGGAATCTGGAACTGGGCTGTGGCATCTCTCTTTTTGCATTTAATTACCGGGCTCTCCTTCCCCGTCAGCCACGGCCGCCCTGCACTGATGGGGGCCCTCGACGATGGAGTTTTGTTGTTGATATATATATATATAACAGAAAATATGCACAATACCTGGGTCCACTCTCGTTTGTTTGGAGCAGCAGATGTGAGCGAGGAATCGTTATATATATATATATATATATATTATCTACTGGCGGTCGCCAGTAGATAGTTATAGTTAGGACCTATTTTTCATAGGAAATCCGCGACATTCTATTTGAAATAACTCTTGCGTCGGTTGACGAATCTTCGCGAAATTTTCAAACTTTATGGCCCGCTCCGGTCCGCTCCTACCCTGAAAGTCTCAGGGTGATTCGTCAAGCGGGGGCCGAGAAAAAGGGGGGTCCCAAAACGTGTTTTTCCCATTCATTTTCCCATAGGAAACTTTAGACACGGCTACAGCCCGAACTGCTGAACGGAATTACACCAAATTTGGCAAAGAGGTAGTTCTTGGTTCAGAAAGAACCCTTTTGTTAAATGGTGTAAATCCGTTAAGTAGTTGCGGAGAAATTAAAAAATAAGAGTCAAAAATCAATTTCCCATAGGAAACTTTATGCAAGGCTACAGCCCGAACTGCTGAACGGAATTACACCAAATTTGGCAAAGAGGTAGTTCTTGGTTCAAAAAGAACCCTTTTTGTTAAATGGTGTAAATCCGTTCAGTAGTTGCTGAGAAAATCAAAAGTAAAAACACATATATATCTGGGCGGAGCCTAACCACACATGTCATCGTGAGATCTGATTGGCTGTCAGCACTTCATCCTGGAATTGCTGGCAGCCATCTTGGGACCAATATAAATGCATTGTAGTGAATCGAAGATTTTGAGGGTTACCAAAAGGAGAACTATAAAGGATGATAACAGACTTTAGTTACATTAGAATTCATTTGTTGATGGTACCATACTAATTTCAGGAATTGTGGTGTGTTCTAAGGTGATTTTACCCTGTGAAAAACCTTCTGCTGGGATATCATGAATCATGTTTGAGAGAAAACTATTTTCACATGCTTGTCCCATACAGTTTTGGAAGGTGCTCCAGAAGCTAAAATGAGAGCATATTTTCTGTAAATTCACATTATCTTTCTCAGTCATGTGAGAATGAAGTCTGACATTCTCAGTAAAACATGTACATCCAACAAGGGCAGAGACTGTCAGTTGATTCCTTTGTGTTCTACTGCAGCTTCCCAGAGTGTTCTAAAGAACAACTAGAGTGCTAACAGCCTTACTTATGACAAAAGTATGGCACACCTGAAGCCATCTTGATTGGAATAAACTGGTAACACTTAAAACATTTAATTTGAAAAGGAACAAAATGATGGGGTTCATCTTGTCATAGAAATTATGGTTAGTGCTCTGGAAAGAAAAATTAGGACATGTTTCAAGTGTGATCTCAAATATCTTCCTGTTATATTTCAACAGGAGCAGCCTGTCAGTTGATGCCTTTGTGTTCTACTGCAGCTTCCCAGAGTGTTCTAAAGAACAACTAGAGCGCTAACAGTCTTACTTATGACAAAAGTATGGCACACCTGAAGCCATCTTGATTGGAATAAACTGGTAACACTTAAAACATTTAATTTAAAAAGGAACAAAATGAGGGGGTTCATTTTGCCATAGAAATTATGGTTAGTGCTGTAGAAAGAAAAATTAGGACATGTTTTAAGTGAGATCTCAAATATCTTCCTGTTATATTTCAACAGGAGCAGCCTGTCAGTTGATGCCTTTGTGTTCTACTGCAGCTTCCCAGAGTGTTCTAAAGAACAACTAGAGTTCTAACAGCCTTACTTATGACAAAAGTATGGCACACCTGAAGCCATCTTGATTGGAATAAACTGGTAACACTTAAAACATTTAATTTAAAAAGGAACAAAATGAGGGGGTTCATTTTGCCATAGAAATTATGGTTAGTGCTGCAAAAAGAAAATTTAGTGCATGTTTTAAGTGAGATCTCAAATCCTCTTCTATTTCATTAGAAAATTCTGACATGCAGACTGAAACAATCACTTTCAATACCAGCAGTAGACTTCCAGTTAACTCCTTGGTGAGCAGTAGCTTTACTACAGTGATCTAATGAACAACTAGAGTAATAACATTCTGAATTTATGGCAAATGTGTGACACATCTGAATGCCTTCTTGATGGAATCAAAGTAAAAAACTGAAAGCATTTCCTACTGAGGAGACTGCAGTAAATGAGGAAATTAGGAAACTTCATAACAAAGAAGTCTTCCAAGATGGCCACCAGTGAAAAAGAGCCCAAATGTAGCACAAATATTACCCAGATGTAGCCCACATATAGCCCAATGACAAAAGTGTGCAAAACACTTGTTATTTTTAGTTTTTTTGCAGTTTTATGTAGTGCAGACTGGTCAGGTATTGGAGCGTTGCATCTTAAAACATGACCCCCTACACTACAAAAACACCACTGCACTACCCTAAACCCTAAAACACTACCCCAGCACGACCCCCTACACTACACAAGCACCACTGCACTATCCTAAACCCTAAAACACTACCCCCAGCATGACCCCCTACACTACACAAACACCACTGCACTACCCTAAACCCTAAAACACTACCCCAACACCACTGCACTAACCTAAATCCTAAAACACTACCCCCAGCATGACCCCTACACTACCCAAACACCACTGCACTACCCTAAAACATGACCCCCTATACTACACAAACACCACTGCACTACCCTAAACCCTAAAACACTACCCCAGCACGACCCCTACACTACACAAGCACCACTGCACTACCCTAAACCCTAAAACACTACCCCCAGCACGACCCCCTACACTACACAAACACCACTGCACTACCTTAAACCCTAAAACACTACCCCCAACACGACCCCCTACACGACCCAAACACCACTACACTAACCTAAATCCGAAAACACTACCCCCAGCACGACCCCTTACACTACACAAACACCACTGCACTACCCTAAAACATGACCCCCTACACTACACAAACACGACTGCACTACCCTAAACCCTAAAACACAAACCCCAGCACGACCCCCTACACTACACAAGCACCACTGCACTACCCTAAACCCTAAAACACTACCCCCAGCACGACCCCCTACACTGCCCGAACACCACTGCACTGCCCTAAACCCTGGAAACACCAGCCCCTGCACGACCCCTACACTGCCCGAACACCACTGCACTGCCCTAAACCCTGAAACACATAACCTAGCACGACCCCCTACACTGCCCGAACACCACTGCACTGCCCTAAACCATGAAACACCACCCCTTCACGACCCCTACACTGCCCGAACACCACTGCACTGCCCTAAACCCTGAAACACCACCCCCAGCATGACCCCTACACTGCCCGAACACCACTGCACTGCCCTAAACCCTGAAACACTACCCCCAGCAAGACCTCCTACACTGCCCGAACACCTCTGCACTGCCCTAAACCCTGAAACATCACCCCCAGCAAGACCCCCTACACTGCCCGAACACCACTGCCCTAAACCCTGAAACACCACCCCCAGCACGACCCCCTACACTGCCCGAACACCACTGCACTGCCCTAAACCCTGAAACACCACCCCCAGCACGACCCCCTACACTGCCCGAACACCACTGCACTGCCCTAAACCCTGAAACACCACCCCCTGCACGACCCCCTACACTGCACGAACACCACTGCACTGCCCTAAACCCTGAAACACTACCCCCAGCAAGACCCCTACACTGCCCGAACACCACTGCACTGCCCTAAACCCTGAAAAATCACCCCCAGCAAGACCCCCTACACTGCCCGAACACCACTGCCCTAAACCCTGAAACACAACCCCCAGCAAGACCCCTACACTGCCCGAACACCACTGCACTGCCCTAAACCCTGAAACACCAGCCCCAGCACGACCCTACACTGCCCGAACACCACTGCACTGCCCTAAACCCTGAAACACCACCCCCTGCACGACCCCCTACACTGCCCGAACACCACTGCACTGCCCTAAACCCTGAAACACCACCCCCAGCACGACCCCCTACACTGCCCGAACACCACTGCACTGCCCTAAACCCTGAAACACCACCCCTGCACGATCCCCTACACTGCCCGAACACTACTGCACTGCCCTAAACCCTGAAACACCACCCCCAGCACGACCCCCTACACTGCACGAACACCACTGCACTGCCCTAAACCCCGAAACACTACCCCCAGCAAGACCCCCTACACTGCCCGAACACCACTGCCCTAAACCCTGAAACACCAACCCCAGCAAGACCCCTACACTGCCCGTACACCACTGCACTGCCCTAAACCCTGAAACACCACCCCCAGCATGACCCCCTACACTGCCCGAACACCACTGCACTGCCCTAAACCCTGAAACACCACACCCAGCACGACCCCCTACACTGCCCGAACACCACTGCACTGCCCTAAACCATGAAACACCAGCCCCAGCACGACCCCTACACTGCCCGAACACCACTGCACTGCCCTAAACCCTGAAACACCACCCCCAGCACGACCCCCTACACTGCCCGAACACCACTGCACTGCCCTAAACCCTGAAACACCAGCCCCAGCATGACCCCGTACACTGCCTGAACACCACTGCACTGCTCTAAACCCTGAAACACCAGCCCCAGCACGACCGCCTACACTGCCCGAAAACCACTGCACTGCCCTAAACCCTGAAACACCAGCCCTAGCACGACCCCCTACACTGCCCGAACACCACTGCACTACCCTAAACCCTCAAACACCAGCCCCAGCACGACCCCCTACACTGCCCGAACACCACTGCACTGCCCTAAACCCTGAAACACCAGCCCCAGCAAGACCCCTACACTGCCCGAACACCACTGCACTGCCCTAAACCCTGAAACACCACCCCCAGCAAGACCCCCTACACTGCCCGAACACCACTGCACTAAGCCTGAAACACCACCCCCAGCAAGACCACCTACACTGGCCGAACACCACTGCACTGCCCTAAACCCTGAAACACCACCCCTGCACGACCCCCTACACTGCCCAAACACCACTGCACTGCCCTAAACCCTAAAACACTACCCCCAGCACGACCCCTACACTACACAAGCACCACTGCACTACCCTAAACCCTAAAACACTACCCCCAGCACGACCCCCTACACTACACAAACACCACTGCACTACCTTAAACCCTAAAACACTACCCCCAGCACGACCCCTACACTACCCAAACACCACTACACTAACCTAAATCCTAAAACACTACCCCCAGCACGACCCCCTACACTACCCAAACACCACTGCACTACCCTAAAACATGACCCCCTACACTACACAAACACCACTGTACTACCCTAAACCCTAAAACACTAACCCCAGCATGACCCCCTACACTACACAAGCACCACTGCACTACCCTAAACCCTAAAACACTACCCCCAGCACGACCCCTACACTGCCCGAACACCACTGCACTGCCCTAAACCCTGAAACACCAGCCCCTGCACGACCCCCTACACTGCCCGAACACCACTGCACTGCCCTAAACCCTGAAACACCACCCCCTTCACGACCCCCTACACTGCCCGAACACCACTGCACTGCCCTAAACCCTGAAACACCACACCCAGCATGACCCCTACACTGCCCGAACACCACTGCACTGCCCTAAACCCTGAAACACTACCCCCAGCAAGACCTCCTACACTGCCCGAACACCCCTGCACTGCCCTAAACCCTGAAACATCACCCGCAGCAAGACCCCCGACACTGCCCGAACACCACTGCCCTAAACCCTGAAACACCACCCCCAGCACGACCCCCTACACTGCCCGAACACCACTGCACTGCCCTAAACCCTGAAACACCACCCCCAGCACGACCCCCTACACTGCCCGAACACTACTGCACTGCCCTAAACCCTGAAACACCATCCCCAGCATGACCCCCTACACTGCACGAACACCACTGCACTGCCCTAAACCCTGAAACACTACCCCCAGCAAGACCCCCTACACTGCCCGAACACCACTGCACTGCCCTAAACCCTGAAACATCACCCCCAGCAAGACCCCCTACACTGCCCGAACACCACTGCCCTAAACCCTGAAACACCACCCCCAGCAAGACCCCCTACACTGCCCGAACACCACTGCACTGCCCTAAACCCTGAAACACCAGCCCCAGCACGACCCCTACACTGCCCGAACACCACTGCACTGCCCTAAACCCTGAAACACCACCCCCTGCACGACCCCCTACACTGCCCGAACACCACTGCACTGCCCTAAACCCTGAAACACCACCCCCAGCACGACCCCTACACTGCCCGAACACCACTGCACTGCCCTAAACCCTGAAACACCACCCCTGCACGATCCCCTACACTGCCCGAACACTACTGCACTGCCCTAAACCCTGAAACACCACCCCCAGCACGACCCCATACACTGCACGAACACCACTGCACTGCCCTAAACCCCGAAACACTACCCCCAGCAAGACCCCCTACACTGCCCGAACACCACTGCCCTAAACCCTGAAACACCAACCCCAGCAAGACCCCCTACACTGCCCGTACACCACTGCACTGCCCTAAACCCTGAAACACCACCCCCAGCATGACCCCTACACTGCCCGAACACCACTGCACTGCCCTAAACCCTGAAACACCACCTCCAGCACGACCCCCTACACTGTCCGAACACCACTGCACTGCCCTAAACCATGAAACACCAGCCCCAGCACGACCCCTACACTGCCCGAACACCACTGCACTGCCCTAAACCCTGAAACACCACCCCCAGCACGACCCCCTACACTGCCCGAACACCACTGCACTGCCCTAAACCCTGAAACACCAGCCCCAGCATGACCCCGTACACTGCCCGAACACCACTGCACTGCCCTAAACCCTGAAACACCAGCCCCAGCACGACAGCCTACACTGCCCGAAAACCACTGCACTGCCCTAAACCCTGAAACACCAGCCCCAGCACGACCCCCTACACTGCCCGAACACCACTGCACTACCCTAAACCCTCAAACACCAGCCCCAGCACGACCCCTTACACTGCCCGAACACCACTGCACTGCCCTAAACCCTGAAACACCAGCCCCAGCAAGACCCCCTACACTGCCCGAACACCACTGCACTGCCCTAAACCCTGAAACACCACCCCCAGCAAGACCCCCTACACTGCCCGAACACCACTGCACTAAAGCCTGAAACACCACCCCCTGCAAGACCACCTACACTGGCCGAACACCACTGCACTGCCCTAAACCCTGAAACACCACCCCCTGCACGACCCCCTACACTGCCCAAACACCACTGCACTGCCCTAAACCCTGAAACACCACCCCTGCACGACCCCCTACACTGCCCGAACACCACTGCACTGCCCTAAACCCTGAAACACCACCCCTCAGCACGACACCCTACACTGCCCGAACACCACTGCACTGCCCTAAACCCTGAAACACCACCCCCAGCATGACCCCCTACACTGCCCGAACACCACTGCACTGCCCTAAACCCTGAAACACCACCCCCAGCACGACCCCCTACACTGCCCGAACACCACTGCCCTAAACCCTGAAACATCAACCCCAGCAAGACCCCCTACACTGCCTGAACACCACTGCCCTAAGCCCTGAAACACCACCCCCTACACTGCATGAACACCACTGCACTGCCCTAAACCCTGAAACACCACCTCCAGCAAAACCCCCTACACTCCCTGAACACCATTGCTCTGCCCTAAATCCTGAAACACTAGCCCCAGCACGACCCCCTACACTGCCCAAACACCACTGCACTGCCCTAAACCCTGAAACACCACCCCCAGCACGACCCCCTACACTGCCCGAACACCACTGCACTGCCCTAAACCCTGAAACACCAGCCCCAGCAAGACCCCCTACACTGCCCGAACACCACTGCACTGCCCTAGACTCTGAAACACCAGCCCCAGCAAGACCCCCTACACTGCCCGAACACCACTGCACTGCCCTAAACCCTGAAACACCAGCCCCAGCATGACCCCTACACTGCCCGAACACCACTGCACTGCCCTAAACCCTGAAACACCAGCCCCAGCACGACCACCCACACTGCCCGAACACCACTGCACTGCCCTAAACCCTGAAACACCAGCCCCAGCACAACCCCCTACACTGCCCGAACACCACTGCACTGCCCTAAACCCTGAAACACCAGCCCCAGCACGACCCCCTACACTGCCCGAACACCACTGTACTGCCCTAAACCCTGAAACACCAGCCCCAGCACGACCCCCTACACTGCCCGAACACCACTGCACTGCCCTAAACCCTGAAACACCACCCCCTGCATGACCCCCTACACTGCCCGAACACCACTGCACTGCCCTAAACCCTGAAACACCACCCCCTGCAGCACCCCCTACACTGCCCGAACACCACTGCACTGCCCTAAACCCTGAAACACCACCCCCTGCACCACCCCCTACACTGCCCGAACACCACTGCACTGCCCTAAACCCTGAAACACCACCCCCAGCACGACCCCCTTTACTGCTCGAACACCACTGCACTGCCCCAAACCCTGAAACACCAGCCCCAGCACAACCCCCTACACTGCCCGAACACCACTGCACTGCCCTAAACCCTGAAACACCAGCCCCAGCACGACCCCCTACACTGCCCGAACACCACTGTACTGCCCTAAACCCTGAAACACCACCCCCAGCACGACCCCCTACACTGCCCGAACACCACTGCCCTAAACCCTGAAACACCACCCCCTGCACGACCCCCTACACTGCCCGAACACCACTGCACTGCCCTAAACCCTGAAACACCACCCCTACACTGCCCGAACACCACTGCACTGCCCTAAACCCTGAAACACCACCCCCAGCACGACCCCCTACACTGCCCGAACACCACTGCACTGCCCTAAACCCTAAAACACCACCCCCAGCATTACCCCCTACACTGCCCAAACACCACTGCACTGCCCTAAACCCTAGAACACTACCCCCAGCACGACCCCCTACACTACCCGAACACCACTGCACTACCCTAAACCCTAAAATACTACCCCCAGCACAACCCCTACACTACCCGAACACGACTGCACTGCCCTAAACCCTCAAACACTCCCCCAGCACGACCCCCTACACTACCCGAACACCACTGCACTGCCCTAAACCCTAAAACACTCCCCCAGCATGACCCCCTACACTACCCGAACACCACTGCACTGCCCTAAACCCTAAATCACTCCCCCAGCACGACCCCCTACACTACCCAAACACCACTGCACTGCACTGCCCTAAACCCTAAAACACTACCCCCCGCATGACCCCCTACACTACCCAAACACCAATGCACTACCCTAATCCCTAAAACACTACCCCCCGCAGGACCCCTACACTACCCTAAACCCTAAAACACTACCCCCGCACGACTCCCTACACTACCCAAAGACCACTGCACTACCCTAAACCCTAAAACACGACCTCCTACCCTACACAAACACCACTGCACTACCCTAAACCCTAAAACACTACCCCCTACACTACACAAACACCACTGCACTACCCTAAACCCTAAAAAACTACCCCAGCACGAACCACTACACTACCCAAACACCACTGCACTACCCTAAACCCTAAAAAACTACCCCCAGCAGTATCCCTACACTACCCAAACACCACTGCACTACCCTAAACACTAAAACACTACCCCCAGCAGTACCCCCTACACTACCCAAACACCACTGCACTACCCTAAATCACTACCCCCAGCACGACCTCCTACACTACCCAAACACCACTGCACTACCCTAAACCCTAAAACACTACCCCCAGCACGACCCCCTACACTACCCAAACACCACTGCACTACCCTAAACCCTAAAACACTCCCCCAGCACGACTCCCTACACTACCCAAACACCACTGCACTACCCTAAACCCTAAATCTACCCCCAGCATGACCCCCTACACTACACAAACACCACTGCACTACCCTAAACCCTAAAACACTACCCCCAGCACGACCCTCTTCACTACCTAAACACAACTGCACAATTTGTTACAGGCGTTGCAACGCAGGACTGTGGTGCTTACTGGAAGTACCTAGTGGGCTAGTTGGGCCCCAGGGACCCTCAGGATTCAAGGTGACCTAATCCCCCAACTTAAAACGCACCACGGGGCGCGTTTGCACAGTGGTGAAGGGAGGGGGCGGGGCCTCAGGTGACATGTGCGCAAACACGCCCTGTGGTGCGTTTTAAGTTGGGGAATTAGTTCCCTTTGAATCCTGAGGGACCCTGGGGGCCAAATAGCCCACCAGGTACCTTCATTAAGCACAACAGAGTTGCGTTGCAGAGAGGTGAAAAAGGTGCGTGGCCTCGGAACGCCTCTCTGCAACTCAGCTCTGTGGTCCTAACTGTAGGTACCTGGGGGCTAGTTGGGCCCCAGGGACCCTCAGAATTCAAGGGGACTTAATCCCGCAACTTAAAACGCGCCACGGGGTGCATTTGCACACATGTCACCTCAGGCCCCCTCCCTTCACCACTGTGCAAACGCGCCCTGTAACGCGTTTTAAGAGGTAGTTTTAATCCCCCTGCCCTATTATGTACTAGGGACTTGCAGAGGAGGTCATGCTAATCACAGGGTACCCCAACGCATAGTGTTCCCTAGTGTATGTAGGTGTTTTCACTGTATTCTAAGTGTCTTTTAGCATAGCAATGGCTCTGGTTAGTCAGAGTCAGTTACCACCAGTACCCGTCTGAAAAAGTTGTGGGCACAGGATGATTTTACAACAAGGCCTCTTTCTGCTCCTCTGTTGGTTCTTTCTGCACATCTTTTGCTTCTTTCTGTGCGTTTTTTTCTTCTTTCTTCACATGTCCTACCTCTGTAGGCATAGTTAGAAACTAGCATTTAAAAAAACCTTTGAAATTCACTTAAAAAATCATAGGTTTCAGGCACGTTATAGTTAGAAATTAGCATTTAAAAACCTTTGAAATTCACTGAAAAAACCATAGGTTTCAGACACGTTATAGTTAGAAATTAGCATTTAAAAAACCTTTGAAATTCACTGAAAAAACCATAGGTTTTAGGGACAGTTATAGTTAGTTGGACATTTCACTCGTACAAAACCATAGAAATTCCCCCGTTATAGTTAGTTCAGCTAACTATAACTCGCGCCCGCAATGCACTGCTGATGACGTCACATATTACATCACTCATGACATGGTCAGTGACATCACTGATGACATCACTGATGACATCTCAAATGACATCACTGATGACATCATCCATGTGATAATTTCATGCATTTTCTCACACCCTAATATAACTTTTGATACACCCACTCTAAATTACAGACTGCCATTCTCAAAACCATAGACACTCCAACACCAAAAACTACATACCCACTCACTGATTCTTAGGTCTACACACACATCCACTCACTCACCCGTACAGTCACTCATACTTCAGACCCCCCAGGATATAGCGGCATGGATTAGCAAATTTAGCGGCACAAATATGGAAATTTAGCGGCACAAATATGGAAATTTAGCGGCATTTTTGCGGCACTTTATTTTACTCATAATCATTCATTTTCAGCCTTAAATCAATGGAAACTGTTTTGGCAGAGTATTCCGCTTTGAAATAGGCAACCTGGGATATGGAACAGAGGAAGCAGCCCACAGTTGAAGGCTGTTATCCCTTGGAAATGCAATCCTCCATTTGCTTTAGTATAGGTTCTGAGAAGCCCATCAAAGATGGCCTGGTAGCATCCCATAGGAAATGGCATTCCAGAACCTACCTTAGTGAAATTAAATATTTGCTTAAGATCACACAATTTCAGCATGGAAGCCACGATTTTATCCAGATTTTCTGGTTTCACTCTGTACAAGTCAGCAAGTAAGTGGGTATCTATTTGTCTTTCCTTATGTTAAGACTTTGTTACATGAGAGCTCTGCTCGTCGAGGTTCCAGTATGACCTCGGCTGTGGCTCATAATCGACCTCAAAAGGAACGTAACTTCGCCCCTCTCCCCCTTTGTTGGAGAGTGCTGATTTGCTTATATGGAAAGGCAACACCTTCTGGTCATGTGTAAGAGCATTGGTGGTCACAAAAGACCAAGCTTCTCTAATAAAATGTTCCCACATTGGCTTTCTAAATGAACGAGGGCTATTTGATGGCACAGGTCTAAAAAAATGTAAATGGTTGCCGCTATAATACAGGCTGTGAGAAAGTAGTTGGTGTATGATTGATGATATTTCAAGGCTTGAATTCATACGGAGCGAGCGGCAAATCAAGGTCGGGAAGGGCCAGAGGATGGGATAATGGTGTGCTTTGAGAAAGAAAGTGGTGATGTGCAAGGACAAGGAACCATGATACAGGGGAGCACGAGAAAGTGTTTTGGAGTGGACAGTGAGTTTGTTGAGGGGTTACACTGGCTTGCTTGGTAAGTTGTTTGGGCTATATGGGAGATGTAAGCATAGAGGGCGTTACGTACATTTGATGTATTAGTGAGGTGGGGTCATGGTTTGTGTAATGTTTTATGTATTGACGTACAGACCTGTCCTAGTAAAGTGGCCTTTTTTTCCTTTAAATATCTGGGCTGTGGCGTATTGCTCCTGTTAACCGCCTGATGCTGTGTCTTTCCACATAGTAGAAAGTTCATCACGTCACCTTGAGTGGATTGGAACCTTTGCTTGACATTGCCCAGTGTGTGCTAAACAGTGCAGCTGCTCTTCCCGTACTGCGGACAGGAAGAGCTGCACTTTGTAACAACCCAATGCTGATTTTAACTCACTATTTCAAACAGGAATAATGTAGTGTTGGTTTCTTGAATTCAGCGACCCCATTTGTTTCAAAAGAGCATGCATAAAAATAGTTTGATTCGGAACAGCCTAAACACAGACCATCGTTGATAAATTTAGAGGTTTTTTTTTAATACCAGCATACAAATAGATTTATTGAAAAACATTCCAAATGACCAGTGCATGCGTTTTACATCGACAGTGTTCTGATGTATTTTTGTTGTCTTCACTTTTCGGAGTTGTTTTACCATAGAAATGTAGCAACCTTTTCCCTGCATTCCTTCAATTTCGCGGGCACTTTTGTAAAAATCGCGGCATTTTTACAAAAGTGCCGATTTCGCGGGCACTTTTGTAAAAATCGCGGCATTTTTACAAAAGTGCCGATTTCGCGGCAAATCGCGAAATCGCGAAATCCTGGAGGGTCTGATAATTAGTCACTCAGTACAGGACTATCATATGCACTCATACACCTATATAAACACTCACACACCGCCACTCATCCATAGAGGTACTCACACACCTAGTCAGTCATGCAAAAAACTTAATCACACACCCATTTACTCACCTATACAGTTATACACACACCAGCTCACTTACTCATACAAATACTAGCACATTCTTACGCTCTTATACAATCACTGATACAAGTACACACTCATCCATACAGCCACTCTCACAATCACACACTCTCACTTATAGCCATTTATATACTCCAACACACATATATACTGCCTTTCACATATGTAGTTACTCACACATGTACCACTGAGATATACATTCAATCACTAACACACCCATACACACACTCACCCACCCATACAGTCCATCACAGATGCACTCTTGAAACCATGCACCCAGTGAATCACCAACTCACACATCTATGCACAGAGTCACACACACCCCACCCACACAAACACTCAGGCACCCATACAGATACTCAGACAATCAATCAATAACCCATGTAGACAATCATGTAGCTATTCAGAAAGCCATGCAGCCGCTTACAAACCAACAAACAGACGGATACAGACATTCACACAGTTTAGTCACTAACCCATGCATTCAGTAAGATACATTTAATCACTCACTTGTAGAGTCAGTCACTCACGTACTAAATCATCCATTCAGACACTTATACACCCACTCATTCTTCAATACGCCTTTCCCTATATATATTAAACATATTTAAACTTTACAGAAACACACAGTCACTGGATGATGTCATCAGTGATGTCATCAGTGATGTCATTTGAGATGTCATCAGTGATGTCATCAGTGATGTCACTGACCATGTCATGAGTGATGTAATATGTGACGTCATCAGCAGTGCATTGTGGGGCGCGAGTTATAGTTAGCTGAACTAACTATAACGGGGAATTTCTATGGTTTTGTACGAGTGAAATGTCCAACTAACTATAACTGTCCCTAAAACCTATGGTTTTTTCATTTTCAGTGAATATATATATATATATATATATATATATATATATATATACATATATGCAAGCAATGATAACACACTTGGCAAATGCAACTATTAGATGCATGGATAATAATATGAAATAAAACACAAGAATAAGCAAGTTATACTGGACGTCCTGCAAGAAATCATAAACATATATACACTAAAAACATCAAATGATTACCTTGGACGTGCACACAGACTTTCACACATCACAAAGTCAATACTCAAAGAAAACACCTCAGATGATTATAGCCACTGGAAACTGAAGGTGCACACTGACAGTCACGCATCACAATGACTGTTATAGCCACTGGAAACTGAATATGCACGCAAACAGCCACACATCACAATGGCAACAATCAGAAACAAATCACATCACCGGTTGCAAACACTGCATCTTAGCCCACTCCAGACTGGGGGATTCACAGCCGGGGTTAAGAGCCTCAGCAAACCGGGGTTCTGCTGTACCGAAGTAGATGTGTCCATCCCCATTCGGACTCCAAAACAACCCGGTCTCTAAGTCAACAAACCTCAGTTTTATAATCTCAAAACACACTAGAAGATTCCAAGAGAACTTCCCTCTGTGCCAAGGAAACTTACTGGAATTGGCCACTTTCCATGCAAGCATTCTGAAGGCAAAAGGAGTTCCCACGTTCCTTCTGCATTCTCACATGTTCCAGCCTTTATCTTAACAAAGCTTACGAAAGTCTTCGACGGTACATTCAACAATCACCTCTCCGAAAACAAAGCAACCTTGAACGTGATTAACCCAAACAACTTGAGTAATCTGGGGGCCTGCCTGTGCGCGCAAAAAGCTCAAGCAAGACAGAGTCAGAATTCAAGATGACATGAGGGCATGTCAAAGCCAACAGTAAGAACTTTACTTCCCAGTGTACAATACAATGCACATTTGTGCACCACTGCCTATAGCATCACATACTTCATCTCTCAATATACAACATAATGCACATTTGAGCACCACTGCTCATAGCACTGCACTTCGAGACCAAAAAGTACATTCCACACCTCTCTCTCTCTCATGCTTTCAAATGCACATCCCACACGTTCAGTTCCTGGCAAGGCTGTTCTACCTCTGTGACAGCTCCCACTTTAAAACTGCAAGATTAAATCTTCAAGGAAAAATACATATGCAGGACGTACATTCAGGCTAGAGTATAGTAAAACACCAAAGTCAATTAAAATGATGGAAGTCAAAGGTCATCACATGGTTTCAAACCATAGGAGTGCCTCTAGCATTACATTTTCTCATATATCTCCTCCTCAGTCTGCTCAAACAGCATGACCCTCACCCTAAATATGCTCTCCTGTCCCCTGCTCCTTCTCTGCCTACCAGACAAAATCCTCATACTCCTCACCAGGACATACAAAGCCACCATTCTGAAAGAGCCAGATGCATTTTTGGTGCCTTTTTGTAGTTGCACCAGGTTACAACCTGATCCACATTGATATTAATTGCATTTCCTAAATGGCCATTTTGCGACTATTCGCAATTAGGAATTACTTTGTAGATAGTGTTAGAGATTCGCTATTTGGAAATCCCAATTTGCGATTTCCTATTTAGGGAATCGCAAAATGCGATTTCTACATGATGGGAATCGCATTTCGCACCACTGCAAATGCCTTTCATACATACCGAAATGGCATTTTTGCATTCCTAATGGCCTGAAATTGCAATTTGCACCATTAGGAAATGCAAAATGCCTTTGTAGATATGGCCCTTGGTTTTTGAGCTCACCCATATACCCTGAGGTATTCAAAGAATTTAGATTGACTTAAATTTAGCCATATTGCAGAGAGATTAAAACCCCTTTTCCCGTTAATAGAATTACACTACCAATATGTAAAAACGAAAAGGGTTCAGTGATTATGAGTCAAACAATGACATTTTGTCTGGGACGGTAGAGGATGAACTGGTTTCTTTGATACTAAAGAGGTCAATAGTGAGAAGGGAGACTTACATTTGGAATGGACTGGAAAATTGTGGTAGAGTGCTATGAGAAAGGGAACAGAGCAGAATAAGAATAGTCTCATTTGGGAGTAATGGCGGGTCACACTTTCCGCCATGATATATTTCTGCAGAGTTATTGTGATGGCAGGGTATGAATTCGACCACGTTTCAGATTTCTACTTCAATCTGCCATAACAGGCAAACACATTAACTCTGAAACCAAAAGTATCTAGTGCACTTAGAAACTAGTGAAGCTACACCCTGACATTTGATAAATAACAATGTACCATTATTTATTGGTACAATGAGAAGAAAGAGTGGGGAACTATCTGTGTTTGTATCACCTGATTGCACTTATCACCTCAAGATGGCTAACACTTCATACCGCCATACTCTCATGTGTCAGTAAGCTCGCACTTTCTTCCTGTCTGGCATATAGACTGCCATTCACTTTCAGTACATAAAGTAAGCAATGTTGTTGAAAATAGACATGACCTGCTACTTTAGTCTTACTTTTGTCTAACAGAAAAACTGATATTTGTCCCCTAGTCACTTTCCAGTCCACTCTTTAAGTCAGCGAGGGAAAATAGCTCTGTCTGTAAACCTCCCTTCTGTGGACAGCTTTCACGCTAGTTTATAGAATTATTGAGGTGAGTGAGAGGATGTTGTAAACTGAACGTGTTTTCTATGGATAAATCCACCATTTACCATTGGAGAAAGATGAAAGATGGCTTGGCTTGTACAGAGATAGAAAAACTGTGGCAGGGGCAGTGGCATGACGAAACGTGTTAGCCATGAAGCAAACGTTTGTGACGGCCCATAAAATTTCACTTAGGCTCACTGCCACCCAGATGTACAAAGACCTTGTGATAAGACTGCTTTTAAGGAAGCATAAGGGCGTATGTTGTGTGGTGGGGACCATTTTTAGGTCTCGCCTGAGTCAGGGCATGCGCTGTTGCTTGTAAGACATTTTGTTTACTTACGGGGGCTAAGAACCTGCCAATTGTCTACCATTGGTTGGCTTCATTGTCACTCTCATTTCCTTGCTTTTCTTTTGTCAGTGCATGCAGACTTCACTTCTCTGTATGTGTCCCTCCCTGGGCCAGGGGCAGTGGCATGACAAATGTACTGCTTCCTTGTCCAGTGTCCGTCCCCTGCTCGTGTTTTCTGAGCTACCCTTTTTATTTTAGTTAAAGCACTCCATAAGAGTGCTTGTGTTTGCAGGCCATCTCCCCACCTACTGTCCCTCTCTGCTGCTTGCTCCCTCCCACCCAGCATTGTTGCTAGCGTGCCTTCTTGCTTCCCCCTCCCACTCTCCCTGTATTTTTACTAGCCCTCGTTTTTCTTGGAATGGTTGAGAGTGGTTCCACACACTATGAGCCGGCTCATAATTAGTATTTCAGATTAAACAAACAAGGAATACTAATTAGTACAGGAGAGCTCACATGATGTAAGACTGCAAAAGAAGCCATAAATGCGATTTGTACTGTTTGACTGCTTCATTCATCTCTCCCTGCTTTTTAGGTCTTGTTTGGGACAGCGCATGCACTGTTGCTTACAAGACTTTTTTTAAATTAAAAATGGCTTAGAGCCTGCCCATTGCTTACCATTTGTTTGCTTCATTGTCACTCTTATTTGCTGGCTTCTGGGTGGTCAGAACATGCCAGTTTCACTTTCTCTTTGCTCATTTCTCTTGTCCATGGAGCATGAACCAAGTATTGATTGCTTCTTTTTGAAGAATGTCTTTTTGCTGCTAGGGCTGGGAATTAGGTGCTTTTTTTCTTTCTTGTTTCCTGTCATCCTCATTGTTGCTTGTTTTCCCATCTCCCTCCAACATCAGTATGTATACCACCACACTACCACTACCACACTACTGCCACAATCCTTCCACCACCACCATAATGCCACAATCCTTCCACCACTCTACCACCACTACGCCACCACCTCACCACTCTACCACCACCACACAACACCCTACCACCACACCACTTTCACAACCCTACCACTGCCACCCCACCACCCTACCATCTCCATCACCACCTCACCCTACTATCACCCCACCACCCTACAACCATCACCAAGAGGGACATCAGTTGCCTTTTTTGTCCCTTATATGTGCCCTAGTATATTACTATAGTTGGAGTGACATTACAGTCTTTTGTTTTTGGGCAGAACATGCTCTGAACAGATGTATTTAAAAGTGCTCTCAAGTGATGATGAAGGAAAAGGAGGCACTATAAAAAAACACTATTCGTTCAAGTGGAAGCCAGGCCTGATGCAAGGTTTCTAGGAACTAGGGTATTCAGGGCAGACACAGCTCAATGAATTAATTGTTTTTATTGTCTCCCAGTTTATTGTATATATGTGGAGACACAGACAGAAAAAGATTGTCTCATTGCCGCCCAGTATCTAGCACTTAAGAATCTTTTGTGTCCGAGTTGCACTCTGCTGTCATCTATGATTTCTTTCTTAGACTGTGCAACAGTAGATAACCAGTATAGGGGTTGTTAAATGAATTCCACTCTCACATCTTAAAATTGTTGTGATGTTCTCCCTTTATGCTCCTGGTCTTAATTGTGGGTAGTATACATATTTTAACTATTTTATATTGTATATGTTATGCTCCCTCTATATGCTGCTAGCCTTAACTGTGGGTTTTTGTAAATATCTTAACCATCCTTTATCTTATATGCTACGTTCTTAAGTGTTTTTATGCATGATTTTACAGTTTTAAATTATTGTGTTTGCTTTTATGGCAATTCCTGAAATAAAGCTTATCATAATGACGCAAGGTTTCCGGATTTCACACTGTGCAATTTGGCCACTACATGGATATCACACTTAATGCTTTGTTTTTAATCCTTTGAGGCGCTAAATCAGTGCACTGTGCTATATACATCTGGGCTATGCATGTTTTTTTTATTTTTGTGTAACTTTATTTATGACTTTTCAAAAAAGACAGTACAAAAAATAGTACTCAAACATATGGGCATTAGTACAACAGTCCATTACAATGGCATAATTCCAGTGGCCCTGTGTATAATTCATAAAATGTCCGCCCCAGTACCAGCCATTGTGAGCCTGGTATCTTATTCACACAATTGCGGCAGCAAAGTGCTGCAGCATAGTAGGTATTATACACAATTCAATTCTGGCAATTCTATGTTTATTCATTTTATTATTCATTTTATAAGGCATTCAGTCAGCCTGAAATCAGCAAAAGACCCTTACATATCTGTAAAACAAGGCATTTTCCTTTTTCGGTGAATTTTGAGTCCACACCTGCACATTCCTGCCTGACTACCTAGAATTTGCCAATTCTGGAATGTCTAAGTGCATGGGCTGTCGCTTTAGGAATAATAAATAACTGTGGCCTGTAGTTAAGCAGTCGGCCTAGTTAGTGGGCAGGCCCTCAGCTGTCTCCGTACCCTTTTTATCATGCCGGATTGACCTATATCACGCGGCAACAGCTGCCCCCTGGGAGCTCTGCCTCCCCCACCTTTTTGTCTAGGTCATGCAGAATGCTGCACAGTAAATGAGAGTCGCTGCTGATTCAGGAGGGGCCTACACAGGCACAAATGAAAATTGGTTTAAAAAAATACTTAATCCTGTGGTGAGCCGGATTAATGGATGCTGAGCCCTTGATCTATGGGCCGGAGTCCTGTCTAGTAAAACTAGCTAATTCTTTTTCTATTTTTTTCCTTGAATGTTTGCATATGAAATGACCGCACTGTATGAAGGCAGGACAGGCCCCAACCCATTTTATTGATCTGTGGTCTGACGTTAGAAAATCATTTAATGGAATCCCAGGGTGACTGTTACCTCGAAATGTTGGTGCAGAAAAGTAATTCACTGCAGTGGTTTTGATAAAGGGAAAAGCGGCATGGCTGCTTTATCTTGAAAAGGGGTATACTGCATGCACTAAAACACAAATGTCAATTTTCAGCCCTATACGTGCACAAACTGATGTCACGCTTGCAAATATCACTGGTGATCTGCACAGATTGCGCTGAGCGCTAGTGATACAACACATCCCTTCATGAAGTGTTTCAGCGCCTCGATACCCTCATGGGTGACAAGACGCGCTCTACAAATCCACCTTGCATTACATTACATTATATTGCAAATAGATTTTGGCATCAAATCCTTATAGCACCATTATTGTACTGCATTGTAGTTTCATTTGTATAGCTCTCCATTGTCCTGACGAGGCCCCGGAGAGCACTGTCAGATGAGTAGCGTGCTACATCACGAGGGAGTACTTGGTTGGAAGGGTGTTGTATTGGAGTGGGGTCTATGTGGAAAGTGTGTTGGTGTTGTGACCAGAGTGGTGTTCTTATCCTGTGTTGGATTGCAGCCCTTATTAGTATAGTGGTGGGAAGAAGAGTGAGAGATAGAGCGAATGCTCTATACTTTACTTAGGTGTCATTGCCGCACAGGGATTGCTAACACAGCCACAGGAGAGTAGAGCGTACTGCACAGGTGCACACAGTACAATAAGCCATATATTGTGCATCCCTTAGAATCTATTTGAGCTCTAGAAAAGTGTGAGCATCTGACTACTAAATATTACACAAATGCACTGGTCTGGGAACACAAATCTCTCCTAGGCCCAAAATTATTAATTTCACCCCTTAGGTGGCATTGAATTCTGAGGAATCAAAGACCTGAACTGCTGTTGTGATGCAACCTATAGAGGCAACCCCAAAACACAATCAGACAGGTTGGGTCAGCAAGTAGCATGACCCACCTCTCCATCAGGAGCACAACATCAAAACAACACAAAATGCATCATGGGGGGCAAGATGTGTTCATGGACACCCCATCTGAAGATCCTTCCAAGTGAAAATGCACAATCGCATACTTGTGCTTCTCTATCGAGAACACGCTGAATGGTCAAGTAATTGGCAGGAATGAGCTATATAAAAAATATAATAAAACATATCTTTTGCAGTGTATGGGCCTGCATGCATTAGACATGCATTAGATACAACTGTAAATTTAAAACAGGGCTAGTCAAATTTTGGAGTGGAACAACCACATATGAGGTTTTATACCAGAAGACTGAGATTTACGGGTACCAAAAGAAGTCATGGAAAAAGGCTCATGGTGCAGTTGGGGTAAATGAGTTGAGGAAATTGCTCCCCGCTCACCCAGTTCCAGAAAGTGAAGGATGGCTAATAAGAGGATCTAGAGTTGATTTCAGTAAACCATATAATGGTTGTAAAGCGGGGAGTTAGACATAAGACCTAAATGCTGTGAGGAACCATGAGGAAGTAGTGGCGAGGAAACTGCAAACAAGGAGTGATTGTGGGTAGAACAAATGTGGGGTCTATTAGAACCCCTTTGAGCTTAGGAAAAGTGTGAGCATGTGCCTACTGAATATTAAACGCAAATGCACTGGTCTGAAAACTGCAGCCTCCAGATCATAAGTGGGTCACAATAACTGAGTTAGTGATTGAGGTGATGCACTGGCTGAGACAAAGGAGACAGACTGAAGCCCAGAAGAGTGATCACTTGAGAGCGCAGAGTTGAAAGTTGTCTAGCTTTTCAGTTAACCAACCGACCCAGAGCAGGGCACTCCTGCTCAGCGCCAGTATACCTTCTTGTGTGATAGTGTGCTTTACAAATACACATAGCATAACAGAGGATTTAGCTTCCATTGGTGCAGCAGGTGTAGTTGCACCAGGACCCAGAGGTATCAAGGGTCAGCTGAACACTGATTATTGCTGTATTTCACAGTGCAAACAGCACACAGGGAGGCCATTTCCTTCCTTGCAGCACGGCCCATGACACACTGGCTACGGCACTGCATGGAGGAGATGCTTTGTCCTTGTTTTCCTCGGGCTGCAGCGCCCCTCTGCAGCTGGCCCTGGGCTTAACTCAGGTTTAGCTTTCTTTTGGCTGTATCGGAATTAGAAGTACTGACTTCTGTCACATCCTTTAAACTGGTTGTTTCAAAAATGAAAGCAAACATACATAAGCACTGCTGCAGACAGGTTAAGCGTATGCCATTCAACAGCCGGCATTCGTCAATACACTTTAAGCATGTGCATAGGATATATGTTACCTCACAGTTATCACTTTATGTGCACGACCCCAGAAACCCATCGAAGACGCAACATGGAGAGTGCAGGGTTCTTCCACCTAGCCTTACAATGCTAGGGAGTAGCTAAACTATGGGATGAGATATTTGAGCCAGTGTATGAAATGACTGGTGATTACGCTAAATTGCACACCTGATGTTCCCTACTAAATATAGCGTAAGCGATCGATCTTTTACCTAAAGTGGTTGAGGGGAGGAAACAACTCAGATTAATAACAGCAACGTTGTCATGCCTGGAAAGACCACCAACTCCAAAGTGCAGTTTGAAGATTTATTATAAGGCCAAAAACAATTGGATGTAAATACATCTCAATAGCAAAGAATAAAGGTACAGACAAATCAATACAGAGCCAAGTTTACGGATATAAGTAATTCGGCCCAAAAGACAGATGATTATAAATTCCAAAATCACAACGCAACAAAGAATAGATGCAATATTCAGTTCTCGAGTCATTGGAAGAAATCAAAATCTCTCCCTACACTGCTCTAGATGAGGGCCCTTCCTGTCTTTCTTCTATCATTCCCCAAAGGTGTCAGCATGTGTCGACTTCCTAAGAAGTACTCACGTCAAATTGGTCGTTTTAGCTTTTGGCTATGGAGCTTGCTCTAAGATGCTCCTTCTTCTCCGTAAGCTAGCAGAGGTCTGGGCTCTCTGTCCCTGCGCATCATACAAAAAGATGGGGTTCAACCCACCTTGCGTCATTCATCTTAAAAGTTTCCATGACTCTCTAAGCAGTAGCTTTTCTTTCATGAAACAAATGTTAATTAGTAGTATCTTCTTTCAGTGGCCTTGGCTTCCAGACAGACCAGATAGGCAAGGCATCCTCCTTTCTCGCTTCCCCGCCATCTTCAAAGACATTCCGGGTTTCTCCTTAACTCTGAAAATAATGATGTGTTTCTTTCACCTGCAGTAGGATGAGAACATTCTAACCTTGAACACAACAATAATTTAATTATTTATTTCTTGAGAGCAAGGAGAACTGAAACATTTGCTTTGGGCCTGTATTTCAGGCAACTTAAACTAACCACAATTATGATATATAGAAATAATATCGTCCTGCACATTATGCATGAAGGAATCATAATACATATAAATTCTACTTAAGTGCGTGTACTAAGTTTCAACATTAGATACTTCAACTAAATGTGTTAATAATCGTAAATCACTGCACACAATACGAATACATGAAAGTGCGTTTAAACCATGAGTATAGAGCACTCATAGAAAATAGAGTGCTATCAGCGCTCTATCAGTTCCCCCCTCTTATGACTAGTGTCATAACACCAACTTTCTATTCTCCTGTAGTTCTCCTTGTAGAAGAGACCGACCTAAACAGAAGCTGTAGCTTGCCGTCCCTGTCTGAATCGTTCTAACCCCTTAAGGTGCTGGTAATGACTGTCCTGCAGTCGTTCAAGTTGGCGCTCTCGCTTTCTCGAAACAGTCTCCTGATGTCGTGCCTTATGCCATTTGTAAGCCTTGATGGCTCCTAGTAGGACAATTATACAAATGACAGCTATTATAATAGGTTTCAAGACATATCCCATTATTCCTTGTCCCAAACTTCCAAACCAACTGCCTATCTTGCCAAATCCTTTCCCCACTTGCTCCCAGAGTCCTTCAGCAGCCATCTCACGTAACTCTTGGTGTATATCTGAAATATTGTTAATGTATTTCCTTATATCCTGACTGTTGTCAGGAATATAAGTGCAGCACTGTTGAACTTTCAACAATTTGCAGACTCCTCCGGCTTTTGCTAGCAGCACATCTAGGGCAAGACGGTTCTGCAAAACCATAGCCCTTATCGAAACCATCTCCCCATCTACAAGCAATAAAATCTGAGCAGTATTTATTGAGACCTTATCCACTAATGTTGCCAACTTTCTGATTTTCAAATCATTCAGAATCACACCCATACTTGGTATCATGGCTCCAAATATGTCTCCAATCACTTCTCCTGCACTCACACCACGTTTTCCTCTGTGAGGTCCTTTTCTTTCTAGTGGCCATAAATCATCCACATGAAAAATCTTGGGAAATACCACAGCCAAATAGCACGTGCCATACCAGTTTTTGGGCAACTTCACATAGGCATTCTTTTCACACACAAAATACACATTGGGCACTACTGTTAGTTTATCCAATAATGCTTTTCTAATTGATTCTTCGACCAAAAAGATGTGATCACAATCGCTCTCACCCACAAATATCTTGTTGTAGTATGTGGTCGGGTGTCTAATGCACAACTTTTCCTTCTGCTGGAAATCTAATGCTATGGGTCCAAAACTCCCTTTGCTTTATGATCTAATTCTTCTTTAGTCCATGGGGTAACCTTGTGCTTTGGATCTGGTCTAAATAGAGTCTGTCTATGCCGATCTTCTATCTGATCTATACATTTATTTTCAATGTCAGTCAACATACAGGTTAAATTGTGTCTATGGGCATAGGACGTATCTAAAGTGATTGTAGGCACGAAATACTTTGACATTCGCTCTACTTCCTTATAATAATCATATTTATTCATGTATTTCAGAACAGGGACTTCTGAGAGTACCACATCATAATTTGAGAAATAGTACTCAAAGTGTGCTTTGCTATAAAACATGCTCAATAACACACTACATGTAATACCATAGGTCACAGGCAAATGATGATATCAAATGCCTTCTTCTACTGAGGCTGGTAATTGCATACACACATAGCAATCCTTTGCTTCCATGGTATCCACATACTCATACAATAATCGAGCATACGCATTCAAGGTAAAATCACCCTTGGACAAATCAACATGTAATCTATGACTAGTTTCCTTACTCATTTCTAGATCCTTTGCGGATGCATCCCCATCTATCTCTGAGAGTGGTGTCGTGAGGTTTGCCTGTATCCTATTCTGTCCGTCATCCTGCGATCCAACTAGAGATGTAACAATCACCACAGTTATAACAATAAGCACCACTACAATGAGGGTGCCAATGATGCATTTCTGTTTGCGTGTTGAGTTTTCGGACACCATGGTTTCTACTGGTTTGTTCCAAAGCACAAAAGAGAAAAACACAGTCTCTTCCTGTTTTCTTTGTTTGAACAATGTCTTTTTCGCTCTTTTCCTCTCATGCAATTAATGTCCAAGTTCATTTGATTGATACTAAACCTATTGAAGAGATGTAGTCAGCCCTACTTCTCACTCCATCATCTACTAGAAAGTCCCTAATTTTCAATCTTCTTAAACTGGGGTCTAAGTTATCTTCATTCTAAGGCCTAATGTCTTCTTTGGTTATAAATCAAGCTTCGTCGTTAATGATATTTGATCCAAGTATTTCGAGGACAAATTGCAAGATCTCTGCACGGATTTCTCCCAACTCTTGCGCGGTGTGCTGTCGGCCAAATGAAGGAAAAATAACCTGATTGAGGATCAGGAAACGCAATCCACTTAACTTTGGGGGATTTGGGACTTGCAGAGTTAGCTTTCCAAGTGCTTCTACGCCTGGGACCAGCAACTGTATTTCAATCGAAAGGGTGTCCCCTTCGTAGCTCACCGTACCAGCTCCCAACCTCCCGGACTTCGCTGGGCTCTGCATTTGCAGCCAGGTACGTCCACTCAGGAGATGCGTATCTTCGAGACGCTATTCTTTCTCTTCTGGAGCGCCTCAGACCATCCGGTCTTTCTTCAGGGTCGCTTTGATCTGATTCAGATGTTTCAGGAATCGGAGCGAGATCTTTATCGGATGCGAGCCTTATGTTCAGCCTTTCTTTTCTTGCTAGCCACTTTTCTGCTCTGGCATCCGTTCTCCTCTCTCCCTCTTAATCTGATTCTTCTGAAATAGACCACTCACCTTGCTCTGGTGCATGATTCACTTCTGCAATATCATCTATTTCAGGATCTGGGCTCAGTTCGGGTGTATTCAGCTCTCGTCTCTCGTGCTCACTCGGCTGTTCCGTTTCATTCGAAACTCTTCCAGCTGGGTCTGTGCTTTCGCCGTTGTCTGTATGCGGTCCACACACGCTCCTCGGCACCAGGGGACTCTCTTCCTCTGCAGGTGCTTAAACTCGACGAGTGTGGGAAGCGTGGATCCAATTCGGCAATCCTCCACACTTCACAGCGGTACTTGTGACCAATATCACTTGATATGGTCCTCGCCAGCGAGCATCGAGACAACTCTTCCTTACGTGCTTACGAACAAGCACCCAGTCACCAGGATTAAGATCATGCAGCAGGTCTCTCGAGGTGGATGCAGTCGCAGCCTCGACCTGGTGGGATACAGAAGTAACCACATCAGCCAGTCCTTTACAATAATCCAACACTAAATCATCAGTGATGTTTATCAATGCTGTAGCTGGCACCATAGGCAAACGCATAGCTCTTCCAGTCAAAATCTCGTGGGGTGAAAGCCCTGTTCTCCTATCAGGGGTGCTACGCAGGCTCATGAGCACCATGGGCAATGCATATGGCCATTTCAATGCAGTTGACGAACACACCTTTGCCACTCTCGACTTAATGGTGCCATTGACCTGCTCTACAAGACCTGAAGCCTCCGCCCTGTAGCTACAATGCAGCCTCTGATCAATATTCAAAGCAGAGCACAATAGTTTCATGATTTCACTGTGGAAATGAGTTCCTCTATCTGTCTCCACTGCTGTTGGAAATCCGTATCTTGGGATCACCTCCCTCAACAACAATTTGGCTACTGTGAGACTGTCACATCGTCTAGTTGGATATGCTTCCACCAAACGCGAAAAGATACACACCACCACCAAAACATATCTCAACCTATTGCACCTCGGCATCTCGATGAAATCTAATTGTACCCTATTGAAGGGACCTCCAGATCTGCCAATGTGAGTCAATGCGACCACAGTTCTTTTTCCCACATTCATTTGTTGACAAGTGACACACCTGTGACAGACTGTTTCAGCCCACACACGAAAGCGTGGATTAAACCATGTCTGCCTAAACACTCGCACCATTGCATCCCTTCCCAGATGGACTGCTCCATGAATCTGCCTTGCCATTGGGCTCAATAGGCAATTGGGTAATACTGCTCTTTCATCTGTGGACACCCAAATGCCATCATCTCTTTTTGTGCAACCTGCTCTGACCCATGAAGCAGCCTCCTCTTCTGGGACTTCATCCTGCAACCGCTTCACCTCATCCCAAGTGTCGGCTATAGCTAACATCATGCTGAGCTCGGTCTCTTCTGTGCTCTCGCCTACATATTCTCCATTGAAAATACAAGCATGTTCAGCGCAAAATCATGCTACTTCATCGGCATAGTTGTTGCCCTTTGTGACAAAATCTTCTCCCTTTCCATGAGCTGCACATTTAACGACTGCTATCTCTTTAGGTTTCTGTAAAGTTTCCAATAGTTGGCGCACATACTCGCCATTACGTATAGGTGACCCTGAAGACGTTAGAAACCCCCTCTGTGACCATAACTGCCCAAAGTCATGAACTACACCAAATCCATATTGACTGTCAGTATACACAGTTACTCGAATGTCAGCTGCAATGATACAGGCACGTGTCAAAGCGACAATTTCGGCCACCTGAGCAGAGAATACTCTATTTAAACAGGCAGCTTCCACTACTCCCATGATGGTGCACACAGCAAATGCTGCTCTCAAATACCCTTCATTGTCTCTTAAGCATGAACCATCAACAAAAAGGATCAAATCAGATTGGGGCAAAGGTTCATCGACAATGTCAGGTCTGGGTTTGGTAGATAGGTCAGTAACATCTAGGCAGTCATGCTCTTCACAATCCTCATCTCCTTCCTCTGCCGGAACAGGTAACAATGTAGCAGGGTTCAGGGTGGTACAACGTCTCAGGGTAACATTCTCAGCGGCCAAGATAACCTGCTCATACTTGGTCAGTCTGTTATTGGTCAGATACTGTGTCTTTGTTTCGGGTCATCAATAGTTCTACATAACAGTGAGCGGATAACCCATCACTATGCTTTCACACCTTTCAATGCTGACACCGGTTGCAGCAACGGATTTCAGACATCCGGGCAGCGCAGAAGCTATGGGATCTAATGTAGCAGAGAAGTAAGCTACTGGTCTACGGTCACCCCCATGTGTCTGCACTAGGACTGCTAACGCACATCCCTCCTTTTCACAGCAAAAGAGCGAAAACGCTTTGTTATAATCCAGCATTCCGAGAGCTGGAGCACGACAGATACTTTCCTTCAGCTCACGGAAGGCTTTCAAGCACTCGTCATCCCATGGTACCGGATCACTAACATCCTTTCGAGTCAGTTTCAACAGAGGCTTTGCTTGCAAGGAAGAATTTGGGATCCACTGTCGACAATAGCCGACCATTCCCAAAAACATACGGACTTCTTTTTGTGTTTTCGGAGTTCCCATTTGCAGAATCGTCTCTATGCGATCTGGTGACACCCTTCGTTTTCCTTTCTCAATCCGGTGACCTAGGTACTGCACCTCAGATAAACAATACTGCAATTTGTTTGGAGACACTTTGTGTCCATTTTCTGCGAAATGATTCAGCAGCGCCACAGTATCAATCCTGCAAGCATCCTCAGTCTCTGAGGCGACCAAAAGGTCGTCTATATATTGCACTAAGACTGAGTCTTGGGGCATCACCAGTCCCTCAAGATTCTTTTTCAGACATTGACTAAAAATGGAGGGGCTTTCTGTATACCCCTGAGGAATTCTCTCCCATGTTAATACACGATTGTCCATCCTAAACGCAAATAAAAACTGGCTCTCTTCATGCAATGGTATGGAGAAAAATGCATGACACAGATCTATTGCTGTAAACCATTATGCTTTGCATGGTATCTGGAATAGAATAACAGCTGCATTCTGTACCACCGGACAACATGGGATCACAATTTCATTAACCCGCTGCAAATCCTGCCCTATTCTGTACTTGCCACTTGGCTTCTGCAGTCCCATGATAGGTGAGTTGCAGGGACTTCCTCTTATCTCCTTAAGAATACCTTGGGCAATCATAGTCTCAATCACAGGTCTTATTCCAGCCATAGTTTCTGGAGTCAATTTATATTGGGGCGCTCGTGGGAATTCAATATTGGGTTTGACCTGTATCCTAACACCTCTTTATTAAGCATACATCATTGCCGGTAAAATCCCACACTTTCGGATCAACTGAGTCTCTCAAGTCATGTGGCAATTCTGCTATTGTAAGTACCACAAACATTTCTGCACATAGACTCATGTTAGCCATCTTAAAATCAGCATCGTCATCATGCGTTTGCAATTCCACTCCTCTCGGAGTGCACGATATAGTACAATTGAGCTTGCACAAAAGGTCTCGTCCCAAAAGACAGACCGAACTTGAATTGCACGCTACGAATTGGTGTTTATCCCGAAATGGTCCTATTCTCACGGGTAATTCGTTTGTCAATGGATTGGTCATTTTCTGATTGCTCACCCCTACTACTTGAATCAATCGTCCCGAAAGAGTCAAATTTGGGACTACTTCTGTTCTCACCGTGGAGCGAGCAGTTCCAGTATCTAATAAGAAGGTAACAGGATATCCATTCACGTCTGCATCCACAAACGGCCCACTCTGATCTACTTCTAAGATCACATCTAAGGTGCACTCTTCGTGCATCCCCCTCTGGTACTCTCGTACATCTTGATTTTGATCAAACCTATCTCGTATTTCAAAATAATATATCTGCTGGTATAACTGATTTTGCATGGGTATCCTAGGAGGTTGAGGTACTTGCACTTGCGGCTCATATCCTCCTCCATACATAGACCTGGGTCTTGTCACAGTGTTGACAGTCTCGGACAGCTGTCCCTCACCTTCCATCTGTATCTGATTTGCTGGATTCGATCTACACTCACGCTTCCAATGCCCGATTTTGTGACAATAATGGCAGGCAGTGACCCTTTTCTGTTGGGCTACCCAGTCACTTGTACCTGAATCCATTCCTCTTCCTCTGCCCTGACCAGGTTGGGTCACCATCTGTTGCCCCATACCTCTTCCACCTCCTCTGCCTCTGCATTGCCCTCCTCCAAACCCCTGCATCGTATCAGCATTTCTCAACTGCACCAACATAAACTTGTCCTTCATTTCTTCTGTGCTGACTCCACTTGATCACTACAATATTTAGCATAACGCAGAATCTCGTCCACCGACTTATTCTGCCAACAGATCAAGTGTTGCTGTATCATCAAACTGATATCAGATTTCAGTCCCAACACAAACTTCGAGACAAACTGTCCCATATCTTTCTGTTCAATTGTATCCAATCCACTATGCTGCTAAAGGCCAACAATAATCGTTCGTAATAATCATGTACTGATTCCTTAGATTCTTGAGTGGTGCGATCAATCTTCAACCAATCAACAGTTTGAGGAGCTACCTTCGACTGCAACCCCGTAATCACTTGCTCATATTTTCTCATTACATCAGGTGAAGGACCATGAGTCACTGAATCTCTAGGTGGCTCCGCAGAGGGCCACTCAATGGCGATCTTACATGCCGCCCACAAATCTGCAGGTACTACTATATCAAACAAGGTGTTCAAATCAATCCACAATACTTTTGAGATTTTGACAAACCGATCCATTTGCTTGTACCATTCAGCAGGTTTTTCCCTCAACTGAGGAAAATCATTTGTAAATGCTGCTAAATCACCCCTGCTCCATGGCACATGCACGTACCCTCCATTCTGTACCTCTCTGAGGGGAAAATTTCCTGTAGCTCCCGTCCCTCCAACCGGAGGCGGAGTATTCCCTATTCCAGTCTGAAAGCTTTTCTTTTTGGCCCATCTTTCTTTTCATTTATCTAGTTCTCTCCATGTCCGTATCCCTATCACTAGTTCTCTAATTTGTGTTTTCAATCCAATTGTTCGCTTCTCTTCCAAATCCTTATCTGTATAATTTAATCTACAGGAACCTTGTGTCAGCTTTGTTTTTGACAAATCAACCTCATACCTTTGGGCCAAAAGCAACAATGCATCATAAGCTCATTTGGCCTTTCTTGTCATGTCCTTTGCTACGAACAATAGTTCGCTCGAGTCATATGTATCAATTCTGATCAGGGGCAGATTACCTTCAATCACCTCGTCTAGTTCTGCCTTTAAACGTACCACATCTAGCATTGGCACTTTTATTGCGCTTTTTAACACTTTCTGTATTTCCTCTTTCTTTGTATCTTCTCTATCACAGCTTTGAGTTCTCCTAGGAACTACACCCTCTTCTCTTTCAGAAGCTGAGCGTCTATCTCTTTCCCAGCTTCGACTTCTCCAATGGTCACCTGCACAAACAACCTGAGCCCAAACAGTACTCTAGGCACTTCTTGTCCCTTGTCTGCTTCTTCCCTCCGTATCATTGATTCTCTCACTGGTTGAGCCCACATTCTAAGGTCTGACCTAGAATTCGCTAGAGCTCCTGTCCGCACCCGTTCCGTCCCACTATCCACTCTTGATGGATCAGCTGTAGCTGGCAGTGGAGTACTAGATTCCACTGGTATCCGACTGAAACATGTCCCACTCATTGCAAGACTCCCGCCAGACATGGTCTCATCCCCTTCACTCCTTTGCGGTTGACTATCATCAGTTCTTTCTCTAGGAGTATATATCGAAACCACCGGCCCTATTGTAACTGGTACTGACAAAGCATCTGGTAACTGCATATCTCCTGCAGGTTGTACTGGCTCAGAGTTGGAATACCTTCTTCCTCCGGACCCTCCCGGAATGCGTACCATGGTAATGTTGCCTCTTACACCCACTGGTTGTTCCTCTGCACCCAGGTGTCCCACTCCTACAAGCTCTTCTGATGGGCGCACCCTCTCTATCTCTGATTTAGAGTCGCACGGAGGAGGACGGTCCGCTAGCAATCTATCAAGGAAGCTGCCATCTGTATCACTGTCCTCCTCTGTCGTCTTGTTCCCTTCAGCCCCCTCCCTTAATATACGGAATGGGTACAGGCGTTCTCCCTCTATGGTGTCTACTCTCCATCTTTTCAACTGGGCATCCCATCTAGCATCCTGATATGCCTTCATTGCTTTTCTCATTGTTACTCGTGAATTCTCTCTCCCCTACACAAATCTCGCAACACCCTAAAGCATCTCATTGTAAAATCGATCAATTGCAAGCCCAAAATACGCTGTTCCACTACAAACGACCTTCCACCAATCCCAGCGTGGCGTTACACCAACCAACCTATCACAGCGCGGCGTACCCTGACGTCACTTCTCACTCCTTGCAGCGGCTCACCCGCCTTTACAATTTCACCGCAAACTCGCTCACACACATTCGTACCACAAGTAACTGTATAACCAAAAGCTATTAAACCAAGTAACTGTTCCTACACAATTACAATAACTTACAGTCACATAAAGAAGTAATTGTCTGACACTGAAGATCGATAGAACACTCTCACAAGAACATCAGCCGTTGTGACCCCCGACCTGCGTTTGTCACTCAATCGCCATAGTCCACCCCGGTACCTTAGGCTTTCGACCGCAACCTCTTCCTCATTCACACAAAGGTCCCTAACACAAGTGGATCGTTGATAGTGCTTCACAATGCCCACATTTAATCAGATAATTACAATACAAAACTATCCCGGGATCTTGGACTTTTCTTGAGTCCGCTCACCATAACTTCCTGCTCCGCACGTGTCCGGACCAGTAAACCAAAAACCACATTCACTCAACATACATCCTAACTCCGCAAGATAATCACCCACTTACTCATCACTGCAATCTAACACCACAATTCCTTTATACTCACGCCACCACTGTTTCCGCCGCACCATCAACGTCCGCCGGTCTCCGTTCTCCGCCGTCTTCCACTCTGCTTCAGGGCTCTTCAACCTTCAACCCTACTCCTAATTACTCCCCTCACCTTAGAGGTGAACCACTTTAAAGGTAAACCATCCTCTGCTACCATTTGATTACGCTAAATTGCACACCTGATGTTCCCTACTAAATATAGCGTAAGCGAGCAATCTTTTATTTACCTAAAGTGGTTGAGGGGAGGAAACAACTCAGATTAATAACAGCAACGTTGTCATGCCTGGAAAGAACACCAACTCCAAAGTGCAGTTTGAAGATTTATTATAAGGCCAAAAACAATTGGATGTAAATACATCTCAATAGCAAAGAATAAAGGTACAGAAAAATCAATACAGAGCCAAGTTTACGGATATAAGTAATTCGGCCCAAAAGACAGATGATTATAAATTCCAAAATCACAACGCAACAAAGAATAGATGCGATATTCAGTTCTCGAGTCATTGAAAGAAATCAAAATCTCTCCCTACGCTGCTCTAGATGAGGGCCCTTCCTGTCTTTCTTCTATCATTCCCCAAAGGTGTCAGCACGTGTCGACTTCCTAAGAAGTACTCACGTCAAATGGGTCATTTTAGCTTATGGCTATGGAGCTTGCTCTAAGATGCTCCTTCTTCTCCGTAAGATAGCAGAAGTCTGGGCTCTCTGTCCCTGCGCAGCATACAAAAAGATGGGGTTCAACCCACATTGCGTCATTCATCTTAAAAGTTTCCATGACTCTCTAAGCAGTAGCTTTTCTTTCATGAAACAAATTTTAATTAGTAGTATCTTCTTTCAGTGGCCTTGGCTTCCAGACAGACCAGATACGCAGGGCATCCTCCTTTCTCGCTTCTCAGCCATCTTCAAAGACATTCCGGGTTTCTCCTAAACTCTGAAAATAATGATGTGTTTCTTTCACCTGCAGTAGGATGAGAACATTCTAACCTTGAACACAACAATAATTTAATTATTTATTTCTTGAGCGCAAGAACTGAAACATTTGCTTTGGGCCTGTATTTCAGGCAACTTAAACTAACCACAATTATGATATATAGAAATAATATCGTCCTGCACATTATGCATGAAGGAATCATAATACATATAAATTCTACTTAAGTGCGTGTACTAAGTTTCAACATTAGATGCTTCAAATAAATGTCTTAATAATCGTAAATCACTGCACACAATACGAATACATGAAAGTGTGTTTAAACCATGAGTATAGTGCACTCATACAAAATAGAGTGCTATCAGCGCTCTATCACTTGTGAGCATCTACATTGCACCCCATTAGTTCCCTTGCTGGACTATGTGGCAAAGGTGCCCGGGGTTGGAGGAACTAAAAGCAGCCCTGGCAAAAAAGCTCGAATCCGCCCTGCAGCCTTCAGCTTCTTGCACTTGCTCTCTGTTTACATTTAGTCTTTCTCTCTCCTGCTGTTGCCTAGCTCTTGTCTCTCTCTTTGATCACTTTCTCTCTACCTTTCCTCTCCTTTTCTCCTTCTCTTTCTCTCTCTCTTGAAGCCTGCCTGTGCCTGCTGCAGTTAACCTCAGGGATCGGGGGAAAGTGACAGAGGCACCAAGACAGGCCCTAAGCTTTCAAAACTGACCTCTAAGACCCATGGCTCCAACCCTTCAGGGAAACACCCGGTGGAATAAAATGTTTATCCAGCCATGGAGGGGCCCAAAAATGTTGACCATTTGTATCAATGGCGCTGTTTCTGGTAAAGAGGAGTACTGCGGTGTGGGGGCTGGAGGGTTGGGGCACTCTCCTGAAGCATAATGACTGGATCCACAACATGGTTTATTCCAATGAAATGAGTCAGATGGACATATATGCACCTGGTGACAAGGACTTTTGGAACACCCTGCAAACATATCTCTTAAATGTAACTGGTGCAGTTACATTTGTCAATGGGACACCATATGGACTGATAATACTCACTCATTATGTTCGATGCATCCAAGCTTAAATAAAATTGTAGAAATAAAAGAAATGAGAGACCCTATGTTTCCAACAGTTATGACCCCACAAAGTTGTCGATAGATAATTGAAGGACAATATTCTCATGCTTTCCTTAGATCCCCTTTTCAAATTGGTCCTCAGACTATATGAATATACCTTTACTTAATGAGGTTGGTATGAGCATATGAGGATGTAATTGGTCATTTGTGGCTGTGCGTGGACATTTGTGTTTATGCACAGTCATTTGTTGCGCTGTGACTGGGCATTTGCGGCTGTGTCTGAGTATAAATTGGTTTTGCCTATACTTTTGATGGTTGCATCTGAGCATTAGATGGCTGTGCTAGGGCTTATTATGACTGGTGTATGATTGTATGTGAAGTCCCTGCCCATGGCATATCATGGTAGCACCCTAGTTTATGTATGAGGGAAAAATAAATAGGGGCATCTGCATTAGTAAACATTCAAGTGGCATTCCCTCTGATGATGTCAACAGAGACACAGATCATGTAAAGCAACTACCTGTGATGTCATCAGCGGGCAAAGGATATGCAATGCTATTCGAACTATTGCTGGTATTTCAGTCAATCAACATTCATGAGGCCTTAACCCCTTAACTGCTGGACCTTGCCCCCCCCCCCCCCTCCCCAACTGCTTAGCCCTTTTTTGACTATTTGGGGTAGTTCATGCTTAGGCCTCCATAACGTTTGGTCCACATAAGGTATCCACACCAAATTTGTGTCCTTGTTTTCTAACATCCTGTGGATTCTAAAGGTACCCAGTGTTTGTGGATTCCCTGGAGGGGACTGAGGAAATAGCCGAAATATAGCTACATTTCGAGATTTATTTGGAAAAATAGGAAAAAGGTGCTCTGAATAAAAGTGTTTGTGTTTTTTTTCATAAAACTGACATCAACAAACGGTTTGCTGGACTAAAGTCACCATCTTCCCAGCTTTCAGGAACATGTTGAGCTGAATCAAAAACCCTAATTTTTACCACAGTTTTGTCATTTTTCAATGATGTAGCCCATTTTTCCAATTTTTGGGCTTTCAACATACTTCCGGTTTGTGGTGGAAACCAGTGTGAAACCCAGATAAACTATATATTTCTGAAAAGTATACACACTTACTAATTCAGCAAGGAGTCATATGTGTAGATCCCTCAAGGGAAACTCACTGTTTAATGAACAGGAAAAACAGCCATTTGGGACAGTGTTTTCAACTGTAACTTTTTGTCACTTTTTTGTCACAATGGCCAATTTACAAAAGTAAAGTTCCATTACGTTTGCTAGACCCAATTGGTTGTGGGGATATATAAGGATTATAGGATCTCCGAGAACCGGAGGTACCCAGAGCCAACAACTGAGCTGCATTGTGGAATGGTTTTTCATTGTGTGCTGAGTATAGACCAATTCTTAAGGTGAAATATGCAGAGTAAAAAAAGGTATCAAGGTAACCTATGTATTTCTGAAATGGGCACAAGATATGGAGTTTAGAAGCAGTGGTTATTTGTACATCTCTGAATTTGTGGGTACCCGTACGAGCATATGATTTAGAGGGTATTTTTCAAAATGTCATCTTTCTTACACACTGACTTACATTTGGGAGGTACAAATGTAGCAAAATTCAATTGGTAATAGCAAATATCCTACTACTCTATGCTCCTTCATGTCTTTTGATAAAAATGATACCTCACTTGTGCGGGTAGGCCTAGTGCCTGTCGAAAGGACACAGCCCAAAGCGCAACATGGATAATTCGCATTTTTCCACTCAAACCGGGCCTATTTTTTGCAAAATGGGTAGTTGTGGATTTTGGGCGCTAGCTCAGCCTGCACCTAGGGAAAACTAGAAAACCTGTACATTCTTGAAAACTAGACACCAAGGGGAATCCTGGATGGGGTGACGTGCATGGCTGTCACCAAGCTGTTTTACCCAGAATCACTTGCAAACTTTGACTAAAAAACACATTTTCCTCACATTTCTGTGATGGAAAGTTCTGGAATCTGCTGGGAGCCACAGACTTCCTTCCACTGAGCATTCACTCAAGTCTTCCGTTAAAAATGGTTCATCCCTTTTGTGGGTTGGCCTAGTGCCCGCAACAGGAGACGGCTCAAAACAAAGCATGAATATGTCACATTTTTACACTAAAAAAAGACAATTGTTTTGCAAAGTGGGTAGCTGTGGCTTTTTGCGCCCTAACTTAGGAGACACCTAGAGAAACCTAGCAACCTTGCACATTTTTCACAACTGAATGCCTGGGGGAATCCAGGGTGTGGTGACTTGTGTGACTCTTACCAGGATGTATTACCCAGAATTTCCTGAAAACCTCACACTTTGGCTAAAAGAACTCATTTGCCTCACATTTCTATGATGGAAAGTTTTGGAATCTGTGAAGAACCACAAACTTCCTTCTACCCACAATTCCCCTAAGATGTCTGATACAAAATGGTACATAACTTGTGTGGGTAGGCCTAGTGCACACTACAGGAAACAAGCTAGAATGCAAAATGGATTTTTTACTATTTTCCACTCAAAACTGACCTGTTTTTTTACAAAGTGGGTAGCTAGGGATTTTGGGCCCTAACTCAGGGGGCACCAGGGGAAACCTAGCAAACCTGCACCTTTTTAAAAGCTAGGCACCTGGGGGAATCCAGAATGGGGTGACTTATGTGGCTCTCACCAGCAGTGGCGGCTACCGGTGCTTTCTGCCTGCGACAGGAATGGATGAAACCAAGGTTGATAGGAGCCCATGAGTGGGATTTCCTACTGGCCTAGGTTTGATCCGTTCCTGTCACAGGCCCTTGCTCCAACCACACAGGTGCCACAGCGTTTTTATCGGCACAAGTGGGGAAATGTTGGGTGCTAGGAATTTTGTTGATTCCTGCAGATTCCGGAAGTTTCCATCACAAAAATATAAGGAAAATGCGTGATTTCAGTCAAAGTTTGAGGTTTGCAGGGCTCTATTGATAAAAACAACCTCTTGCGATTCATGCAAGGCACACCACCCTGGAATCCCCTAGTTGTCTACTTTACAAAAATATCTGTGTTTGGTAGGTTTCTTTGAGTGGCATCCGGGCATGGCCCAATTCCCGCAGCTACCTCTATAGCTGATCTCTCCACGTAGCACTTTGGGCCTTTAGTGTCAAGGTCTCTTGGCTCACCCACACAAGGCAGGTACCATTTTTATCAGGAGACTTGGGGGAATGCTACGTGGAAGGAAATTTGTAGCGCCCCGCAGATTCCTGAAGTTTTGCTCACAGAAATGTGAGGAAAATGTGCGTTTTTAGTCAAAATTTGAGGTTTACAGGGTATTGTTGGTAAGAAAATGGTGTGGGATGCATGCGGAGAACACCATCCTGTACTTCCCCAGCTGTCTAGTTTTCAGAACTGTCTGGGTCAGGTAGCTTTTTCTAGGTCGCTCCCCACGCCCAAAACGTGCAGCCATTCACCATTGCAAGTAGGACAATTTTGGGAGTTAGCCACACTCTCCTTTCCCATATGTAAAAACAACACCCAAAAGAATCAACTGTCCTCTCACTTGCCATTGGGATGGGATGCTTTAGTCCGCAGGGGAGCAGAAAGACTGTTGAGGTTTTAGGGGCGAGGGTGGGGCCTGATGTTAGGAGGGGGATTGCCCACCCCATTATTTTATTAAAAATATATGTTGCCGCCATACAGTGGGCTTTCTCCCCCCTGGGGGCAGATCAGGGATAATTACCCCATCTTGCCCCAGGGTGGCAGAAAGACTGTTGCCCTTTTTGCTTTTGTGTGGCAAGGCACGACCATGCTGTGCAGCCCCCCCCACTCCTATATTTAAAAAAACCCATTCCCTGGTTCCTAGTGGGCTTTCTGCCCCCCCAGGGGCAGATTGGGGGGTAATTACCCCATCAAAGACTGTTGTGCCATTTAGTTGGGGTGGGGGCATAGTCATGCCCATGGTGGGCAGTCTCCAGCCCTATATGTTAAAATACTTTCCAAGGAGTCTAGTAGGCTTTCTGCCCCCGGGAAGCAGATCAGGGGTAAGTACACCCATCTTCCCCAATGGGGGCAGAAAGACTGTTGCCCCATTTACATGGGGTGGGGGCATAGCCATGCTGTTACTGGGCAGCCCCGATTCTATATTTAAAAAAAACAAAATTGCTGGCATCTAGTTGACTTTCTGTCCCCCAAGGGGCAGATTGGGGGTAATTACCACAATCTGGCCCCCAGGGGGGGGCAGAAAGATTGTTGCCCCCTTTAGTTGGGGTGGGGGCATAGACATGCCAATGTGGACAGCCCCCACCCCTATATTTAAAAAAGAATATTCCCTGGCTACTAGTGGATATTTTGTCCCCCTAGGGGAGGCTGAATCGGGGGCAATTATCCCAATCTGCCCGCCCGGGGAGGGGCAGAAAGACTGTTGCCTCATTTTGTTGGGGGGGGGGCATGGCCAGCCCTCACCCCTATATTTAAAAAAAAATCCCTGGTGTCTAGTGGGCTTTATGCCTCCCGGGGGGAAGATCTGGGGTAATTATCCCCACCTGCCCCCCGGGGGGAAATAAAGACTGTTTCCCCATTTACTTGGGATGAGGACATGGTCATATTCCTATACAATACAAAAAAAAACTGGTGTCTAGTGGATTTTCTGCCTCCCCAGAGGGACAGATTGGGGGCAATAGCGTGTGCCCCTGACAGTTCAACCCCAAGCAGATGGATAAAGAAACAAAATGATCACAGTTGTGTGGAGGACAAACAACTTTTTTGGAAGCACACAACTTCTGTTCAATGAAAACATGCACTCCTGGCTCCCAATATGTGGGTGGATTCAAAGCCCATCTCCTGGTGTTTCTCCCATGATTGTCTGGTGACAGCTGTGCTATCAAGCCAAACTATAAAAAGATACTTCTGCATTCAAAATGTAGTGTAAGCGAAAGAGGGCACTTTTAATAAATGCATAGGAACAAATGCAACAGCACCTCTTTCACAGGCACCTGAATATGACATTAATTTATGTATTTATTTACCATTTGTAAAGCGCCTGGTTACACCCAACAGTGTGTCCCTGTGCTAGGATTAAAGCCCCCTAAAAAAGAAAAGGAGAAGAGGAACTATGCCTAAGCTAGAGTGAGCAGGAGCACTGAATGATAGCAACTAGAAGTTCCGTATTTTAAGGGTGAAATAACCAAGTTTTTAGTCCCTTATGAAAGGTCCTTTCAATAGGTTCAACTCTCAAATTCAGTGGCAAAGTGTTCCACCTTTTTGCTGCAAGATAGCTAAAAGATCGGGCTCCCATCCTGGCTCCTTGGCGCCTTGGCCAGATGAGCTTCTGCAGATCTTAGATTATGTGTAGATATGTAGGGAGTTATCATAGATCGAAAGTAGTTCGGGCCCTTGTTCCACAAAATTCTGTAGCAGTAGCACATGGCCTTATAGGTAATCCTCTTCTCCACTGGCAGCCAGTGAAGAGAAGACAGAGCTTTAGAGGAGGATGCTCTTCTCTGGAGATTCAGGACCAGACGTGCAGCAGCATTTTGAAAGCGTTGAAGTTTAGTTATTGCCATAGTCTATGTGCGATGTAACCAGGGCATGAATATTAGTTTTTCTGGCCGCAATAGGTAGTAGGACTTTGAGAGTCCTGAAGCACTTGCTGGCTACCTTCCTAATTTGACTTTCAAATGAGAGTTGGGAAACAAACTAGATCCCAAGATTTTTAGTTTCTGCTTTAGGAACAGGAGTTTGCCCCATGGCCT